>JAQMRL010000001.1:247400037-248017537 GCA_035578175.1 Catonia carolina | reverse complement strand
GTCCAGTAACAATGAAATCTGAATTATCCACATATAAAGAAAAATTTGTTAAATTTTAGTTGCAACTGATTTACATAATTTTTTTTTTTATTCCTAATTTGTGTACGTTACAATCTGTTCAATTTAGAACAATAAGCAACCCCATGACCCAATGAGATGAGGATGATGTGTATGGCGTGTAAATGAGGTGTAGTCTTGTGCAGACCTTAGCCGACCATTCCTGAGAGAGTATGGTTAATTAAACCCCAACCATCAAAGTACACCGGTAACCACTGTTTAGTATTCAAATCCGTATAAAAGTATCTACCTTTACTAGAATTTAAACCAGGAACCTTCGTCTCCGAAAATAAGCTGATTTTGGCAACGACTTAAATATATTAAAATTTAACACACTTAAAAATCTATTTAAAATAAATTAATGTTAAATTAAAAACAATAACTTGAAAATTAATTTAATACCTTTTCATGTTTTCTTCTCAACGTCTCTAATTTCTTATCTAGCTCAACTTTCTTTTCTTTGACCAATTTATTTTCCATAATTTTCTCTAACGATTCAGCGACAAGCTCATCACTTACTGCAGAAAGAAGACATATTAATAATAATTTTGAAACATAAAAAAACAGTATAAATATATTTACTAATATGGCCATAGGTGTCTTAACTAGCCAGTTTACCATAGATTTCTGGGCACAAGTGTCAATAGCTCGTTGAGATCAGAAAATGGCTGTGGATATATCCGTCAATAGCTCGCAAAGGGTTTAGTTGCCAATTAATTATAACTTACAACTTAAATAATTACATCAAAAAAAGTAAAATTTACTAATTTCAAAGTATTACTTGAGACAAGAGATAAGGTAAATAATGAAATATTATTACACATTAAATCAGGTGTGTCAAGCTCATTATTTATAGCACCCATAATTTTTAAAGGACCAGATTGAATCTGTGAATAAGTGGGCCAGTAAAAATAAAAATTTTAGACATAAAAAACAATATTTTAAGTACAGTTGAACTTCCATTTAGTGAGGTTCTATTTCTCCATTCAACGAAGTTTTGTGCCATCCCCTAGACATTGGTACAACTTTCATTGGGTTACTTACTTCTATTTAGCGAATAAATATTTCTACATTACAAACTCCTTAGATGTATTATACGTGACCAAGGACATTTAAAAACAAGAGTGATAACTAACACCTAAACAATTTTCAGAGAATCGTTAACTAGTGATAACTAAACACTATTCCTAAAAATTGTACCAATCCTAGGAATTCGAGAGAATCAAACCCGTCAATGGTTCTCACGACACCTACTCTATGTCACTTTAACACATTTCATTACAGTGTCAGTTCCAATTAAACGTTTGTTTACATACCCGCGGCATACCTTTTTTACACTGTTCCGTGAGAGCAATAAAGAAGGTGCTGTGGTAAACATGGAATATTGCGTTTCTTGGAGACAAAATGTGTTACCAAAATTGTTAGCAGAGTACAACAACAACAACATTTTTAACGCTGATGAGACAGGCCAATTTTTTAAATATTTACTGAACAATATGTTAACATTAAAAAAAAGACAAGTGCTGTGGAGGCAAGCTTAGTAAAGAACGTGTTACAGTAATGTTAGCTGCTAATACGGCAGGTACCGAAAAACTTAAAAAAATCTTTGTAATTGGGGTGATTAGCTTAACTCTTTGTAAAAGTCAACATCATGGTGTTTAAAAAAAATGTTAAATCTCTTTAATGCAATTAAAGAGTGAATGACATCAGGATAGTGGGAAAATGGGCTGCTCACGGTCTATGGTCCATATTTTTTACATCCTTGCACTAAATTATACTTACAACTTGGAGTAGGAACAGCAGTTGTAGTACTAGATGGTTGAGATGCATTAGCTTTTGGAGGACTTTTGTTCAAAGATACAGATGCAACGTCACCAGCCGTTGCTGAAGTTGTTGTTACTGCCGACACCGACGGAACTACATTTAAAGTATCTGAAGAATTAGACTCTGACTGATCGGTTTCAGTTGTATTCGACGAGGATCCAGTAATTCCCAAAATCGGAGAAATAGCACTTGACGGTATTGGTGATATGGAAAGCCGATGACCGCCCGGTGAAACACCAGTTACAGCTGGAGTTAAATCTGGTAATGAACTTTGTAATCGTTTGCCAGCTTTTATAATACCACAGGCTCCTGTTGTAGGTGTTGGTCCACTAGCATTGCTGCCATCACACTAAAACATCACATAATAATGAAATTAAGAAAACAAAAATTTTGAAAAACAATCAACTAAACATATTTAACATTTAACCTTAACAAATTTTTTGTCATGGTTTTTACTATATGTTTTCCTCTATCACAAAATACATAAAATGAACATTTTTATTAAGGCCACAAAGTCATTTCAACAATTGAAATAAACATAAAAACACCACTTTTTCTTTGTTTTACAGTACTCAATCCAGTAAAATAATCCTGTTGAATCTGCCGCAGGTGACACAATAATTTAAAGTACTTACATTTCTTCTTTTTCTCTAGTCATTTTCCCTCTAATGTCGGACATAACCCTCAACTAATTACTTCCATGTTTCCTGTCTTAAACTGTTCTCATCCATCCTCCCCAAGCCGTCACTCTGACATCATCTGCAGTCTTCCAAAACTTCCACACATTTCACAAGGTTTCCTTTGGAGCACTCTGTGTATCCAAATGATCCCCACTCATTCCATAACAACATCCCATTATACATTCCATAACAATAGTTACCTTTGTTTTCTCTTGGACCGCCTCATTCCTCATTCTGTCGCATAAAGAAACCGCTAACATGCTTCTTCCATTGATTTTTGTGTAACTCTTAATTTGTCTGCTACTTTATTTGTCAAGGCCATAGGTAAACACTGAAAGTACCCAACTGTCATATGAGTGGCTACCCAAAAGAAACTGAGCTCATGTTGGTAGTTGATGGAGTTTTGCAATATCACATTTTGCTCCTAGGAGTGTATAGAACTCCAATTCCCGAGTCAGTAAGCCAAGCGTGGTCACTTAGGAAGGTTCCGTTCAGCTTGTGTGAATTTTTCAGTTAGTTGTACGTGCTCATCATTATTGCAATGGCAGGTTCTCATGAACAGCATGCAGCCGTAAGTTTTGGTTTTTGCTTGGAAAAACTAGCAAAGTAACTCCACAAATGTTAAAAACGACTTACAAAGATAATGCTAGCAGGGAAATTCAAGTGTTAAGAGTGGTTTTCCTGTTTCAAGAGGTAAAATGTCGACTGATGACAAAACTCAGCTCCGGTCATCCTTCCATGGCCCAAACCAATGAAGATGTTACAAAAAATTAGAGAAACTATCCTGGAAGATCGACAGCTCTACAAACAATTGTGGAGCTGTCTGGAGTGACTTGGAGTTCAGTTCAGCAAATTTTAACTGAAGATTTGGGCTTGATTAGTGAATACCATAAAGAGATTGTCACTTATTAAATTTCCTTTTTTAATAGCAAAGAAGTTATGACAAATAACTATACACAATTATAAAATTTGTCAAAAAAGCACTAGTAAAACATATAAGCATTAAAACACCCAATAAGTTAAGAAATTACTTAACAGCAAGAACAATTAAATAAAGAAACAAAATATATACTGATAAATATAAGACATCTGTCACTAATCTTGAACCAGCTTCTACCAAACTTTAATTCTTTTTTTTTTTAACGTCCGACTGTTCAGCAATTACTGCTAATGCAGATGATGAAGGATGAAATGATTTTTTGTAACATATGGAAATATGCCGCATCTGAATAGGATTCGAACCCAAGACCACATGATGAGAGGCGAGCACATTACCAACTATACCAATGCGACTCACTTATTCTTTTCTGATTGTTGTTTTTTCATATATCATTTTTGGGTTAAAATTTAATAATAAATTTTTAGCAAAACCCATTTTCTCAAAATCAACTACTTAAATTTCCTTAATAAGTTTTGTCTTGTTACACCATTTATATCAATCATATATCTGTGACCTGTCGCCGCCTGCCCTTCCAATATTAGCGTCTACACACGGTCCCCACTACCGCCTGATGCAGAGAGCTTACAGCCTCTCCCCACCACCTTGAGAGGTATTTAAGAGAGGATCCTAGTCCGCTAGACTCACTCTTCGCTGAACTCTCAACCGGAGAAGAACAAGAAGAAAGAAGAGCTCCAGCCAGAAGAAGACGAGCCCAGCCGAGACCAGACGCACCATCCCTGGTCTACGCTACCGGTGCGGACTCTACATTCCCGCACCAGTCAGCCTTCGCTGGCCCGGAGAGAGCCGCCTCGGCCGCGCTATCGGCGGACAGCCTACGCCGACCCGACACTGCGGGGCTCTGGGGGCCACGCTGCAGTGGGGACCCAACTGCCGCTGAGGGAAGGCTAGGCCTGAACCCGGTAGCCGAGCCGTCACTCTTCGGGCTCCGCTTCTACCACGCCGGCTCGCCGCTTCCGACCGTCAACAACGGCCCTTTTCAGGGCCACCAACACAATTAAACGGCCCTTTTCAGGGCCACCAATTTCACAAACAAGGTTCGCCACGTGTCGTCGGCCCCGGTCGGCGACAGACCATAACTTCTATTCAGTAACAAATAAAACAACAACAAATTAAAGAAAAATTTAAAATCTTACCACACTGTCTACTTCCATATCATCAGTGAGTACTGATAATTGTTGAGCTCTTTTCTCAAGCTCTGATTGAAACTTAATTGGATTTGCGAGTGCTTCAGCGAAATCGGATAATCCATCAGGTACATAATCTTTAACAACGACATGTAAAAATAAAGTAGCAAGTGGTAACGGTTGACCACATTCAGTCCTCAATGATACATGTCTATAACCAGGACATAAACCAACAACAGGTAAAACTCGATGCCCTAATAACCTTCCACCTTCTTCATATGCAGCTATTCTTAAACAAGCTATTTCTGGTAATACAACCTGAAAAGTAAATTGTACACATAATTCATAATTGATTCAAATTTCTCAGCAATAATAAAATTCACTACTTTATCCAAAATACCATAAATTTAAACCACCACCCATTTGCATAATAGCATTCTTTAATATGCAGTTTGTTTTTATCAAAAACAGTTCAATCTTGACCAAAAATTCTGTTGAAAATTTAAACTATCTACAATTTTAAGATGAATAAAACATGAAATGTCAAATAAAAATTTGTCATATACACAAAAACCATATTGAATAATTTAGAAGACTGGGAAAATGCAAAAGCCAATAAACCTGAGAATTGATGTGATTTTCCAAAACATTGTTATTACATAAAATTGTAATTTTATACAATTTTTCACCAAAATAGGAGTTTTCCATGGAATTTTTGAGAACACTGATATAAATTATTTGTATACAGGGAATAGGCTGAAGCCAAATTCATTTTATTTTCAAAACAAATGAATTTTGACCTCTACTTGACTATCTTTAGCAAATTTAGTTTAATAAATACAAATTTTTCAAAAATGTCATTTTAATTTGGTAATTTATCTGAAATTAATAACATCTGATATTAAACAAAGTTTGTAACAGGAAAGAACGAAATATCAAAAAATGTTTTTATAGAAAACATTTTTTTTATCATTTCTACAGATGTTTCAAGCAGAAACTTCCTGCTGATACTAATCTTCTCAAACGTATTTAAACTGATAGATGGCTAACGTGGAACCACCAAATTGACACTAAAAGAGAACTATTAGAATCACAACAAAAGAAAATGTTTTTTTTTTTTTTTTTTTTAAACGTCGCATCAACTGCAATGGTCATTAGCGACGACGCTGGAGTGGAACTTTATGCGATGTAGGATGAAATGATTTTTTGTAACGTATGAAAATATGCCATGCAAGAAAATGTTTATGTTACTCTCCTGACATTCCTGACTTCCTCTTCATTCACAGTTATTATTGTACAAAATGCTTCATTACCATCTCTAACCTTCTGGCAGTTAAATTTTCAATTTGACCAAGGCCTCTACCACAACAAAATTCATAACAACACTTCAGTCAAAATGTTCATGGGATATCACAAACCCCTGTGGTTGGTATGCAATGAAACTCTTCGTTATTACTTAAACAAAGTTTTCTACCCTTTCTAAAGATGTTTCAAGCAAAAACTTACTACTAATACCAATCTTCTCAAACACAATCTGTGTTCCCAAAACCAACCAGGTAATTCTCGACATCGGCTAGCAAGACAATGGAGTATACACAAGATGTACACCCTTACACACTATTGGTTCATGTTCCCGTTGGAATCTTACTACTGAGTATTGCTCTCCTCTACACAATTCTTTACCCATCATCCTTCAATGAATAAAATTTAACACTTTCAGGACGGCACCCGCATACGATACGGGCGCGCCATTTTGATCGGCTGGACAGCACCCGTATACGATACGAGCGCCTATTTCACTTAGTTTTATATCCATTAGCTCGTATCGTATACGATTGCCGTCTATGCTGTCACTTAATTTAGTTCATTCCGAATCTAATGGAGTACACTCATAGTCGTAATGTTGTCAGATTATCGAATATATCGACTTTTACAGTATCGATGTTAACGAGCGTGAGCAAGCGATCTGCCGATACTTCTGCGCGTTGTTGTTAGTTATTAGTTTGTTATTATAATACTTAGATTTTTTTAATTTTACTTAAGAAATAAAAAAGTAAATTGGTAATTAGAAATAGGCAATTAGTTTGTAAGAATTTAACTCATATAATTAATTTTACTATTCTTATGTATCATTATATGGTGAAAAAAATTTTAAATTCAAGAAAACATACCTCTCTTCAGTCAAACATCTTTATCATTATAATTAAAGTAATCTTAATCTTAATAAATGAAAAGAAATCCAATAATTATGATCTTTAATTTAATCTTTACTTTTTGAATTTATGACCAATGGTTGATTTGTTACAATTTTTTAAAAATCCCAAAAAATGGCAGTCCACGGGCAAAAGTACAAAAAAAAGTCAGTATTCAAAGTGTTAAGTTAAAAAAATTGTAAAAAATCATAAAATTAAAACTTGCAATAAGTATTTCACTTTAAAAAATAAATAATTAAAACAATAATGCTAACCTTTTTAAATACAAATGGTTCATCGTCAAAATTTGGATTGATTCCATTATTTGATATGATCCGAGTACGAAACTTCTTTCTTACAGTATCAGCTGGTAAACCAAACATATCCACTTCAACATAAACACCAGTACGTTTATCAGTTAGAAATTGTGCTGACAATACATGGATTGACACTGTACCAGCGATAATACCATCTACAGTAGATTCAGCAAATGGATCAAACCTGCGATCTTGTCGTCTCATAAACTCTGGTTTGAGTAAATACCCGCAACGATGGTTATATTCAAAAATTCCTAAATTTAACTGCATCGCTAAATCTGAAAAAATAAAAAACATAATATCACTCTTAACATTATCAGAATACATAAAAAAATCTTCTTTTTTGCCATAAGTCTCTCGACTGGTTGGATGCAGTTCTATCTTGCGCAAGTAGGTTCACATCTTTTTTTTATCTACATACCAGCAACACCCTATATCTGTTATAATTTGCTTTAAATATTGTAACCCTTGCCTCCCCCTACAATTTAATCCCTCAATATTACCCTCCATTATTGATAAAGCAATACCTGGATGTCTTAAGATATGCCCCACTAGTCTTCTTCTCTTCTTCTGGTAAGATCGACTCCATTTACTTCATTCATTGTTTTATACATCTTCTTTCTAGGAACTTGTCTAAGAACCTCTAAATTACTTAATTTTTCCACCCACCTAATATTTGACATTTTCTTACAATACCACATTTCAAAGGCTTCTATCCTTTTCCTTTCTACAGGCCCTATCATCCACGTTTCACTCCCATATAATGGTAAAAATCATATTCTAACAAAATAGCTACCTCATAAGTTCAGTTTCTGCATAACCCAAGTTTCTGCAACCTAAATAATGTGAATCTGATGTTATGAATTCAGTATAGATGCTCATAACCCAAACAGCTCATGCAATAAAATAATTACCTCAGTGGTTCAGTAAGTTCAGCAAGTTTGAGCTGAGGTCCTGAATTTAATCATCAGCTACAAACTGAACTTTAAAATTCTTGGGTCAGAACAGGATTTTTCTGTTCTTCATATAACTCAGAATGAGTACAAAACAGTACTGATACAAAGTACCTGATACTTTTAATACCAATACCATAAATATCATCAACTGAGTAAAGAAAGATTAATAATTCTTGTTGGACTCAGATCTACCAGAACTAGTGACAAGGCTAGTCATAAGAAACTGATACTTTAGAATGTATACAAGCATGTGTTAGGACTAGAAGAGTGTCTTAGTTTTGGTCATAGCGCACTCCCTCAGTGTGATGTGGTTGCTGTCACTGAGTAAGTATATTTGGTAATTTGTTCCTGATACAGAATTTACCAGGTAAATCCCCCTCATACTTGGTTTCCCGTTCCAAGTACATTCTTTCATCCAGTTCAAAGTATCAGTACCCTACAATCTGCCTATCACTAGACAAAGGACATTTTATTCCGTTACAACGTTAGACATTATTTTTAATTTTTCTAATCTCACAACAATATATCCTTACCTAATGTCTGATAATTAAGAGCAACCAGTTGACAACCAGCATTCCAAAATACTTGAGGCATAAAATTAGAAGAATCGAACCTGGTACCAGCAGGATAAATACGACTCAATTGGTGTTTATTATAATTTACAAATTCTATTGGCCTCTCTTTTAATAATGAAGTTGCTTGCTTTTCATCAAATGAAGACATTTCATAAAATTTATTCCTCTCTAAAATGAAATACAGAATTGTTATCGATTAATAAAGTTAATGAATCAATAAGATTAAAAATAACAAAATGAATTTATAACTCATTACTTACATAATTTTTTGTTTAAAATACTAAATATTTATTCAACACTGTCCTTGGGGACCGTTGTCGTAGTGTAGTGATTGGGGCACCAGCCCACAAACCAGGTCAGGGTTTCGGGAAGTTCCATGTTATTAACATGGTTAATAATTAGGGCATAATTAAACGTGTTTTGTTTCTGGACCTGACCAAGAAGTGTCTTATCCCTTATAATGCCAAACAGCCAATTTAAATTTTTACGAAAGACTGTCAAGAGCCGATGGCATCGGCTCTTCATATATTGCGCTGTATTTTGAATATTTCTCAATACGTCGTGTTCATATCCTAAAGGATTGTAGTATATGCTTCTATATAATGATGTACTGTGTATTAACCGAACCTATCAATTGTTTCGATTCTAACGAACATCGATAACTTTGAGTACACATACAGAAATTTTTGTTTTGGTTACAGCTGTTCTCAGTGTGAATTTCATACGATTTTGTTACAGTGTATTTGTATGGTACGGATAATTATTGTTATTTTGTACAGTTTGAAAAGAAAAGAAAGCTTTTGATATAAATTTTTAAAAAATAATAAAATATTAAGACCTCTCCCAACACTTTTGAAAATGAAAATTTTTTATTTACATTTCAATTTTTTTTAACTTCAAATTTATTGAAACTACATAAACATTTTTCCCATTACTACCTATATGAGCAGAAAACAGCAGAATTTAAAGTAAAAAATTATACTAAAAGCTTTCTCCCGAGTCAATTCTGAAATTTTTAACAATTTTCCAAAATTACCTGGTAAAATAACAGGATTTTAACTAGGCATTCTTTGAACTAGTAGGTCCAGGCAGTCTGGCAGCATAAAGGTTAAAACAACAATATTCTACAAGATTATAATTATAGCCAATTGAATATTACATCATCCCAGGTGGTAACAACCTATTATCGGTTTATCAAAAAATTCAATTATAAAAAAATGCAATTATTGCAATATTTATTATTATTATTAGCATTAAAGACAATCTTCATCAATTTTCTCTTATGTACTGAACTCATATACAAACATCTAATAGAAGCTAATCATAAAAAACCAACTTTTTTGTCAGATAATATCCTGTAGGTCAATCCTTTCCTAATTTATAACTTTTTTAAAAGAATTTATGTTGCACATACAAACAAAAATGAACATTAGGCAGTGACTTAGGTTTTTTTAATTTTACCCTTAAAAAATAAATCCAGAGACCTCTACCTGACCACAAAAAATGAACATGAAAAGTTTTTTTGACTGTACATTTAGAGAGAAAAGAAGATTAATAAAATTCCCGTATCATTTAAATATAATTGAAATGCAATCTTAGAAAAGTTTTTTTTTTAACTTTTTTTTACTCTTTAGTTAGTTATAAAACATACTAACTTTCAGCATTTTCAAAAGATGTGAAATGTACAGGTTGTACATAATTAACAAGAGCAGATATTTCAGCACCAGCCTCTGTCTCCTTAGTTGCAACAGCCTTATCAGATTTATCTTGTGGTGATAACATTTTGCTATCGCCGGTCGTAGTGTCATCATCATCATCACCTCCCCCACTGCTACTATCCTCATCTTCATCATCTGAAATTACATTAAAAAAACCCAGTTTATATATATATATATATATATATATATTTACAATTATACTCAAAAAAAGTTTACTCCTAAAACTATGTAAACAATAACTCTCACGTTAAGAGTTTAATTTGTAAATAAAACAGAGAATCTTTTAAATATTCTACTTGATTTATTTCCTTTGAATGATATTTATACTTATTAGCGGCAAAGCTTTTATGGTCAGTAACTTCATACAGGTTTTGGTACTTTGATGATTGACAAATATACAAGACCCATTACTGACCAACTAGGTCAGGATTAACAGGTTAGGTTTTTGACATAAATAAAAAGGTAAGTAAACTAAGACAATTATTTTCTTATGATTAACCAGGTCACTACCACAATTTTAATGAACACTCAACGCCATTTTAAAAACTCTTTTTTTGCATTCACTTTCATTTAACGAATTTGTGAATAGAACCATGTTTGAGCCTAATTTTTCTGTTTTCATTTACAATCAAAAAACAAATTTTTTTAAAATATTGATCTTCTTCTTTAGCTTCAATCATGCGATTAGTAGGCAGCTTTCCATCGTTTTCTGTCCAGAGCTATAGTTTTTAGTTGGATGTAGCTCTGGATCCCTAGATCTTTGGTAATTTGTTTCAAATACTGTAGCCGGGGTCTTCCACGAGCCCTTTGTCCAATTATCATTCCTTCTAATATTCTTAACGTGAATTCATTGTGTCTTATTACATGGCCAAGCCAAGAGTGTCGTCTGTCCTTTAGAATTTTCAAAAGAGATCTGTTCTCCTCAGCCCTTTGAAATACTTCCTCATTACTAACTCTGTCAGTCCACTTCAACTTAAGCATTCGTCTCCAACACCATACTTCAAAAGCATTGAGTGCTCTTTCCTCCACCTTACCAATAGTCCAAGGTTCTGAGCCATAGAGGGCAACACTCCAAATGCAGCTTTTTATTAGTCTCTTTCTCATTTCTAACCTGAGACTATTTGAGGAAAACACATGTCGCTTACCAATAAAAATAGCTTTTGCTTCTCTTATACGACGCTTTATGTCCTCTCTGTCTTTACCATCTTCTGAAATGGTACTACCCAAGTACTTATATGTTTTCACTTGCTTGAGAGCGTTATCATCTAATTTAACTGTTTCAAGTTCAGGCTCTTTAGAACAGATCATCACTTCTGTCTTCTTTTTGTTTATTTCCATGGCATATTCCGTTTTCAAAATGGCATGCAAGGTATTCAGTGCTCTCTCTAGCCCTCCTTTGTCTTGTGCTACTATTGCAATATCATCCGCAAAACGTAGCATCTGCACTCTGAAACCATTCACTTTGACTCCGGAACAACACTCCTTGCATTCATTGATTGCCTGTTCAATATAGATGTTGAAAAGTAATGGTGACAAACTGCAACCCTGTCTAACTCCTCTCTTGATAGCAGCTTCTCTTTCCTTCTCACCGACCTTTATACATGCTGTTTGGTTCTTATACAGCTCCTTTATGATCCTCCTATCTCTGTAATCTATATTAAGTTTCTTGAGTATTCTCATAAGAACATTCCAATTGACCCTGTCAAATGCATTCAGCAAATCCACAAATGCAATATATACCTTCTTATTCACTTGAAAACTCTTTTCCACAATATTCCTTAAACACAATATTGCTTCTCTTGTTCCCCTATTCCTTCTAAAGCCAAATTGATCATCGGCTAGGTTCACATCAATTTTAGCTTCAATCCGTCTCAAAATAATGCTTGTCAGTATTTTCGATGCATGAGATAAGATACTTAACGTTCTATATTCATCACAACTCGTTGCATTATTTTTCTTTGGCAGCATTACCATTACACTTTTCTTGAAGTCAAGGGGGACTTTCCCGGTGATATAGATGTCACTTAAGAGGGTGAATAAAGTGTTCTTCATCTCATTATCCAATGCTTGCAAGAGTTCTGCTGGAATACCATCTGCTCCATATGCCTTTTTGGATTTGAGCTCATGCAATGCGCGTTCCATTTCTGAGAGAGTAATAGGAGGTCCCAGCTCATCAATCGGTATATCTTCCCTACTTTCTATTTCTTCAAAGCATTCAGCACTACTATAGAGATGCTCTACATACTGTTTCCATCTGTCTGCCACATCGTCATTATCCATCAAAGCTTTCATTTCACTTGATTTAATTATGTTGTTTCTAACAGTACGCTTGCCAAACATCTTTCTAATCAAACTATATGATTTTTCTATGTTTCCTCTCTCAAAATTATTTTCTATTTCATTGCAACATCGACTCAGCCATTCTTCTTTGTCTTTCCTGGCATGCCTATTCACAAGATTTCTAAGCCTGTTATACTCACTCCTGTTTTTATCTCTTTTGTGTTCCCTTCTCAAATCCATTAGAGCTATAGTGTCTTCACTTATCCAAGGGCTTCTTGGTTGCTCTTTCTGATAGCCCAATGTTTCTTTAGCAGAGCTCACAATTGCATTTTTCAAATTTTCCCACTGGCGATGTGTGTCTAGCACTGAAAATTCCTCTCTAATATTATTGATATAGGTCTAAAAATATTGATATAGGTACCAAAAAAGTTCTGCTAAATCCGAAAAAATACAAAAAATATGTTATCAGTCTATATGTATAAAAATCAAATTATTGTAAATATTTACAACATTTAGATATTGAATTTTGAACAACTTGTGTTCAAAAGAAATCACACTTTCCAACCCCTCGGTCACACTATGTCCCTTTCAGTTCTATTTTATTTGCTTACTATGAAATATTTTGTCTTTTCCTCAATGTTGCTCTCTTTGTTATTCAATTCTGAAAAGGATAGTATATACAAAAATTTGTTATCATTTATTTTGATGTTAATTACAAGGTTTCTACCTATGATAGGCGGGAGGGGTAGACAAATTTATTTGTTAGGTTTGAGGGCTATAAATTAGTCACCGAGCAATGTGACATAAGAAAAATCAAGAGAATAGAACAAAAAAATTAATATAGTCAACGCCATAATGATTGGCATTCTCTAAATATTGTTATATAAGAAAATTTATAAAAATTTGCTTTAAAAAAATCAAACAAATTCATCTTTTCTTTCACAATACTACATAGCTAATTTGTATCGTACAAATATGCAACACATAAAATTAAACAGAACAAAATTCTCTGTCTGGTGCAAGTCAACCTATTAGATTTTTTTTTTTTTTTTGGTTTAACGTCCGACTGTTATGCAATTACTGCTAATGCAGACGGTGAAGGGTGAAATGATTTTTTGTAACGTATGAAAATATGCCATGCCTGAGTGGGATTCGAACCCAGGACCGCATGATGAGAGGCGAGCACGTTACCAACTGCGCCAATGCGGCCGGCTCAACCTATTAGAAAATCATGAATAGTTCTGTAGCAAAATGACTTTGAATAATGTCATGACGCTAGTCCAGAACTCTGATGGTTGGGTAAAATCCGGTTAACTGTTGCTGTTCGCAGTTTCCTACAAATTTCATGTAAAAAGAAGAGGATTACTTACGCTGTTACTAACTGCACAACAATAAATGGCATATCAGCACTTAAAGTAACCCGTAATATTTTTTACTATTAAATAATTTAACAATACAGTACTGTATTTCCGTTCATACATAATTTGGTTAGTCAAACCAGGAGAGGCAGTTAATCATTTGAGTGGGTACATCCATATTTACACTCACATCTGCTCCTGAGGAGCAACCCTAAATACTCTTGTTTTTGTTTTTTTTTTTTTTTTTAACTTGGCGCTATAGGAATATAGGAATGCATAATAATTTGGCTTCTTTAATGTATAGTTAGGTGCTGCTATTTTAGGAAAATGTTTTGAACAAAGTTCCAAAGAGATAAAACAATTAGGTATTTTGTTACAACAGATGCATTTAAGATATGATCAAGTGACTCCAAACTCATGTTTTGGCTGTTTAAACTGACATTCCAAAGTATGAATAGCACATGCTCTCATTGTTTAAATTGAAACTAATTTAAATCGCATTAATTACAATATTTAACAAAAGTTAATAATTCCTGATAAACTGATAAATAACTCATGATGAACTGGGGTTAAACTAGACATATAATAAAGACCCAAGTCGGTACAAAACTATTTAAAATGTTAATAGATTTACACAAATGTAATAAAAATCTGCAAGTGACAACAAAAAATAATAAATAAAAATAAGTGATAAACTTATATAAGTGACAAAATATATAAGTGAAAAACTTGCAGCAGTACAAGATCCCTATTAAAACTCACCATTCAAACAAAATTTACAGAAGACGTATTTTTAGTCATTTGTATAAAACTAAGAGTAATATAGTTATAGTTAGGTAGAGTTATTCTGAAGATGTTGTACCTTCCAGCACTTGTATAAAACTCTTAGTTTTGTAGGAACTATGCACTATCTTGTGATGATAGTGGTGGTGATTTTTATTTTTATTTTTTATTATTATACAAATTTAATAATTTTATACAAATGACTGAAGATACGACATCTTCTGTAAATTTTAATACATTTAAAAAAAAAGTTTAGTCTCAATTTTGCATACTCTAATGGTGGATCCACCGAAAAATGTCAGTAGAAAGTATGATTGTATAAGAAAAGTAAAAAAACAAATGATACCAAAATGAAAATTAACTTTCAATAACTTATTACAACGCCCAATCCAAAAAAAAAAAAAAATATTTCAACTGTTGTTGTTGTTTAGGTCAACAGCCGAAAGGCTGGTTTGAACCTCTAGAGGTTTTACTAAGTAAAAACAAGGAGTGAGGTGGTTTACCATTGCCTTCCTCACTGAGTTGAAAGAGTATGCTTATCAGCACGCCAGGCCCTCCGAAAAGCACTCACTTTCCACCCTGCAAATGACACCTTCACTTCATTCACCACAGGGTCTGGCTGCATAGTGAAATTCATTACTCTCAGAGGAGATAACTCTGACTAGTGTCTTTTACACCTCTACCTCTTCTGTTCTTAAATAGTTCAGTCATATAAGTGGCTGACTATGTAATAAGAAACAGAACTATTTTTTTTAGCCCTGGACCGAACAGATAGAGTGCAGTTAAAATAACACTCCACCTGCTCGTTTTGGGCATTTCAACTGATATTAGAAATAATTATGTATGAATTCCCAACATTGATTTTCAGTACAAATGAACTGTCTGTGAAAAAATTAATATATTTACAACAGAAATAAATGATAAAAGAATAAAATTACCATTTTCCTCTTCATCTGGATTGCTCTCTTTACTTCCTTGTCTAACAACAGGTGGGTTATGTGGATGAGGTACTTCACCATTGCCAGTTACAGATAAATCGTTACCAATATCACTGATGCCTCGATCACCTTCACCAGTTGTCATACTATCTGTACTATGCATTTTCTTGTGATGATGGTGATGGTGGTGGTGATGTTTCTTTTTATTTTTGATTATTATTTTTCTTTTAAGTAATGCTGGTGGAGGTAATGAAACACCAGGCTCCAACTGGAACATGGTAAAAATTAACTTTCAATAACTTATTACAGCGCCCAATCCAAAAAAAATAAATATTTCAACTGATATTAGAAATAATTATGTATGAATTCTCAACATTGATTTTCAGTACAATACAAAGATGTTTGATTTGCAAATGTCTTACTTTAAATTTTTGCCGATAAGATTCAGACATGCATTTTTTAAAAAAAAGAGTAAATACTTAAGTCTAGCTTGATGGCTACCAACCACAAATTAACCTATAAACAGTATACTCACACGAAGATCTGAAATCATGACAAATCAGCAACAGTTCACAACGTAAACAAGCTAGCAAAAGCTATTAGGTATATCATGTAAAATAAATTATTAAATTGAAAAACTAACTACCCAATCACATTTAAAAAAAAACATTAATTTTTCATTAGTTTTCTCACAAATTCTATATTTTTCAGTTTTATAAACAGCCAATAATCCCTATTTTGGTTGCCGAAAATCCGGATTGACACAAAGAAAAGAATGTGTAATGCTGTAGTGAAGCTTATTACGTTGTATGGTTGTGAGGCTTGGACCCTGGATAGAAGAAGTCAGGACAAATTAAGGGCTTTACAGATAAATTGCTTCAGGCGCTCACATCGGATCTCCTGGATGGATAGGGTTAGAAACGAGGAAGTCAGGGGGATAGGTTGTGGCAGTACAATAGTGGAGAACATTTAAATAAGGCAGTTGGTGTGGTATGTCCATGTTCAGACGATGGAGGGGCATAGATGGCCGAGGAGACTCTTGAAGTACTGTCCTTAAACTCAGCGTAGAAGAGGAAGGCCGCGATGTACTTGGCTGCAGGGAATCAGGTCCGCAATGGAGAAGAGGCAGTTGACAGAAGAGGACTGGTGGGATCGAGATCGATGGCGTTTTGGTATGCGAAAAGTGGATTATCCGTCGGAACCTCGCCGTAAAGTAAGTAAGTAAGTATAAAGAGCCAAACTTAACAAGATGTTATAATTCCTAATACATCCAGAATTTCAGATCAATTATGGATTTATTTTGTGAAGATTTTAAAGTTGGCACATGGTATTTACTACATCTTCACTTAATTTCATATCTTATATTTAAAATGCAAAATCTGGTCAAATTTACTTTAAGTAGAGGTTCTGGTTGTCCTGAAATACAATGTTCTACCGAACGGATTTAAACAAAATTTATTGGTTGTAAATACGATATTTTCGGGATTCTGTGAAAAATCTGAAAATAAAAATTGGTGAAAGCTGTAACAAGATTTTGTGAATTAAATAACAAAGTAATTGTACTACTATTTTCTGCTGGTAATGTTATGAAGTTCAGTTTTTTTTTTTTTTGAAGGATCATTATGATGATGAGAGTTGTTTATTTAGGTGCACATCTTATTTCATAAAATAACACTGACACTAAACATTGAAATGGTTAATTATAAATTAATATGATTATCATTATACAATTAATTATTATTATTATTATTTTACTATTAATACTATTATTGTGTGAATTAATTTGTATGAATCAGCTAGTTATTATAATTTCATAGAATATTTTAGTAAATCAAATTTACATTTTACTCAATTAGAAATGAGCAAGAATCGCTTACAATTTAAACTCTCTAACAATTGTGAAAAAACCTTACCTTGTACGAATCGAGGGGTTGATCAAGTAACATATCACCAAAAATATCATGACAATACTGCGCGATTTTAGCTTGCTGTCTTGGATTACAATGATTTTCAAATGATAATACAACAGGATAATCTGAGGTTTTAAAAGCAGAATCTGCGATAGCTTCTATAACTTCACGTGCTGAAATGTCTGGTACAAATGTATAACCATGAACGATTACAGGTTCTTCAGTTCTGCCATTCCAAAAGTCTAATTCAACACACCGACAACCTGCCAGCAGGCATTGACGGTATATCTCCACGGAAGATTTACCAGTAAGTTGATGACCTGAAATAAAAAAAAAATATTAAGAACTGACGTTACATCACACTACTACTCCTAGCAAATACAATAATTCCCTAGAGTAAAAATTCTCAAAATGTGAACCTTCATACAATATTTATGAGAACATAAGTAGTTTTTTAACACACTAAACAAAATAACTACAAAGACACACACACACACATACATACAAAATTTTGAGAAATAATAAATCGTGTCAGCCTGACAGAAGTATCAATAGAAGAAAAGGTGAAGTATATTTTCCTCAACAAATATCGTTTGAATACATTTTTTAAGTCGAAATGAGAACTGGGTTCAAATCCTAATTATGTAACAAACATAATAAATAAAAATAGTAAATAGACACCTACATAAAATAAAATCCTCCACAGTGGTTGGCCGAAATAAAACAAGATATGCAAGAACTTAAATCGCAGAACAAGATCTTTTAGAAACAGCTTAAGTTGCTTAAAGATAAAGACACAAGATTCATTGAAAAAACTCGAGCTCCGTTGTCAATGACTTGTAACCATAAAATCAGACAGATCAGATCCCAAAATATGAAGAAATATTGGGAAAAACTTAAGAATCCTAAAATCAAACCAAGAAGGATTTCTGAATTTGATGTAACTGGTCTAATGAGGCCGTAAAAGCAAAATAATAAATAAATAAATAAATAAAGAAGACCGAAAAAACCTATTTCCAGCAAAATAACATAAAAAAATAAATCAAATAACACGTTCATACTAGTTTTTCAGTAGGTTAATCCTTATGATTTAATTCCTGGACAAAAAATTTGTAAAGAAAATCTCATATAGTAATTTTAAACCAACAGCGTGTTGTATTGAGCAGAAGCACTTTAAATTATGTTGAAAGATGGCATCAATAAAATAATGAGCAAAAAAAGGTGAATAGTTTGGAACATCAAACAACCCACGAAGGAAGAAGACAGTTACAATAGACCCCATTTGAACAGAGACACAAAAAAAAATTGAAAACGAAATCCATGTAATGAGAAAAAGGAGTTTTTATCTTGTATCTTTCATGCATGTGACAAGAATAAACGATAGCAGACTGACAAAAAAAAAATTTTTTGATAGAATAATAAATCTCAAAACCATGATGTTTTTGATGGTGAATGACAATTCCTAAGAAAATATATTTAGTTGTTACACTTACCAGTCAAATATGTATTATGTGATGAATTTATAAAATAATGTGCTAATGGTTGATCCATATCGTCACTTAATGCGACTTTGGAAGTAGCGATTACAGGATTATCTTCGCTCATCAGGTACCTAAGAAATCCATCTAAACTTAATTGTCCTCTTTGTGCATTGTATTTATTCGGTTCATATTGCGATATCAAGTCCTTGGCTCTCACAGTATTTGCATATGGGTGCAGTATCTCATTCAGTCTTGGATCACGTTGTGTTTTGTTAAGAAAATCGACTAACTGTGCTGCTGTCATCAATTTCCTTTTTGATGAACCACATCTGAAAATAGGATAAAACAAATAGAATTTTTAAAAATCTCAGTAAAAATTGTAATACCATTGTAATACAAATCTTGTTATAATTACAATGTTGCAATATACCGTGATAAAAAGAATTAGTTTATACAGCATCAAAATAATATTTCACTTCACACTGTTTTCATTTTAAAGAGCAGTTCATCAAATGT
Source organism: Catonia carolina (assembly GCA_035578175.1). Classification (NCBI taxonomy): domain Eukaryota; kingdom Metazoa; phylum Arthropoda; class Insecta; order Hemiptera; family Achilidae; genus Catonia; species Catonia carolina. The sequence continues at coordinate 247,997,867 of JAQMRL010000001.1, read as the reverse complement.
AACATACATAAGTAATATGTTGACACCAAATATATTTAGTTTGGATAGTACCCGTGACTACTACAAACATAGTACAAGTAAAACGTTATTACTACTAATGCAATCTCTCACAGTAGTAGTGAAGTACTGCATTCCTCTCAGCTGCACAAAGCTTGGGATCAGGGAGTAGGTATGAATCATTATGGAACACAAAATATTCACAAAAAATTTCTGAAAGTTCACAAATAAATAAGCGCTATCTACTGTATTCTTAATCAACTCATGTAGTAAAGGCAAATATGAAATATAAAAGCTGTGAAATACGATCCATGACAAACTTGAAACTTTGTCAATTTACGAACATGAAATTAGGTGCCCAGAGCTTTACAAATGACATCAAAACACACCTAATAAAGGTTCTAAGGACATAAGTAATTAATTTTTGGAATCTACAGAAAATGTACTTATGTAAAATGTAAAAACCTAATTTTTTTTTTTAACGAAGTAAATTTTTCATTCAGACCCCCCTTAAAAACTATTAAATAATTTTATACTTACAGTTCTTCAAAAATCTTCTCAACCTCAGCCCGCTGGGTTAAGTTTTTATAAAATGTAAAAAATTCTTCAAACATAAATTTCTGAGGACTTAAAGCATCATTCTGTAATTAAAACAAACAAGAAACAATAAATAAATGTAATTTAGTTACACACACAGAATAAAACTTCCACTTTATATTTTAACAATTTCAACAAAAATTATTTTTCATACTACTAGAAGCATATGGGTACAGTATCTCCGTCAGTCAATCTCTACCATAAATTGTTATTATTAATGTACTAACATTACATATTACCATATTACTTCGAATTTAATACACCCAAATTTTAGGAAACAATTTTTGGGAAAAATAAAAACATTGAATTTAAGACGCGTCATAATTACCAGGTATTTAGAAAACAATTTTTTAGAAGAAATAAAAATACTCAATAGAAATAGTAAAAAACTGTACATTATAATATAGTACCATAATTCAGTTAACATTAAATACCATTTATGTAAACTAAAAAGTACATACATGACACAGTAACATTTCAAAAAAACCATATTTATATGAAATATACTAGGCCTAAACATAGACTATTTATATAATTTTTTTATTTAATATTTTTATGGATAAATAAGTAGTCCGTTTCGTTAGCTTCGTTGTTTGTTCTACGTTGTTGAGTCGTCGTCAGTTACATCAGAGTCAGATTCGTTAAGGTTACTGTGATTCCAAAGGACATCATTTTCAGAGTCATCCAACACATTCGACAAACAGCGCTTCAAAAACGATTTAATGATGATACCCGGTGGGAAATTTTTCCAAGCTTATGAAATTCATTCTACAATCGTAGTTACAGAAACTCGTTTAATTTTGCCGGTTGGTGTAAGGGGATGGTCACACTTGCGTCAACTGAAATACACGGGACTACAGGCAATATTGTCTCCATATAGTACACTCAAAGCTACTTGTACACTAATACATTATGGTCAATTTATATGTACCACGAATTTAAGATGCACCAATTATTTTACCCCTTTAATTGCATTACAAATGTGCGTCTTAAATTCGAAGTAATTCGGTAATTTAACTTAGCCTACAGGTAATTACATTTTTTTAACTGCACTTTAGAATTTTAAAGTAAGGTCAAACAAAATTTTTCTGGAAATTAAAGCAACTTCCATAATAGTAGCATCCTTTTAAGATATTAAATTAGCGTGCACTTCACTTCAAGGTCCTAACTCAGGTGTATCAGTTGATGATAACCCATTGGTTCTTCACTTCAAAAAAAAGAGATTGTTCTACATTCATTACCAGATTAAAGCTCTGTTGAGGAAAAAATACAAAAATAATAACTTTTGAACAGGGGAAAAATGAAAGACCAAATAATCGGTCTGACACAAATTTTTTGTTTCATATCAGAAATTTCTTTTAATGACACAACAGCAATTTGATACGACAATACTGGGGTACATTTTATTAAATAGCAAATAGTTTGTTATCAGAGCAAACATTGACAAAACATGTTAAAAGATTGTTATAAATATTAATTTCTGTATCATACATTATGTTATATTATGTATTCTGTACCATATATTACTAACGTAATAAAGTAATAAAATTTAAAACACAAGGAAAAATTAGGGACTTAATTAAGCAAGTAAAACAAATATTTTTAATTACACGATGTGACGTATTGTTATGAACCGTTTAAATGTTAAAAAAGTTGTAAAAAAAAACAAGAAAATTAAAAGATAAATTTTACAACAGTTGATATAAATTGTTAATGTCACGTTCATCAGAAATGTAAATAAAATATTTAAAAAAACAGCAATGAACATAAATTATGACAAAACTTGCATACATCACGTTAATGATATAATAAATACTGGGTGTCCCTTGAAGAGGTTGCTATTTTTGAATTAATACGCTGGATGTACCATACACTCATACACTCTACAGACTGGAAAGTTTAGAGTTATAATAAATAGATAAGTAAAAAAAAGAACCCTCGAGTTTCATTTGCTTGTTGTTTTTGTTGTTTACGTCAACAGCCAAAAGGCTGGTTTGAACCTCTAGAGCTTTTACTAAGTAAAACGAGGAGTGAGGTGGTTTACCATTGCCTTCCTCACTGAGTGGAAAAGTACGGTTATCAGCATGCCGGGCCCTCTGAAAAGCACATATTTTCCACTCTGTAAATGACACCTTCACTTCATTCACCACAGGGTCTGGCTGTACAATGAAATTCATTACTTTCAGAGGAGATAACTCTGATTAGTGTCTTTTACACCTCTACCTCTTCTGTTCTTAAATGATTCAGTCATTTAAATGGCTGACCATGCGATAAGAAACAGAACTATTTATTTTAGCCCTGCAACGAACAAATTGAGTGTAAATAATTTGACACTCCACCTATCTGTTATGGGCAGTTCATTTGCTTATGATTAATCAAAACAAAATGGCAGAAAGTAATTTTATTTGCATAACCATTTCAAATTGGTGATTTGTTACAATGTTCCTAAGTAATAAAATGAAAGAAATATGAAAGTGATAAATTATTAATGAACACAATTTGTTTCATTAACCTCTATTCGAACTGATTTCTATCAATAGCAATGCACTGGTAGCAACGAAACAAAAATGAGTCTTAAGCGTTTTTGAAAAATTGCCGAGGTATCAGCAGCAATTCCTCTTCAATCAACCTCATTAATTCATTGTCTATTGCAATGGTGGGAGAATAAACTTTTTCCTTCAAAAAGCCCCATAAGAAAAAATCGCAAACAGACAAGTCTGGCAATCTTGGAGGCCAGCCGATGAGGTCGCTGCTACGACCTATCCTAAGGTTAGGAAGATTTTGGTTTAAAACCGCTTTGGCCACATTAGCATAATGTGGAAGAGCTCCATCATGCTGGAAAAACATCCTGCATCTCCACCTGAGAAAGATGAGAAACTATGTGATTAATTAAAATTGATGTGTATCTGTCTTCACTCATTGTCTGATGGGATATGTCATATAATAAAACACCATCCTTTCTATCTGAATCCTATTGTAAATATAAGTGGTTTTATCCACAAGATTATTGTTCATTTTTGATATTATTTTCTTATTCCGCCATTTTGTTTTGATTAATCATAAGCAAATGTAACTCAAGAGTACTTTTTTACATATCTATTTATTATAACTGTAAAGTTTCCAGTCTGTAGAGTGTGCGATATGTCCGGCATATTAATTCAAAAATAGCAACCTCTTCGTGGGACACCCAGTATACTGTGTAATGTATAATAATAGTAGGCCTACATGACGATAAAATTAAAAAAATAGTAAAATATTTTTTATAATTATTGTATGTGTATACATGCACACACAAATAGTATAAGGTGCACATTACGGTGTAATGTATAATAAATAGTACGACAATAAAATTTAAAAAAATAGTAAAGTATTTTTTATAATTATGAGTATCTGTATATACATGCAAATACAAATAGTATAAAGAGAGATAGATTGCTTAACCACAATTACCACAAACTGTAAGTTTTTGTATGGATTTAATCAAGTGAAACATTAGAATACTTTAAAAAGTTAATGTGAAAAATAAATCTGAATTTTCAAGTAACATTGCCTGATATCCAACCAAGAAGTATTCAGTACAGTACAGTTACAATTATTTCCACCCAATTTTTTAATGAAATTTGATTCTATACTGATAAGAAAGTTACAATAAATCTGTGTAAATATACATATGTTATTACCACAAAAAAAAACTAAAGTAATCCTACATAATTGCTAAATACATCTACTAAGTTTTTATACACATAATAAAGTTTGTGTTAACTAAACTTCTAGTTTTTTTGAGGAAATGTCTCACTGCATTTTCATTAGCAGAATATCTGAAGGTCTTTGCTAGTCATATTGTCAAACAAAGCACTAAACATTGTATTTCATTATTAATAAGGGAAAACCCACGTTTTTCCTTAAAAATGTTTAAACATTATTTTTAATATTTTATTTATTCTTTCACCATTTTAAAGGGTACATGCGTATGTTAGCTCACAATATTCCTACTGTACCATTTAAATTAATTTAAATAGTTATTTTATTTTGAAAACTAGGAACTTTGTTTCTGAATGGTTCACAAATAACACAATTACAATCTAGTCTTAAGACTGAGTACTTATTCTAACCCAAAACTGTTTTACTTTTAATCTAACGCTGACACTATACCAGTTCAATAGTTTCTTCCTTTTGAGCCTTTGCACAAGATTATAGTTGCCAAGCAACTGGATTGATTCTACATTGTCTAGGCTTTCCTCATGCATCTGTAAAAATCTCAGAATTTTGCTGGAAACTAAGTCCATTTGCACATTTTTGTTGAGGTCGTAGTTCCTGATAAACCAGGGAGCGTCAACAATGTTTCTCAGCACCATGTTCAAGAAGCATTATTTGATGTTTATACTGGTGTTGGTACATTCCTAGATTTTGCATACAATACAGCCACAGAGGCTTTACCATCTGTTTTTAGAACAACCTTTGTTTTGAGAACAAGTTTGTTATACTCTGTTAATGAAGATTTTCTCCCCACTAGCCAAATCAACGTCTGGTACCTTAGCATGAGCTCTTCTCTGTTTTTATTTCTGACATGTGCTTTCCCATGAAACTTAGTGTTGAGTGTCATAAAAAGGTGTTTGGCAGTGTCTGACTGCAGCACAGCACAGCACAGCTATTTACAAACACTGGGATATGCTTAATTTTTCTGTTGGCGAAGTTGATGTGAATTGATTTTGTCTCACTGACTTTTAATCTCCATGTTTTTGTCCACTGTTGAACTTCTAAACATTGGTAAACAGAATTACAAAAATACCCCGCCTTCAATTAAAAAAATTGAAAAATCCTATTTAATTTTTACAAAAAATTAACTCTACTTTTTTTGACAAGACCTATGATTTCATAATAATTTAAAAAATGCAATAAATAAAAAATACATTATTTTCAATAGTTACAAAATTAACAAGGTAATTTTAAGTGTTTAATAACTTACAGTGTTTGTCAAAAGTTTAAGGACACCATTAAAAAAATCAAAATTTAATTTTTCTTACAAAAGTTTTCTTGCGATCTCTCTGTAGCTTAAGTCACATTTCCACATCCCCATAATTTGCTACTTTACACCGGTATTCACTGACTTGTGGCCTATTTTTAGATTTTCAAGTTAAGAAATTAACCTAAAACTTGCTATTAGTAAACTTAACAGTGTAAATGACAAGTGGTGGGAATCAGTTATTACATCAATGCTACCAGCTCCACAGATCCCGATTGAACGGCAATGGCTGTTTGAAATTAATACAGTGGCAATTACAAACATGAGCAAAGTTAGAAAACGGGTTTTTTTTATCTGCAAACAGAATTAAAAATGATGCATTCAACCCCATGACGAAGATGATATGTGTGTTTTTTTTAAAAAAAACAGGAGGCTGGCCCAAAGTGCCTTTCCTGCAAGCCTATACACATAACAAAATCCATAAGTCTGAGAGTAGCTGTTCTAAAGTTATAATTTTTTTAAATTAAAATTTGGCTTACATTTGACTCTATTTAGATGAAGTGTGAGCAAAGGCTGTCTACTTCGCTCACGGCAGTTTAGTTCTTTCATAATGTTTTGCTTTAAGCCACATTGTAAAGACTGATTGTAAATAAATAAGTTAAATAAAAAAAAATTGACTTTTTTAAAACGGGAAAAAACAATAAAATTAGTTCTATAAAAGATAGAGAAGTTGAATGAGAGCTGAAATACTACTAATGCTATTTGGCTAATGTTTTACATTGTATAGTTTAACAAATGTATAAGGACAAAGCCCAGTAATGTGAAAAGTAGCAATCCTTAAACTTTTGGAAGACACTGAAATTGTAACAGAAAAATTAAATAAATTTTCAGATTACCTTTGCAGATGGAAAACCGGAAACATCAAGAGCTTTTTCAACTCTTTTTCTATCTTCTTTGTTTTGTGCAAATAGTTTTACAATACTGCAAAAACAGAATAAAACAAAACGTTAAGAAAATATTTTTAGATTTAAAAATATATAAAAAAACAACTGAAATTGCAAACATATTTTATTTTCGAGCACCGTAACATTTTAAGGAAAAACTAAAATACTAGGTGCACACATTCTTGTCTAATCAATAACTATGAGTATTATATTTAATAGTATCCCTTGAATACTTTGTTGATAATGCTGATAGAATCGTTATGCCCTACTCTATTTAAAAACAAGGTGACCACTATTTTATTAATACATACGAGTAAGTGCAATCTAAAAATCTAAGCATATAACCCCGAAAACTTGCAGTAGGAACTTAAGTCATTTTTTACATTTAAATCTAAAAGGTATAATACCTTTGAAACTCTATAATCCATTATTTCAATTTAAAACAACTAATACTACTCTTATAGTGCCTGCAACAAAAGAAGTCTGCTGTGTTTAAAGAGCTCTATTTCAAAAATGACCGAACAAAATTTGTTTAACGCTTCTGTAAATTAAAGCCTGTTCTTTCCTGCATTGATTTGATTGACTTAAATTTTTTATTTAAAAATTTGCTGGAGATACTGTAATTTACATATAAAAAGTACCCAGTTTTTAACCGGTTTTCTGTTAATGTGCATTTTAAACGTCTGTTACTTCATCCAGGCTTTACATAAAAAAATAGGGGTTCAAGCATGTTAAATATCACAGTTTTTTCTATAATGTGCATATTCTAAAAGTAAAATCTGATGCTCCATTTTAATATGGCAGCCATTACTTTTTAAGTGCTACTTTAGTTCCACGTAAAAGTAGAGAAATGATTTTTCGACTAAACTATGCATTTTTACAACAGTAGGCCTATTGTGCAAAGTATAACCTTTTGCATTTATAATACAAATAAAACATAAATTGACATGTGATGTAAATAGAAAATTCTATTAAATTGGTCGTGGGCCAACTGGTCTTCACAGCCGACTTCTTTCATGGCGTGCACTATAACACAAAACCTTAGTAGAAAATATTTCTTTTATATTTTTGAATTAATTACAAATGTGAAACAGTACTACTTGCAGCAGGGATGCATATGCTAACAGCTACTTTATTAAATAATCGTAATAGTTAATTATTCCGGGATACATTAACAGTAAACAGGAGTTTTTTTAAAGAGGCAATTTTAAACAAACCTAATGCACAATTACATCAAAATTGAGATAAAGACAATGAAAAAATATTACAGCAAAAAAATTCAGGAAATATGAACACTTAAAAAAAGCCTTGAACCTTGTGTAATATTACAAGGAACAATAAACTGTTAATTTTCACAGTTTTATTTGAAAAAAAAACTTTACTTATAATACATGATATTCCCTTAATACTTATAAAAAAATATCATGCAATTTCTCAAAAACGTGCAAAATTAAAATCAATAAAAAACCATTCTCTAATTAATATAGAAAAAAGTATTTTTAAAATACAGTAATTCCCAAGTTAAAAAATATTTTTAACCATATCCAGCTGATAAGATAAAAATAAATCTTCGAATTGAAATTACAAATTGAATTACGATTACACGTTGAAAACAATCACGATTTGCGATTAATTTACACTGATTGATAATCATCCTAGAAAATGTTTCTCACATAACAGAAACTCACAATATTTTTTTAAATTCTGATTTTGTAATAAATGAGGCAGAACACAGAGCTGGTTTGCCTTTGTTTCTGAGGCAACAATTTCAAATGTCTCAAGTGACTTTGGTAAAAGTTATTTTTGTTTTCTTTTAAGAAAACAACAGTAAAATTAGATAAAATCCTTCTAGAATCTTTAAATAAATTCTTTTGGTAAAATTATTTCTGCTGAAACTCTGTATTTCAGCAGATTTTCACTTATCAGGATTAAAAATAAATATTTATTAGAATAAAAATAATAAAATTATTTATTTTTGAGATAACCTCCACAATTTTACATAACACACCAACACCTAAAAATAACTATTTAATCCTTGTTTAAAAAACAAAATCATCTAAACTGTTTTATTAATTTGTATAATAAAATCTAGAAACTATTTAAATATTATTATTTTACTACAAGCTGGATACAATTAGACAATAATATAAAAATTTTATACATTATTACTGAAACAAAACATAAAAATCTCAAAAGTTCCTTCAATGAGAAGAAAAGTAGATAATTTATATTTTTAAAAAAAATACAAAACTTTAACAGTTCAGTCATAACTTACAAATCCAGCATAAAATACGCATTTAAGTTTTTCAGAGAGATGACAATAAATAAGCAAAATACATAACAACTATTAATAAACTATTGTTCTACAGATTTTAAAATCCATCAACAATAGTTATGTTAATTCTTTACAACAATAATATGACACAATAAATGTTTTAGATAATAAAATATATTTAATTACTCCTAGCGACCGCACTTGTCTTCTTCTACAAAAAGAACTTTCGAGATTGATATAAATAATAAAATTTATAATAACTTAAAAAATAGTGATGCTTACTTTTTAATTGGTATTTTCCCAGATTTATCAAGTGATAGTAATAATTTAGTGTGTGCTTTCTGCAAAAATCTTATCGCAGAACTATTCAGTTGTACCAAACTGTACGCTAACTTCAACAGCTCATCAGTCCAAAGCTACAAAACCATACATCACAAAATGTGCAAAAAGTGTACAAATTTCAATGAATACAAGAAGAAACATATCACAAACACAAAAATATTAAATAAAGGTTATCTAAATAAAGTATAAAACTAATTGTTACTAAAATGTACAAAATACTTTTAAATTATTACCAACCTATAATAAAAATATATCAACAATCCGTCACAAACTGACATTCTTGTCACACACACGCACACACACACTTTTTCCCATCATTAACTGTTTTATTTAAATTTGATCAAACTTTTTTTAAGATTCTTATAACTAACTAGCAATTGTGTATAGGTAAATTGGATTTGCTAGCTTAAAAGGGGAATACATGAACCAATGGATTAACATAAAGTAGTATAAAAACATTTTTTAGTACAAATCATGCTATGTATGTTATAGAACTGTATTATTTTGGGAAGCTGTTGAAATAGTAATTATTGTTTTGGGATAGATACCTTTGTTTCATTCACTAGATGCATGTGATTAAAATTCAAATGCTTTAATTTTACTACCACTTACAGAATACAGATAAAAATGTTTTAGAACTTTTGCTCTTTACGAAGGAAATAATACACAACCTTTGGGATAATTAGCCACTTTGTACCCCTTAGGCGTAAGATGTTAAAAATGCAAATAGTTTAGTTTTCCTATTCATAATATACAGACCAAATACATATGACTGTAACTATCTAAGCTATGGTTAACCGAGTTTTGGATTATCCAAGCTTACAGTTCGAAAATTGTTAACAAAATTAAATGCAGAAAAATACTGATGAAAGTGTTTCACATCACATCAAACTGGTTGGAAAAAGCAAAAAACGATTGTGGAATATTTGATGAAAACCACAATAAAAGATTAGGCACACATGTCCAGTGCATCATGGGAGGATATCAAACCTTTAACTATTGAAAAATCATGGAAAAAACTACTGAATTTGGACACTACAGACAACATACAGAATACAACCGAAGAGGACTTAGAAAGTATTTTAGAGCTCGCCCAAAAAATTCCAGCAGTAGAACCAATTAATGAGAATGATACAACCAAGTGGACAAATGTAGATGATAAGAATCTTGAAGTCACTGATGAAATGATAAGTGTTGTTGTTTAGGTCATCAGCCAAAAGGTAAGTTTGAACTTCTAGAGGTTTTACTAAGTAAAACGAGGAGTGAGAAGGTTTACCATTAGCTTCCGCACAGAGTGGAAAGTATGCTTATCAGCATGCCAAGCCCTATGAAAAGCATCTATTTTCTACCCTGTAAATGAAAACTTCACTTCATTCACCACAGGATCTGGCTGTATAATGATGAAATTTATAACTCTCAGAGGAAATAACTCTGATTAGTGTCTTTTACATCTCTACCTCTTCTGTTTTTAAATACTTCAGTCATGTAATTGGCTGACCAAGTGATAAGAGACAGAACTATTTTTTGTACCCCTGAAACTAGCAGATCAGTACAAATAAATTTAAAACTCCCCATACCTGTTATAGGCATTAAAATAAATGACAAGAGTAACAATGAAAATGGCAGTGCAGTTACACAAAACTTAACTCACTCAGATGGCTTAAAGGCGTTGAGATGACAATAAAATATACTGAACAACAGCCAGAAGCAACTCCAGAAATTTTATACTACTGCGATGGTAGCATGAAATAGTAGTAACCAAACAGGCAAGCTCGGATTATATTGTATTAGCTTGGATAAACTCATGGTTATACTATAAGTCAATTTCAACTGTCTGTATTATTGTATAGAACGAGCATTATTATTAAATGAATCAATACACCAGTCATTAAGGACCTTTCAATTCAAAATAAATTAAAATTATTTTGGGCCAATGGTTTCAAAACACACAAGGAAATGTTCAGTAAATAAATTATACAACAGTAATTCCCATTCATTCAAGACTTGAGACTGGGCATGGACTGGATAACTGAAAATTTGGATGAGTGAGAAACACGATCTATACACTGTAATATTGAAATATATATATTTCTAACCACCAGAATACGGTAACAGGAAACACTTACCAATGTTTATAGTGCTTTCAAGAATCTTGTACACATCTACAGTAAATTAAAATTCTTTAAAAAAATGTTCACATCAAAATTTAAAACTTTCTACTCCTATTATGGTAGATAACGAAATTTTGATGTGAAAAAATGATTAAAGAATTTTAATTTACTGAAGATGTGTATGAGATACACGAAAGCGCTATAAACATTTGTAAGTGTTTTCTGTTACCGTATTCTGGTGGTTAGAAATATATATTTCAGTTTTAAATAAAGCTGATTATAATCCTACACTGTAATATATATGCTATAATCAATGTAATTATTAAAAAATTGATATTCCGGGAAACTTACTCTAAAAAAAATTAATACTACTGTATTACACAATAAAAATGTATTTCTACAAAAGATATACAATATAAAAATACTAGTAGGCTTACTCTTCTAGAACTAAAACTTTATATTTCAAAACATATTAGAACGAGAATTTTAATGTTTTAATATAGAAATAAAAATATGGATTAAAATAATTTGTTATATAATTTCCTTAAAAAAGGTAAAAGAATTAAACATTATATGATTATTCTATTTTATATAATAAATTTCACTAACCTTTTTTAAACTGCCGTAACTTTTATTTTCACTAACACATGTTTCGGTGGATCCCCATCATCAGAGTATATAATATCATTGAAACTAAATTTTTTTTTTTAAATCTATAGATGTTAAATCTTCAGTCATTTGTAAATAAACTGTTGTGTAAAACAGTTTAACACAAATGACTGAAGATGTAACATCTTCTACAGATTTAAAAAAAATAAAATTTTGGTTTAATATTATACGAGGGGGTACCCAAAAGTATCCGGAATAGCTCTGCTGTGGGCGGAGCTTGTGCAGTACAAAGTCCCGCCACTAGGCTGCTTGTAGCGCTACTCATTGCCAGTTCAATGCCATTTTGTTCGTTGATCTAGCTTGTTCTGTTCTCGTGCAGTGATTGTTCTCGCTAGTGCTGTTTTGTGCTCGTGTCGTTTTTCATGATGGCAAGTTTTAATGAACAACGTGCGGCTGTGAAATTTTGCTTCTTGCTCGGTAAAAACGCCGCGGAAACAGTTGTAATGTTGAACCCAGCTTACAAAGACGATGCTATTGGAAAAACCCAAGTGTACGAGTGGTTTTTGCGCTTTAAAAATGGCGACATGTCGATTGAGAACAAACCTCGTTCTGGACAACCGTCGACTTCCCGAACAGACGAAAATGTTGTGAAAGTGAAAGAAATTGTACGAACAGACCGACGACAGACCATTGACCAAATATCACAGGTTAGTGGGTTATCTTGGAGCTCAGTCCAACGCATTTTAACAGAAGACTTGACAATGAAAAGAGTCGCTGCCAAGTTTGTGCCTCGGGTTCTGACAGACACTCAAAAGGAACGTTGAATTGAAACGTGTAGTGATTTGAAACAACAGCTTGAAACTGATCCACATTTCATGTCAAAGATCATTACGGGTGACGAGTCTTGGTGCTATGGGTACGACCCAGAAACCAAACAACAATCCAGTCAATGGAAGACTTCATTATCACCCCGACCAAAAAAAAGTCGTCAAGTCAGATCAAACATCAAAACAATGCTGATTTGTTTTTTTGATGTGAGGGGAATTGTCCATTCAGAGTTCGTTCCACCAGGCCAGACGGTAAATCAAGCTTTTTATCTTCAAGTGTTAAGAAGACTACGAAACAGCATTCGTCGTAAAAGACCTAATTTGTGGCAGACAGGGGACTGGTTTTTCCACCACGACAACGCGCCTGCACACACGGCAATCTCGGTTACCCAGTTTTTGGCGAAAAACGGCATGGTTTTAATACCACACGCACCGTACTCACCCGATCTGGCTCCGTGTGATTTTTTCTTGTTCCCACGCATGAAAAGGGGCATGAAAGGTCTCCGATTTACCAACGTTGATGATGTCAAGAAAAAAAACGACGGATGAGCTGGCAGCCATCACTGAAGAGGAGTACAAAAAATGTTTTGAACAGTGGAAGCACCGGTGGGACAAATGTATTAGTTGTAATGGAGAGTATTTTGAAGGGGATAAAGTTCTTTTGTAAAAAAATTAAAAATAAATAGTTTTAAAAAATAATTCCGGTTTCTTTTGGGTACCCCCTCGTATATTCTGATGATGGTGGATCCACCGAAACACGTGTAAGTAAAAATAAAAGTTAAGGCAGCTTAAAAAAAGGTTAGAGAAATATATTATATAATAAAATAGAATTAATTTTAAGCTGCAGGATGCATAATAAGGATTTATTTTTGAATGAAAAAGTTGTATGATTAAGTTTTAATCTTTCAGTAACAATGATTCAGCTAACAAAATAACAATAGTAATTAAAAAAAATTAAAAATAATGGAAAGAAAAATGATGGACAATATAAATATTTTATTTATTTTTTTTAAGACATCAACATTTTGATTATTAGCGACTACTTTGGAGTATGGAAGAGTTTTGCCACGTAATTTCCAGACCCTAGCCAGGAATTGAACCGAGAAAACTAATATTAAAATGAATCATAAAAATTTAGTAACAAGCAAATTATTTGAAATGTAGTCGCAAAAAGTATTTATATTTAGAAGAAAGATATGTTTTAAGTAGGCTACATTTTAAATTACAGTACACTACTCTTATTTGTACAAGAGGTGCTTATTTGTTCAACAAAACATTCTCATGCACTCTCAGGAAAACAACAAAAAAATGAAGAAAACAAATAATTATCATAATACAAAGAAGGAACAATGCAAAGGGAACTGTAACAATACACTACTTCAAGATAAGAGTATACTTTTAACATTCAACTTTAAATAATTAACATTGCATTTTAAGATCATTATATCCAATTTTTTTAAAGAAATTTTGCCCAGAAAATGGCACTTTTTGTAATATATTTTTATTAAAATAGTGCAGTGGTGGGGTCATGATCAATTTCGTTGGTAGTGACAGAGGTAAAGTTCATGATTTTAAAATCAGGAATGAAAGTATGATTTTTAAAACACCTAAATGCATTTTTAATAACATTGCATGTATGTTAAAGTCATTCGGTTGATGAACACCTACTCACAAACATCAAGTTTTTATTCTAACTTAAACAAATGGAAGGGATTATTTAATAATCTGATTTATCCATTTTCAAAGCAAACTGTGTAGAAAAAATATCAACACAGGCTATTATGGGACAAAATTAACTGTTTTTAATACCAAAAGCCAATGCAATGTGGCCCTTAAGACTACTCGAATCACACGGTCAACGCTTGAAGTGGATGCAATTGTATATTAGAGAAAGGGATGGAAAACCTTGGGGTGAGAAGACAAGGAAAGAAGAATACAAATGGGCACTTTTCAGTAGGTACACCCAACTACAGGCGGATTTCTCCATCAGCTTATTCAGCAGTAATTGAGAGCAGTTTATTTTAATACATTCAAAAAGCGAAAAATTTTGAAAAATAAAGTTTGTACCAACTGGTCATTAAGAATAGAAAATTAAAATTTGTATATTTATTTTATTTTAGTGATAAGATCTACTATATTCGAAAATAAATAAAACTTGCTTTACTAAGTATTACATCAAACAGGAAAAAAATCTTGCATTAATTAATACATCAAAAATTACGTGAGCATACAAGTTCAATCCGCAGTTTGATTACTAACAATTCATCAATAGGAAAATGTATTCCATTCTCTTTAACTAACAAAGTTAACAAATATTAATGTAGCCAATCAGAATTCAAAACCAAAGGTAGGAAAGTTCTAAACCTGGGTGGCCTTCAACAATGCGAGGGTCCTGTATAGTACAATATCATATTTATATGCTGCAATGGCTTCCTCCTGTGTCTAGTACTGTGATAACTAAGACTAAAATCAGTAAGAAACTGAATTCCAGAGAATGTCTCTGATATTCCAAGAAGAAGAATTTCCAGAAATTCTGGAATGGATTTTCCAGGAATGTCCAGGACATTGGTGTCATTACAGATGAACGAATCTCATATCCATGCCACTGAAATTTTTTCGGCGAGTCATAGGTTGTATCCGGTTAGATATGGTACATAACGAAACTAAACGTGCCAAGTTAAATGTTCAGTCACTGTGTGAAACATTAAAAATATAAAAGAGAAACTGTTTGTTGTTTAGGTCATCAGCCAAAAGGCTGGTTTGAACCTGTAGAGGTTTTATTTACTAAGTAAATCGAGGAGTGAGGTGGTTTACCATTGCCTTCCTTACTGAGTGGAAAAGTACACTTATCAGCATGCCAGGCCCTCTGAAAAGCATATATTTTCCACTCTGCAAATGACACTTTCACTTCATTCACCACAGGGTCCGGCTGTATAATGAAATCCATTACTTTCAGACGAGATAACTCTGATTAGTGTCTTTTACACCTCTACCTCTTCTGTTCTTAAATGATTCAGTCATTTAATTGGCTGACCATGTGATAAGAAACAGAACTATTTATTTTAGCCCTGCAACTAACAGATTGAGTGTAAATAATTTGACACTCCACCTGTATAAAAGAGAAATGCAGTATAAAAGAGAAACTAGTCTAACTATTTACTTCACATACCAGCACACAAACTTCCTCTACGACCATGGAATTATAAACCTAGAGGGAAGCAAGGCCTAGGGAAGACCTAAAACAGATGGATGTCGAAACAGGCCATGGAGTCTAGTCGACAGATGATGATGATGTCCAGAATATTTTTATTTAGCTATTTAAATCAACCAGTACCGCTTTGAAAGAAATATATACAATACTACCTCATTTATCCGTATGTTGAGATCTGGACAAATCTAGAAAGGAACTGAATTGGTTTTATTCATAAAATCAGTTACAGATTTAATGTACTGTTAAAGCTTTAGAATCTCAAGCTGAATTTATGATGGTGAAACAATTGCACAATCGGGCTGCCTTTAAATGCAGTATAAAAGTATAGCTAGGAAAAGTAATGATTTATTTGTAAAGAAAACTAAAAATATGTAAATGCTTATAACTACATATTGTAGTGTTTCTGTGCACAAAAAAACCGGTACAATTTTCCTATTACATTTTGTTTTATAAGTTTCCTATCGTTTATTTTATCTGGACTTTTGATTTTCTGGATTGATTCCAGCCCCCAATTAGTCTAGATAAATGAGGTCGTACAGTATAAGCAAATCAACTGTATACCAAACAAATTACATAAATGCTTATGTGTTAAATGAGGGTAGATTCTTAGTAGGCTGTTAATGTGGGGGAAAACCTCCACTTAGGTATGTAATTTTAAAAAATCTTCATTCAGACTGAATGAATTTTTTTTAATTTGTTACTCTATTGTATAATTTGTTCCTATTTTAAAATCCCTGGCTTATCCATTGACGTACGTTATTTTTAATTCATATACTTCTATGTAATTTTCCATTCTTTAAACAACTGCAGGTATACGCAAAAAATAAATTAAACGGCACGTAGTTTTACTAACAATACAAAAATAAATATTATCATAAAAATACATAGATGTTAAAAAATTATAAAAACATATTCTCACTCGAATATGAGGTGTATTGTTTACAATCCTATTCCGTTAACAGAATTCACAGAAGGTTAAAATGTGCGAGAGAAAAAAATGGATTAATGACCTTGACATACCAAATTAAATATAACCACTATAAATTAATAATAAAAACCTTTAATTATGAATTAAATTTTATCATTTCTAATTAATAATTTACTTCAGAATAGATAGGTAATTACATCAGAACCTACCCGTACATACAATCCAGTTCTAATAGAGAGGATTCTATTAATTAAACCAAAATTTGAGTAAACATTATAAAAATATTACAACCGGGAAAAATAACCATTGTGTTACCGATACAGTAAAATAGAAATTAAAAATTTTCAAGGTTTGTATTAACAATTAAAGATTACACCAATTAGGTTTGTATTATGTATCTTCCCTGAATCGTAAAACAAAAAATTAAAACTATAAAACACTTTGACTAGGGAATAATTTGAGCTATAGAGACTGCTTAAACAATTATATCTGAATTATAGATTATAGCATTTTATATATCTTGTGAAGAATGGGAGTTGTCTATAATCGTCACAAGTTACAACTAGTGGAAATAGTTATTAATTTACTACATCATGTTGAGATAGTCAAATGAGAAAGAAATTCTATAGCTGTACCAGTATACAAGATCTCATAGAAGAAACGTAATAATGTATTGGGTTCATCCCTACAATGAAAGTGATACCAAATCTCTTTTATTCTAAACAACACAGAAATCTGATGTGAAACACTCACATAACTTTCTCTTTCCAATGCAAATAATGAAAAATATTACCTAATATTAGTAATAAAACATTGGAAATAAACAAAAAATTAACCTCAATACCCTATTTTTAATCATGAGTGAACGACGCAAAATTAAAATCAACCTCAGTTTGGCTTAAAAATACAGAAAATCACCCTTTCACGCTAAACTAGGCTCTGCAGAGAAAAATGCTCTAAATAAAAGTTGTAGATCTTTTAATTTTCTATAAATTCAATTATACATTTTTGTTGTAAAATGCATACTAAGGCTGCAATTGTGCAAAAATTAACTTTTATACACATTTTCTTGAAAAAAATAAACAGAAAATCGCTAATTACTGCTAAACTAAGCATTTTATTTGTTTTATTAGGCATCAAACGTAGAAGACTGTGTTTTCTACTAAGATTTTTTGCATATTTCATCCTTTTTCTCAAAAACTGCTAACATTACAGCTTCCAGACAGGTTTTATTTGATTTTTTAGGTGATTTTCTATAAAAATCCACCATATTTGTCACAAAAAAGAGCCCCCAAAAAATGTAGTACCGGTATCACTGTATTTCACCAGGGGAACTGAAATTGGGGTGAAATTAATCACTAGCTGTAACTCGCTAATGAAGCGTTTGAGGACATATGTTTATATGAATTTTTTTCTAATTTTTAGCTCTACAATCATGTACTAAGTTATTTTACCATAATTTAGAATCACCCTGTACAAACTAATAATGATCTGCCAAGTATGGTAAAAATTAGCGAAATAAATGGGTAAAAGAAAATATTAAGAATGCAATATTTAACCAATAAAATGCATTGTACAGAATACAAGAAAAGAAAAATACTTACAAAATTATAAAAATGGAGTAGCTGTCAGTCAAATGCAAATATAATGCTTGACAGACACAATAAAAGAAAACCCGAGAAGTACAGTGAGAAAAACTAAAAACTATTTTAAGATATTTCTATCATGATGACAGACACTTCAATGATATACTAAACAATACAATATTTTTAAATTATGAACAATAAGAAATGGGAATCAAAATCAATCCATCTAAAAAGAATCCAACTACATACTTATAATATTAGTACAGCTATAATCAATAAAGATATCTTATGTATAACTCTACATCTTAAAAATTTAATAAAGTTGAAAGAACTCTAAAAAGATTTGGTGATTGCCAAATACAACCTAATCAAATCAGAACTGAGAGATAACATAAATTTTCTTTATAAAAATTTTAAATGAACGCTTATTCAAAGTGTCATACTTAAAGAAATATTTCAGTTTTCAGTGTAAACAAAATCTATTGACTTAAGAATTTACGAAGTTCCATAAAGCAAAGAGATATCAAAATAAAATTACTACAATTTAAAAATAACAACTTGTTTCATTTGTTTTCTTTTTATTTAATACTGTAAGCTTTCAATAATTAATTTCTCAGTGTATCTTTATACAGGAGTTCAGTACCCAAAGAAAAACAAAAATTTTAAATAAATATGCCACAGTTAGCAGATTCAATTTTGCATTACTTCAATGATTATAAATTGAGTAGGAATAATTTTACCAGGGTTTTAAAAATATATTACAATCTTCTAAACAAACAAACTGATTTTGATGCAGTTTTAACAAAAAAAATTCTGCTGATAAATTTATTAAACAGAAAAATTTCATTAAAAAATCTATTACTTCACTATTTATTTCAGCATCTATTACTTTCACCATCTATATTACCCTTAATTTTTATTACTTATCAGAAGTACAACCAGAAAAAATTGTTTTGTAAAATTTTCCCATTTAAAGCACTTCAATCAAAGCTGTGTAATTCTAAAAAAAATGTATACAATAATTCTTTACATTAAATTACAAATTACTAGTTAATTAAGAAATACGTATATTATATGGCCAGCCTATGGTATAATGGTCAATGCAACTGGCATCTGTACCAAGGGTCTCGCGTTTAACTCCCTTCAGGTCTGGCACTTTTTCGTCATCAATTTCATCTATTATGCTTCATTGACTGAATCAATGTGCAAAATAGCCAAACATAAGACCAAAAAGAAAAAGTTATTAAAGAGTTGTTGTTGTTTAGATCAACAGATGAAAGGCTGGTTTTAACCTCTAGCGGTTTTACTAAATAAAATGAGGAATGAAATGGTTTACCTTTGCCTTCCTCACTGAGTACAAAAGTATCCTATGCTTATCAGCATGCCAAGACCTCCATAAAGCATCAACTTTGTACCCTGCAAATGACTCCATCACTTCATTTACCACAGGATCTGGCTGTATAATGAAATTTATTACTTTTAGAGGAGAAAACTCTGACTAGTGACTTTTACTCCTCTACCTCTTCTGTTCTTAAATGTTTCAGCCATAATTTGATAATGTGATAAGAAACAGAACTATTTTTTGTAGCCCTGGAACTAGCAGATCGAGTGCAAATAATTTACACTCCACCTGCCTGTTATGAGCATTATAAGAGGCATTATAAGGCCCAAAAATAGACCTAAATGCTGTCATTTAAAAAAAATTAATTTCCTGAAAGAAAGCATAGAGTCAACACAAAATATTTACAGAGATACCACTTATACCATCTTGACAAGCTCAGAAAATGCGGTTTTGCACAAAAAGGTTAATGCAGACAGTGAAGAGGGATACATAAAAATGAGTTAAAAAAAGTACACGATCTGGGTTGGGATTCCAAAAATAAGTCGCAAGAATAAAATCCAAGTTGCTATTTTTAAATTTTACTAATTTCAAAATTTTTGTACTGCTTTCTAAAATAAACTGTTGGTGTATATTTGACCTACAACCGTTCTTCTTATCAAAACACAACTTTTATCAATAATAAATCTTTATAATGCATCCTGCAGTTTGAAATATTTCTATTTCATATAATGAATTAATATAATAATTTCACTAACCTTCTTTTTAAACTGCGTCACCTTTATTTTATTCCTACTTACACGTGTTTCAGTGGATCAACCATCATCAGAGTAAATGAAAAATTGAAACTAAAAATATTTTTCATTTATTTAAAATTTACAGAAGATGATACATCTTCAGTCACTTGTATAAAAAAAGTTTTATACAAGTGACTGAAGATGTATCATCTTCTGTAAGTTTTAAATAAATGAAAAAAATTTTTAGTTTCAATTTTTCATTTACTCTGATGATGGTGGATCCACCGAAACACGTGTAAGTAGAAATAAAATAAAGGTGACGCAGTTTAAAAAGAAGGTTAGTGAAATTATTTTATCAATAAACTAACTCTAACAACTACTATGTTAGCAAATTAACGAAAAAAATGGTACTTAAAGAAAATTGTCAAAGCGTAAAGAATGAAATATAGGCCGACTGACTTATGACATAGCTCAAAACGTCACAAAAATTATTCTTCAAATTTATAAACACTTTTTTTGTAGACATAATTTTTTACAGATAATATTATCAATACTTACGTCAGTATTATGTCAAATATAATTGGTGTTTAGCAAAATCAAGGAAATATTGATAACAAAGTATTGACACCACTAAATCAAAGCTTAGATAACTTTCAACTTGTTAAAAATACGATAATTTGATACAAATACGATAATTATAAAAGATAAGTGCCATGTAAAATAAACTGAAGTAAATTTATGTATCAAAGATCCTGAATACTTATTATTAAAACCCTGCCAGATACTTGACTGGTAAAATCAAAGTTTTTCTTCCGTCTGACTTGTAAAAGCAGCAATTTTAGAATGTTTAACCACGTACCCTACCTCTTAAAGAATAACTTCCAAAATTAATGCTTCAGAAACTAAACCCATTTCCCCTTGCCAATTTCTTCCTAAGATTGTAATTAAATAAATTTCTTGGCTGAATATCAAGAAAAAATCCAATATTGTACAGACCCTTAAGCCAATATTACAACTGCCTATAAACAAAAATTATATTTCTCATTTGATTTTGTATATAAAAATTTAAATTTCAACAATAAAACTAGACCAAAATTCAGGATAATAATTATTAACAGCAATAATACCAGGTTAGAATTAAATTTAAATTAAACATATTTTGATGGTATTACAGTCGAACTTCTGTACAACGAACTTCCAAGTAACAAAATTTTCTTTATAACGAATTCTTTCTGAACACCTTAAAGTTTAATGAATAATGCATGCAAAATTGCCTCCATTTAACAAAATCTGACTTCCCAACAACGAAGTGGAAAAAAATATTTAAAGAAATTCTTTGTTATAATTTTATGGCAAATGGAATGTTTGTATACTAGCTAAAGTAGTGATGAGTAACATCCGGTTGTTTTGTCTACAGTAACCTAGGGTGGGGTCATATGCATTCCTTTGCTACCCCCTTCTGGCCAATCATAGAGATACAGTACACGTGTTTCCAAGAATTTAAAGCTGTTCACACTCCTGCCTTTTGTACGTACACAATACACAGTCAGTTGTTCGGTATCATTCGTACTGTTCACACGTGTTTTCTAGTCTTTAATCAGTTCTACTGTCGTGCTCATACATTTCGCAGAATGTTGAAAAGAAAGTGTCTGAGTGTTTCGGATAAAGTGTTGGTAATTCAGGAAGTAGATAGGGGTTTAAAGAAGAAAGACGTAGCTAAAAAATTCGGCATTCCGCAAAGTTCACTGTCAACTATTCTTAAAAATCGCGAGTCTATACTTAAACAAAGCAAAGACTATGACTTAAACAGAAAGAAAATGAAAATGTGCGTTTATGATGACATTGATGAAGCGGTCATGAAGTGGATAACAGTTATGAGGGGAAAATGCCTTCCTTTATCGGGACCAATAATTAAGGAAAAAGCTCTGGAGTTTGCGGCTGCATTGGGCCACCATGATTTTCAAGCAAGCAACGGCTGGACTGACAAATTTAAAAGAAGACACAACATAATTGAAAAAGTAATTTCAGGAGAAAGTGCAAGTGTTAACTCAACAGATTGTGAATTCTGGAAGCAGACAGTATAAAAAACATTTTAGACGAGTTTGCCCAGAAAGACATTTTCAATGCAGATGAAACCGGGTTATTTTTTAAATGTTTGCCAAACAAAACTTTAACTTTTAAAAACGATCCTTGCTTTGGTGGTAAACAAAGTAAACAAAGAATAACAGTGTTAGTGGCTGCAAACATGTTAGGCAGTGAGAAACTTAAATTGCTTGTTATAGGTAAAAGTAAATCTCCCCGATGTTTTCGAAATACCAAGTCTCTGGAGGTTGATTACACTTTTAACAAGAAGGCATGGATGACGAATGCAATTTTTACTGAATGGGTGATCAAACTGGATAAGCAGATGGGTAAACAAAAACGAAAAATTGCACTTTTTGTTGACAATTGCACCGCTCATCCTCATGACATCAATTCAAAATTAGATAATGTAAAAGTTGTATTTTTTCCACCGAATGTCACTTCAGTTCTCCAGCCCATGGATCAGGGAGTGATAAAGACGCTTAAGCTGCATTATCGGAAGAGAATTCTTAAGAAAATTGTTTCTACTGTTGAAAAGAATGAGTCTGTACCCGCTAATATTGTGGATCTCAGAGAATGCATTTCTGAACTAGCAAAAGTCTGGACGAACGATGTACGAGATACAACTGTCAAAAATTGTTTCTCAAAAGCTGGTTTCAACTCGGTCACAACAGAATCCGATATTGAAGACGACATTGCACTAAGTGAACTGAAAAATCAATGGGATTTCCTTCAGAATTCTGGACATGTCACTGACAAAGCGATACTTGAAGACTTTTTAAATGTTGATGATCACATTGCTGTAGCCGATTTTTCAGATGACGATGATATTCTACAAAGCGTGAAGCCTATCGAGAGCTTAGAAGAACAAGAGGAGGAGGACGACGACGGCGATGAGTGCGGCGGCAATCACCAGGATACAAACCCAACCGACGACGAAATTTTAAAGTCATTTAAAACCATCAGAAGAGGACTGAAACTTAAAGATAATGTGCCAGACAGTATTTTTGAATGCCTGAATAAATGTGAAACTTTTATTGAACAAGATGTTTTATTCAAGTGTAAAGTTCAGAAAAAAATTACACATTTTTTTAAGTGAAATTGTGTCATAGTGTACAGTAATTAGCTACAGTTTTCCTTTGTTGTAATAGTAAACATTGACTAATTTTGGACCTTTGTAAAATCGTATAGTGTAAAATCCTTTATAAGTCAAAAAATGAATAAGTAATTAATAATTTAGTTCTGAGTTTTAAATACATATGTACATACTACATTTATAATAACAGTTCATAATGTGTTCGTTATTTAACTTGTGTTCATTCATCTGACATGGTGCTGCATTTCTTCCTGCAGATGCAAAAAAGGTAAGGAATATTGAACATTACACATGAAAATACTGTAGTAATGTATTTGTAAAAAAATTAAGTGCGGCCGTAACTTAACTTCCCAATAACGAATACTTCCAAATAACGAATTTTTCGTCTGGATTATGAATTTCGTTATACAGAAGTTTGACTGTATTTCATAAACTGAAAACATAAATTTTCCTGAAATACTTTTTAAAAAAGTAAAGAAACCATTTATCTAAAATTTAAATAATTATCATGATACATGGTTTTTAAAACACAAAAATTTTCCAAGTTACTGCAATAAAACTGCACAAAAATCACACTACTTCTGTTTGAAGCTACTAATCATTAATTCAGAAAAAACACAACAAAGTTGCATAAAGAAAAATTCAAAAATAAACTGTTTAATCAATATATCAAAAATGAAATCTCAAAAAAAAACATAATTCAAAAGACTTCTGAAACTTAAAATGATTAGTTACTATTTACAGCAGTTTCAAATTCTTTGATTACATCATATTTTTTTTCTTCTACCATTTAAGGATTAGGTCCCAGGCAGAAGCAGGACATGTTCCGGCATCAAACTAGTAACCGGTCACCCCATATCATGCCTTCCAATTAGTCTGTAATCTTGAACCAGTTTAGGAATCCTATGTGAAAACACACTTTGAAGATGATTCATAAATTTCTAGAGGAATTCCATAACTGTATCCTTAAGAGATTTAACACCTAATTCCCATTGGATACAGTAAAACCTGTCACATATCCGGACCCTCCCATATCTGGACGTAACTCAAAACTTTTCAATTATGGTTACCGAAATGGTTAGGGATGGAAAAAAGAAAGTTGTAGCTGGAACATTGTTTGTCAGATTGTGAGTCAGGTTGCAAAACTTGTAAAAAACCTGCATGGATGTGAAAAAGTCAACAATGAACAACAACAGTAAACAACAACACCCTGTGGTTAATGAAGTGAAGGTGCCATTTGCAGTGGAAAGTAGATGCTTTTAGGAGGGCCTGGCATGCTGATAAGCATACTTTTTCATTCAGTGAGGAAAGCTAAGATAAACCACCTCATCCTCGTTTTACTTAGTAAAGCCTCTACAGGCTTAAACCAGACTTTCGGCTGATGACCTAAAACAAACATAATTGAAATAGCTAATTAACTGAAACTTTCACAAGATAATCTCCTAGTATCCAGGATCTTTGATACAAAAGATTCTAATTTGACAGTTAACAAATGTCTATCTGAAAAACTCATGTTAAAAATAAATTCATACATTATTTGCTAATATCACATAATTAAAGATCTTTTCCTCCTGCTTCTATTAATTGTTCTATTCAAAATATTATTTAATAAAAACAAGTGATATATTACTATGTACTACAATATAATAAAAATAATAAGAAAAAATTCATAAAAATATTTACGTGAAAAATGGTGATTCTGTGAAAAAGTATTGTAATTATTAGTGCTTATCAAAGAAAAATCATTAGGTATTAGTGTAAATTAATAGAGGAAAATATAAATGTTCTAATCATAACTCTACAAAACCTTATTTAGTTATAAATTTTCTATAAACCAATACATAGATAAGTATATACCTGCGCAATTTCCTTTTTCGTGCAACAAAAATTAATGAAAGACAAATTAACAAAATCAGATCCACAGCAAATAGTAACAGTCTTTTCTTCAAGTGTATCTTGAGAGCCCATAGAAACTATGTGGCGTAATTTTGGATCCTGAAACAACAAAAGAGAAAATAAATCTTCCAATTAAATTTTCAATTACTTACCATAATAATACCGGGTGTCCGTAAATGAATTTTTTTTCTTTTTTGGTTTTACATCTGACTGTTTTACAATTTCTGCTAATGCACACGGTGGAGAATGATGATACAAGAAAATGAGCGATGGAAAAATGCCAAACCTGACCGGAAATCGAACCCAAGACGACGACATAGTTAAGCCAGTTGCGCTAACCACTATGTCAACGGGTTGGCCCGGAATGAATGTCCCAGCAGTTTCAATTATATATTATAACAATTTAATTTTGACTATTTACAACAAATCATCCATCAAAATTAAAGGTAAACTTACCTAATTTTTCTTATAAAAGTTCAATAATGTGCACCTTTAAATATATAGCACACTTCCAACCTAAAATCCAATTCTTCCCACACTTTGGTTAACACAGAAAATGGAAGCGATAGTCTGTTTAATTCTTTGTCTCAACTCTGATACATCATTAGGCAGTGGCGGAACGAAAACATGATATTTGATAAAGCCCCAAGGAAAAAATTGCACGGTGTGATATCAGGTGAACGTGGAGGCCACAGCAGAAAAGAGCTCTGTAGTTTGACCAATACGACCAATCCAACGATCAGAGACTTGGACGTTCAACCACTCTCTTACAAAGAGATGCCAGTGGGAGGGGTTCCATCTTGTTGCCAAATTAATTATTCAGTTTCACCCTCTAGTTGGGGAAAGAGCCATTCTTGCAACATAACCAGATAAGCCACCCCTGTTACGATAGCTTCTGTGAAAAAAATGGTCCGTACACATGATGACAGGACAGCACAAAAAACGTTTAATTTGGGGGAATCTCTTTGATATTGCACAATTTCATGAAGATGTTCTGTTCCCTACATTCAAACATTATGGGTATTTACTATACCACTGATATGAAAAGTTGACTCATAACTGAATGCCATACGATCAAGAAAGTCAAAACGCTGCCTGGTCAGGAGTCGCCATTTTGTGTACGTGGCGCTGCAAGCGAGGAAACCACAAAGCAGAACTCGCGCATGCGCTTTTCTAACACTGTTTGAATTACTATTTAATTTGATGAATGATTTGTTGCAAATAGTAAAAATTAAACTGGTATAAAATTGAAACTGGGACATTCATTTACGGACACTCGATATAATGTACCTAATCAAACAAGCTCATTAAAATAAAAATTCTGGGTAGCCCTCTCAAAACAAATGAAAATTTTAGACAAACATTAAAGCTACAATTGTTTACAGTTCCTTCAACACTGTTGAAGAGATAATGAATGTAAAGCAAAATAGTCAAAACATTTTTTGTTTATTTTAAATTATATCACAATAATTTTTTTGGTGACTACTTTGGATTAATTGAGTGGATTCGACTGCCCAGGAATCAAACCTAGGAAAATTAAAACACAACCAATTGAATTGTTTGAATGAAATCCTACTTAATCAGAGAGAAACTACATCAAAAAATTACCATAAGCTTTGAAAAAGTTGTAATCTGTAAAGTTTAAAAAAACCTAAAAGAATACTTGTTTGATGAAACATTTTATAGTATAAAAGAGCTTTTTTCTAAACATGTTTTGTTTTAACGTAAGTAAATTTCTAAATAAAAGCTAAGGTAAATTTCTAAATCATAGGGGTAAAAATTATTAGACGACACACATCATGAGGTAAGTAAATAGGTAGGTAAGCAAGTAATGGTTGTAAATAACAAAATAAAAAATTATTTGTTAAGTAATGAATTAAATACAATATCAATATTAAAACTTATCAGTTATCTTGACATGTCCTATACTTCTTTTTTGGAGTCACCTGGATGCAGTTAATACAACAATTTAAAAATATAACAGACAAACTCAAAAACTATTTTATTCCAAAACAAAAAATGCGACTGAGAACACTTTACATGGAGAGTTATAAAAACATGCCAACGTACCAAAACAAGAAATGTAATTCAGTAAAAATATAATAGGACAACACACAATAATATTTAAACACCAAGAAATGCATTTTTAATGGTGGAAAATTAGAAAACACCACAAGAACCAGAACAACAAAGTTACCTAACGAGCAAAGTTAGAAACAAAAAATTTATACGGATGTTTTTTTTTAATTTTAGATGTAAACAAATATTTTAACTACCCTCAATTCCTGACGAGGATTTGTAAAGTTGACTGTCTTTAACACATTCAATGCTGCTTCTAAAACTAATGATTCATCTTGTCTACAGAACTGAAACGTTTTAAAGACAAATTACAATGAAGCCTTCTTATAACATGCATCTCTCCTTTTTCCATACTTAAACTTGATTATATTGAACACCAATTAAGTTTGCAAAGAAATTACGGATTAAAAATCCAAAAGAAAATAAAAAACTGTAAAGGGAGGACTGAGGTCAAAATTCTATCAATTTTGCTGAAAACACTGATTTTTCATTATAAGTACTTTAAATAATTTTTTTTTGGAAACTGCAAAAAAATATTTATTTATGCCACTATGGCCAAATGTAAACCTGCGGTAATGGCTTTTGTAGGAAAACCCCATTATATAATTTTAAAACCCAATTATAATTATTGACTTTTTCACGAAGTAAGCAATATTTGAATCTGTATAATCTACATTTTTGCATTAGTTTTAAATTTGATATATTCATGTTCACAATACTAAAAAATGAATCTACTTTTACAAAAATTGTTTTTATCCGCCTGAAATATTTACTGTACGTTTGTTGTTCTTTAGGTCAACAGCCGAAAGGCTGGTTTGAACCTATAGAGGATTTACAAAGTAAAATGAGAAGTGAGGTGGTTTACCAGTGCCTTCTCACTGAGTGGAAAAGTAAGCTTATCAGCATGCCAGGCCCTCTCAAAAGCACTCTGCAAATAACACTTTCACTTCATTCACCACAGGGTCTCGCTGTATAGTGAAATTCATTACCCTCAGAGGAGATAACTCTGACTAGTGTCTTTTACACCTCTACCTCTTCTGTTCTTAAATAGTTCAGTCATACAATTGGCTGACCATGTAATAAGAAACAAAACTATTTTTTGTAGCCCTGGAACCAGCAGATCGAGTGCAAATTATTAAACACTCCACCTTACTGTTATGGCCAAACTTTAGGTTTATCAGAATGTAATAATCAAAATTTGGTATGAAATTTACAATAATAAAAATTATTATTTTCTATAAAATAAATTTGCCCGGAAGTATGATGAAGAAAATCTTAGACATTTTTTTTCTTTTAGTTGTTTGTATATTTTGATTTCCATACCAAGCTGTAATTGATGTATGAGTAACTTAACATGATTTTTTCAAATTTATAGTTAAAGGAGTTGATGGACTTTAACTTCAGGGAAAAAAGGACACAAATTATTTATAAATTTATTACTGATTATGATCTAAATATGTAACATAAAAATTTTAAAATTTCAGGGATTAAAAGTCTCAGAGTAAAAAAATCATAGTTTTACTTATATTATTATGCCAATATATTTTTTCACATCACTTCTCGCTTCTTCTTCTTCATGTAGCATCTCCATTACGAAGGTGTGCTAGCATCATGGCAATCCTGACCTTGGAAACTGTAGCTCTAAATAGGTCGATGGATGCCAAATTAAATTAACTTCTCGCTTAATATGGTACAAATAAGATCCAAGTTACTAATTAATTTAAAAAACAAAATATAATACAATAAATTTAGATAAAATGGCATTGCATTTGTTTTACTTTTACATTTCAATTTCTAAAAAATTAAATATATTCAACAATATTTTATTATACTATTACCGACAAAAATTAAACAGAAAGAAAGATACTAGTAATTTTCCAGTACATATTTCAGTAAAAAATAAGGTGTTAGCAAACCGTTACAATTGTAAATAACTACTGCGATCGTTACATTGAATGGGATCTTTTAAGGATTAATTTAAGTATTATCGAAGACCAATTTAAAGCAATGGAGAATAAAAAAATACAAAACAAAGAAATTAACAAAATAAACTGATCAACAACTGCATTTACAGCTAACTACCATGGCAGTCAATGCCCATCAACTTAATTTTAAAAAAAAACCTACATTGATAGTTCATAGATTAAATAAGAATCCACACGTTCTGCCTTATTTTTTAAATAACACTTTCAAGTTGATACATTAAAACCTTGTTTATCCCTTGTTGATCAGAATCCAGATCAGATTTGTAAACATTTTTTTTAACTATGACAGCAAGAATGTAACTATAAGTATCCCAAACATTCGCTTTTCATTTTGATTAAACGTCCAGTTCCTGCATAGATTGTACAATACATAATTATGGTAATAAAAGCTTTTTGTCGAGTTTAAGAAAATTTTATTAGAGGATCACTCCAGCTGAACTATTAATGATTGCAACTATAAGCGTTTGTGTAACCATGCTTCATTCAAACGCCACACGTGTTTGAAACAAAAGACAGTACACCAATTCTTAATTAAGAAATTATGTGAAAAGTAATTTTTATTTTTACAATGTCTTTTAAACAATTCTATGTAATTTTGTTACAAAACATAGTTTTTTATCATAATAAACGTTGTCTGATTATTTGATGATCTGTTTTCCTTACTACCCATATTGCCCAGATTGTTGATTTTCCGGATTGCCTTTGGTCGCAGTTAGTCCAGATAAACAAGGTTGTATTGTACTCAGTTAGATATCAGAAGCATTTTGGCCAGGTGTCCTGCATAAGAGTATGGTTGAACATAACTTTTTAACATTTAATTTCCAACATCAGAAAATATAAAAAAAGGTTTTTATTCGTACAAAAACACTAAATAATTACCTTTGGAATTTTAGCCTGTTTTCCAGTCCTTATGTCCCTCATAGTAGCTATGTCAAGCAAGTCCATCTCCTGTAACAATGTAAAAATGAAATATTAAAACTTAATTAACATGTTTAAATACCATATTCAATTCACTTAAAATGAATACCAAACGTGACATGAAGTACAACCAAATCTCCTTGTCATTAATCTTTTGGACACTCAAGAAAATGAATTTGTTAGTACTTCAGCACTTTAGAATTGGCGAGTAATATCAGTGTTTAAGAATTTAAGAAAACTGTGCGTTCTCTATTTAATATATAACCTACCTATTGTGTTGTTATTTTATTAAAATTTGATGTGTTCAATATTTGATGTGATTCAGTGTTAAAACCCTGACACCTTTAGTTAACTTTTGTTTAATTTTTATCTACATAATGTCTTATAATATTTTAATTATTTTGTTTTTCATTTTCTTTTAAATCTGTTTTGTAATTACTGTTAATGCAGATAATGGAACCAGCACTACATGACAAGATCTCACAGAATTGAAGAAACTGGTGCAGTCACTAGAAAAGAATGCCATATAGGAGGATGCCAATAGAGGCTCAAAATTACAGGCCAATTGGTACAAGATATGTGAGAAGACCGACGAAGAGATGGTACCAAAACAGGTTCACAAAATCTATACCTTGAAGTGAAGAAGAAGAAGCAGATAATGAGAAGAGTGATAGGTGAAAATGAGCGATGAAAAATGCCAGACATGACTGGGAACAGAACCCGAACCCTGGCATCAAAGCCAGTTTGCACTGACAAAGTTAGTTATTTTGTTAATCTGTTTTATGATCTAATTACATTTTAAAATCATGTTAAACGACTGATATTATCTAATGATCATATAAGCTTAATAGAATTCAATTATAGTATTTTTGTAATAGCTTATTATTCATAGTAGTACATTGTAATGTAACAGTTTGTTTAAAAAAAACTTAAAACAAAATTATTAGTGAAAACATTATTTATTTTTTAGCATTTACCTCCATATTATTCAATTTACTTTATTTATATCCATTTACACAAGAAAAAATCATTTACTTTTTGGAAAAAAATTATTTTCCCATCTAAATTAACAAAAAAGTATATTGCGAAACTCGGATAAAAATTTCCAGTTTCAAAAAAATTCTAATGATTCCAAATTTTAATCTATTAAAAACTGATCAAAAACCTTAATGTGCCTATTTTTATTTGTTTTTAATAAAATTCAAACTAAAGGTCATGATGCTTAAGTGATTAATTTTTTTTAAATGTAATCAAAATGTTATTTCTGTCAAGAATGTTTACAGAAGAGAAGCACTTTCATTTGTTAATAAAAAATAAAAGAATGAATTAGATTTGTTTAAAAAGTCTCTTTCTGTATATATCTGACGTAAAGAGTGGTCACAAATTGATTTTGCTTGTAGTCAAAGCTTAGTTGTTTTCAAGTAGTAGAGTCCTTTATTTAATTTAAACTGACCATTTCGACGAGCAATGGCACATTGTAAGAATTTTGTGCTAAGAGTATAATGAAATTTATATTGTTTGTTTCATTACAAGAAATGAAATACATTTGAAAATACGATAGAATAAAAGGTCACTAAAATGAACTGTTTCAAATTATTAAAAGAACTAAGGGAATCGATAAATGGAAACAATAATTAAAAATGTAAATGAAACAATTATGCATTTAATAGTGGTATTATTAAGAAACAAAAACACATATTACTGTGAATAACATTATCTGATACAACACTTTCCCATTTAATTAAAGTGATAATTCCTGCCAGATTACTATTTTAATATTACAAAGACAAAAGAGTAATTACAACTACGCATGTACATCAGTGGATTTAGTATTCTTACTGCTGTAAATAACAATAGATTATGTTACAAATTTATTGAATAATTTAGTTTAAATAAAAGTATACGTTTAATAACTAAATAATATTATTTTTACATTATATTTATTTTATATTTCTACAATAAATAGGATGTTGTTTAGGTCATCAGCCGAAAGGCTGGTTTGAACCTCTAGAGGCTTTACTAAGTAAAACAAAGAGTGAGTTGGTTTACCATTGCCTTCCTCACTGAGTGGAAAAGTATGCTTATCAGCATGCCAGGCCCTCTGAAAAGCACAAATTTTCTATTGTGCAAATGACACCTTCACTTCATTTACCACAGGGTCTGGCTGGATAATGAAATTCATTACTTTCAAAAAAGATAACACTGATTGGTATCTTTTACACTACTACCTCCTCTGTTCTTAAATAATTCAGTCATTTAATTGGCTGACCATGTGATAAGAAACAGAACTATTTATTTTAGCCCTTGAGCAATAAATAAGATATTGGAGACTAGCTTCCAATGAAATTAGTCTACAGGGAAATAGAACAAGTAACAAGCACGATTAAAAAGAAACAGATCTAATTCTTTGGACATCTAATCAGAACACCAGAAAACAGAATCAACCGAAAAATAATAGAAAAATTATTGAACAGTAAGAGCAGCATTAATAAATAACAAAAATCAAGAAAGATATGAGGAACTACAAATTATAATAGAAGATTTGAAAAACAAAACATACAAAATTAAGAAAATCAAGGACAAACAAACCAGACTACAAACCAAGATCAACAAACAGATCGTATGAAGGGTGATTTCAGGCGAAAACGAATGTTAAGATCCGCGAGATAATGAAGAAATACTAGGCTAACCAGAAACCCAAAAACTTTTCATATTAATATTGACTTAAGTGATCCAATAGAGGCCATAAATTTAAATAATAATAAAAAAATAATCTGGTGTGACTTTCAGCAATAAACTTCCAAAAATTTCAGAAGTTACTTGATATTAAAAATGGTTCTAAAAACAATATAGCAGATAAGTAATAATTTAATCATACATTAAAACCATATAAAGTAATTAATTTTCTTGTGCCTAAGAAAAAAATCTGATTAGTTGGAGCAAAGAAGCACATTATGTACACCAAAAATATGAAAAGATAGAAAAAAGTAATTATATTTTAATTTTTTTTCTACAATAGGCAAATGGAGTGTTAAATTATTTGCACTTGATCTGCTAGTTCCAAGGCTACAAAAAATAATTCTGTTTCTTATCACATGATCATCCAATTACATGACTGAAGCATTTAAGAACAGAAGAGGTGTAAAAGACACTAATCAGAATTATCTCCTTTGAGAGTAATGAATTTCATTATACAGCTAGATCCTGTTGTGAATGAAGTGAAGATGTCATTTGCAAGGTGGAAAGTAGTTGTATTTTGGAGAGCGTGGTATACCGATAAGCATACCTTTTCATTCCGAAAGAAAGGCAAAGGTAAACCACCATACTTAATGTTTCACTTAGTAAAGCCTCTTAAAGATTCGAATCATGCCTTTTAGGCTGATGTCCTACACAAAAAAAATTGTTTAAAGGAAAAAACTCAACCATTATCATTACCTGTTAAAATTCAGATGGTATGACAATACAAGGCTTACCAGACAGTGAACTGATTCCTCAATATAGATATAACAAAAAATCTAGTGTAAAACACTCACACAACTTTCTCTTGCCAATGCAAATAATGAACAATATAACCTAATATTAGTAACAAAACATTAGAAATAAACAAAAAACTAACCTCAAAAAATATAACCTCATTTAAATCATAAGTGAATGAGACAAAATGAAAATCAACCTCAGTTTGGCTTAAAAATATGGAAATCACTCTTTCACGCCAAACTAGGCTCTGAAGAGAAAAATGATAAATAAAAGTGTAGATCTTTTAATTTCCTATAAATTGGATTACATACACTTTTGTCGTAGAATGCGTACTAAGGCTGAAATCTTAAAAAAAATCTTTTTTTTACATATTTTTGTGAAAAGAACAGAAAATCGCTAATTACCGCTAAACTAAGTGTTATACAAAAAAAAAACGTTTGAAATAAAAGTTGTAGGATTTTAAATTGCCTACAACTTTTATTATATACACTTTTGCCCTAAAATGCATTTTAAGGCCACAATCTTAAAAAAAAAAAAAAATTTCTACGAGAGTACAGCCTCCTTAAGAATTTTAGCAGACATGGCACCTACCCTATCCTGTATAGCATAAAAAATGTAACAAATGAGGCGACTTTAAAAAAAAATCATAGGAGCAGTTTTTGAGAAAATCGCAAAAAAGTGAAAAATGACACAAATAAACTACTACTTCTGGTTGACCAATTCTGATGAAAATATTCGTGTCGGGTCCTCTAATAGTACCTAACTTAAGTTTTAAGTTTCAAGTTTTTACGATGTTCTGTTCTTGAGTTATTTTGTTCACACACATGCGCACGCACACACAGAGACCAACCACTAAAAACCTGTTTTTTTGGGTTCAGGGGGCTGAAAACGTGTTGATCCGGTGAAAACGTGAATTCGAAAAATCAACATGAAAACAATACTTTCCTAGTTATATATTTATATAGGCAAGAGGAAGTAAAAATTATTGACCAAATTCTATTACGGCACAAAATTCTCTCTAACTTATTTCTGACTTACTGAAGAAGTTGTGGTAACCACTGTGGCATAAAATCATTTTGCTCCCTGAATCTCTATCCTTTGTATGGTTGGTTGATCAAATGATGAATTGCTGTCTCGCATGCAATGATCATCATTACATATCAACTAAGTTTTCTTCTTATTATGTAGCTGAAATATTTCAGTTGTCTCAACTGTACTGTCAATGAGAGTCTTCTAAAAATCTTAGGTTCTTTCAGAATCGAATAATTTATTCAATGTTCTGTATATAGAACTTTCAACAACCTTCACCAACAAAATATCTCCGTTACATTGATCCATCTTCTTTCATGAAATTAAGAAGAAAAATTTTTAAGGAGCCAAGTGAATATAAACCAATGGTCTATTTAAGTTTTTACACTGGCAACAATACAGGCGGTGATGATAACGGACCTGATTTATCATGTTAAAAAAAACTGGCAAGCTATCTGAAAACTACAATAATTTAAATATCACTGTGTAAATATGCTCCTCAGATTTTAAATAATTGGCAACATGACCATTTTTCCACATTATGACATTATCATCCCACTTTTGCAATTTTATACAGAATCAATAAATGAAAAACCCTTTGAAATGCAGATATATTTAGCTGCAGTCTCTTAAAATTTTTGTTGGATTAACTGCAAAAGTTATTCTACAAAAAAATAGTAGTACAAAACACCTATTCAATAATTATGTGACATTGATTTGAAACTTATGTATTCCCACTATTTGAATCAGTCATTTCAGAAAGCCCAGTCAAAATTTTAATTTTTTCTTCAGTGCATTTTAGAACTAACTGAATGTAAATATACCATCCCTAAAAAAAATCACATAAGTCTGGCTTTCCATAAGTAATATAACATTAAAAAAGCTTATCCTTAAAGATATAAAGTGTTTACTTCTAATTAAAAATGAAAGTGGATGTACTTTTGACGCTTAAGCTGTAATTTCTAAAGGAAGAGGCCATACATAGATTCTATTTTAATGTGTATAACTACTGTTTATGACAATGAAGAAGAATGAGAATAGCTCTGAAAACCAGCATTTTTCTTTTGTAAAATTAAGAATTTCAATTTTTATTATTAAAGAAACCTATTTTAAGTTGTAATGTAAACTACTGAAATAAATAATTGAATGCTATTGTACAACACAATTTTCTTCTGATCTTACAATGTATTTTACAGAAAGCTATGTAATCTAACATTTTACACTCAATTTATTTCAGAAACACCTTAAGTCTAAATTTTCAATTTTTTTAAACAAGTGGCTTGTCTTTAAAAAAACAAAAGTATACTTTATACTAAAGGGGACAGAATTCTGAACAATTTGTATTTTTTTAACTGAAACATATAAAATTATAAGTTTATAATTTTTCAAAAGTTAATTTTTTTGACTTAAGGACTTTCTGAAATGACCGATTAATTTATAAATTTCCTGACAAGATCAACCACGTGAAACCATTCAACTAAAGTAAAAAAAAATTAAATGAAACACTAACAAGACTTTCTATGGTCAATGTAAAAAATAAAATATATAACCAATGTTTAATCATGAGTAAACAATGTAAAATGAAAAGCATATATAACCTATTTTTAATCATGAAAGGATGACGCTAAACAAAGATCAACCTCTGTTGAACTTCATCTTTGATGAACAAGATATGGGAAAACACTTATTAATGCTAAACTTACTTAACTTTTTTAATAAAAAAACATCTTGAAATAAAAGTTGTAAGTTTTTAATTTTTTATAACTTTCTTTACAATTATACACTTGCCTTGCATATCAAAATCGTATCTTTTTTGTGACTATTAGGAAAATTCACAACTGTTCATAAAAACAAGTGAATAAGATCATTATGAAATGAGATAGAATGTGCTTTAAGACTTATAGATCACCATTCAACAGTGGGTGCTAGCTGGAAATTTTCTGTTAACGGTTTACATAATTGTATATACTATCGGAAATTACTTATTACAAAATGATGTCCCTACTCCATCGTTGGTGTAGATGTCTGCGAGGATTTCCAGAAAGGTATGATAGGTACAGGTTGCATACAAAGGTCGTAATCTTAAAAAAAATTAAGTTTTTACCGATTTCAATCAGTAAAATATGGAAAATTACCAATTGGTGCTGAAGTATGCTCTGTAGAAAAAAAACGCTTTAAATAAAAGTTTTAGGTTCTTTAATTTTCCTACAACTTTAGTTATACAAGCTTTTTCCCTAAAATGCATACTAAGGCCGCACTTTTAAAAAACATTTTTTTCAATATGGGCACAGCCTCCCGGAATTTCAGCAGATATCGCTTTCCCCATCTCGTAGAGCAAAAACAAATAAATAAATGAGGCAATTTAAAACAAAATCGTAAGAGCCTTTTTGAGAAAATCACAAAAAAATGAAAAATCGCATGAATTATCTACCACTTCTGATTGCCCATTTTTATAAGAATGATCATTTCGGGTCCACTTTTGATACCTAATTTAAGTTCTAAGTTTCAGCTCCGTATGTTTTTCATTTTTGAGATACCTTGGTAACACACATATGTGCATGTGCATACAGAAATCAATCAGAAAAAACATGTTTTTTTGGTTCGGGTGGCCTGAAAACATGTATTTTTTGGAAAAACTAGATTACGAAAAATCAACAAAACATAATTTCTTTATCTGTATTTCAAAAGTTATTTTTGTTACATTTATAAAGTAAAAATAGTAAGAAACACCTATTCAAAGATTACATGACATTGATTTGAAACTTATTCATAGTATAGGAACATTTCCTGACAAGCAACACCAATGTAAAACCATTGAACTTTAGTATCAAGCAGTAATAATCATAATACAATGACAAACATCTACCCTAAGTTAAACTGAACATTACATTAAATTCTATTTTAGTGACATTTTACAAAATAAATGAATTAATAAATATGATTTACCTTGTTTTGATCAATCCAATAAAGGTAGAATGCATTCTCATCTACCTTTAATGTGACAGGTGTGCCTTGTCCAGAATCCTAAAAAAAACCAAATACAATTATTATTCACTGCAGAAAATATTAACAGGTTAAATTTTCAAAAAAAATTACTCAAAAAAAATAAAATATACATTTCATTTTTACAATAAATTAAAAGAACTGTTGTACCTTAATTTTGAATTCAAATTAATTATTCATACTTTTTTTGAAAGTTCATGAGCTCTGAACGTACGCATTGCCCCCTGCCCATTTCATAGCAAGCGAATGACTTGCCAGCAACGTTGCCAGTACTTGCTCTCGTAGCTCTGTTATATATTTTGTCAGCCATTTTTTTGGTCTTTCAATAACAATTGAAGCGCTGAGTGGATTAAGGTGCTACGTAACATTTTTTTTTCAAATTCTGATTGTTTGTGATTGATGAAGGTGAAGGTTACGTGCATATTTAGTCAGGTAGATGTCGTACTCTATCTGTACAATTTAAGGTGATACTAAAGGATAAAAGAGGTTATGTACTGCTTAGTTTTATGTTTTATCATGGATAAAGGTGTTATGATAACTTGCCACCTCTTCTCCCAGAATCCCCAACAATCTTACAGACATTGTCTTTTTAAAAATTGTCTTGAGTCTTGAGTTACTGATATTACTGTTCACCAATTCTCAGAGGATGCAGTGTACAATAGATTTTTTTAGTATGAAGAAGTTATAAGCATAAGAAAGTTTCAAGAAAAGTGATATTGAAGAGTAATATTTAAAAGTAAAGTTTTAAAAACTTTTATGTGCTTAATATAAATTTCCATGAAGGGGTAATACATATGTACCAAAATTTTAAAAAATCACACAATTCACAAAGAAATGGGAGTCCAAGACCTTGATCACATTTTCCTCAGCACTAAATTTTTTGTTACATAACACCTTCATCCACCAAGCTCTTAAATTACAAACTATGACCATACAACCAGCATATGAAGTATTGCATGTTAACACGCTCTATAATCGACATATTCAGTAAGAGATGCAAGACACGAGTGAATTAATGTGGCTCTTATACACAAGCAACCGTAATGTTTGTCAGATTGTTACATGAGTACTATTGGACGAAACTGGCAAATGTTCTAATTGATCTAAAATCATGGAACAGCAGAGCTCATCAACGGTGAAAAGTATTACAGTTAATGTTCAGGAAGATTGGAAAAGTATAAGGCTTCAAGTAACTCAGGGAATAAAGAGGAAAACTAGTAAAAAGGAGAAATACAATTCTCAGATGAGGTAAGATGGTCATTGCACTCCACATAATTCACAACCTGTAAAAGAAAAATCATTCTCAAGACAAGCCAAGATCAAACATTATAAAACATGTCACCACCTGTGTCTCTGAATGCAAATTTAAACCTTAGAATGAGCAGTAAAGCTAATTTAAAAGGAGCAGAAAAATTCAGGGGAAAGATCATTTGTAATATATTTTTGTTTAACATCTGACTGTTTTAGAATTACTGATAATCCAGACAATGAGAAGGATGATAGATGAAAATGATTAATAAAAAAAATGCCAGACCACAGCAGAAATTGAACCCACGGTTCCTGGCAAAGAAACCCGTCAAACTGACCACTACACTACAGATTAGCTTTTGCAATGTAATGTGTCCAAACACATAAATTGACGGTTAAAGGAAACGAAGTACACTGGTTATCTTTCCTCATATGTTATTCACTTCCTTTCCGCTGGTCTTCAGTTATATTTTCTCCCTAAAGTACCTGAAGCTATCAACTTTTCCAATTTTTCCGTATTGTAAAATATTTACTGTATAAATTATGAATTAAACAAATAATTAAAACATCTATTCCACTTTTTTTGGTTTATTTTAAAGTCACATCAACAGCTTCGTCATTAGCGACTAGTGGTTTTAACGTGGTAAAATTTCCAGACTCTAGTCGGCAATCAAACCCAGGACCTCCCGCTTTGTAGGCTAGCGCGCAAGTCAATACACCTCGGAGACGACTCATATCCACTTTTATTAAACCATGAATAACATCAAATAAATTTTATAAAACATTAAACACAAAATGAACATAAAGTTAATAATAATGATAATGATAACAACACAACATAGAATTCATTTCAACTAGTAATTTTCTAGAAGTTAGAAGTGATTCTCTTTTATTCATTAAGATAGAAAAAGTTCCACTTACAAGTTACAACATCAGGTCATCATGAAATGATTTGAATGCTTCACGAAATGAATGAGAAGAAATACTCTAATTCAACGAATAAAAGAAATAAAAAAGTGCTTTACATAATCAACATCAACGTCAGTGTCTGTATTCTGAACCAACACTACATTATTTTTAATTTGCAAACCATTCTGAAAAATATTTCAATGAACTATCTTTGCATCGTTACTTCATTTTTTTTCAACACAACTGAAGAATTCATTACACTTAAGCAGAAGTGTATCTCATTCTTGGTATGAAACAAAAGGATATTTCAGGAATTGTTAACAACTGTAAAAAACTGTTTTGAATAAAAAAATTGTATCCAACAATACAATAGTTTGATAATGACATCTTTTATTGTTTATGCTTAAAAATACGTAATTGATTTTCTTCTTTTTTTCATAAAGAGCCAATTTTAGATCAGGTAAAGGGTTAAGCATTTCTGGAAGCTCTTTTTACAACATATATTTTCAGCATTCATTCCCTAAATTCTTCTGCCCACCTGGTGTTCCGTTTTTGCTCCTCGGGGAAACTCTTAAAGTCAGCAATCAGTTGTCTGAATTTTGTTTGGTCTGTTATGTTTTCTCGATTTATTCCAGTTTTCTTGATATCCCTTTAGACATCTTTAAACCACTTATTCGATATGTTAGATCTATTGTTTAGTGTCTATAAAAATTTGTTTTGTACCTTTTGTCATCCATTATTTACAGGTGTCTATACAATTTTAATCTTCTTTTTCTAATTGCTCGGTTCTTCTCACCCTCGTAACCTTTAATGTTCATCTACTATCTTCAAACCTATTATCTTGTGAAGAAATTTACTATCAAATTTCACTGCTGCTTTAAGACCAGCCTTTCCAATCATTCGTACATACTCACTTATTATACTCATAATATTATAATGTTTGATCTTGGCTTGTCTCAGGAATGCCTTCTTCTTATACAAGTTTTAGATCTTTGGAGAGCAGTAAGGATCTTTACTTGTCTACTGTTGTTTGCTTCTTTCTCAAAGGACTTTGGTTGTATTATCTCCCAAAAGTTCTTGAAGCTAACAGTTTTTCTATTTTTTCCGTATTGTGTCTTTAAGTTACACAGGGCTATTATGATTTTTGTTATGTATTTAATTTTTTTAAGGAAACCTGTTTTAATGTTTGTACAAACAACTGCTAGGTTGTCTACAAAAGCAAGACAGTTGACCTTAATGTTATTATTTGATCCTCCAATACGATTTTCTTTAACTAATCAGTTCAAATTTAAATAAAAAATCTGGTGTGAAACACACAACTTTCTCTTGCCAAAGCAAATAATTAACAATATAACCTAACATTAGTAATAAAACATTAGAAATAAACAAAAACTAACCACAATAAACATAACCTAATTTTAAACACAAGTCAAAGACGCAAAATGAAAATCAACTTTAGTTTGGCTTAAAAATACTGAAAATCACTCTTTCACGCTAAACTATGCTCTGTAGAGAAAAATTCTTACAATAGAAGTTGTTTATCTTTTAATTTTCTATAAATTTTATTATATACACTTTTGTCGTAAAATGCATGCTAAGGCTGAAATCTTAAAACAATCGATCATTTTTACATGTTTTCGTGAGAAAAAAACAGAAAATTTCTAATTACCGCTAAACTAAGCTAACAAAATTCTTACATCACATAAAATCAATGATGTAGATCATTTCATATCATTTAAATAAATCTATTTAAAAATTTTATTTTTACATGGCTGAAAATCATATATATTTTGTTTTTTAACTTTTAAATACCCATCAAAGTAAATTTTTAGACCACCTAAGTTTTAATTGTAGGTTTTTTTAAGTTATATATTAATAACGACCAAGTTCTACAAAATTTATGTCATTGGACAACAAAAGATTAGTTATGTTTCAGAAGGTTGCCAACAAAAGAAATAAAATTTTTAAGTATGTCAACATAGATATTCACCTCTGTAAATCGTGCATCCCTTAAAGTTGGCACTCACAAATCATATTAGACCTAAATACTTCTTCACGTTTGAAAACCTATAAAACCATTTACAACAGCCTACAAAAATAGACAATGAATGCAAGATAGAAACCATCTCAATTTTCATCAATTGCAAAAACTTTGTAAATATCGTAAAAATATTGTAAACTGTTAAATAAAACAACCAATTGTGAAATTAAAATCTTACACACACCATATTACAATGATTTCTTAGTAGCAAACAAAGTATTAACGAAATGACATCAAAGTATCATCAGATGACAGGAATGAGCAGATATGACAATGACTTATAAATGAGGTGTAGTCTTGTACTGGCTCAGGCCGACCATTCCTGAGAAAGTATGGTTAATTGAACCCCAACCATCAAAGTACACCAGTAACCTTATCATTTTGTATATTATTTAAATTCATATAGAAGTAACTATCTTTACTAGGATTTGAACAAACTAGGATTTGAACAAAGAACCTTCGTTTCCAAAAATCTGCTGTTAAACAGCTTACTCGCGGCAACAACTTTACCACTAGACCAACCTGGTGGGTCCGTATAAAATTAACTGCTTAACATTCACTGTTCAAATATGGCAAATTTAAAGTTTACAAAGAAAAATATTATAAATGTTAAATTTATAAAAAGGTTTGTAATATTTTTATCAGTTTCAATATTTCTAAACATTTTTTATAAATTTTACATTTAACAATAATTTTCTTTGTAAACTTAAAATTTGCCATAGCTGACCAAGGAACATTGAGCAGTTAATTTTATATGAACCTACCAGTTTGCTCTAGTGGTAAAGTCATCATCACCGCGGTTTAGCTGTTTAGCAGCAGATTTTCGGAGACGAAGGTTCTTGGTTCAAATCCTAGTAAAGGAGTACTTTTATATCTGAATACTCTACAGTGGTTACCAGTGTCCTTTGATGGTTAGAGTTCAATTAACCATACTCTCTCAGGACTGGTCAGCCTGAGCCAGTACAAGAGTACACCTCATTTGCATGTCATAAATGTATCATTCCCCGTGGCTGTAGCTGGATCTGCTATTGGGTGCCACCCCTGGGGATGGGGTATGCTCACCAACTTGTTGGAGGGCACTGGGGAAATAAAATACCCAGGGTGGACAAAAAACCACCAAACGCCCCCCCCCCCCCTAAACCTGATGGTCGCAAACATTGGCGATGTCTTAAGAAGTAGGAACCAGAGAGAAAGAGAGGTTCACGAAGCATGAAGGGGAGTAAACCCTTTAAAAATTTAGCGAGCCTGGAGGCTGTGAGTAGGCAGCCCGTACACTGGGTTAGCATGGTCATAGGACTAATAACTTACACTATGAGAAATGAATCACTATGATTCAGAGAACACCCCGACGCTTCATGGCACATAACGGGAAGATGAAGAAAAAGAGAAATGTATCATTCTCATTTCACAGACTCACAAGATTCCTTATTGTTCTTAAATTTAACAGATTACAGTGTGCCCACATTACGGATTAAAATTTTAAAAATTTTACACAGTTTAGGCTTTTTAAGAAAGTAATCCACTGTTATACACAATAATGCTTTACGGTTGCATTTTGATAACATAATTTAATGTCAGAAAGGTAGACATAAACATTAAACAGAAAAAAATTATAATGATAATCTCATAAGCATTGATATCTAAGTCATTATCAACTAATTTGGGTTAAGGAACGGTGGGTTTGAACGTACAATCATTTTCCAGACCCTAGCAAATTGAATCCAGAATGTCCCAAGTTTAATTCTCAACTAGGGCCTGGAGAATTATCCCACATTTAAACCCACTGTTCCTTAACCTAGTCGTGCCAGTAACCAAACTGTAGATGCTACTTTAGACAAACCAAAAATATCACAGTCACTCAAAATGTGCACAAGACATTTTGCCTAATTTTATTCAACCTTTCAGTGAGTTCTATTTTGCATCCTATCTCAAATAACAGTTCATTATCTATTTTTTTCAACCCAGCTGAATATCCAATTTTAATTTTCTTTTTAGTTTAAAGTTTACTTTTTAAGTTTTTAATACATGATCAATTTAATTTATTATTAAATGATATAGTTTATTGTAATTTTTTAGTAATAATTAATTTGTAAATAAATAGTGAATGTTAAATTAAAAAAGTTTTTTTTATTCATAAACAAACAGATCCTGAAAGAATCTGGAATAACGTTACAATAATATTAATAATGAACTATTGAGGAGAAAATTTCAAAGTAAAAAAATAATATATTATTAACAAAATATGCTGTAAGCATATATTTAAAAAAGTTGAAGTATGAAAGATGAAGTAAGCTGATATTATTAACTGT
Organism: Catonia carolina; assembly: GCA_035578175.1. Classification (NCBI taxonomy): domain Eukaryota; kingdom Metazoa; phylum Arthropoda; class Insecta; order Hemiptera; family Achilidae; genus Catonia; species Catonia carolina. The sequence goes on along the minus strand of JAQMRL010000001.1, from coordinate 247,953,329 downwards.
TATTTGACTACCTCTCGGAGCACTTCACTATATTTCCTTTTAAAAATACTAGATGGTTTACAATCACTAAAAAAAATCTATCTACAAAACTGAAGAGTTTCATAGCACACAAAACGGTTTTGTTGAAAACAAAACTTATACCGTTTGAAAAATTCATAACTTTACCAAACTGTTAAAAGCTGTGGAGCGCCTCTTACAGAAATCTACATTAGACAAGGTTGAACCGATGTAGGAAAATAATTAGCAACTAAAACATGAAAGGTAATGGAATCTTTTAGTATCCTTTTATAATACATTTCTTTCCATTCATTTTTAATTTAAGTACAAACAAAAACTGTTACCCCTTATTATAAATCTCTAAATTAGAATCCTATGATTAATGAAATGAATAGAATCCACTGAAGAAATGAATAAAAATACGTTCAAAAATTGGTACACTCTGAATACAGATAAGACACAAGAGAGTAGGGTGAATAACCGATTTGCTTTCACTTCCTGTAATACATCAAAATTCTCTTGTGATCAATAATTCATAAAGAAAACTTTATTATTATGAATGCCTATACGTACATTCAACAAAGTTCAATGAAACTACCATATAAAGTACAAAGAATGGACAGTATTAAAACTAACCATAAAAATTCCTACACACATATAAAATGCAACAAACGGTATAAAGTTAGCCATAAAATGTTCTAACAGTTGTAACTGGACAGGCTGCATTAAAATTGGGTTCAAACACCATTGGATGATAAATTCTATCAGTATTAAAATACATACATGGGAAAGAAAGCAGAAGTAGAATCCAGGCAGCACAGATGAAATTCAAGAAGAGTGTGCTAGGAAAGACACGAAAGAATGGAATCAGAAATGTTATAAGTAGTAACTGGAAATGAGCAGTCTGTTAAAGAGTGTTGGACAGAAAATGTTGAGATAGTTTGGCCATGACAGTAGGATGGAGGGAAAAAGACTAAGTGGTAAATCAGGAGTGAAGTGATGAGTTCAGTTATGGATAAATTGGGGGGAAAAAGATGCGATACCAAAAAAACACAATGGGAGGAGATATGGTTCAGAGATAGAGGTAGGTGGAGAGGAGTTGTGTTGGGTCCAACCTGAGGAAATTTGGAAGAGGGATAAAGATGATGATCAATAGATCAGAATTTAAGCTCAACTTTTTTTTACATCCAACTGATATATATGTAAAGGGTAACAAACATAATGGTGATGGGTGGCAGATGAAAAAATGCTACAACTTAACAGGAATCAAACCTGGGCATAGAAATTAATTGGGCTAACCACTACACCAACAGATTGACCCGTTAGCGTAGTGGTTTATCAGCTTGGTAGATAATCTAGAAGTTGGAAATTAAGTAATGTGCACATGGTAAGTCACGTGCATCTCTATTATTTATGACGATGATGATGATCAAAATCTACAACATTAGCGACTACTTTAGGTTATGGAACAGTTGGTCTGAATGAATAATAATTTCCAGACCCATCCAGGAATCAAATCCATGATCTTCCATTATGTATTCCTGCATAATATCCACTACACCATGGAGGCGATCACTTCAATTAGATTCCTGCACATTTTTCAATAAAATGCAATCATAATCTAAAAATGTGGTGTGAAACACTCGCACAACTTTCTCTTGCATTGTAAATAATAAACAATAGAAATAAATAAAAAACCTAACCTCAAATAACATAACCTAATCATAAATGAATGATTCAAAATGAAAACCAACCTTAGCTTGGCTTAATAATATAGAAGATCACTCTTTCACGCTAAACTTAGGCACCGTAAATCAAAATGCTTCCAATAAAAGTTGTAGGTTTTTTTTAATTTCCTATAAATTTTATTATACATACTTTTGTCGTTAAATGCATACTAAGGCCAAAATCTTAAAAAATCCATGTTTTTACAGATTTCCATTAAAAAAAAACAAGAAATCACTAATAACCGCTAAATTCTAAGCGTCGCACATCGAAATGTTTCAATTAAAAGTTGTAGGTTTTTAAATTTTCTTCAACTTTAATTATATAAACTTTTGCCCTAAAATGCATATTAAGGTCGCAATCTTAAAGAAATCATTTTTTTTCTATGAGAGCGCAGCCTCCCCAAGAATTTCAGCAGACATGGCACCTACCCTGCGTTGTAGAGCATAAAAAATTTAGTAAATGAGGCGATTTTTTTTAAAATCGCAGAAGCCGTTTTTGAGAAAATCGCAAAAAGTGAAAAATGACACGAATAACTACTAAAACTACGAAAAACTACTACTTCCGGATGATCGATTTTTATGGAAATGTTCGTGTCGGTCCTCTAGTAATACCAAATTTAGGTTTCAAGTTTCAACTTCGTACGATATTCCGTTCTTGAGATATTTTGTTCACACGCGCGTGCGCGCGCACACACACACACACACGACCAATAGCTAAACACACGTTTTTGGGTTCAAGGGGTCTAAAAACGTGTATATCCGGTGAAAACTCGATTTCGAAAAATCGACTTGAAACAATACTTTCCTTCTTCTATATACATAATATATGCCCATAACAAGCAGGTGGAGTGTTAAATTAATTGCACTCGATCTGCAGGTTCCAGGGCTACAAATAGTTCTGTTTCTTAACACATGGTCAACCAATTAAACGACTGAATCATTTAAGAACAGAAGAGGTAGAGGTGTAAAAGACATTAGTCAGAGTTATCTTCTCTGAGAGTAATGAATTTCACTATACAGCCAAACCCTGTGGTGAATGAAGTGAAGGTGTCATTTGCAGGGTGGAAAGTATGTGCTTTTCGGAGGGCCTGGCTTGCTGACAAGCATACTCTTTCAACTCAGTGAGGAAGGCATGGGTAAACCACCTCACTTCTCGTTTTACTTAGTAAAACCTCTAGAGGTTAAAACCAGCCATTCGGCTGTTGACCTACAAAACAACAATATACATACAAACAAGAGAAAGTAAATATACTTAAAACTAAAACTGTATATACACCAATATTTATGGAAATACAAGGAAACTTTAACAAAAATTTGATATGGATTAATAATCTACAAACTAAAATTAAACTTTATTATAACATGTACAGATAGAGGAAGGAAAAAACACATTTTATCACTCTAATCACTCTGATAAACAATCGAGCAAAAATTATGGAAAAAGATAGACAAAGAACACATTCACTCATTTTTTTGACCATAAATAATAACAGTTTACATGAGAACAACCTTGAGTATTATGAAGGATTACCGAATTTACTGTTCACATTGTACGTAATGTGCATAACTTACAAGCATTTAGGCCAATATAATTTTTGTAACTTATTCAAATTTAATACACAGTATTTACAGATTCTGTATTAATTACACCAATATCTTGTTATTGTATATTAACAATTTTTGTTCATCCTATTCATGAGTCTGCTTTAAAAAAAAGAACATTACCATAGTACATCGATTCCACACATCAAATCTAAGTAATATTAATTACTAATTTTAAATTTACATATTTTTACTTTCTCTCTATTGTAAGCATTTTTCTCTACAGAGTCTAGTTTAGCGTGAAAGAGTGATTTTCCGTATTTTTAAGCAAAACAGGTTGATTTTCATTTCGCGTCTTTCACTCATGATTAAAATAAAGTTATGTTTTTTAAGGTTAATTTTTTGTTTATTTATAATGTTTTATTACTAATTTTAGGTTTATTGCTAATTATTTGCATTGGCAAGAGAAAGTTGTGTGAGTGTTTCACACCAGATTTTTTTTTAGTGAAATTCACATCAACTTCTTCGGTTATAAGACTACAAAGGATTGTGGTACAAAATCAGTGGGTTTTCACTTGAAATAATTCCAGACCTTAAACCCGCAAATCAAACTTGGATTTACATCATATGTTTAACAAATTCTTCATTAACAACTTTCGTAGATCCTACCCATAGGTCTGCTTTAAAAAAACAAAATTACCGTGTTGTCGTTTAGTTCATCAGCCGAAAGGCTGGTTTAAACCTGTAGAGGTTTTACTAGGTAAAACGAGGAGTGAGGTGGTTTACCATGCCTTCCTCACTGAGTGTAAAAGTATGCTTATCAGCAAGCCCGGCCCTCTGAAAAGTACATATTATCGTCCGTCCTAATGATAAACTCGCGAATGTGCAAATTTTGCGATATGAGTTTGTTAGTGCAAGTTGATGTGTACAACCCAACGCAAGTTGTAGTAAACTCGCGAATAAGTATCTAGTTCGGTTAGGGAGATACAGCCTTAAGTTACGAAAATACATAAAATAAGTGAAAATAAGTGTGTTAAAGAAGAAAGCATTGAATTTGGTTTTTTGCTCCCCTGTATAAAACTGAGAATTTGAACATTCGCGAGTTTACCATTGGATGGACGATATATTCCACTCCGTAAATGACACCTTCATTTCATTCACCATAGGGTCTGGCTGTATAATGAAATTCATTACTTTCAGAGAAGAGACAACTCTGATTAATGTCTTTTGCACCTCTACCTCTTCTGTTCTTAAAAATGATTCAGTCATTTAATTGGATGACCATGTGATAAGAAACAGAACTATTTATTTTAGCCCTGCAATGAACAGATTGAGTGTAAATAATTTGACACTCCACCTGTCTGTTATGGGCAGAAAATTACCTTAGTACATTGATTCCACAATACATAAAATTTAATTGCTATTAATAACTATTTTTAAATTTACATATTTTTTTACTTAAATTCACATCAACTTCTTGTTTATTAGAGACTATGAAATAATTCCTGACCTTAAAGCCGAAAATCGAATTTGGATTTATATCGTATGTTTTACAAATCATTAATTTTTTAACATAAAGGTGTTAGTTCTTTTATACTTTATTTTATCATTATTTTCACTATGTTATTTAGAATTTATAAATGCTTAGTAAATTAGGTTTAAACTATTACAAACAATATGGTAGATAACTCTATTTCCAAAGTGACGAACCGGCCGGTATTTTTAGAAAACTTAAAAATTACAATAGTTCTCCATATACGCTGAATTAACACAGATCAGAAAATGTACGCACGTAGTTGAATATGAAATAGCCATACGTATTGGAGCACAACAGAAAGAATATGTGTACGAAATACATTACAAAAATCTGGTGTGAAACACTCAGACAACTTTCTCTTGCCAATGCAAATAATGAACAATATAATCTAATATTAGTAATAAAACATTAGAAACAAACAAAAAACTAACCTCAATAAAAATAAACTAATTTTAATCATGAGTGAAAGACGCAAAATAAAAATCAACCTCAGTTTGGCTTAAAAATACGGAAAATCACTCTTTCACGCTAAATTAGACTCTGTAGAGAAAAATACTGCAAATAAAATTTATAGATCTTTTAATTTCCTATAAATTAGATTAAACACTTTTGTCGTAAAAAGTGTTTCGTAAAAGTGCTTAGTTTAGTGTCAATTCTGTATTCGCTCGCTCTTCTGTATTTCGCTCATCAAAATCGGTAAAAAATCAAGATTTTTTAACCCTAGAGCCGGCAATCGTCGATTTTGAGACGATGTTACCGCTTCTTGAACCGGTTACGTCGTAAAATCGGATTTGCTACATAGCATTGCAATGTTGTCGTTTTAGTTTTAAATTCATCTACAGACAGCGTTGCTGTTTTGTACAATAGTTTAGTAATGTAAAAAGTAATTTTTTACGTATAATGCAATAGTTTTAGCTGCATATTCTACCTATGTTTCTCTGTCGAAACCACGCTATCCTAGAACTGAATTTGGTTATTTCTTGGTTTACATGGTGTGTTTTTTGTATATATTTTCTTCAGTTTTGAATAAAAAAAATTTTTTTTTTTTGGTTTTGTTTTGAAATAAACATTAAAAGTAACAATTTGTAAGTAATGAATTTTGAAAGGAGAGCATAAGAAAGTTTTAAACAGTAGTGTCATCTGAAATTTTAGAAAAATATTTGTCTAAAAATTATTTTCAAATAGCTTTAGCATCCCTAACTGTCAGATTAAAATTTCAATAATGTATTTATTCTATTTTCCTAAGTTTTCTTGTTATTTTGACAAGTCACGTGATAAGGTTTGATTTATAGAAAATTTTTAAAGATTTCTTCACGGTTCGGTGACCCATATGCTAGCAATTCTTTGCCGGTCTAAAAAAATGTTATTGCCGGCTACAGGATTTAAAATTGCGGCCTTAGCTTACATATTACGACAAAAGTGTACTTAATCCAGTTATAGACTTTTTAAAATCTACAACTTTTATTTCACACATTTTTTTCTGCAGAGCCTAGTTTAACGCCAATTTTAGTGATTTTTCTGTATTTTTAATTTCTACAGAGGTAGATTTTTTATAATGTTTTTCATTATTTACATTGGGAAGAGAAAGTCGTGTGAATGTTTTACACCAATTTTTTTTTTTTTTTTTTTTTTTTTATTACAGCTTGCGCTTTTTTCAACTATTGTATTAGTACATGGAATAAAATTTCATTTAATCATACTGAAAATTTTAAATACACGGTCATTTTGTAACAGATCTTAACTAAAATTCTAAGTGGTTAACAAAAAACATCTATGATTAGGTTCAATTATACCCGCTACAAATCTAAATAATCGCTAAAAAATAAGACAAAAATCTGCGACCGATTTCTTAACACGTGATAAAAATAATGCACATACTGAACCAATAATCTCTACGAAAGAAGACTAGAAAACTTCCGCTAGTAATTCTGCACGTACCCCGTATCTGACGTCATGAACGGATGTTTAGCTACAGTATTGTCTTTTAAGAAACATTGGTATAATAAAAATAATCAGTATTTTATTCGACATTAATTTGTTAGGCTAGGATTTTTGCCAAAAAAATTAACTGCCGAATGGCAGTTGTTTAATTTCATGTGTTGCGGCTGTTGGCCGTAATCGCTTTCAAATACATGCATTCACAGTCACCAAATTGCCAAAACATTAGAACGTTTAAATTGTCTACTAAATAAGTTAAAAAAACATCAAACTAAAGGTAATTTTATATTATTTTAATTGTATTACTGAAAAGAAATTATAGTTAACAGACTATTCAAATTTCATTAAAATTAAGAACAACATTGCCTTCACGTTAAAAAAATTTAAACGTGCTCATAATCCACGAAAACAAAAACGAGAACCAAAAAGTCTCAAATTTTTTTTAAAAAATCGACTGACATGAGAAATTCTACATCAAGCTCGGGAAAAGCTCCGTGAGTTGGAAGGAATGCAATGCGTTCTAATAGTAGTGAGAGAATAAATGAGTTGTAGTATTTCACAGCTGATGCATTTGTAGTAGTAGCGTGTACTACCACTACTCATTTTGTGTGGTAGCGTGTGTCTTATCATCCGGCGCATTAATTTAACAAAATACCTACCGGGTTATTAACTTCGTCGGATTCATAATATTTAACTTACTAATTTATATAAAAATATGTAAGTAATTAAATGCAATAAATACAAACAAATATTTTAAATACGGAAAGTTTGAAAACGAATGTTTTGTATTAAAGTAATACAATAATCGTATTCCCAGCATGCGTCACCCATTCATTATACCTCACCTGTACCTTTCACCCCGCAACTACGCGGAGCTTGGACCCGACCTATAGTCATAAATTGTATTTATCAAAAACTTGACCCTGGAGCTTCAAGGCCAAGGGGAAAATTGGCCTCTCACGGAACGTTCGAGCTTGTACCGCGAGGTGCATGCCCGGGCGGTGTGGGGGTTCCTTGACGAAGTAGCTACGTTCTACCGTCGTCATGTAGATTAACTAAGGGTTGTGTCCCTCGGCAATCGTCGATGGCACTGAAGGCAAAATTATATGGTGTACAAACACTTTCTGGCAAATTTAAAGGCGACTAGGTCCTAACTAGCAGGGCTAAAATAAATAGTTCTGTTTCTTATCACATGGTCAGCCAATTAAATGACTGAATCATTTAAGAACAGAAGAGGTAGAGGTGTAAAAGACACTAATCAGAGTTATCTCCTCTGAAAGTAATGAATTTCATTGTACAGCCAGACCCTGTGGTGAATGAAGTGAAGGTGTCATTTACAGAGTGGAAAATATGTGCTTTTCAGAGGGCCCGGCATGCTGATAAGCATACTTTTCCATTCAGTGAGGAAGGCAATGGTAAACCACCTCACTCCTCGTTTTACTTAGTAAAACCTCTAGAGGTTCAAACCAGCCTTTCGGCTGTTGACCTAAACAACACAACAACAGGTCCTAACTAATATTTTATATTATTAGTTAATACAATTTTAATCTTCGACATGTTTTCTTTGACTGTTAGGACCCTAATGTTTCTGACGCGGGCCTTGAGCCCGAAGAGGCACCCTGACAAGAGGACGAGAAATGCACACTCCCCAGGTCGGTCGACCTGGCTCCAACTCGCCCTCGAAATTTTTAATCTTATAACTAGTTTTTATATTTATGCAAGGTGACTGTCGCCGTCACAAAGTTTTATAAGAGTTCTTAGGAACGGCCTCCAGGTCTATGCCTTCCGGCGACCAATTGGAGGGGAGGTGGTAAGAGAAATGCCAGGAAACCATTACTATTATCAAAAACTTGGTTTACTTAAACCAACTATCAAAATTGATTTTTATAACTAGGTAACTGTTTTTATGTTAAAGACATCATCATAAAATTAAAGACGGATGTTTCATAATATTTTCTTCATGTATGACTGTCACCCAAGAAAGACTGACTGGCTGTCCACTGATGTAATGGTGAGTGCTATTCTTCTAAGCCAGTTGTACCGCGTTTGATTTTCAGTCAGGTCTAGTTTATTACGTCAAACATTTTTGTATTTGTTACGCCGTCTGCACACAGGCAACACGAAAATAAATGTCACAAGGTGCTGTTAACAATATCGGTGGCCTGAGCAGTGTATCCGCTCACGAGGCAATTTTTAGGCACTCAACTCGTAAATTCCTTCTAAATATAAGTACATGTAGTTAATTTTTTTCAAAAGGTTTTTGTGGTTATAAATTTTTTTTCAACATGTCGAGTAATTCAAATGAGAAAAAAATTCTGGTACCTGTACCGGTAAGTAAAACCTTTAAAAAACCCAGGGTATTGTGTTTACCATTACAATGAAAGAAATGAACAATGTACTGTACATTTACCTATTCGTTGCATACAAAGATCTGCAAGAAAGTGACAAAAAACAATTTTCATTCTACAGAATGTCGAAAATTTATTTACTGTACATGCTGGATTAATTAATTAGCTAATTAACCCAGCTCTCTATCACCTAAACACAAAATATGGTAGCCTACCCATAGAAAATATGGCTTTTCTACAGCAAATGCAAATTTCACATGAAACGCCTCATTTCAGCAGGCAATACGTACAATTTTTCATGCTAGCGACTAACTTCACTGCAGGTTGTTTGAGTTACTTAGATCGCACAGGTCGAATGGATCGCCGATATCTAACGGCAAAGCAATCGATATAATGACAGGATAGAGTACGAAAACAATATTAGTTTCTTGTCGCCTCTTTAGTGACTGTGTCCTCACTCCTTCACCAAGGAAGCACGGAGGGGGTACATCATATCGCTATTGAATTGATTTCGTGTTCCCCATGGGCGGACGGCCTTACCACCTCTTAACAAACTTTATTAGCGTTAATAACACCAAAGTCTAGGTTCGTTCGGGATCTGGGTATGATCAATAATAAACAAACGTTCTTTAAACTAATTAAAATTATTTATTTACGGAACTATTAAACTTAGCCTGCTAACGAATACAATCACAAAAATTAATTACATAACTTAACTAACAACAGTGATTAACAGTGATTTTACAATTAATAATAACCTCTTACCTACAACCAATTACAGTAATAAGACCTTTTTCTAATGTAATTGTTACCATACAAGCACTTGCTCATAGCACTCACTCATTCACAATAGAGTCGCACCTTGAACTAAACTGGCCTATTAATACCTGTGGTGGTTGTCATCCCTAGAAGGGCATAGATCGTATATATTAAAAGCGAGCAGGGTTTTTTTAACACGATTTAAATCACCTAAACCTTCACCAGTTTTCCCCGAAGTGGGCTCAAATGAATCGTCTGTTTAAGTGAATTTGCAGAAAAATAACCAAAATCATATTTTTTGATTTATGACCGTGAAATAGGTTTAAAATACGTAAAGTTAACAAGAATGAGATACGGTAAGCGATGCGTCTGTGTACCGAATGCAGTACTACCTACGCATATATCTCGCTCTTCTCTATCTATCCCTCCCACATCTCGCACAGCTATTTCAGGTTGGAGGGGGCAAGTTCAACGAACTAAAGTATACCAAAGCATTGGAAGTGACACTTTGCTTTGGACTTTCCACGTAGTTTTGTTACTTTGAGTAGTGTACAAAGAGCTCTGCTATATTTTGCTTCAGTTCTAACAGCTCTTTTCAGAGCTATTATATTTTTTCGATTCTTTTTAAAAACTATTCCCATTCATAAAGAAATTAATGGATAGTCGTCCATTAGGAGGAAGACCAAGAGGCAAACGTTCTATAAAAAACAAATTTACACTTTTGTGCCGGTTTTCCCGCATAGGTTTACTTAGTTAACTACATAAGATACAATGGGACACCCATCTACGCTTTACCAGAAAAATTCAAAACATAGTAGAAATTATCAACACAGGCCAAAAAAATACTTATTTTCTAAAAATCCCATTAAAAACAATTCATTCATTACAATCTACTATCCTTGTTCAACACACTCCACTCCATACAATATATAATTTCTTACAATAAACAATCTATCCCTTCAACCATTTCTAGAATATCACTGTATAATGTTACAATATGTTATTGGTTAGCAGGCATTTCTCCCGCCACCTCATCTCCGATTGGTCGACCGAAAGCATAAACCCGAAGGCTGTTCCGCAGAACTCTTATGTATCTCGTGACTGGCAACTGTTGCAGACTTAAATAATTATTATAATAAAACTTAAAACTACATTTGAAGGGCGAGGGTGAGCCAGGTTGGCAACCTCGAGAGTGTGCACGAACTCACTCTCGAGTCCAGGGAAGCCTCTTGGCGCACAAGGCGCCCATCATCAGAAATTAAATAGAAGATGGTCTTAACTGTCAAAAGAAAACGGAAAAAATAGAAAATTTAAACTAATAATGTAAAACCTAGTTAGGACTATCGTCGCCAATTTTCTCGTACCAGCAAGTGTTTATCACCATTATATTATATTTCCGGCAAGGGAAAATAAATTTTGTGACCCGGTGCCGTTTGATTCAGACCTGGGACAGCCCCTTAGTTAAACTACATGACAACGAAAGAACTGCGCTACCTCGTCCAGGAACTCCTAAACCGGAGCGCTATGCACCTCTTGGTACATACTCTCACATACCGTGAGGGGCCATTTTCCCCTTTACCTTCAAGCACTAGGGTCAGTCACTACCTGGACCCCCCAAGAGCGGGGCAGTCGTACAGTAGATGGTCTGTGTTGCAATATGTTAAACATTCTGGCCAGATATAAATAAAACCTTGCAATTCGCTTGCCCAATCAACGTAACTTAACTTTTAACAACGTTTTTCTACAAGCAGACGACTAACCTGTAAATAAAATGTTATTTTTCCCATCATAATTAAACAGGCGTGGTTTACATAGTTGCACGTAAGTGTAAATATGCTTTCAATTAAGACTATCCAACAGAATGGACAAATTGTACCTCATGAGACTAAATATAAAGCGACAGTTGTCGGTACTCATAAACCTAGGTACAGTAATTTGGGAGTAATAACAGTAATGATCCACACGACAAGGTAATAACGCGCGCGCATAATATTGTCAATGGTAATACACAAGAGATTATGTATAACACTAATAGACAAGTTAGAACGACAACAAATCATGCAAGCAACTACGCAACTAACGTTTGAAGTAACTAGAAATTACATAAAATTTTAAATGTGAAACTTTTCTTTAGTATTAAAAAATTGTTGACTTCAACTGTCAAAATGCCATCCTATTCTTTCAGCACTTTACCGATAAAGTGTATTATTACTAACAATAATGTCGATTATTATTCTATAAAATCTATTAATATCATCCTTTCCATAGATTCTAACAAATTTATTTATTCCTTCCTATATATTCATGTAGGCAAGAGAAAGTAAAAATTAATACTAACAATAATGTCGATCATGCCCATAACGGGCAGATGGAGTGTTAAATTAATTACACTTGATCTGTTGGTTCCAGGGCTACAGAAATAGTTCAGATTCTTATCATATAGTCAGCCAATTATATAACTGAACTTTTTAAGAACAGAAGAGTTAGAGGTGTAAAAGAAACTAGTCAGAGTTCGCTCCTCTGAAAGTAATGAATTTCACTATACAGCCAGACCCTGTGGTGAATGAAGTGAAGGTGTCATTTGCAGGGTGGAAAATGGGTGCTTTCGGAGGGCCTGGCATGATAATAAGCATATTCTTTCAGCTCGGTAAGAAAGGCAATAGTAAACCACCTCACTCTTTGTTTTTACTTAGTAAAATCTCTAGAGGTTCAACGCAGCCTTTTGGCTGTTGACCTAAACAACGAAACAACAATGTCGATCATTATTCTATCAAATCTACTAATGTTATCCTTTTCATAGACTAACAAATTAATTTATGTAATACAAATAATCGCAATATCAGTTTACTCGAGCTTCCCAACAGGATAAAATTTTTTGACGTGTATTTTTTAATTTGCGGAGATCCCAAACACCGCTACGATACGCCTATCCGCTAATCCATCAAGTCCGGAAAGAAAGAAAAATCTTCACATACAGAATTTTTCATAGTCTTACGCAAAAATACCAAAACGTACATTATCTGCTACAGAAACTTCAATTCAGAACTGAAATGACAATTTGGGTTCTTAAATAACACAAAGCGTAGCTTTTGGGAGTAATGTGACAATATCAAAAAGGAAGGTGGTTCGAGAGGCTTCTAGATAGGTTTCTATTCATAAAATGTTAAATAGTAAATAATAGAGTGACAAAGTAACAATAGGGTTAGTTATAAAAGGATATTTAAAAAAGGCCCGTGTATAATAAGGTAGGGTCTTTGTTGTACAACTATTTGTGAAAGAGTCGACAGGTTACCTGTAACACCTTTTATTCTATTGTGACTTGTTTATACTAGTTATGATTTTTCGAGAAACAATAAAAATGATTTTTGTATCGAATATATCCGTTTTTTTCTAGAATATCTCTTTGATCTACCTATAAAAAGGGAGCCCAAGTGCGGTCAGTGAGTTAGTATTCTTTTGATCTTTGACGAGTGTTTACTGTGAGTGCTATCGGTTCGTTAAAGGAGGTCAACGGTTCAGAGACATTGTATCGGTCAACTTTTGTTATTCAGTTCTATTGTATACGTGCATTCTGTTTAATTGTTTGTAAGTAGTACTAAGTAAAATATTTAAGTTATTTATTGTATTACTTCATTGTAATTAGTTTATTATTTATTTTGTAAATCTTTTAGTTGTAATAAATACTTGTAATTTTAAACTTTAGTGTATTAATATTTAATCACCTAGATCCTGAAACGGACCTTAGCGAAAAGTGTCACAGTATATTTATAATTGCCAACGCTACCAATAATACACAAAATAAATTTAAAAAAAAGCAGTAGTTACCCATATCGTTTTCATGTGTTCTTAACGCGTGATTAACGAATCACGCGTTACACGTTACACGTGTTATTTGAATTATTGACAAAGATAGCCTATGTCAATAATCCAAATAAAAAACTAATTTTGATCGTAACGCCACCTCCCGTATGCAACCAATATCAGTAACAAATACAGTATGGTCGTGGTAATCCGAGCCCCCGGTACACCGAAACCTCCAATTAATCCGAACGGTCAGTTATTATGTGTTTTATTTATTTCTTTAGCATTTAGAAAATTCTTTAAAAAGCCTAATAAATAGAGTGCGGGCCACTGAAAAGAAAAACATCAAAAGCAGCAGATAATCCTAATACCGAGTGGGCTTTATACCAATAGTTTTTGCAAGAAAGAGTAAGGCAATCTATAATCAGTGGAGATATTCTCACCCAAAAGCGAAATTTTTCTACAAGGAAATGACCGGGAAAGACGACTTTCAAGCCAGTAATGGCTGGCTGGACAAATTCAAACAACGATACGGTATTAGTCTGTTAACTGTTACCAGTGAAAAAAATTCTAGTGATATCGACGATTTTATGGACTTTTTATAAACAAAATTTCAGGATGAAGCAGGAAAACGGGTTTTAACAGCAGATCAAGTTTACAATGGAGATGAGTCGGCATTGTACTGGAAAATGTTGCCATGAAAAACCTTTCAATAAGAGAGGAAAAGACTGCTGCTGGATTCAAAGTTAAAAAAGATCGTATAACATTTTTCCCGTGGAGTAACAGCACTGGCAGTCACAAGTTACCATTGTTTGTTTTAAAATGATATGAAAATAATACTGGAACAGATTTCAAATAAGGTATCAATTATCAATTTGCGTCCTCGTATTTTGTTAAATCTGCATTTTTTTTTTATCCTAATACATTATATCGTGTTTGTAATTTGATTGCCGAAATCTAAGATTGTACAAATCGATAATCCGCAAAGGTCGGACATCTTATGTGTTCGGATTACCGCGTCTATACTGTACATAGAATACCCAAAAAATGCATAAGAACACAGGAAAAGTTAGCCCAAAACTATGTAATTTTGTTAAACTCTGATATCTGTACGTTGCAATCAGTCAATTTCACAACAATAAAAAACCCCATGACCCAATGAGATGAGGATGACATGTAACAGGTGTAAATGAGGTGTAGTCTTGTACAGATTCAGGCCAACCATTCCCGAGAAAGTATGTTAATTGAAACCCAACCATTTAAAAAACACCGGTAACTACTGTCTATAGTACGTAAAATGAAATATAAAGCCAGTGTTTTTAGAACCGCCCCCCCCCACAAAGTAAGAAACATAAAATTTCAAGTACGGCAAAAAATTTAATTCAAGCAGGTAAAATTTCAGGCCCATTTTAAAGCTTAGTTTTGTTAATTTCTTTATATAAATTACGAAACGCGGGAGTACATTAGGCATTTTCTGGCGATTTGGGACCAAAATTTGTACCCGTTTTTTAGTGCATTTTTCACTTAGTCCATGTTTCAGAACATGTAGCATGATCAATTTTAAGAGGAAAATATGGCGTTTTACAGGAATTTTCCTGCGTGTTTTCTAATTAATGTCAGCCAAAATTTAGCCTTTTAGCGCAAAGGGTACGCAGGAAGACGAACAATGTATCTCTTTTAATTAATTCATACGAATAAAATAACAATAACCCAAGCTGTAAAACGAAAATTTTGTACCTGAATTTTGCTGTACCTGAAATTTTTACGTTGTTTACTTAGTGAGATACTCGGTTCTAAACACAGGCTACATCCTTCGTTTTACTTACTACAGTATTCAAATCCGTATGAAAGTAACTACATTTAGTACTAGGATTTGAACCACGAACCTTCGTCTTTGAAAACCAGTTGTTAAACATCTAATTCGCTGCTACATTACCTCTATACCAACCGGTTGGGTTCACTATGCAAGTAAACGAGAAAAATATATTGACGCGTCAATAATTTTACCAAGTCGAGAAGTAAAAGTAAAAGAAGTGGAATTCATTAAAAGTCATTTAAAAAACGAAGAACGTGATTAAGAACACTTTAAAAAACCACTTAGTAAGAGATTTTAAGAATATTAAGTTAATGCAGGATCCACCCGTGGATAAAAAATTATAAATGCAAATTTTATTTTAAGAAATCCCTAAGTATCTACGTACTGTAACTATGATAAAAGAGACGTGCAGTTTAATGTTTTGTATGAAAGATATGAAAAATTTTATACGAAGCCTTAACAATGCACCCAGTTCATAATTAGCATGTTTGTAAGCGCTTTTTTCTTTTCAAACACTTAACTGCCATGAAAGAAGATGGATAGGTAATTATTTTTGCATCTAGCTGTTAAATCCACATAACTAAAAAAATCTGGTGTGAAACACTCGCACAACTTTCTCTTGCCAGTGTAGATAATGAACAATATACTCTATGTTTAATCATGAGTAAACAATGCAAAATGAAAATCAACCTCTTATTACGACTTAAAAATACGGGAAATAACTCGTTTACAACCATTTAAAAAACACCAGAATAATAAAAACTAACCAAAACTAAAAGTCTAACTCTGTAGAAGAAAATGGTTGAAATAAAAGTTCTAGATTTTTTAATTTTCTATAACTTTACTTATAAACACTTTTGTCATAAAATGCATACTAAGGCAGCAATCTTAAATTCCATTTTTTACCGAGTTTTACCCATTTTTTTACCGAAAAACAGAAAATCACTAATTGTTGCTAAACTAAGCGTAGGGCCTATATGTTGTTTCAAATGTTATTAAACTTAATAACTAAATGTCTGATTAAATATAAAAATATATACGCCTATCTAAAATATATTTTTTTAAATATTATACATTTAGACTGTATATTTAAAAAAAAACAAGTACCTAGTATATTTTTCTAACGTTAACGGCCTTGTCACAGATGTAAGATCTCGTGTTTTGTTGTTTTTGTGTGTACTATATTTATTTTATAATTTTATTGATAAATGTTTTCAGTTTTTAGTTCGTACTTTTAAACGTTTCATAGTTTCGGTTATTTTAAAATTAATTGATAAGAAACACCTCAGAATATTTGTGAAGTGAACATTCATCGTGAAGAAAATTACCAGTTGTAATAAATATAGCTTGTGTTGGTCAAAAAATGTGTACAGTTCCCTTGATCAAGCAAATACCTGGTCAGCCCCTCCTTTCTTTCTGTGCAATAGCATAACCTTCCAATAACTATTCCAAAATTTGACACTCCATATAAAATATCCATAATTTTACGTGATAATAAAAGTTTATTTATTTTTGTCGAATCAACCACGAAGTCTAGATTGTAGAATAGAACATTTTTAGTTGATTTAGCGAGCGTTTATGATCTGATCTTAACATATTACCTCCCAACGAACACCATTTTTCCAAGAGTGTCCCGCTTCAAGAGTGGAGATTTTCGTTCAAATTTTACGGATATCCCAACGTATTATCAAAATATGCATGAATTAAAGAGACGCCATAATACAAGGCAAGATTTAGGAGAAGAGATGTGGGAAGAAGAGTTTCTTGGTTGAAGAATCTTAGCGACTGGTTTCATTGTACCACAGCGGAGCTGTTCAGAGCTGCAGAGTCCGAAGTCCGAATATCCATCATGATAGCCAACCTCCGGTCAAAGAGGGCACGTAAAGGAGGGGGGATCTACCTTTATTTTACACCAACAACGTTTTTTGTTCCAAACTAATCTCCATTCTTTTATTAAAAGAATGAAAGTGAAATCTGCATTAAAAGGGACAAGATTTGAGTCAGTGGAAGCTGTAAAAGAGAAAGCGGCACGTGTCCTGAAGGAGCTGACAGAAGATGAATTCCAGCACTGTTTCCAACAATGGAAAATTCGCATGGAGCGTTGTAGGGATAGAGGATTGTATATTGAAGGTGACAATAAGTAATTATGTACAAAATAAAAATAAAATTGTTTACGTCTGTCTCTTTATTTAAAAGCCACACCTTGTATATATTATTGTTTTCCTTAATGTAAGTTCTAAACATTTTTTATGCACGACTTTTTAAGGAAAGAAACAGAGATTTCGTGGGACATTTCTCAATATTTTTACAGTATACTATTTATATAGTGTTAACTATTGTTTAACTATTGAGTTTTAAAAAGAACTCATAACATTTTAAATCACTGAACCGAGATGAACTGTTAATGTAGGATCCAGTTGTGAAATTGAATCAGTACGCTACAAACTTAGAAGGCGGTTGTTAACTGGCGGAAATACTCTGTGTACAGTAGGCCTACATTACATGTGGTGGATAACCACAGGGTATTACCCCGTGGTTACAGCGCGCCTACACACAGTAATCCAGAATAATACCAGAAATCAAGTTAGGACTTCAACATCGGACTTCAAAGCAACAATGATAACGGCCCCTGTAAAAATTCCTAACATACGCACACTACTGTGATGTAACCCACATTAGACTACATTATTTACTCAAACAGTAGGCTCAAACAGTAGGTTGGTGGGATAGATCGCACTAATTTCCTCGCTGATCTTCAAACAGTAGGATACTACAATTTATTCAATTTTCCGTTTGAAATATTCTTGAGTTCAATTTATTTAACCCTATCAGTGCCGAAACAATATTTAAAAGTTTAATCCTAAAGCGCTGTTTAATTTTTATAAAGGTGTACAAAAAGTGACAGCCCTATTTCGAAAACTTGCAGGCAGGAGCCTGCCATTGCCAACCAAAATTTCAACGTTACAGAAAAATCAAATTTCCTGTTAAAAATTAATTTTTATTGTGTTCATAAAAATAAGAAATCGTTTTAACACTAAAAATAACACCGTCTGCATTAGCAGTAATTGCAGAACAGTCGGACGTTAAACAAAAAAAAAAACTAAAAATATTCAAAATAGTTTTTTTTAGTTTATTTAAAGTTGCATCGACAGCTTGGTCTTTAGCGACTACTGAGGATTTTGGTACCTTAAAGTGTTTTGGTTTTAAAGTATTAAAATTTCTAGACCCTATCCGGGAATTGAACCCGAGACCTTTCACTTTGTAAGCTAGCCCGCTGGTCACTACGCCACGGAGGCGGTCTCAAAATACATTATTCCAATACTTTTTATTTCAAAGATTTTTTATAAACATTCGGTTATCCGGTCGTTGCCACTTTATACATAACTTACGGACGGCCGGTAAACCGGATTATGCCACTACGTAAAAATATCAACGTCCCGTTTTCCGGACGTTGGTACTGAAAGGGTTAATAAACAGATTGGTCAGTAGTGATTATTTGGGATTTAGAACACAGCGGCGAATATAAGGGGGGCCAAGAGGCCCGGACCCCCTCCGAAATGAGAAAATGTAAGAAAAAAATAATTAATGTGAATTGTTGTAATGATGAATTTACCAGAGCTAATAGAGGTTCGAGTCAACAGTGAGGGATTTATATTTCATATTTCTTACGTTGTCAAACATTCACTTAGTTTTGTTTAAACCCTTTTTAGAACAATATTCAAATAATCTAGTTGTAATTTAGCCTCTGAATTTTACCGTAAAAACTAATGTATAACATTGAGTGTAATTACCAAAATTACCTAACATAACATTGGTCTTGCCCCCCCCCCCCCCAACAAAATATTATCTATGTACGCTGCTGGGAACAGTATCAAAGGTTTTTCACGAGTAAAATTTTCCAGACCCTACCGATATTCGAATCCAGGCCATCAAATTTGAAGTTAGGTGTAATCTCTCGTAAATCACTGTACCAGAGCAGCGGCCTGCACAAACATTTGTTTTTATCTGTGCGTCGATGGTAATAGCTTGCACACCACTTAATTTATTGAAAATCGAGCAAAACAAAATCGTAAAAATTTTTGTTACACTCACAAAGCCGTACACAATAATTTTAGAACACAAATGACAGAAACAATAATTTTTCTACAACTTTAGGCTACTTACGTAGTGCCTATTTTCAATTAGGACAAATAATAACGAATATTTCCGCTTTTACATTTTCGTTATTTACATTTTTACATTTTCCGCATAAATGTCCTCCGCCTACGTTTAATTTAGCCCGACCCACCGAATCGGCCAAGAGGTAAAGTCGTCACCTCGAATCAGCTGATTTTCGGAAGCGAAGGTTCCTGGTTTGTATCCTAGTGAAGGTAAATTTACACGTATTTGAATACTAAAGAGTGGTTACCGGTGTACTTTGATAATTGGGTTCAATTAACCATACTCTCTCAGGAATGGTCGGCCTGAATCTGTACTAGACTACACCTCATTTACACGTCATACACATCATCCTAATCTCAATGGATCATGGTGCTGCTTATTGTTCTGAATTGAACAGATTGCGACGTACACACATTAGGGATAAAACAAATTTAGCCCGTTACCGAACACATCCCTTTTTTACTTTCTCTTGCCTTTATGAATATATAGGAAGGAAAGTATTGTTTTCATGTCAATTTTTAGAAATCGAGTTTTCGCCGAATCTACACGTTTTCAGACCCCCTGAACCCAAAAAGACATGTTTTAAGCGTTTGATCTGTCTGTGTGTGTGTGTGTGTGTGTGTGTGTGTGTGTGTGTGTGTGTGTGTGTGCGCGCGCGCGCACGCGTGTGAACAGAATATCTCAAGAACGAAACATCGTACGAAGTTGAAACTAAAAACTTAAATTAGATATTATTAGAGGACCCGACATGAACATTTGCATCAAAATCTGTCAACCGGAAGTAGTAAATTAATCGTGTCATTTTTCACTTTTTTGCGATTTTCTCAAAAATGGCTCCTACAACTTTTTTTAATTTGTCTCATTTTAATCGCCTCATTTATTACATTTTTTTATACTCTACAAGACACGGTAGGGTCATGTCTGGTGAAATTTTTAGAGAGGCTGTTTTCACGTAAAAAAATTGTGTTTTTAAGATTGCTGCTTTAATATGCGTTTTAGCGCAAAAATGTATATAATAAGAAAAAAATGTATATACCTAGTACAGTTGTAGAGAATTTAAAATTCTACAACATTTATTTCAAACATTTTTTTGTATAACACTTAGTTTAGCGATAATTAGCGATTTACTGTTTTTTTTTTCTCAGAAAACGCGTAAAAAATCGATTTTTTAAGATTTCAGCCTTAGAATGCATTTTACGACAAAAGTGTATAATCAGATTTATAGGAAATTAAAGTATCTACAACTTTTATTTAAAGCATTTTTCTCAACAGAGCCTAGTTTAGCGTAAAAGAGTGATTTTCCATATTTTTAAGCCAAACTGTTGATTTTTCATTTTGCCTCTTTCACTCATGATTTATTTTAATTAGGTTACGTTTTTGAGGTTAGTTTTTTGTTTATTTCTAATGTTAGGTTACATTGTTAATTATTTGCATTGGCAAGAAAAAGTTGTGTGTTTCACACCAGATTTTTCTATAAGAGACAATACCGTGTTTGGTCCAGATCGGATGAACAGAAAATTATCAGACAAATTCCAACATGAAATCGACTAAAAACTACCCCCCGATGATCACGGAGAAATGAACGGAGATCGTGAAGAAACTATAAAAAAGATAATCTTTAAAAAATGTATAGTAAGTGTTAGTTCCAAGCAAGCGCGTCGATGTGATAAGTAAGGAAATCAAATAAGCAATGAGTGAGTGTGAGTTACATTAAGGAATATGATGGATGCAACTGTCGTTGGGTCAGACTGCGAAGGTCCATGTAAAAATGTGAACCCCGAAATAGACTTCGATGTTGGTGTGAAAAGAACTTAAAATCGATATTTAAAATAAGTTTAAAACGTTTGATAGATAGAAACTTTTTATAATAATTAATTTCCGTCAAACTCGATGTATCGATTTTTAAGTTGTACTGTATTTTAAAGTTGGTTTAGTGATTGACGTCCGACCTCAAAGACAACAGATTCAAATCCCAGCTAACCAAAAAAAAAAAAAATTTTTAATGACTGGTGACATGCCTTGTTGTGAACTCCTCTACATCACTGAATAATTTTAAACAGAAATATAGTAGAGTACTAGTGATTTCTTGCGTGTCGTGTGCAACTTATTGCTAACCTCACAGGAGTTGCGTTAAATTAGGTTCATAAACAACACTAGATGCCTAAAAATACTATTAGATTACACAAGCTGGATTTTGGAACTATATCTTTTTGGGAAACAAGGAAATGTGCGCAGACCTTTTCATTAGGTGGTGCCAGGACTTTATTTTAGAATAACCCACCACGAGGTTCTCCGACGAAAATATTTTAACTATTTCTTAAAAATACAATTTAAAAAAATGTAACCGGCTTAATTAGTAAAATCTATACTAAATGATAAAAACATTTAAAAAAATAAGACAGACGAATTACGAATTTAACAAAAACTATGTGTTGGTTAAACTCTTTTAAAAATATAAGATGTATGTACAAAGAATTTATATTAATTTACTTGTTTTCAATTCAGGTTTCCAAATAAAAAACAATAGGACAATTTCCCCTTCCTCAGGAATAAGAACTTTAAACTCTTCAAAACTGTTATTGCTTTGGATCAGTAGGTGGTGCCGGCAAAAACTTACGCAAACAAATGTTAGAAAACAATAGAAAAAATATTTACTGCTATAGAGAAGTTACTCACTTAAACCTGAAAATGAACAGTTGTAATTAAAATTCATTATTTTTTCGAGATATCTCTTACAGAATACGCATATCAAATCAGCGCCACCCCTTTTTTACCACTAATGGGAAAGGGCTCGAATGCAAATATATTAGTTTTTCTGTTAATTCGTAACCAGAAGTAAGAGAATTAATGATGACTAAGTCTTTGCGAGAACTTTAAAATGTATTTTCAGATATAACCATAATGATGGCTGCGTTTTAGACAAATAGCAGAAAGCTTTAAGTTCGATTCCCGGCTAGATTCTTAAGTACCCTCATAATTACGTTCTGAAATAGCCCACAATTCAATGAAATTACCAGAAACCTTACGAGTAGATACACGTCATGTAAATTGTCCCCAATCTAATTGTCATTTTAAATCACGGAAACAACAAAATAAATATAGTAGTGCCCCGGTTATCCGAGTTCCGGGTTAATCGAAGTAGTCCCAAAAAGTACCGCGAAAAGCGAAATCCGCATATAGCGGAAAATTGATCACAATACTGTACTTCGTAGTACAATACTGTTGTACTATACTTATATTAGTCACGGCTTCGTCAAAAAGGGTTTCCGTAAATAAAACGCACAGTTTTTAATCATTATTAAATACTGAACAGTACAGTAATCCCAATGCTTTGCTAATCATCAATACAATTTTGTTAATGCTTCTTTTATGACATTTAGAAAAAGACGAAATATAGTATGTGCACTAAATGTCACGTTATTCAATAAACTCAAAACTCGCTGTGATATGGTATTGTGTATGTTACTGCGTAGTGTTTAGTAACAGTCTTACACGGCAGCAAAGAAGCGAGCGAGTTCCGTTAAACAAAAAAAAAACACCTATGCACTTCTTTAAGAAATAACTTTTTTAATTGATACATGTACTGTACGTCTTTTTCATTTTTTTGTTTTTGTACGTCATTTTTTCACATCTTTGACCAGGTTTTCAATTCATTTCACCAGTTACCTATACGTTTCCCTCGCGATTTTTGACAGAGTCCGTGTTATCCGAGTTTTCTATTATCCGAGGTACACTGAGTCCACACTACCTCGGATATTCGGGGCTCTACTGTAACAACATTCGGTATATACAATTCGTAATAATACATTAGAAGGAATTCCCTTCAGGATTTTCATACAAGAAAACCTAATAAAGAAAACAACCTAATATCTTAAAACAAAGGCGTACATTCCAATTTATCCTTTAGCTTCAATTTTCTTTTGGATAAAAACCGAACGAAATACAACAGAACAGTAGAAGGAAATATATATATATATATATATATATATATATATATATATATATATATATAATAGAAATACAGCAGACAAATAGAATACGGAAACTGAACAGCCTGATACCCTTTACAGCTTTAGGGTATTGAAACGAAGAAAATACTGATTATGCAACAAAAATACAGTTTAAAAGAAAATAACTAGAATTTTCAGTACAACGCATAATAGAACTGGTATTTAAGTACGACTATGTAAATTTAACAAGTATCATTCGTTTTTATTATTTATTTAGAAAAAAAAACGGATTAACATTGCACGAGTACTATATTAACCAAGAAATACAGCTATGACAATCTAAAAATATAGCAGCAATAGAAAATTTGAATATCAAAATCAGGAAATACTAACTGAACAAAGCAGAAAATACCGAAATTATCACAAAATTAAATATACTACTACCATAAAAATTTGGTGTCTCACACGACTTTTTCTTTCCCGTGAAAATAATTAACAATATAACCTAATATTAGTAATAAAACATTAAAAATAAACTATATTTTATTATTATTAATTAGAAAAAAAACTACCCTCAAAATACATAACCTTATTTTAAACACGAGTGAATAATTCAAAATGAAAACCAACCTTAGTTTGGTTTAATAATAAGTAAATTCACTTTCTGATGCTAAACTAGGCTTTTTAGAGAAAAATGCTTCAAATAAAAGTTGTAGATCGTTTAATTTCCTATAAATTTGATTATATACACTTTTGTCATAAAATGCATACTAAGGCCGAAATCTTTAAAAAAAATCGATTTATTTACGTACAGATTGTCATGAAAGAAAAACAGAAAATCACTAATTACCGCTAAACTAAGCGTTATAAAAAATATATTTAAAATAAAAGTTGTAGAATTTTAAATTCTCTACAACTTTTATTATAAACATTTTTGCGCTAAATGCATATTAAAGCCGCAATCTTAAAGGATGACGGACGTTGTCAACGATGTAAGGTGCCTGGCACAGTTGACCATGTCTTGTTTCGCTGCATTCTTTCAATGATGGTAAGAAGGAATGTGTTAGGAGGTTAAGGGATATAGGTGTAGATTTTGATTTGCATAGTATTTGTCGTAGTAGGGAAGGTTTTAAGATAGGTAGGGAATATTTTAAATTTATATGCAAAGTAAAAGGGTTGGATGTCAATCGACAGCTGGCGTTGGAAGTAGACGTCGTTGAAGTAACAGTGGTGTCTATTGTAGATGTCGCCAGACTCCATTTTGTATTTTAATTTGGGTGCGTAAAAGTAGTCCATAGTGGAAAATGGAAAAAAGTTTGTTTTCATGTTTTTGTTTCGTTTAATCCGCGGGAGATCTGTTTAATGTTGTTACGGTGGAATGGAAATGAACTGGAAAAGAACCAGATGGAATGCTGATTGTAGTCGTTTATTAAGTTTTAAGTTTTGTTAAAATTCGCATTTAGGTAATGTTGTGGTGAGTAGTGGGACGTAGATATTAGGAAATTGACCGAGGGAAGATATGCCGCTAATGGATGGCGAACTAAAGCACCGAAGAAAGTGCTCACAGAGACCGTTTGAGGCCTACGAAATATACCGGTGATGCGGAGGCTTTGTGCAGGTGATGCGGAGGGGGAGATCTGCCCAGTCTGTTTAACTTTACACGAAAGCAACTGAGGGTGTTAAGGGCTGCCGATAAAGACCTTTGGTCTAGGTACGGCAGGAGATGGTTGGGCTCCGGAAAGTCCAAAGGTGGGACCTTTAACAAACAACTAAAGATATAACAAAAAGTTATGATACGAGATATATTTTATATAAGAAATTCCGCAGTTTTATTCTCTAACGTGATTAATCCACTGACAAATTCCTTCTATCTGTACAAGATCCTTGACTCGAGAAAAGATTATTATCGTTAAAAATAAACAAAAAAACTGAAAAGAGGAAAGAATATTTAACCGCGAATTAATCCACTTAAACGGAGTTAAAATCGGCTTATTATTTTGTTCGTCAATATGATAAAAGTTTAATCTTGTTGAGGTTTTTCTTCAATGACGGCCTATCACATTTAGGCCTATTATTAAAATACAGACCTGATGAATCAATAATTTCCATCATTTTTATTAACACTGTATTTATGTATACCGAACTAGATATTATTTTACATCCAGAAATAGAATCATGTGAAAGTCAAATTACCTACACAAATGATTTACGATGTTTCATATTTACGTACTCCGTTTATTTTCGTGTTAGCGTGTAAAGACATAATAGCAAAAAATTTACTTCAGTGGAAAATATCAATTTATTTAAAAAGAAAAAGAATCATTGCCTAGGATTCCTCTTCGTAGGTACCTTCATAACAAAAACAATGACGTGTGTAATGAATGACCTGCACAGGCTTACACGATTCTTTTCTAACACGCAAAAAACATTTTACATCTCTACAAAATATGACACATTCGAGTAATTTAAAATAAACTAACAAATGAGCACGTATAAAAGAACAATCGCGATACATTTTAAAGAAACTAAATTATAACATTTTTTTGAATACTACTAAAGAACTAAAAAATTTCAGTTACACGAAAAAATACACACCTAATTTAT
This sequence comes from Catonia carolina, assembly GCA_035578175.1. Taxonomy (NCBI): domain Eukaryota; kingdom Metazoa; phylum Arthropoda; class Insecta; order Hemiptera; family Achilidae; genus Catonia; species Catonia carolina. The sequence goes on along the minus strand of JAQMRL010000001.1, from coordinate 247,927,149 downwards.
TTTAACAACACAAAACGGACAACTAGAACCCTCAAATACATGTTCTATTTATTTATTTAGTTTACATCTATTTCATACATTAAAGTATGTATAGATGTAAGAGTGTGTGTAACACAAAAAAAAATTAAAAACAATCATAGAAATTTATACAAACAAAAAATTTAAAAAATTCTAGTGTGAAACACTCACAGGACTTTCTCTTGCCAAAAAATAATGAACGCTATATATATACTGAAGTCACGAGATTGCCTTTTGCGTATGGATGGGCTATGAGGAAGGAAGTGAAAATTTGACAGTGCTGCCAACCTCAACAGTACACTACTCATACATTTCACTAGCGTGCAGTTTTTACATACATTTTGTAAGCTGTGGTTTATTCCTAGAACACGTTTTCTTCATAAACCTTTTAAGAAATAAATGTGACCTGTGATAATGCCTATAGCTTAATTACATGACTAGAAATGTTTGATTTTCTGTAATTACCAGCTACCTTATTCCATTGAAACAAAATTTTCTACGAATAAATCGCCTTCTTTATTGTCGCAGTCACCGGCATCTTCATTATCAGTCTCAATAGTACCTTAACCATTTCCTTTTTTTACCAGGTGTCAACAAAACTGTTGAAGAATAGCATCTTCACGTCTTTAATTTCCTTCTTTATTTTGCGAATTGTGGAAAGAGAAACATCACAGTAGTTAGCCACTCGCTCATGGCTTTTGTGAAGAGGCAGGGGAAACAGTTTTTGTTAAGCTTTAACTTCACAGAATTTTATTACACTCCATATTAGATTTCGTTCAGCACTGTGAATAGTCTGCCCAAGTTTTCGAGAAACTAACATTTCTGTTTACGGTAACAAACAGTTACAAAAGGTTCCGCGATATACCGTATATACTCTGGTTATAGTAGGCCTATACGTTGTTATGTTTGACGTACTGAAATTAAAGTAGTCACGCATGCGCACTGATGCTTTTTCCTCTCGACCCTCGTTGCAAACAAGGGTAAACTCGTGACTCAAATGACAATAACTTATGTTTAATCATTAATAAACAAAGTAAAATGAAAATTATAACCTTATTTTAATAATGAGTCAACGACGTAAAATGAAAATCAACCACTGTTCGACTTAAAAATACGAAAAATTAGCGCTGAAATTTTTCGTTTCTCTTCAATTCTTTATTTACAACTGTAAAATTTTACAACCAGCAAATGTGATGATTATGATAATAATGTAAATGACATGATAGGCATGAGAGGGGTAGGGCCCCCATTGGTGTCTCCCCAAGAATGAAATTTGTATATCAAATTAGCAGGTCTCTACTCCAGCGTCTTTTAAGGCGTCTAGGGGGATTATCAGGTAAATGGACGGTGGAAAGTGAACGCACCAGGGGGTTCTCGTGTTCGTGTGACTTGTCGTGAAAGCGTTTGTATAGGTATTCAATGGAATTTTGTACAAGTGGTGTTTTCAAATTTGTAGGTAAGGTTTTGTTGCTAACGTAAAGAGGTGCATTTGCTAAAAAATTGACAAAAAATGTTTAAAAAATTGTAGATTTTTTAATTTCCTATAACTTTGATTAGGCCTATTATAAACTTTAGTCATAAAATGCATACTAAGGCCGCAATATTAAATAATCCAATTTTATAACCATTTTTTTTACCCTTATCTTATCTTGTAGCGAAGAAAAAGTGTAGTAAATGCGATTTTAAAAAAATCGTAGAAGCAGTTTTTGAGAAAATTGCAAAAAATTGAAAATCGCACGAATAAACTACCATTTCCGGTCGACCGATTTTCATGAAAATGTTAGTTTCGGGTCCCGTAGTAAATTCCAAGTTTCAACTTCGTACGCTATTCCGTTCTTGAGATAATTTGTTCACACACAGACCAATTGCTAAAAACATATTTTTTGGGTTCAGGGGGCCTGAAAATTTGTGTATTTCATGTCTAAAAAGTGTATTTCAGGCCTAAAAAATTGACATGAAAACAATACTTTTCAACCCTATAATATTACATTCCTACAGGGCAAGAAAAACTAAAAAGATTGATGTTGCTTACAAATTACAGTAGTAACTTAGTTTACACAGTTTAGTAGCCCTACTTCAAATAGATTTTTTTAATTTATTTATTTAATGTCGCATCAACTGCTTGGTCATTAGCGACTACGGTGAAGTTGTAACAACATTAACTGTGGGATTTTGCACGTAAAAATGACCAGACCCTGGCCGGGAATCGAACCCAGGACCTCCGGGTGGCAGGGCAATGCGCTAACCACTACGTTACGGAGGCGGCCTCAAATGGATTACGTGAAATTCAACATTTTTATAAATATTTTAAACTTTACTTCGTTTTCACAAATCATAACACAATTTCTTTGCTTTTAAACCCATAATAGGGTAACAGAAACCAAACGCTGAATGAGTTGTCAGCTTTAATACAGGATTTATTTTTAAATCAGCAGGTAAGCTGGTTATATCTAACTAGTTAACAGCGAAATGTAATTATGAAGGGGGAGTAGAAACTCTTACAAAATACCATTTCCGGCAGCAGAATCATCCCCATAAAATTCTTGACAAAATATTTTCTCACCCGAAGTTATAATTTAAAGTTGCCACAAACCTTCGCAACTTCGGCATTACTTAAAAACCAGCTGAATTTATTTTACAAAATATTCCTGTACACAATCATGAAACAACAAAAACCTTGGTGTAAAATTTATACACGAATGAAATGATTAATTCTTTAAGAAATTATTAAGTAATCTTGAAACCCTCAAAAATATTATAAATAATTGATTAAAATATTTTTTTTTTAATCCAGGGTGAAATACTCACGACTTTCTTTCACCAATGTAAATAATGAAACATATAAACTATATTCAATCATTAGCAAAGAATCTAAAAAGAAAAACGTACCCTAATTTTTAATTACGAGTGAATGACGCTAAATTAAAATCAATCTCTGTAGGACTTAAAAATAAGGAAAATCACTAATCGACGCTAAACTAGGCTGTTAGGGGGAAAACGCTTAAAATAAAAGTCGTAGGTTTTTTTAGTTACCTACAACTCTGATAAACACTTTTGTCGTAAAATGCATACTAAGCCCGCAATCTTAAAAATCTCATTTTTTAACGATTTTGATAGTAAAAAACCGAAAATCACAAATTGCAGCTTAACTAATTGTTGTACAAAAAACATTTGAAATAAAAGTTGTAGGTTTTTAAATTCTCTGCAACTTTGATTTAAAAAATTTTGCCCTAAAATGCATATTAAGGACGCAATCTTAAAATGCAATTTTTCAGACCCCTCAAAAATTTCAGCAGACATAGCGCTTATGCAGTAAATGAGGCGGTTTAAAATAAAATCGTAGGAGCAGTTTTTAAGAAAAAATCGCAGGAACAAACTACTACTTCTGGTTTACCGATTTTGATCAAAATATTCGTGTCGGGTCCCCTTATGGTACCTAACTTAAGTTTTAACTTCGTACGCTATTCCGTTCTAGAGATATTTTGTTCACACACAGACCAATCGGTTAAAATATGGTTTCTGGGTTCAGAGGGCTTGAAAACTTGTATATCCGGTGACAAATAGATTTTTAAAAAATCGACATGAAAAAAATATGTACTTTCCTTCCCTTTATTTCTTACAGGGCAAGAGAACGTATAAATTGATAAAATGTATTCACATTTTAGTACTTTTTGGTGTTCATTATAAATATACTTGAAAATTATGACTAGTCATACCAATTTAAAAGTTATTACAATTTTTATTACCACTTTTATTTACTCTGACGATGGTGGATCCATCAAAACATGTAAGTGTTGGGAATTATTGAAGCAACAATAAAAGGTTAATAAAAACTTATAGTATTTTTACTTGATCTTGTAAATACGTCATGAGAAAGTAAAAAAAAGTCTGATGTGAAAAATTCACACAACTTTCTCTTGCCAATGCAAATAATGAACCATATAACCTAACATTATTAAAACGTTAGAAAAAAACAAAAATCTAACCTCAAAAAACATAACCTTATTTTAATCATGAGTGAATGATGCAAAATGAAAACCAACCTTCATTTGGCTTAATAATACGGAAAATCACTCTGACGCTAAACTAGGCTCTGTAGAGAAAAATGCTTGGAATTAAAGTTGTAGATCTTTTAATTTTATAAAAAAATTATTATATTACATACTTTTGTCGTAAAATGCATACTAAGGCCGAAATCTTAAAAAATGAATTTTTTAAAGATTTTTCATGAAAATAACAATCACTAATTACCGATAAAATAAGATTTATACAAAAAAAGTGTGAAATAAAAGTTGTAATTTTTTTATTTTTTTACAACTTCGAGATTATATACACTTTTGCGCTAAAATGTACATTATGGCTGCAAACTTTAAAACAAAAACATTGTTTTCTACGAAAAAACAGCCTTCCCAAGAATTTCAGTAGACATGGAGCCTACCCTATCTTGTACAGTATAAAAAATGTAGTAGGCCTAAATGAGGTAGGAGGCGTTTTTTGAGAAAATCGCAAAAAAGTGAAAAATGACACGAATAAACAATTACTTCCGGTTGAACCATTTTTATGAAAATGTTCGTGTCGGGTCCTCTAGTGGTACCAAACTTAAGTTTCAAGTTTGTACCATGTTCCGTTCTTGAGATATTCTGTTCACACACACACAGACCAATCGCTAAAAACATGTTTTTTGGGTTCAGGGGTCTCAAAACGTGTAGATCCGGTGAAAACTCGACATGAAAACAATACTTTCTTTCGTACATATTCACATAGGTAAGAGAAAGTAAAAATGTAGTAAATGGGCCGATTTTTAAAAAATCGTAGAAGGCGTTTTTGAGAAAATCGCAAAAAAGTGAAAAAATAACACGAATAAACTACTTCCGGTTGACTGATTTTGATGAAAATATTCGTGTCGGGTCCGGTAGTTGTGTCTAACTTAAGTTTCAAGTTCGTACGATGTTCCGTTCTTGAAATATTCTGTTCACACTTACACAGACCAATCGCTAAAAACATGTTTTTTGGGTTCAGGAGATATGAAAACGTGTAGTCTATATCCGGTGAAAACTCAATTTCGAAAAATCGACACGAAAACAATACTTTCCTTCTTATGTATTCATATAGGCAAGAGAAAGTAAAAATGTAATGACAAAATAGAGTATCCAAGCACTACAAAGACCGAGCTTTGTACAGCCGAATATGATCTCAAGTGACTGCATAGCAGATTATTATAACAATAGTGTAAATGCTTACTGGAAGTGGAACAAATAGTTACATTACAAACAATGCACTGGAATTTACATCACTAGGTAGTACAGAATGGATGAGCACGTAAACTATTTGTAACGTATTGTTGCTCTAGTATTTAGTAACACTACAGCTAAAACAAATGAACGACAAGAGAAGAAAAACGGAATTCCAAATACTTTCCGTACCAATCAAATATAAAATTATTTTATTAAAAAGTAAATATTTTTAACCACCAGAATATGGTAACAGAAAATACTTACCAATGTTTATAGCGCTTTCGAGTATCTTGTAGGCCTACATATCTTCAGTAAATTAAATTTTTTTTTAAATTTTTCACATCAAAATTTTAAACTTTCTACTCCTACCATGGTAGATAAGGAATCTTTTTCTACCATGGTAGGAGGAGTAGGAAGTTTAAAATTTTGATGTGAATTCTTTTTTAAAGAATTTTAATTTACTGAAGATGTGTATAAGATACACAAAAGCGCTATAAACAATGGTAAGAGTTTTTTGTTACCGTATTTTTGTAGTTAGAAATATATATTTCAATTTTAAATAATACGGCTGTTTATAATCCTATAAAGGCTGTTTGATAAAATTATTTTATTATGCTCATTAAATACTAAAAGAAGTCATGGTAATTGATACATCCTAAAATTAGGAGTAAATTATCAAACTCATTTTAATATTTAGGTACTAAGTTTATGAAAATGAAATAACTTAGTTTCAATCTAATACAATTTTTTTTTAAATCTGGTGTGAAACACTCAAACAACTTTCTCTTGCCAATGCAAATAAATAACAATATAACCTAAAAATTTTAATAAAACATTAGAAATAAACAAAAAAACTAACCTTAAAAAACATAAACTTATTTTAATCATGAGTGATGCAAAATGAAAACTAACCTCAGTTTGGCTTAATAATACGGAAAATCACGCTTCCACGCTAAACTAGGCTCTGTAGAAAAAAATGCTCTAAATAAAAGTTTTAGATCTTTTAATTTCCTATAAATTGGATTATACACACTTTTGTCGTAAAATCCATACTTTTTTTTAATTCCTAATATGTGTACGTTGCAATCTGTTCAATTCAGAACAATAAGCAACCCCATGACCCAATGAGATGAGGATGATATGTATGACGTGTAAATGAGGTTTAGTTTTGTACAGACTCAGGCTGGCCATTCCTGAGAGAGTATGGTTAATTGAACCTCAAACATCAAAGTACACCGGTAACTACTGTCTAGCATTCAAATCCGTATAAAAGTAACTATCTTTACTAGGATTTGAACCAGGAACCTTCGTCTCCGAAAATCAGCTGTTAAACAGCTGATTTTGGCGACGACTTTACCTCTAGACCAACCCGGTGGGTAAAATCCATACTAAGGCCGAAATCTTCAAAAATTCAATTTTAACAGATTTTCGTTTAAAAAAACAGAAAATTACTAATCAACGCTACACGCTAAGGGTTATACAAAGAAATGTTTGAAATGATAGTTGTAGATTTTTAAATTTTCTACGGCTTTTATTACATACACTTTTGCGCTAAAAAGCATATAAAGGCCGCAACCGTAAAAGCACCATATTTTTCTACGAGAGCAAAGCCTCCCCAAGAAGTTCAGCAGACATAGCGCGTATCCTATCTTATAGAGCATAAAAAACATGTAGTAAATTAGGCGATTTTTATAAAAACCGTAGGAGCCGTTTTTGAGAAAATTGTAAAAAACTGAAAAATCACACGAATAAACGACTACTTCCGGTTGACCGATTTTGATGAAAATGTTCGTGTCGGGTCCTTTAGTATCTAACTTAAGTTTCAATTTTCACCTTCCATTCTTGAGATATTTCGTTCACCCACACTCATAGACCAATCGCTAAAAACATGTTTTTTGGGTTCAGTGGGTCTGAAAACGTGTAGATCCGGTGAAAACTCGATATGAAAACAATACTTTCCTTCCTATATATTCATATAGGCAAGAGAAAGTCAAAAACAGTTTCCACGCGGTAAATGTATACAGGCTACAGAGATGAGCTTCCTACAAAAGAGGGCCAAAGAGTGCACAAGATTAGAGCATATTATAAGGAATAAAGAAATATGAACTGAATTAGGAATACAGTCAATGGTCGATTTAACGTACCTTCAATTTAACGCACTAGTCTCTTAAGTATATAAAACTGTTTGAAAATTACAAAAACTAAGGAATGTTAATTTTTACGTCGCTTTGGAGCTCTGTCCATAAGGTAAGTTTTCCGGAAAGGTACAGTTTTTTGAACATTATGATTAGAATAAAGCTATAAGCAAATCCAATGATTAACACATTATATAAAAATATATGTAACCGAAAGTGTTATAACTGAATGGCTCTCAATTTAGCGGACTTTCACAACAACAGACATCAGTGTCCCCCAATTAGCCCGTTAAATCAAGCATTGACTATACTAAATAGCTAGAACAAAAGAATAAAAGTTAATCGTGGTAAGTGAAAACAGCATCTGAAAGAATGGCTAAAGAGGAAATACCCTTGAAAGTGAAGAACTATAGACCATGAGGATGAAGAGACATTGAAAGTCCATGGAGAAGATGATTATAGTACGTTCATTAATTACGGAAAGTGTGATAAATCTCCAAGAAAAGAAATGCTAGATGCAAATGCTTTAGATCACTAGATAATATTAAACTTCAGAGTTCATATTGAAATCTGTTGTATGGTTCATGACCAGGGTTTAGAAATTTTAAAGCATTAAAACGCACGATTTTTTAAAATACCTTACCTTTAGTAAGCTTAATGACCAAATAATGTGACTAAATAAAACCAAAAAAATGTATTATTCTTTAATATTTAGCTTATTTTCTATGTAGATTCATTTACCCACAATTAACGTTTTTAAATCCACATCAAAAATTGTTTATTTGTACCCATGCAATAATAAAACCAAAGTTCATAACTGTTAACTAAGTAAGATTATAACTATGATTACAGAAAACAATATACATAAAGTTTCACAAAATGTCACTGCATATCAGCATCATTATAACAGAACCATACACTCTGATCATTTTCACTTTTATCTCTACCACTTCCTATTCCTCAGCCTTTATTTGACATGACACAACAAATAATGAACAGTACTTTCATGCTGTGAAACCAGATATACCTAAATTATAATTATATCAAGTAAAATAATAATATTTTATTTGGCCCTAAAAAAAACTTTTATAACTTACAATTAATTAATTTTTGGTAGCAATTTTTAAAATTGTCATCTATCATTTTCCTTGGTCCATCTGTCACACCCAGTTGTCAGAAACTATAAGAGATAACAACAAATAGTTTTCAAATTCAAATTCGTAATCTTCACAAAAAGTTTGTGGGCCTAAATTGGGTTAAAGTTTCAATTTGGAACAGATCTGGCTCAAAACCAGAAGAAATCAAAGAAAAAAACTACAACAGATAGTAACAAACAGTTTTTGGATTCGTAATCTACACAAAAAGTTAGTGGGCCTGAATTGGGTTTTAAGTTCCGGTTCAACCAGCAATCAAGAAATCAAAGTCAGAATTTGGAAACAAAAATAGTGTCATTCGATTCCTCTTAGGGTGTGTGTGCTTGTGTTCTGCTTCATAGCAGGTTTCTACACACAGTCCTCTATATCTCTCCCTGTCCCACGCCAACCTCTTCATCTTTTCGCACCTTCTTCCCTATTTCTCATCATCAAGCACATTGTACCTTTAGCATCCTCTTGCCTTTCTTCCATTAACTGGTTCCTCCAGCATGTCTGCAATCAGACACTCCCTTCTCAACCAGTGATCCAACCACCTGTGTTTCCTCAGTCTCATCGCTTCCAGCAGCCCCCTCTTTTCTCCACCACTCTCCGTAGCACCTCCTCATTACTAACTCTTTCCATCCAGCTAACCTTCTACATCCTTCTCCAAATTCATATTTCAGGGCCTCCAACCTCCCTCCTCAAAGTCCACGTCCATACTCCAAACAAAGCATTTCGTCAATCTCTTCCGCAATTCCAAAGAGTAAATACAGAAATCATTGGGTTTGAAGTTCTGGTTTTGACCGGACCCAAAATCAAAATTTGGAAATAAAAATAGTGTCATTCAATTCCTCTTAAAGAGTACATATATACAGAAATCGCTTATGATTTTTGCTGTAAGTCAAAAGTAAGCCATTTTTAAAAATTCCTACCAGCCATGAGACACGTCATCCCATGAAAGGGATTTTTACACACAATATCCATGACTATTATCTCAATCATTCCATTTTTTGAGGTAGTGGATATTGAGATATCCAATTATGATTACATAATCATGTGTAAGATACGTATAAACATTTATTTCATAAATAACATTGTAAGTAAGCTCACAGTTAACTATGAATTTCATTTACCATCACTTCTAATATTAATGTATTTTTGCATTTCATTTCAGTCTTTAATACATTAAAGAAGAACTGTTAAAAACCTGCTTCCTAGATTTGGAAGCCATCTGAAAGATGTGTCGCTCACAGAGTGTGTTCCTTGCTTTGACAAAATGAAATGATAAAGTATGTATTTATGTCATACATATTGATTTCAGTATGTACATTTGATTTACTACTGTGTAACTACCAAAGAAACTATTTCTGTTATAAGGAGTTACTTGACATTTATTACTTAAAACTTTATGAAAAACTGGTAGATGGATAGCACAATGGTTGTTTAAAATGTTTTAAAGCACTTCATTAAAATGTACAAAGAATACACACTTACAATGCTTTTCACGGTTGATGAGCTTTGCTATTCCACATGTTTAGACCAATCAGAACATACACCAGCATTGTCAGATTGTACAAATGTATCAGCCTGACCAACATTATGTGTATTATAAGAGTGGCAGTAGTTCACTCGTGTCTTGCATCTTGTACTGAACACATCTATTATAGAGCGTGTTAACATGCAATACTTTACAATATAATCAGTTGATTATATGTTCAGAGGTTATAATTGTAATTGAAAGACCAAAAAAATAGCTGATTAAATACATAACAGAGCTACGAGAGCAAGTGTTGGCAACTTTGCTGGCAAGTCATTGGCTAGCTATGAAGTGGGTAGGAGGCAATGTGTACGTTCAGAGCTCATTAGCCCTGAAAAATAGTATAGTCTCACTTAAAATGCTGACAGGCAAACAATGACTTACAAAATACATTTAAAAACTAAACCGATTTAAGGTTTAGGTGAATGACAAGTTATAGTGTAAAATATTTATATGTTTGTAAAAAAAAAATATGTAATTAATTAGGTATTAGGTAACAAACAATTCATTTAGTTTTACAAATAGAATCAGGCTGAACACTAGAAATAAAAATACCTCATAAAGAAACTGCATTTTCTTTTAATCTGCAAGTTGATTATAGTTCCCGTACAAGCTTAATATCTGTAAATACATTATTCTACTCATTACAAGAACTAGATTAATAAAAATTAAATGACTTCAACTAATAGGGCCTAACTAATTATACCACAATACAGATTAACATGTTCATAGAATTACAAATAATTGATTACCTCATTACAAACACTATATCTTATTCATTAACCATTTTCACATAAAAATTGTAAATCATTAATACACAAGATAGTTATTCATAATGCACAATAGAATATTATGCCTGTAATATTGATATGAACACTATCTTTATCACTGCAAACCTAATCTGATAATTATTAAGAATAAATGTTATTGAATAAAAAATCTAACTGGTCTAATAAAAAAACTACAATTTATTTTTTTACAGAAGATAGTATCAGCTAAATATATCTTCTATTTTACCAATGTAGTAATGGACTAGCGAACCTGCACTCGCTTTGGTCTGTGTACTAAAAATATTGGGACCTTTTCCGTTATTTCACATCACACCATCCGTAACCTTAAAGTCGCCTCGTGTAAACACATCTTAATTGTTAAGACTGATGACAACCGATGTGTATTAATAAAACATGCAAAAAAATATCTACAATATTAATTATAGTGAGTGGGAGTCATTAGTCTTAACAATTAAGATGTGTTTACACGAGGCGACTTTAAGGTTACAGATGGTGTGATGTGAAATAATGGAAAAGGTCCCAATATTTTTATAAGGAGGTGTTGAGACGTATGCATAAAGAAAGAGAAGTACTATTAACAGCGAAGAAAAGAAAATTATTGTATATGGGACATGTCATGAGAGGAGAAAAATATAAAATATTACAAGTGATTGTCCAGGGGAAAATCCAAGGAAAGAGATCCTTGGGAAGAAGACGGAAATCCTGGCTGAAAAACCTAAGAGATTGGTATGGTTGCAGCAACAACGAATTGTTTAGGGCTGTGACATCAAAGATAAAAATCGCTCTGATGATTGCCAACCTTCGAAGCGGAGATGGCACCTGAAGAAGAAGAAGAATCGTTTGATCTTAATCATATTTGTAATTTTTTAATAAATTGTGATATTTTTTTTATTTATACATTTTAATGTTTTGTAATAATTTGAATATAATTGTTTTGTAATTTGGAAAATAAAGCTTGTAAATAATTTGTGAAATTTGTAAAAGAATGAAAGAAAAAATAACCAAAAATATAATGAAAATGAAAACAACTGAAAATAAAAGAATCAAGCGATTGCTAATTGAACAGTACAGAGCACGTGCAGGCAGTTGCTGGGTCAAACAGTAAAGGTTCATTCACACGATATTTTGATGATGTGAAATAACGGAAAAGGTCAAAATATTGTACCTACAATAAAAGCAGAACTAAATAAATAGTAGACCTCCCACTCAGCTTCAAACAGGTGACAAGCTAAAAAAAATTTCATTAAATAACTTAGTTTCTGCTGAAAACAGTATTTTTCCCCCAATTGAAAGCCCAATAACATTATCATCAGTTAAAATGCCAACAATATTTGTAATTCCTTCCCATACACCACATTCTTTGTCTTGTTTCCAGTCATTATTAAAATGTATTGATCGCGAGAATTATCAGTTCTTGACAGACCCACATATTATAACTTGTCCATGCAAAAAACATTCTTTGTGCAAATCTAACCTGATGAATTTAAATGTTTGCCCATGAAATTTATTAATTGTAATAGCAAAAGATAACGTAATAGAGAACTGAACTCTTTTAAATGCAAAGGTTTTGTAACAATTTGAATAGGCCTATAATTGTTTTGTAATTTGGAAAATAAAGCTTGTAAATAATTTGTGAATAATTATTTAATAATTAATAATTTAATAAATAATTATTATTTAATTTAATAATTTTAATTTAATAATAATTTTATTATAATTTAATTAAAAAATTATTTGTAAATAATTTTGTGGTTCCTGGAGACAAATAAACGCAACGGCATAATGACCAGCAGTGTCTCTTCGAACATTCAGTTAATTACAATAAAAGTTATTTTTCAACTGGAAAAACTATGCGCCAAAGTACGGTTTGAAATTGAAATACCATAATTTTCTGGATCTAGGAATTCAATGGTGAAGGTTGCAATTCGATAACTTTAACGGTTATGGAGATAATTAATTTTTTTTATTTTCAGGTAAGATTTTTTGAGAAAAACAAATATTTGGGAATTTTTAGCAGATCTATACGGCAATATCTTTTAAACGGCACCAAAATTATTAAAATCAGGCCGGAACATTTTCAGAAATAGTTATCACAACAAAATATTTTACCATTGTATATAGTACCTAAACTGACATCTGCATGATTTTACAATAGTGTTAACAATTTCAATTAGTGTCACCCAACTAAATGATTGATAAATAAATAAATAAATAAAGTGGCAATTCAGTACATGTAAAAAAGTAAATATGTGAATTTTTCATAGAAAGTAATATGGATAACATTTAATATTTTCACAAGTGTCGAACATTTGTTATAAAATTTAACAAAATGATACCGTAACAGCTTGTATAAACACGCTGTCAAACATTAGAACCACAATATATTTTTCACATAATTACAAGACAGATAATATTATTTCTTCAGCAGCAAACATATTTAGTATTCAGATGAATCATTTGAGAACTTAATAGGAGATCGTTTCTGTATATCATTATTGCATATTAAAATTTTTGTTTATTGTCATTTCTGATTTATACGAGGGTTATCCAGAAAATAACCTCAGTTTTGAAATAAAAAGTAAACGAGTGAAGATACAAAAACTTGATTATATACATATTAAAACTACAATTTTTCTCTATTTTTCGACATAGTCACCAAACAGATTCAAGCACTTATTGTACCTTGGAACAGTCTTTGAAAAACCCTCTGCATAAAAATCTGCTGCCTGTGAATGTAGCCAACCATTCACAGCGTTTTGAAGCTCTTTGTCATTGGCGAACCGCTGAGATGCAAGCCACCGCTTCATGTTCGGGAGCAGGTGAAAGTCACTAGAAGCCAAGTCCGGGCTATATGGGGGATGATCAAAAACGTCCCATTTAAACTTGGCCAAAAGTTCATTTGTTCTTCGAGCTGTATGAGGGCGAGCGTTGTCATGCACAAACACAACACCACGTGTCAGACGGCACACACCAATGCTTCCTACTTCTTCTGCTGTCTACTGTGAAACTAACAGACTAAGAAGAGCAATCCAAAACAAGCGTCGAGGCCATCTGACACGTGGTGTTGTGTTTGTGCATGACAACGCTCACCCTTATATAGCTCAAAGAACTTTTGGCCAAGTTTAAATGGGACGTTTTCGATCATCCCCCATACAGCCCAGACTTGGCTCCTAGTGACTTTCACCTGTTCCCGAACATGAAGCGGTGGCTTGCATCTCAGCGGTTCGCCAATGACGAAGAGCTTCAAAACGCCGTGAATGGTTGGCTACATTCACAGGCAGCAGATTTTTATGCAGAGGGTATTTCAAAGACTGTTCCAAAGTACGATAAGTGCTTGAATCTGTTTGGCGACTATGTCGATAAATAGAGAAAAACTGTAGTTTTAATATGTATATAATAAAGTTTTTGTATCTTCATTCGTTTACTTTTTATTTCAAAATGGAGGTTATTTTCTGGATAACCCACGTACAATAGATTACTTTTGATAGTATTGTCCACTTTGTTTCATCCTAACAAGTTTTTGCTTTACCCTATATTTTACTTCTACCCAAACATAAAATACCTTAATGCCTTCATTCAAAAATAAATCTTTATAATGCATCCTGTAGTTTGAAATTAATTCTATTTTATATTTATAATGAATTTATATAATAATTTCACTAACTTTCTTTTTAAACTGCGTCAACTTAGTTGACGCAGGTTAGTGAAATTATTATATAAACTCATTATGCCTTCATGTTCAGAATTAAAGTAAATTGATAACACACTTACAAACACTTAATTATACACAATCAATAACCTACATAATTTTGTCTGCCATAAGCATTTACAATATAATCACTCGGTAAAAACGATATTTAAAGTCAACGTTATATTACAAAAAGGCTAACCTAAGCTTTACTTTTTTTAATGCAAAATACAAAATAACGAGTTTATAGGAATCTTCATGTGCTGTTTAAGAAATAAATATAATACTGTGGCTTAGTACACCTAACCACGTAGCGAATAAAGTAACTCCTTGACAACAAAAAGTTACAATCTCATTTCCCTAAAGCAAATGCAGTTCCATGATTTTCTTTATACACTCCAAATATTAATAAAATCTAAAATCTAAATTAGTTACTAATGCTGGCAACCTTCTGATCATAGAAAAAATGAACAAACAAGGAAGCAAATTTAATGTCAACTGACTTAACTCTAAACTTAGTCATATGAAAAAGATTTCCCCGTAAAAAAACAGGTACCAAAAAACAATTTACAAAAAGAAAACATAAATTGTATTAAAATTATGTACATCAACTTAAGTTAACGATTAATAAAAATGAAGGTAGTACCAGCAATTCTATATGAATGACAACAAAGATTAAATAATGACTAGGTACACAATATGAACATCTATCCACTGTGTTAATGCAAACCTAGATTAAAATAACAACATCAACAGGAAACTAGAAATTATTACACAGGGGCTGAACAATTTGACAGCTTAACAATTAATGATAAAAATAATGATACATCTCATAAAACAGTACTGTGTTTTCTCATCTACTTCAGTTATCAATCACGAAAATATAAATATGTCAAATATTCTAGCAATATTAATCAGCCAATCTAATATTAAAAGCTATGGAATATGATTTTCAAATCCCATACCTGGGTATCACATAGTAAGGTTAACCTCATGATTTCTGAAAACGTAAAAATTCAGCAGGTATAGCCATTTATTTACCCTGCACTATATTGAATACATGCAAATTCTGAATAAACTGATAAAATCGTAATCAATAATTATAAAACAGGTTCAACTTTACAGGAGGAAGCTAGACCCGAACGGTTAACAGGAAAACAGGGTAGCAGATAAACAAATTTATCTGTAACAATACAATCTTAAGGTAAATGATGCAAAATGACCATTTATAGCTGGTTTTATTCTGTATTTGTAAGCTCTTATCAGTAGTATATGACAAAAACTGTACAACTATTACGTATACTGATAAAGGAAAGCAACAGTGTTTACGAACCTCATCCCACTTGATGAATTTCTCTCCTTCCTGCATACATTTCGGGACCTCAACGGATTTCAGCTGGACTGACACAGGAATGGACTTCGAACCGGACATGTTACTAGAACACAATCCACAGGCACAGCCTCTGATCAAAATATCACAGCTTCATCACGACACAAAAAAAGATTTCAATAAAAGAACTTGCATTTCTTACGCAAGTTCATAGGTTATCGAGGATACACACACACACTCACCGAAAGCCACGGGCCCAGCATATAAGCTGCTGAATAAATATCAGACTAAAAACTAGGATTATTTAAACTTTACAAATTTTAACAACAATACAAAACATTCGTATGGCATTAAAAAACGAAAATACTGGTTTAAAACCCATTTTTTAATACACAAAAATACCGAACTACGGCAAATCAACAACACGAAACATCGACCACTACTTACTTTCTGACATTTAGAACGAATGTACCGAACTCTAAGCGGATGTCTGGGACAACAGCAAACCGTTCATTTCCGACAGGTCCCAGGCCGGTTAACGCATGCGCACATGTGACCGGGAATATATTTTAAATACGAAATCAAATTAAAATAGGCTTAAAATTTGTTTTGTCGCCGGTGGAGTGTATGTTAGTGTAACGAATAACTGTTAATTGTAATCTAGTTAATAGTTACTGTTTAATAGGAATTTGAATTGTAACAATGAAGAAACTCTACGAATCTGCAGTACTAGTACAGTACATTAAAAATAAAATGTACTTTTACAGTACGTTTGTATTGTGAAGATTCTCTCCATACACAATCAAGCAGAATTTTTATTATCCGATATAATATTATTCCTCGTTAAAAATGAAAACCCAATTTTTATTTTCTGAAAGTTATTTATTTTAAAATCAGATAACAAAAATAATTTACTGTTATTAATATTGCAGAATACTAAATAGGGCTATTATTATTGAATATTTTAAAGATTGGTAGACCCAAGTAATATTTTTTTGTGGAGGAGTATTAATTTCGACAAAATTTACCTTTTTATATATTTTTATATTATTTATCTACCAATGTTTTTTATTATCTATTCATTACCATCTAATTATATTGTTTGTATTTCACTGTCATCATTTACAATCTTCAAATTGACCCTAAAGTCTTCATAAGTTCTTTCAAATTGGTATGGTATGCCACACCAGAGCACTTTTCAGAAATATTTGCTTGAATTCAAGTAATTCATAATTTTTATTTGTATTGCACATTACTATGTTCAACAAAAGCTATATTTTTCATGAAATAAGGAGATACTTTCAGTTTGTTTGTATATAAAAATAGTGTCGATGTGCAAGTTATATTTATAAATTTATATAATTTGTACATTTTATTTCTTTATATTATATAAAGATGTTTTCTGAACAAAAAACACATTTATCTATTATTGTTTAAGCTTTTCATTAAAATTTATGTTTTAAGAACACAGAGATAAATTTAAAATGCTATGAATAGGCGGAGAAGGAAGAACATTTTTTTGTTTTCAGGTCATATCAGAAATAAAATCAAAATTTGTTTATATCCTCACCCACCCTGACAGATTTTTTTTTCATTTCTAATTTGTGTACGTTGCAATCTGTTCAATTCAGAACAATAAGCAACCCCATGACCCAATGAGACGAAGATGATGTGTATGACGTGTAAATGAGGTGTGGTCTTGTACAGACCCAGGCCGGCCATTCCTGAGAGGGTATGGTTAATTGAACCCCAACCATCAAAGTACACCGGTAACCACTGTCTAGTATTCAAATCCTAATAAAAGTAACTACCTTTACTAGGATTTGAACCAGGAACCTTCGTCTCCAAAAATCAGCTGTTAAACAGCTGATTTTGGCGACGACTTTACCTCTAGACCAACCCGGTGGTTTAACAGATTTATTGACACAAAGAAATTGTCAAGTAATTTGGATAATAACAGTAAATTATTGTTATTAGATTAATTACCAAAATTTTTTAATTTTCCTTTGAAAGCAATTTCCTCTCTTAGGAATGGTCGGCCTGAGTCTGCACAAGACTACACCTCGTTTACACTTATCCTTATCTCATTGGGACATGGGGTTGCTTATTGTTCTCAATTGAACATATTACAATGTACACACATTATAGATAAAAATAAACAACAGTCGTGGGACTGACCAACAGAAGTGACCACTTAAGTTAACAAATTAAATATTAGTGACTACTAATTAAGTTAACAAATTAAATACCTAAGACAGATTTTTGTTAATTAATCAATGGTAATTGTTGATAGCCAAGCGTGAGGTGACGGTAAACCAAAGATTTTTCCTGTGCAAAAAACACAGTCCAGGCGCACCAAAAGAAGTAGTCACTTCAAAAATCTTTAAAATTACGGAGATTTTAAAGTAGCTAACATTGTGTGGGCTGTGACACTATCTGTATAACGCAACCTTTATAGTTGCTAATGACCATGCAGCTGATACAGTTTGTAACTATTTGGTCTTAGAGTTAAAAAAATTATTATCCAATTTCAACTACCTAACAAGTATTTTTACCTGTTGTTGTTTAATCATCAGCCGAAAGGCTGGTTTGAACCCCTAGAGGCTTTACTAAGTAAACGAGGAGTGAGGTGGTTAACCAATGCCTTCCTTACTGAGTGAAAAACTGTATTTATCAGCATGTCAGGCCCTATGAAAAGTATCTACTTTCCTCCCTGCAAATGACACCTTCACTTCATTCACCACAGGGCCTGGCTGTATAATGAAATTCATTACTCTCAAGGGAGATAACATTGACTAGTGTCTTTTACACCTATACCTCTGCTGTTCTTAAATGCTTCAGTCGTATTATTGGCTGACCATGTGATAACCATGAGAACAATTTTTGTAGCCCTGGACTAGCAGGTCAAGAGCAAATAATTTAACATTCCACCTGCCTGTAATGGGCATATTTTTACCTGATACCAATCATATTTTGAGTGTCAAACAAAATCAAGGTTTTTGGTGCTTTAGTCTTCTCTTCAGATTTCTCTTGTTTAAGAATTGCCATGTCTCAACATTAAGGGTGTCCAACTCTTAAAACAATATGTTTTATTTACTAAGGTCCAGACGAGTTAAATGCCTGAAACTCGGTGGGGATGTTATGCATAGTGCCGCTAAAAGGAAAACACCTTAACGATTTCAAAAATTTTCCAAAAGGGGTTGAAAAGGCTGTTCAACCCTTAAATCAATATGTTCAGTTTATTCAGTTACAGATGACATAGATGGCTGAAACTCGACCGAGATTTTACCTGTAGAGCATCTAAAAAATTACCCCTTAACAATTACAAAAATATGCCCGGGAGAGGTTGAAAAGAGGTTGAAGAGGCTTAAACTAATATTTTTTGTTCAGTTTAATTACTGACATCAAGAAAAATACTATTAGATATTGATTACATATAAAGTATAAATAATACATTACCACTCTGATCAAAGCTCTTCATGTCTTTTACTCCAAAACAGTAGACTAATGTAAAGTTTAACAGGTGATTCATTGTAGTTTTAAGTTGCTATATTGATTCCTATCTTCACATGACAATTATAATGTTATTGTAAGTTTTTTTTAATTCCTAATGTGTGTAAGTTAAAATCTGTTCAATTCAAAAACAATAAGCAACCCCATGACCCAATGAGGTGAGGATGGTGTGTAAATGAGGTGTAGTCTTGTACAGACTCAGACTGACAATTTCTGAGAAAGTAAGGTAATTGAACCCCAACCATCAAATTACAGCGTTAACCACTGTCTAGTAATCAAATCTACGTAAGAGTAACTACCTTTACTAGGATTTGAACCATGGAACCTTTGTCTCCAAAGATCATCTGTTAAACAGCTGACTTTGGAAATGACTCTACTGCTAGACCAACCTGATACATTAATTTGTAACTATAACAGAAAAAATATTATCTGATGCCAGGTTATTCAACAGTCAGTTTAGCAAAACTTTTTAAAAAAACACCCCTCTTATCTAGAAAAGTGGATAAGTCATAAAAATGATCTGAATTTGGGTTATATTGTGTGAAGTTGATTGGTTGATGACATTGTTTTTTTACTTTAATTTTTCAAAACTTTTTAATCATTATTAACGACAAATTTACGCATCTTCTTTAATATTTTTGTACAAATAGTTTTCTAGTACTTTATATCATTTACAAATAAATATTTAAAATTCATTCCATAGCTTGTAACCAATCCAAATGAAAAATACAATTTTAAGCTCCACTGTGCTTTACTACTTTTAATGGTATTTTAATTTTTTTCAATTTATTTAGTTTATTTAAGGTCACGTCAACATTTTGGTCATAAGTGACTACATTAGGTTAAGGAGTAGTGGGTTTAAACATGTAATAATTTTCCAGAGCCAAGCCATGAATTGAACTAACAACCTTTGCTTTGCAGCACAGCACACTAACCACTGAAGCATCACGGAGCAGAAGGAAGAAGCAGAAGGAGTACAAGTCAGTGAAAACTAATAGTAATTTTTTAATTGCATACATCAGTTCTATTTTAACAATAGCTGTTGCATGTTTTCCCTCTCTAACGATTGGAGCTCTTGCTATCTAATTATTGGGGTTCTTCATTGTTAGGTTTCAACACACTGCTCTTCATATTAAAGGGACATTGTCCTGAAGAGTTGACCCACCAGCTGGTCCTGTTAAACATGTTACTTATATTGCTCAATGCATTTCATTATAATTTTCATAAATTATCTATTTAATTAGCTTTCAAAATATATGGAAACCGTGTTTCATATATTTTCCACTGCAGAATGGCTGTTAGTAACGAATATCATGAGTCATTCCGCATGATACATCCACAATATTGATGCTTTCTACACCTGAGATTGAAATAACCTCCACATCTTACTTTGTACTCCTGAGAACCACCACAAAATTTGGCATCTGAGCAATCCATGGGACCCTCAACATTTGCCTTTACAGCCACATCTCAAATGCCTCCATTTTTCTTGTGATAGCTTTATCAAAGGTCTAGGACTCTACACCGAATAGGAGCACAGTAAAGACATAACATCTTAGATGCCTCATTTCTGTTGCAAGAGTAAAGTTGTGTTTCTTGAAAATAGGACCCATTTATTAAATATTGCTCTTGCCCATACGACATTTTAATTCCTGTGTATTGTTCCATTGCTCGTTTATCTTGGTTCCCAGGTAACAATAGTGTTGTACTCTCTCTATCCAAGTCTGTTTGATACAAAGGTGAGCTCTACTCGCTGATTATCTGCTAATTATCATGAACTTTGTTTTTAGAATGTTGATACCGAGTCCAAGTCGTGGACTGCACTTTGCAATCCTGTCCATTAACCATTGTAAACATTCCAGGCTGTCAGCCAGCACCATGATACTGGTCAGTGTACAATAGTTGTACAATAGTAATAATGTATAGCTATGTTATTTTACCAAATGCTAACCCGTACAGTAAGCGTGAAATGTAAAACCATTACAAAGCATGATAGAGAAGTGATGTTCAGTATGGGAAAGCTAATCACCTGAAACACATAGCGTGGACAGAGAAATTTTAATTAAACTATGTTAAAAAAAACAAAAGAAAGTGAAAGAAAAAGAGAATGTTAAAAAATTGTGTTTTTAAGATTGCGGCTATAATATGCACTTAACGCAAAAATGTATACAATAAAAGTTATAGAGAATTTAAAATCCTACAACTTTTATTTCAAACATTTTTTTGTATAACGCTTAGTTTAGCGGTAATTAGTGATCTGTTTTTTTTCTCTTGAAAATCTGTCAAAAAAATAGATTTTTTAAAATTTCAGCCTTAGTATGCATTTTACGACAGAAGTGTATATTATAAAATTTATAGGAAATTAAAAGATCTACAACTTTTATTTTAAGAATTTTTCTCTATAGAGCCTAGTTTAGTAAGAACGAGTAATTTTACGTATTTTTAAGCCAAACTTAGTTATTTTTATTTTGGAACATTCACTCATGATTAAAATAAGGTTATGTTTTTTGAAGTTAGTTTTTTGTTTATTTCTAATGTTTTATTACTAATGTTAGGTTATATTATTCATTATTTGCATTGGCAAGAGAAAGTCGTGTACGTGTTTCACACTAGATTTTTACAGTAAAGTACCAATTATTCAAAATAATTGAGGGTTGACAATTTTGGGCAAACAATTTTTTCGGATATCTAATACAGTACTGTATTGGAAAGGTAAGTAATTTTTTCGGTTATCTAATACTGTACTGTATTGGAAAGGTAGGAATAAAAATGCAAATAGAAGCACTGTACCTGTATACATAGTGAAAATATTACAAGTATTTTAAAGATAAAAGTAAAATATGGACAATTATAAATAAACGTACTATATTTTATGTTGTGCTAATTGCAATACATATAACTCAGTAAAAAACAAAAATATAAATGTATAGTGCAGGCGTATATATTTAATCAGTAAAAATAAAGGTTACAGAAAAAGAAATCTGCAGATGTATTTACTTATTTGTAGTTATTTGGTTTTAAAATAATCATTTTGGGTTGTTTGACATTGGTTTTCCTTTTAAATGTGATTAGATCCCTGACTCATTTGATCGCGACAAGGTTCGACAAATTTGCTTCGGACTTCATTTTGTAACAAATCAGAGATGTTTCTTATGCTTTAAACGCTTGACTGTGTATTGTACATTGATTTTATATTGGAGCAGTAGCCTATTATTTTGTAGAACTTTGTCGTCTTTTCTGTTGATTGTTTGGTTTTTCAATAAGTTCTTCATCAGTTTCCATACACATAAATATTTTAAAATGAAAATTTGAATTTTTTTAAATTTTTAGGATAAAATTGTGAATATTTTTATTTTATTTTATTTTTTTCGGCAAAAATATTATTAGACATCAATTTCAGATAAATGATTTTTCAGTTAGCAGTTTGCTAATAATCAGTACTTTACTGAATTTGTTATTAAATTAATATTATGGAAGATATGTGCATTTGACACTTTAAAGACATTGTTTGTTGGAGTGCATAATATTTATGTCACACTGCAGCTTAATCCATCACAACTACTTTAAAAATGGAATCATAATTTTGATGAGGATACATATTTTGATGAGAATAAGTTATTAATTAGAGTCTGATTTCAAACCAAGGGCCTTTGATCCAAAGGTAAGCACTCAATCACTGTGCAATCCTGGTATGATGACTATTTGAGACTCAGGTAGTCATCATACCAGGATTAGAGTCTCAAATAAGGCTTAAGTGAAGTACCAGATGTGAATCTCACAGTACTCCATACCCTGCCAAATGGAAATACTGTATCTTATGATTCATCCATTTCTGCTCATTGTTAAAAATACATAATAAAAATCATGAATTATAAGGCATGTAGTATGCATTATAATTTAGACATAATTGTTTAACTGGTATGGAACAACGAGTATAATTCTACTTTAAAATTGAAATTGAAGTATATTCAAGGTGTGGCTATTAAATAACGAGACTGATGTTGTAAAATATTTAATTTTAATTTTATACCTAATCACTTATTGTCACCCTCAATATACACTCCTTCTCTAAAGGTGGTGAATAAGGTGGAATAAGGTGCACTGAGATGCTGTACTTGGGTAGGAACCTATTGACAGATAATGCGGAATGAACTGGCGCATTGTCTTGGTGGAGAACCCATGATTTATCCTTCCACATTTCGGGGCGTTTTTTCCTTAACTACCACTAGTTTAGAAAGTACCTCAAGGTAGTAATATTGATTAATTGTTTGACCTCCAGGAACCCAGTGAAGGTGCACAATCCCATGGATATAAAAAAAACAAACATCATTGCTTTAAATTTTGACTCATTTGAGCTTTTTTGGCTCTCAGTGAAGTTCGGCTCTTCCAGTGCATGGATTGACGCTTCGTTTCCAGATCATAAATAAAAAAACACGTTTCATCACATGTTATTATCATTTCCAAAAAATTTGGGTAATTTTCAATCACATACAAAGTGTCAGTACAAATATTTTTGCGAGCTTCATTTCAAACATTTTTGAGCAGCACGTGTCCTGAAGGAGCTGACAGAAGATGACTTCCAGCATTGTTTCCAACAATGGAAAATTTGCATGGAGCATTGAGATAGAGAAGGAGTGTATATTGAAGGTGACAATAAGTGATTATGTATAAAATTAAAATAACATTTTTTACAATGTCAGTCTCGTTTTTTTAATAGCCACACCTCGTATTTCTAACCACCAGAGTATGGTAACAGCTTAGACTGTAGATGTGTTCAAGATACACAAAAGTGCTTTAAACATTGGTAAGTGTTTTCTGTTACTGTATTCTGGTGGTTAGAAATATATATTTCAATTTTAAATAATACGGCTATTGATAATCATACTAGGATGCTTACAATAAAATAATTCTACTTTAATAGATTCGGTATCAACAAAAAAAAAAAAATTGTCTTGTATGAATAAACCAAGCAAAGCATTTAATTGGTCAAATTAGGAAGTGACTGTGTGCACAGTCATGGTGCAATGATACTATGAGCTTTATTGTTTGCTGATGATACTTCAGTAATCAATAAAAGTTTAATGGTAGATGCTCTTGAAGTAAATACATATGTTTATATAGAGTCTGTTGTACAGTTCTTGAATTGAATGTTATTAACAGTTAGTGGAAAAAAGTGTCAATACTTGTAGTTCAAAAACAAACAACATTGAAGAAAGTAGAGAAGTGGATGTATTTATTCATACAAATAGTCTAAACCAGAGGTTCTCAACCTGGAGGGTGTAGAAGAATTTCAAGGGTGGCATTAGTGTATTAAAAAATAAAAAATAAAAAACTAAAATTTACTCAGGTTTGTAGTCGCATGTACATTTTCACATGATCACTTATGTACTTGAAAGATCACATTCAGAAACAAGCAATTGACTTAAAATGTGATTCTCAAGGAAACGCATACTTTTCAAACAAGAATATTGAAGATTTTTGGTTAAGTTATTTTCATGTTTACCCACAAGTTGCTTTGGAAGCTACGAAGTTGTTGGTTTACAGTTTTTAACAACATATCTCTTAGAATCTGGATTTTCTACGTTAGGGTACATAAAGTCAAAATATTGAGCGAGCCTGGATGTCAAAAGTGACTTGAGGTGCGCTTTGTCACAGTTACAATCAAATATTTAAGAACTTGTCAAGGACAAACAGTGCCAGCCTTCTCATTAATGTTGACTGATATGACATGCATAAAATACTTCAGATAGCTTAACTAAAATAAATTTGAATTTAATTCTATAATTTTTTTATTTGAAAAATTAATCAAATTCTGTAGCTATACTATTGGGTTAATACATGTTCAAAATAAAGTTATATATTATATATAAAATTATCTGAAGTTTAATGTAATAACCAGCTGCACCCAACCTAACCAGATTCTGTTTCATATTTCAATTGTACATATAGGCCCACATAACAACCGGGGTGTGCAACGTCATAGCTTTAGTATACTGCCATAAACAAAAACATTTATCCAAACTCGATGTACCCTTCTGTACACCGCTCTTCATCCTCCTCCTTACTCTCTCTCACCCTATTGATTTCCAAGAATTGAAAAGAAGCCATATGCACATCACAGAAAACACACATGCACATGAGTGAATATGTTGCGCCATGCTTTCCTTTTCTTATTGTTATACTTTTTTGTCGGAATGTGTTAATAGCGGGGCAGAGACAATGTTTTCAGGAACGCATGAAACAGAAGTCATTATTTCCCCTAGTTTGTAACGGTTATTCAGCCCGGTTGTAACATGGGCATAGCTGTAAGTTACTACTTGTTTTGACCACTTATAGTGGAGATGGTGTTGGTGAGGGGGTTACCTCACATCAGTGTTCAAAGGGAGCACAGTGCCTGAAAGGTTGAGAACCACTGGTCTAGAGCATGTAGAAACAGTGAAGTTTCTAGGAGTATCACAGATAGATATCTGTCTTGAAACTTCTATCCCAATCAAGTTAGTAGTAAAATATCATCTAGGGTATTTGCATTAAAACTAATTGCCAGATTTAAAGATAAAAAATTACTAATGGCAGCTTACCATGGTCTAATTCTGTCTCATATCTGAGATGGTATTTTAGTGTGGGGTAATTTTAGTACGATTAATATGAATAGGGTGTTTAAAATTCAAAAGAAAGCAATTAGGTGTATGATGGGAGCTAACCAGCTCACCTCATGCAGACCACTATTTAATGAGTTTAAATAGTTTACAGTTCCTTCACTCAAGATTTTTGAGATGATAATGTATGTTAGGCAAAATATTTTTATGCAAAATTTCAATGCCCAATATCTAACACAAAAATGATTATATGGCTAATCACACCACAAAATTCTTTGGAAAAAAACCTACTTATGCGGGAAGAAAATAATATATAGGTAACAATAAATTACCCTAATTTTTAAAATGTTGTGATAATTTGTATTTCTTTAAAAAAAAATCTGAAAAATTACTTGATTGACGAAACTTTTTATAGCATACAAGAATTTCTTTTAAATAGTAGTAGAAAACAATGTGTGATTAAAATATTTATTTCAGGCGTTATAACTTCTTGACATGTCCTATACTCCCCTGGAGTCTCCTGAACGCAATAAAATAAAAAAAATGACAGCTGTAGTGTTAGATGCAAAGATTTTTTTTATTAGCAAATGAATGGTGCAGTGGAAGAAGGAGGAATGTAAATAAAAATTTAAAATGTGTTTATAACACCATCAGGTAGCTGATATTAAGAACTATAAAATGCAGTATTCATAATGGTCAATAAGGTGAATAGTCAGCCGCATTGGCGTAGTTGGTAACGAGCTAGCCTCTCATCATACGGTCTTGGGTTTGAATCCCATTCAGGCGCGGCATAATTTCATATGTTACAAAAAATCATTTCATCCTTCACAGTCTGTATTAGCAGTAATTGCAGAAGAGTCTGACGTAAAAAGAAGGTGAATAGTCAGGAAATAAACAGTAACAGAGATTTTCTATACAGGCAAAGAAAGAGGAACGTCCATGCGTCACAGGCGAACAAGGGGGATAGTCATAGTGTCACACATGATAAGTACTCTTCATTGTTTCTATTCCCGCCTGTTTTCTATTTACTTAATATTACAAAAATGCATGGTTTATATAATGAAAAAAACAATAATATGCCTGTATTGTATCATACCTACAGGACAATATTTTCCATTGAATTCAACATTTCATTTGGGTACCCAAAATGGATACATTGTGCATATTGTAGTGTTGTTGTTTAGGTCAACAGCCAAAAGGCTGGTTTGAACCTCTAGAGGTTTTACTAAGTAAAACGAGGAGTGAGGTGGTTTACCTTGGCTTCCTCACTGAGTACAAAAGTAGCCTATGCTTATCAGCATACCAGGCCCTCCGAAAACCATCTACTTCGCACCCTGCAAATTACACCTTCATTTTATTCACCACAGGGTCTGACTGTAATGAAATTCATTACTTTCAGAAGAGATAACTCTTGACTAGTGTCTTTTATACCCCTTTTTTTCTTAAATAGTTCAGTCATATGATTCACTGACCACGTGATAAGAAACAGAACTATTTTTTGTAACCCTGGAACTGTAACTGTAGTATAAAGATGTAAATAGAATAAACGTCTTGTTTATGAAAAATGTAGTTACCTATTTTATCAACACATATCTACCTGTACCATTAGTTTAATCAAGAAAGTGGATGCAGCTGACATTCCTCTATCTTGTCCGTTAAGTGAGGTACTTAAGGTTATTTTTTTTAATTTACAAAAAAGTGATTAGTATAAACATTGATTCATTGGCAATATGTTAAGAACACTAAGATTACTATGTTAATATAAAATTATGTCCAAACAAATTATTAAAAACATGTTTACTATACCTAGTTCAAATCTTAAAATTTGTTTACCGAGAATTTTTATTAAATTGATATTCCTCCTTTTTCCACTGTCCATTCAAATGTAAAGAAACAAGTATTTGAAACACATTTAAAAATTGCCTACTTTGCTTTTTTGAGATTATTTTGAGATATGGTCTGATTTTTTGGGGAAACAGAACTTGGATAAAGTTCTGATTGTACAGAAGAAGTCTTTTCGAATCATTACTAACTCTTGGGTGAAGGAGCACTGTAAACCTCCTTTTCTTAAAACGGAAATACTTACTGTTGTTAATGTGCATTTGGCCCCCTTAATATGTTACTTGTTTCCAGTAATCACTGGTAATCACTTTGTGGTGGAAGGTGAGTCAAAGCTCACTCCACTTTTGATATCATCAAATTATCTTCTTTACTGTACATACAAGAAAATTCGGTTTTATTTGTTGGAGTTCAATTTTTATTTTGTATCTGACTCCACTGGATTGGTTTTGTGCTGAATTCATAATTCATTTCATAAACATTTCTGTCAATTAAATATTAAAATGTGCAATACTAACATAAATAACTAGAATTTTTACAGGAGGAATTTTTACACAACATTTGTCTATAAAACTGTATGTTCAGAGGTAGCGAGTTTAATCAACCTTTAAGGTTTATATGACAAACGGTAAGAATGTATTTTTACAAAATAGGTAGGTACATACACATGAACCTAAGGTCAGGCACAATGAGACGCAGGTATGTGAGGTGATGCAGGGTGACTCACCATTAGTTTCTGCTAACCACAAAACTGGTCGTAACTTTGCATGTTAAAGCACAGTGTAATGTGACGCAGTTTATGCTTATAGTGACCCTGCATGATGCAGTCTCTTGAACACAATTTCCTGTGAAGGTTGGTAGTGATTTTATCAGATTTACTTGTTTCTGTAGCTCAAGAGGACGAAAAAAAATTTTATAAGATCATGGAATTCTTAAAACAGATCACAGCTTAACCTAAAATAAATCATGGATTTTTCATCATTGAATTCCTTCATTACGGAAATTTCTCAATGACTTTGTCTTTTTCCCACGTATGCACTGTTTTCTTTTCGTTTCATCATATCGATGTAACATGCAGTTTCAAACACAAATTTGCTTTTGGAATCCGATTGTGAACTAAAATCTGTTAAAATAGCAGAAATATTCGCCATCTTTACCAGAGCTGAGGCAACTGCGATCCACCTTGTCATGATAGTCACTGTGAAATTCGGTGTGAGTCACCCTGTGTAACCTCATGGGCCTGTGTCTCATTTTGCGCTTGACCTAAGGATTAGTGCTAATATAATAGCAATATTTTATCAACACCAGGTACTAAAAAAAGGAACATACTTCCTTTTTGTCCAGTGTCTCCTATCTCAATCATTTTACTGCACAGCTACTATGGGGATTGTTAATCTTGGTTAGTTATGTACACTAACAAAGGATACCAGTTGCCTAAAGACTCATTAATTAGTCTTATGTTGAAACAGGATTTTTCTGTTTCTACTAGAACTTAAAACGAATACTGAAAGGTATTGATAGAAAGAATCCGATACTTTTAATACCTAATATCAATACAAAAAACTTACTTACTTTAAGGCGAAGGTCCTGCAGAGTTACTCCGCATCCAGTACCTCAAACACCATGACCTCCTTCCCGCCAGTCACCCTCCTCCAAGTTTCTTACCTCCATTGGCCAAATCACACTACCCCGCCACATTTTCTGAGGGCTCCCTCTTTTACTCCACATAACCGGACAATAATTCTATCTTCATACATCCGTTGCACATGCCCATACCAAATCAACAACCCACTCTCTATTCTTCCCACCACAGTGTCCTCCACATCTGACATACCCCTCACCACTTCATTTCGTACATAATCCAACCTTGAGACCCCTCAAGCTCTTCGTAAAAATCCATCTCCAGAGCTATTAAACACTCTTAATTCCACCCACTTATCTGCCAGCATTCTGAAGCATAAGTAGCAATCGACTCCACTACCACCCCATAAATAATCTTTTTCGTCCTTATGTTTATTTTCGAGGACCAAATAAAAGAGTTCAGCTTCCTCTGATCGCCACTCTACCTTGAGCAACATTCGCCCTGATATCTACCTTACATCCACCATCCTTAGATATCAGCGTTCCCAAGTATTTACACTTGGAACCACATCCCTGTCCTCAGTCTAATCAGTTCCCCATCACCCACAGAAAAACTGAGCTAAGAAAAATTATATCAGTTTTGCTATACTCAAGTTATATAGAAAATAGTGATAAATTGAGAGTCACAGAACAGAAACAGTGTCAATTAGGATCTGATACCAGTGAATACTAGGAAAAGAACTGTTACTTCTAAATTGCAGTTCCTAATACAGTCTTTGACATACTCTTGTACCAATCAACTGCATTGTTTATCCTTACCTGGCATGCAGTAAGCACATACAAAAAAACAATAATAATATTACATGATATCTCTATCGTTTCTACTCTACGATCTTAAAACTAATTTACACATATAGTTACTACTTCTTCTTCATCCAGTGTTGAAAATAACCCTTCCTTTTTCCTTCACAATTTGGAGTGTGAGGGTGAGCCACATTGGCAACCTGAGGAGTGTGCATGAACCGCTTTCACGTTCAGAGGAGCCTCTTGGCGCACAAGGCCCCTCATCAGAAATTAAATAGAAGATGGTTCTAACAGTCAAAAGAAAGAACGGTTAGAAAAATAGAAATATAGATTAAAAGTTAGGACTATTGTCGCCAATTTACGTCGTACCAGCAAGTGTTTGTCGCCACTATATGTTTCTGGCAAGGGAAAAATAAATTTTATGAATCGGTGCCTTATGTTTCATACCTGGGACAGCCCCTTAGTTATACTATGTGACAATAATAGAACTTTGCTATCTCGTCCAGGAATTCCCACACTGGAGAGCTATGCACCCTTGGTACAAGCTCTCATGTACCATGAGGGGACTAACCCTTGGCCTAGAAGCTTCAGGGTCAGTCGCTGCCCTGACCCCCCAAGAGCGGGGCAGTCATAGAGCAGATGGTCTTGTGACTGGACCTGCCTGCAAACACACAAATCATCATCTAGCAGGCGAAATCTCTTTAAATAAGCCGTGACCACCATAACCAGTGAGGATCCGGACTCTTGATATCCTTAAATAAACACTCGAGGTGTACCAGCCCACCAAATGCTGTATGAATTCATCCAAGGATCTTCCCTCAGGCAAGGTGTTCCACTAGGCCTGTCACACATCCAAAGTGAGAGCTTTAACTCTGTTTTTCAAGGCAGGGTAGGGCAACCTTGTAACAGCATCTAAATTATCCGGTCCCCCTGGTCCTGATCTCGACCCACCGAAGAGACCCGAATCATCTCCCTGAAGATCACGGCTTCCTGCTCCCTTCACAATTTCCACATGACAGCCTGCACTCTCACATTAAAATCTGTCAGGAGAGCCTTTCCCGCTCTCTTTAAGGCTTTACTGTAAGTAAAACAAAGAGTGAGGTAGTTTACCATGCCTTTCCTCACTGAGTGGAAAAGTTTGCTTACCACCATGCTCAGTCTTCTGAAAAGCAACTACTTTCCACCCTACAAATAAAACCTTCACTTCATTCACCACAGGGTCTGGCTGTATAATGATTAAATTCATTACTCAGAGGAAATAACTCTGACAAGTGTCTTTTACACCTCTACTTCTTCTGTTCTTAAATGGTTCAATCATATAATTGGCTGACCATGTGATAAGAAACAGAACTATTTTTTGTAGCCCTGAAACTAGCAGATCTAGTCCAAATAATTTAACACTCCAACTGCCTGTTATGGGCTTGTAAAATTGTTATAGAATGTACTTAATAGTTTTGGTGGATACTATATACCTTTTCATAGTGCTTGTACCTGGCCCAAACCTACAACTCACCCCACAACTACAACTCACCCCATTTCACTAATAACCAATGATTTCATCTTTCATCATTGCTGCCTGAATTGTGCAATAAAATACAAAACTTTAACATAAATGGGAAACTTATATACTAAAGTCATTTGTTTGTAGTAGTTTTGTTATTCAATTGCAGACAAAAAATAAAATAAAATAAATCCCTAACTATAAAAAAACTAACGCTTCATAAATTTAAAAAAGGAAAATAAAACATTAAAATTATTAAATATTAATTTAAACATTTATTATGATAATAATTTATATATTACATTTACAATGTGGTAAAAACATGTAAATTACTGTTACACAAGTTTTAAGTTAGTTTTTATATTATTTTACGATAGTACTTTAAAACAAATGGAACATCTCAAATAAATAAAAATAATAATAATGATAAAAAAGACAAACTTACATTATTTATATAATATTTTTTTTAAAACCATTATTACATACTGAAACTCATGCATTCTACATATTATTATTACTGAATTCAAACATGCACACAGATTCACTAACTTATGAATGTATAATTCATACTTTTAGGAAATAAAAACTGAATACACTGGAAAAAATTATAAAATATTTCATTTATAGGTTAAAATACACTTGATAATGTTTTTCTACAAGATGTAAATCTTTTTCCAACATTCTCATATCAATAAATTTTGGATTAATTTTTCTTGGATATACGTGTTCAAGAAAAGTTTTAACCAATATAAGAATTATATTGATACATGTTTTTATTACACATACTTTCGAAACATTCATACATATATTTTGGTACACACATACAAACACACTCTTAAATATTAGTAGCTATTTTTGATAAGTAGAATATACAGAACACAGATACAAAGACCTACAGATTAATGTTAAGTAAATACAATTCTCTAAGTATTGCTGCAAACACGGTTATTAGATTAAGCAAAATAAACACTACAGTAACACTGATCTAACACAACCTATTAAAAAATGAGTAGTAACTGTATTTTTCTGTTCAACAATATTTTTTCTCAGGAAAGTCTAGTAAAATTAAAATGTTTTTAATATGAAAGTAATGTACAAGTGAATGTAAAGTCGTGCAACCCTAATAATTTTTCTGCTTTACACGAATGACAGTCAAAGTAGCGAAAGATATTGCGAGTAGGAAAATTTATTGTCTGACAGTACTGTTTATGGTAGCACTGCTAAATTACGCCATCGGCCAAAGGAGGGCATTACAAAAAACAGTTTGTTTAGTCCGAGCTACAATGTCATTTACGCAAGAACGTGTCTTCATTGTTGTGAGTTACTGCCAAACGAAATCATTTTTGAAGTAAAAAGAAATGTTTTCAAATGCTTTTCCAGATGCTAATGTGCCAAACAAATCCAATATATCTTGTTTATTTAGTCGTTTTCAAGATACAGGAAGAGTGGATGACCGTAAACGTACAGGCCGTACAAATGTTTTAACGGATGATACTCTGCAAATGATAAACGAAAAACTTCTTCGTTCTCCGAAAAAGTCTCTTCGGAAACTTGCTAGCCAGACTGGGCTATCTTATGAAAGTGTTCGTAAGGCTACTAAAGTGCTGAAATTACATCCATATTGGATAAGTGTGAC
This sequence comes from Catonia carolina, assembly GCA_035578175.1. Lineage (NCBI taxonomy): Eukaryota > Metazoa > Arthropoda > Insecta > Hemiptera > Achilidae > Catonia > Catonia carolina. The sequence goes on along the minus strand of JAQMRL010000001.1, from coordinate 247,893,813 downwards.
TCACCAGCTTCAAGAACCAGACAAGGTAAAGCGAATGCAGTACTGTCGGTGGTTCAGACGTTTCATTAGAAATGACATATCTGTTTTAGACAACGTTCCCTCAGCAATGAAGCTTGGAATCATCTTAGTGGATATGTCAACAGTAAAAATTTCAGAATATGGTCTGCAGACAACCCATATGCGTTCCACGAACAGCCATTACAATCGCAAAAAATTGGAGTGTGATGTGGTGTATCTCGTCGAAGAATTGTCGGGCCTATCTGTTTTTCAGAGACCATAACAGCTGAACGGTATCAACAGATAATTTGTGAATACAAAAATAATCGTGTTATTTTGTGATTTAGTAAGTAAAAAAAATGAAAAAGTACTCTAAAAACAATTTTTTGTAGTTTGGGTTGTGTGACTTTACAGGCACCCTGTATTTATAAAATAGACATAAAATGTAATCTAGGAGTCATAAATAACAACTATTTTTTAAGTGTAGATAGGTAGGCCTACTGATTTCATGAAATATCAACTGTTATGTTTAATTTCAACTTTACGGGTTGTAAAATTTCATAGCTTATAAACTTTATAAGTTATAACTGAAAATGTAAATAAATATGGAAAGCATTTGGCAAGGGAATCACCCAAATAAAAATTAAAGCACAGTTTCTACATGCCTACTTTAATGGTGCTAATCGTGTTGCCATTTTTTTTGGTGGGTGGAAACACAGCCGACGAACTGGTGACAGTCGATTGGCACCACTTTTAACAGCACCAGTAGAAATACAAGACGGTTGTATTTTCTGGTGCCAGTTATTGCTTTTGCTTAATTGTGAACACTTGTTTGCGTTTGTGAAGCAGACTAACTGAACAACACGTATACCTACAATGTCAAAAAATACATCGGAAAATTAAATTCCTGGAAGTGTATGAACAGTTCCCCAGTCTCTGGAACCATAAACTGTTGTCTTGTAAAGACAGGGAATTGATGAAGTTATGCGTGAGGATTTTCCTGAGTTTGATGTAAATACTGACAAGGCAAAAATACGCAGCATTAGAAATGCCTATACTGGAAAAACATAAAGTTTGGAAGTCAATGATTTAGGAATGTCAACAGACAAGATTTACTAACCAAAAGTTAACTTGGTTTTCTGTATCGGACTGGTTCCTCGACAGAATGGTTGAAACTATTGTCATGCCAATATTCAAATATATGGAAACACAAACTGGCACCAATGAAAATCAAAATGAACTTGCGCCAGTCTATATTACTACGCACATACAATTTGGCCCCAGTAAACTATGCATGTGGAAACGTGCTTTACTAACAAATCCAAAACATATTGAATGAAAAGAGAAAGAGAAGAATGAAATTCTTGAATAGAGAAATGCTTACAAAACAAATATTTAAAAAGCTAAAAGAATATAAAAACAAACCAAGGTGGTTCAAAGAACTACCAAGAGAACTGTTACTGAACAAAGTTAAGGATGAAGATAGAAATACATTTGAAAATATAATTGAAGAACATAAGTTTCTCCAGAGGAAAAATTTAAAAAAAACAAACTGAAGTGGGGTGAAGAAAGAAAACTCAAGCGCCAAGAAAACTCAAAGCTATGCTCTGTTAGACAGAGCATGTGAGAAGCCTGGATAACTTACTTCTATATTCCTGTCTATTCGAAAATCCAATAGCAGATGTTCATTGAAGCTTACAAATGAGAACTGAAACTACAATTATTTCCTTGAGGGTAAATTTATACAAAAACAGTGTATGAGCAAGTTATATAATATAACAGTTTATAGAATACTTGAACTCTAACTATTACTCATTCATATTATTATTAACGTGAGTTAGAATCCTAGAAATGTGTTCAGTTATGCCAATAATATCAAATAATATTATTGTCATCAGAGCTTATTTAGGAGAGGAAAAAGGGGTTTCCCATATTTTGAGCAACACACTTAACATTCATTTTTGCAAAGCAGAGAAAATACCTCACTGGGGTATCAAATATTAACATATAATTTCCATACACTTACAAATATTTCCATAATATATTTCAAGTAGATAATATATTAGAATATTTCAACTGGCAACATTTTTCACAAAATTAGTCATAATAATTAAGTAATAATATTTAAACAACTTTATACTCATTTACAAACAGGAAAATACAGCCACAATTGGGAAGAAACTTCAAATTTTTAAATAGAATTACAAAATAAAACATTTGTAAGAAATAACATTATCTTAAAAAATCATGATACTGTACCATAACAATTTCATTAATTCCTGCAATAGTAAAAGAACTAAAGATTATAGTAAAACAAATGCCATAGTAGGCTATAATAAAAAGAAAATTAGATTATTTTTGAAAAATTTTTTTTTTTTTGACTATACAAGATATTTTTATTTGCAACTGTATAAAATTAACAACAAGCAAATTTGAAAAAAAAGGATACAAATATTGACAAATTTTAAGACATTGAGGAGATTGCTGCCCATTGACAGTACTCCAACCATTATCATTAAATTAGTTCATAATTTACTTAATTTTATTTTGTTTTACTTTAATTTTGACGTCTCATGATATCTCTACTCCAGAGTCGTTTCAGTCTTCGTATAGGGGCAGTTGGTAAATCTGGTGTGTCTAGGTCAACAATGAGCTGGTATAACTAGTATAACTAGATAACTAGTGCTCCCTTTTACGTAACGAACGATACACTACACACGGACTTAAACATCCCATACATCAACGATGTGTTTTTACGCACATACACACGATTTGAAAAATTAAAATTAAAACTGATTAGATAATTTGAAGCCAGTGTTAGTTTATTTCATAATGAATCACGATCTACAGTATTTGATAATAACCATACGTTAATTCTCAAATTAAAAATATGAGGCATGTTTGACATTAGAAACAAGATCTTATCTTGACCTTATCTTGATCAACTTATTTGAACTTATTAAATTTTATATGAGACAAACTAATTTTTATACATGAATTTCATGTTTATCATGATAATTATTTATGTTTAAAACAAAAGTTAATTGATAACAAGCGTACAAAAAGTTATTGTTCTATAAATTTGGCAAAAACCTGGTTTAGATTATATATCGTACAGTATTTAAATGGTTTGTTGCTTCTTAATCACTTGTGAATTGACTAATTTTCAAAAACACTACTTACAGGTTGTTTTAAAAATTTGACAAACCAGAATAATAAAAGTATGATAATAGTTTGCTACTATTCCTTTAATAACCAAATAATACATTTTTATTTATTATTTAAAATTAAATATCATCCATTAATCAAATGACATGTTATAATAACAATAATTGTTATTATTATTGTCATAAGAACAAAATATTTTATTAGATGTAAGGTGTCGGATAAACGGTTCAAGTAGTCAGAAAGGATATTGAGAAAACCGGAATAAACCAAGAAAATTTAAAGAATAGAACCAAATTCAGACTACTAATTATGCACTATAAGGGCTCCCACGAACAGCAAAAACAAATTACTGAGTGGACAGAAGAAAGGAGAAAAACCTGTAGTGAACGAATGCTGAGAATGTGGGCTGCAAAAAGAGCTTCCAGAAATATCTTAAGTCACCTCACATGACTTAAAATCAGCCCAATATGGAAAAAAAATAATTTAAAAGTAAAAAAGGACATTATTCGTTTAAAACATTCAAAGCTAAAAAAAATTTATGCTGAAAATACAGTTTTAATGGAGTTCGTAGACTAAGAATAGAGAGCTTGGGTATATGTTCCCTACTAATACGCAATCGACCTCGCTTAAAGCATGCTCTGTCAGATTAAAATGAATGAATAATGTAACGCTGTTTTAGCAATTTACTAGTGGAAATAAGATTATTATGGCTGCCTCCATAGCATAGTGGTTAGCACACTAGCCTACAACATGGCGGTCCTGGGTTCGATTCCCAGCTACTGGTCTGGAAATTTTCACAAGTCCAAACCCACTGTTCCAGTTACATAACCCACCGTAGTTGCTAATAACAAAGCAGTTGATGCGACTTTACATAAACTAAAAAAAGAAGGTTATTGTTCTGAATGTGAATCACATTATTTTGCGATAAGAAAATTTATAAATATAGATACATTTGTTATCAGAAGTAAAGTACAGGAATAATACAACCTATATACGCTCCAGCATTAGAACAATATCTAAGTGATATTTATCAAGTGTCCAGTCTGCTTGAAATTCCGGATGGTAACAATTTCCAAAATAATTTTTTTTGGAAACGTTTAATTTTAAATTAATGTTATAAAACAAAGATGTAAACCCAGACTTAAGACTATTTAAAAAGAATTTATTGGGAAATTCAGTGATTTGTACACTGTTTTTATGTTGCAATATTAGAATGTATTTAAATTAGTAAAATTGTTAGAAAAATACATGAACAGTATTTTTGAATTCTTTCTGTCAATAAATATTTCTTCAAAATGTTAACTTATTTAATTATATTTAGTGTACAACATGTTTTGTAAACACTGCACTACATAAACATTCCTAATCCCAACTAAGACAATTTTTCTCCTAAGAAGATTATGTTCTTACATCCCTAAAAAGTCATATTTATTAACCAGAATTTTCTGTAAACAATTAATGCCAAACATAGGTAATAATTTCATAAACTGTTTAGATAAAATGATTATACAACACAAAATATACTGTTACATTGATAAAAAATTCATATATAAAATACAAACTTAACTAATTATTACTTAAAAAAATGCGGATAAAGTAAATCCAAGAATACAGTAATTAATAATACAACAAAAATTACTTAAAAATACTTAAATTGAGTGTACATAATTACATTAGAAAATTACAATAATATACAAAATAATTCTATTTTTAATAAAAATACAAATTATAAAGTACATACAAAAAAAGGAATATTAGGCCTATCTGTTATAAAATAAAATAAATAAAAATTATCAATATCTTATTAATAAAGAAAATAATAATATGCACACAATAATAAGCATTGTATAATACTTACCTATTTTAAAACTGTAATAGTTATAATAATTATTTTCAATAGAAATATTTGTACACAAATTAATATTACAGCTTTATCTCTCTACACAATATCAATAATAAAATACAACTATTAATATTAATAATAAAATTTTACACTTTTAGTACACTAATAACTAATATTATAAAAATTATAAACAATATAGAAGAGTTAATGGCAAGGTTTCATGCAATGATTATGAAGATGTCCTGTTTGAAATTGGTTAGTTGAAAATGTTTGATCAAAATGAAATTGAAATACACAAAATCAAAAGTTCGCTTGCTTAATTAAATAAAGCATTTTATTACCATTTAAAAACTTCTATGGTTTCCGCTATCAATAAATAGGCTATAAAGTGAATTTTTTTTTTAAATTGGGAAAGAAAGGGTAAATATATCTCAGATTGTGAATCTATTCATTTGTGAGTACACTACAACCTGCCACATCTGTACTAATATGACAACTGGCCGATCCGGATATAACCTGGTCATTTATATATCGCTAGAGGGCCACGTTTATTGTTAAATGTTATTTTATATGATTTTATTGGTTTGGTATTTGTACACACAATTTAAAATACAAAAAGTAAAATTGGTTAAAAATGTTTACTTATAGGATGCCTACCTACATCAGTAGGCAACATAATATATTTTAAAACGTTTTACATCTGCTTCACACACTGCATAAGGTTTTTTGGAAACCATGTCCCTCAACATTTAATGGCATCTCCTTTTCACTTGTTTCGTCTTGTTGTTGAACATAACTGATCAGAGGTTTGATGGTTTTGAATGTCTTAGAATGACTCATTATAGGCTTGTTGTTATCCTCTTTGGAGTTCAAGATATTCTCATCGCTAATGGACACCATTTCTATGATGTCACAGTCTGTAATTTTGTTGATTTTATGTTCACTTAACCACTTCTTGACTTCATCGTTATTGATTTCTTCACATACAGGCAGGTTTTTTACAAGTTCTTCAATCTGACAAACAAAATTCCAGCTGGAACTTTCGGTAACCAAAATTGAAAAATTAGTTGGAAGATACGTCTGGATATCACAGATCCGAAGTGATAGGTTGTATTTCACAAATTAATTATAATCAATAATATTGATTATAACATATTATGTTTATTATGTTTACACATATTATGAAACATATTATGTTAATAACTATTCTTCTTTATTTCATTTTGGTACAATCAAATACTGATGATAAATGGATAAATAAAATTTACCTTTTATACTATAACAATTCTCAGTTCTTTTTTGTGTTGGCCTCCACTTCTTCACGTTTAGCCAAACTTTTCCTCACCACCATACTACTGGTAATGCTCATAAGTTGACGATCGTCAGCGAGTGTAAGAATAGAGTACTAGAAGGGGGGTTGGAAGTGCTACTATGTGTACTTTTCTAAATACATCATAGCAATAGCTCAAACCGCATCATGTTGTAGTTATTTAATCTTGGATTGATGTATGTGTGTTTACAACTATGTTGTTTTACAAACATCCCATTGTACCTATTATTTATTGATCCTTAATAAACATTCATTCTAATTAAGCCATACTACTACGTCTAAGCTACACTTAGTATTGTTTATTAGTCATCAGCAGTAAACTGAATTATCCACACTGACATTTGTAGTGATAGACTAGTTAGTCCTTTATTTACATTTTGAGTTACACGCTTGATACATCTTATGCTACTAGTATTTTTGTTTTTATGTTAGCTGATGTTAGTAGGATGGATAGTACACTGTTCTTAGTGAATCGTTTATTTCAAAAACCCCGTAAGTGACATTTTTGTCAAAAATGACTTTTTGTGTTTTCCATGTTTTATTGATGAAAATACACCATTTGGTGTAGTAACACCATATATACAACTTTTAAAGGCAAAGTAATAAGCAGATGAAATTTAAAAAATCGAGTGTTTATTTCAGAAACCCCATATGTACTGTACATAATGGGCTTTCTGCAACAAACTTGCTATCAGCTGATCAATCTATCAGCTGTTTTGAGGGTTATGTGACTCCTAGTTTCAAAGTATAATGAATTTCACCATTCTACTGAACATCTGGGCAAAGTAAAGTGTTCTCAGTTCATCGATGGTGTATCAAATTTTCATTTTACATTGAGAACATCAAAAAAAGTACACTGCAGCAGCATCTCGCATTTCCAGCAGAACCTGCATATCAAAATCCTGTAAAAATTCATATTAAAAAAATCAACGATTTAAAAAAAGTTATTCAGTATATACCCGAGGAAAAGAAATCATTTTATGAAGAAATCTACCAATGGCCAACAATGGAGAATGAAACATATGACGAGTTTGACGAAAATTGATGTAATTAAAAAAAAATAATCAAATAATGTATTACGAACTACTTATTATATTTAAAATATGAATTAAAATTGAAATTTTTAGTAAAAAAAAAGTTTTCTTTTATAAAAACACTCTCTGTTTTATTGTTGTACAAAAAAATGTTTATTTTAAAAACACCATAAGTACAGCATCATATTTAATGACGAAAATTGATGTAATTTAAAAAAATCAAATAATGTATCACGAACTACTTATTATATTTAAAATATGAATTACTATTGAAATTTTTAGTAAAAAAAATGTTTTTTTTTTTATAAAAACACTGTTTCTGTTTTATTTTTGTACAAAAAAAAATTGTTTATTTTAAAAACACCATAAGTACAGCACCATATTTAATGAAATTTCTAAGAAAAGAAAAAAGAAAAACACAGTTATTTTATACTGAAAGATGTGTTTTTATGTCCTTTAATATAAGCATGAAACCACTCTTGTAAAAATTAAGCTTATTAATCCAGGTAGTTTTTCTCAGTTTACCGAAAATTTCATTTTTGTTACTTATGGTGTTTTTGAAATAAACGATTCGTATGAAAAGTGCATCATCAACTTATAGCGCGTTACCAGTACAAATGGATTGGAAGGTTGGTAGGTTGAATTAGAGCACACAACACAAGAGCTGAAGTCTTAATAAGCTGTACTTGTCATTCATAAAACAGAAGTGTCAAGGTTAAAATCACACACTAGTAAAGAACTCTCGTTAAAATAAAAAAGTGTGCCATATCACTGATATAAGCCATACACAGCATCATTGAACAAGAAATAAACAATCTGGCAGCAGAAGTCAAAACAAAGATTTAATATCCCTCCTATACAGCTGTTATTGTCTGAAAACTATCCAATAATTTGAAAAAACCATTCACCAGAGATGTACAACAAACGATCAGGTGGTAAGGAACTCGAACACCAATCCCAATATAATCCAATGCAATACAGGTATTAATAATAATGAAATCTTGGATTAACGTTAAGCATCGACCTCCTCTTTGCCGCAGTGTTTAGAGTACTAGACTGTGCTGCACCTTGCAAAGAGGAAGGTCCCAGATTTGACTCCAAGTCAGGATCTGTAAATTATTACAAGTTATAATCTGTCGATTCAACCAAAAAAGTTGATGGAACTTAAAAAGAAAAAATAATGTTGAGCATTACCGCCAAAACATTTCTTGTTTAATTGGTAAATTAAGCAAACTTAAATTTTGTAGTAAGAAAAAATTTGAGTTTGAGTACACATAAAAAAATTTAATAAGAAATTATTTTAATATTTTAGGTAATAATTTAAATTAATTCACACAAAATATATATAAAAAATACAGTAAAATGGTGACAAGATTCTCTTATAAGCGATCATATATGAAAACAATGACAAAATTAATTAAAAAAATATTTTATCACTTAAATATATTTTAATATGGGATACAATACACTGAATGGGACCAACATTCAATATTAGCTTACATAGCTTCATAGGACTCATCATTGTCGCTGTTAAATACATTAAAGTAAATGCAACTTTAATCCATTTTAAATTTTAAAATATATATATAACCTGAATGTAAATACCTTGCCACAGGCATGACAAATTAAAATACATTACTACGATAAACATAAGTAACAGTAATTAATAGAAAATTGAATACCATATAAATCTACTATATGCTTAAATTTTATAATTACATTTAATAAACAAATATAAATAAAAAACTGTATGTATTATGATAAATTCCATCTACTTAAATCTATAATAAAAATTCTACAGTAATTTATTTCCAGTTATTCAATAATACATACCATACTGTTCTTAAATTCTAATAATACTTGATAATTTTTTCAATAATAATTATCTAAAATACGTATCACTAACTTAAATCTCATTTATTTTACACTAGTTGACGATAATTATTGATTTTTGTTTTCACTATTGATATGATTAAAATATGGTATTTTAAAAATTTTACTGCACCTAGTAGTTTTGGTGAATTTTTACAATGCAATTTGTGGTTTTTTATTTATAATCAACTCATCCAACTGCCCTTGACCAGTCTTACAAGCCATAATTTTTCTCCTACTATGCCATGAAAGAGAGGTATATAAAAAGGAAATATGTAACATGACTGTTTTCATTGGGGAAATCTAACATTAAAAAACAATACTTTCCTTCCTATATATTCATATAGGCAAGAGAAAGTAAAAATGCATCCTTATTTTTTACCATTCATTCACATATCAGTATTTTAGTTAAATATTTCAAAGATAAAAAATTTATAGGCTAATGAACTATTTAAATTATCATGGCATGGTAAAAATTAAATGGATTGAAGTAATTCACTAGTAAAATGCTAAACTTATTAATTAATTGCACTTGTTTTGATAAAGTCGTAGACTTTCTGGAACTGTTTAGAAGTAAACAATTCTGAAACGATTATGTTTTTACAAGTACAAATGAGTAATTTCTAATAAGTTTATTAAGGAATCTCTTTGTGCGATCAAGATCACAAAAAACTTAAATATTCACCACAATGACAGGGACTTACTTCATACATTACTTTTTGGTTGGTAGAGATTAGAAATGTTTTTTTTTTAAATTTCATAATCATTTAGACAAAAAATATATACAGTAAAGTCAAACTTTAAAACGTGTAAACATCCAAACCAACATGTTATTTAACAATTTCAATAATCTAACGGTTTGGATAATGTAGTCTTCTAATGATAGATGTTAAAGATTTAGTTGTTAATAAATATTTAACCAGTGATATGTTTAACGTTCACATAACTTAAAAAAGAAATTAAAGTAACATCTTTTGTTTTTACTTCATGAAGATTTCAAAATTTTTATGTTACTAAATGTGATTGGCAATTCTAGAATAAGTGTATCCCTAACAATTTCTTAACAAAGGTTTAATACAAATTACAATTTTTATGAAAACACTTTTTTTCTTTATTATGTACTACCTATAATTTCTAACGAAAACGTTTAGAAACACAGATAAAACTACTAGTTATAAAACGAATCAAATAGTGTAAAATAAACAAATATAAATACAATTATAGAAATAAAATACAAATTTAATTAAACAATGATGATACCCTAAATATTATTATTAATTAATGACAAAAGATTAATGATACTATCTATTAATTCATTCATACAAATACTGTACCTACAAATTTAAAATAATAAATATTTATTTATAAATATCATACCTATTATTATAATCCATGTAACCTAACATAAACTGATAAAAGCATTATTACAATATAGGCTATATAAATAATTATATTACTGTATAATACGTAACCACAGCACCACAAACATGTAGTAAAAGTCAATGTTATTATAATTTTCTTCAAAATTATATCACCACATTTATTACAGCTATTTTTTATCATTATCAATTAAATCATTATAATTTCTCCATTGATTTTAAATAATGTTTATCATTGAACATAATTAATTAATCAACATTGTCATCAATTAATATTTAATGTACTATTTATGTTTCATACTTTTATATTAATCTTTAATTAACTAAATGTTTACTTTAATTAATACAGATTTTTGAATAATGTTAGGTTGGGTAAAGTCATGTCTTGTCTCTTTCCATTATGGTATTTTGCACAGTTGACATCCATCTCTAGTAATCTACACCCAACAATGCACAGGAAGATTAGAGAATAAATATGGTACACAACCTTCATGAGGTACTATTTGAAAACTAATTCTACAGATTTAATAATAATATAACCAGTACAAAATTACATCATTGTATTATCTGAAAAATGCTATTATGATTACATAAAAAAATATGTAAGGTTAGGTATGCCAACTTTCTTATAAGAAATCTACATTCTTGGTACTATCACTTTGTAGCTTTTATCATCACTAAGAAATCTTAGTGATTAATAATGAAATCTTGAATACGCAAAAATAACAAACTGAGCTGCATGTACCGTTTAGTTGGTTAGGATAATAAAACAACAAATTAGAAAATTCCAGGCTTGATTATCAGCTAGGGTGTTGAAATTTTAACAAGTTAAAACTAATATGAAAAAGTATAGAAAACAGAAGTTATGTATATTCAGCATCGACATATTATTTAAATGAATGTCTACAGGGCTATTAATAATATACTTAAGAAACAAAGGAAAACAAAAATAATTAATATTGATAAAGAGATGAAAGATGACCTTGGCATGTATTTCATTATAAAAATTCTATTACTGAGATATCTTAGGTTATGTGAATCATCTTAGAAACAATTAGTCATGAGCTGATAAAAATACAAAAAATTAAAACTTAGAAAATTCATAATTTTCATCTTCAATAGTACAAAGGAAAAGAGCTGTTGAAAGAGAAATTTGTAGCTTAATACATTTACAAAAGTTACACAGCAAATTGAGAACATCTTCCTTGAAATTAATTAAAAATTCAAATTTCCTTATAAAAAGGAAGTTCACTTATCTAACCATACATTGAAAGTTGTATTTTGGTGACATAAGAAACCAAAGAGTGTATTATGTACATTCTATACAAAAAAATAAAATAAAAAATAAATAAAATAAATATGGTAATGAAAATACATAATGTAATAATTTATAAACATTTATTTACCATAAATAAAAATAATAAAATAATTACAACACACTTTTCTGTACAATGAACATACAATAAATTAATAAATAATAATTAATTTCAATAATAATTTTTTCTCATTAAAGCTTTCATTAATATCAGTCTGTAATAAGGTAATTAAGTTATTAAAATAAAATTAATAATTAAAAAAATACTGTTGTAATACTACCATTAATCAATTAAATTGTCAATGAGTTTTTTTTACAAAACCATCAAATGTGAATGAAACTTATTAAAAGAATTATTCTCTTATTTTATTGTTTAATAATAATACACCTTGATGACACATTAATAGTAAAGATTTATAAATATTAAATAAAGTTTATTTCATATTTATAAAATATGTAATGATATTTCTTCTTCATTTTATGTTTTTTCTTTTTGGCTTACATGACTATAAACTTTGTGTTAATAATCTACTTGCACTGACGTGACCGACGTTGAAATCTACGCATTCGATTATGCCAGTCATCTTTCCATTCAATAACAATCGATCTTTGACTCATTATCAAACCAGGTCCTGGTCCTTCATCTTGTCCTTCTTTCTCTTTACCCAAGATCAGATAGGATCTGCAATAGAATAAACAATACAATAGAATGAAAATTAATACAATAAGAAAACAAATTCGTAGACAAAAAAAGTATGTGTATGGGGGTAGATAATAAAATTTAAAAATTCAGGTACAAAATATTAAGTTTTGGATGCTCTCTATAGATACTGAAGTCATGAGATTGCCTTTCGTGTATGGATGGGCTGTGAGAAAGGGAAGTGAAATATTTGCAGTGCTGCCAACCTCAACAGTGAGACAATACTCATACATTTCACTACTGTGCAGTTACTACATACATTTTGTAAGCTGTGGTTTATTCCGAGAAAATGTTTTCTTCATAAACCTTGTTGTTGTTTTGGTCAACAGCCGAAAGGCTGATTTGAACCTCTAGAGGTTTTACTAAGTAAAAACGAGGAGTGAGGTGGTTTACTATTGCCTTCCTCATTGAGTTAAGAGATTGTGCTTATCAGCAGGCCAGGCCCTCCGAAAAGCATCCACTTTACACCCTACAAATGACACCTTCGCTTCATTCACCACAGGGTCTGGCTGTATAGTGAAATTAATTACTCTCAGAGGAGATAACTCTGACTAATGTATTTTACACCTCTACCTCTTCTGTTCTTAAATAGTTCAGTCATGTAATTGGCTGACTACCTATGTGTTTAGAAACAGAACTATTTTTTGTAGCCCTGGAACCAACAGATCGAGTGCAAAATTTAACACTCCACCTGCCCGTTATGGGCATAAACCGTATAAGAAATAAATGTGACCTGTAATATTGCCTATAGCTTAATTACTGTGCATATACAAGCTCCGTGCATCTGTCTGGAATGCAACTAGCATTCTAAGTTACTAGTCATACTGAAAACATGCAGTCAGCAACTCAAAGTAAAGCAACATAGTATAACTCAAAGTAGTACTAGTATAAAGGGTGGTAATAGGCTATGTTTGTGAAAAGGGAAAACTCATGCTGAAAGGAATGTTGTTTACTCCCCTTGTTCTTCACCCTGCAAATGACCAGAGCTTGCATACGCATAGTATATGACTAGAAATATTTGATTTACTGTAATTACCAGCTACCTTATTCAATTGGGCCAAATTTTTCTACGAATGAATCGCTTTCTTTAATCGCTGTCACCGGCATCTTCACTATCAGTCTCACTAGTATCTACCTAATCGTTTCCTTTTTTTACCAGGTGTTAACAAAACTGTTGAAGAATAGCTTCTTCAGGTCTTTAATTTCCTTCTTTATTTTTTGAATTGTGGAAAGAAAAACATCACAGTAGTTAGCCACTCGCTCAAGGCTTTTTTTGTTAAGAAACATTTTTGTTTAGCTTCAACTTCACAGCATTATTACACTGCATATTAGATTTTGTTCAGCAATGTGAATAGTCTGCCAACCACCTTTTCAAGAAACTGACATTTCTGTTTACGGTAATAATAAGTTATATTTGCACAGTTACCCTACAAAAGGTTCCACAATATAGGCCTACTGTACATGCTCTGGGTATAGTGTAAGTTGTTGTGTTTGTTGTACTGAAATTAAAGCAGTTGCACATGCGCACTGATGTTTTTTCCCCTTACCCCTCAATGCAAACTAAGGCAAACTCGTGACTCAAACAACTATAACAAAATTTGGGTTGTTAAGAGTGTGAGTTGACAGTTGATAGTATGTGATGTGGCACATGAACTATGGAATCCCCGAACAATAATACTAGGAGGAGGTAAACTGAATTGAAAGGGAGTGAAGGTACTTACCTGTTTGTTGCTATTATTAAACTCAATGCACAAGTACTATTCTAGTTAAAAACACCATATATAATAATTGAATAGGACTAGTAGTAAAAACTGCATTAATAAGTAGGTAGTTCATTCCATTTTTATCTTAGAAACTGTTGAAAACAATTGCTCTGAAAATGATTGGCGCTGGCCATCCCAATGGTGAGAAAAAGTTCACATCTAATTGAAATCAAATTTAACTATGACATTTCTTATGATAACGCAATGAATTACAGACACGAAGCACTGAATTAACCCATTACTTGCCAGAAACTGTCATAAACATAAATATTTTGATAAAACATGATTCATCGCTGGCGCCTGGACATCCGATTGTACCATAGGTTACATTAGTCTCATTCTTCCAACTGTATACTTATATGATCTGTTTAAATTAGTTTTAAAGTTTTAATTGGAATAATGTTAACAGATAACTTATTAGAAATTATAACTGTTACAATCTAGAACATTTTTAGTAACAGAAAAAAATTACTTTGTAAATAGACTGACTAATGTTTTCGCAAATTATGATAGCGCATAACTATGTACTGTCTGGCTTCCGATACCTAACTGTTACTCTCTAACTCCCACGACTTCACATTACACTAGAACAACTAACTGCACATTTAGAAAGCAGAGTTCATACGTAATCACATAAGATAAAGCCAAATTAGTTAAGGTAATAATAGTTTCTTGAGATTTTGATAAATAATGTACAATACAATATTCACCGAAGTAACAATATTAGATGTGTATTATAATTAAATAAAAGTAGACTATTTTCAATTGAAGATAATTTTCCAGTTGAACCAGAAAGTTTACTCAAGGCAGAAAAAGAAAGAAATTAAACTAAAGATAAGAAAATAAAAGGTGTTAAGACAACAGGGTTTATATAAATTGCTTATATAATTCCTAGTTTTAGGATAACTAAAATGTAATAAAAATTTGATGTTATTGCCAAAAAGTAAACAGAACCACCACTGGGTTAGGACCAGATACAAGTGAGAACTAAGAATAGAAACTGAGTACACAGCAAAACTACCCAGTACATTCTGCATCAGTTATAAGTAATGACTGATTACATTTGCTTGTTACTGGGTAGTAAACTGAACAGTAACATAACAAAATTCCATCCCACCATATTGGTCCATTACATTTGAATCAAGAACGAAGGCATTCTTCTCTTTGTTGTATAAGACATCGCATATTTAAAACGCAGCATGTTTAATATAAACAGTGTTTCAGCTGTTGTTACCATCATTATTATGAGTATCTGCTTGGTAATTACCAACTATACTGTTTACCAAAGACCATATAGGTTCTAATACACTTTGTAGAGGTCTTGGGTAATGCAAAAGCTGTACCTGTAATACTACACATAATATCACTGTGAGCTTAAAGATCATTGGATTTAGCTGCACTATTGCTGGTTCGCATTTTCCACATGCTATTTCTTTGAATAACTCACACAAGCAGATGAGCGCATTAAAATTATATGCTGTATCTGTAAATATGATACATTATAGATGTATTATAGTTTTGTTTTGATTTTCAGTTCATTATTTATAGTTTACTTGGTTTGTTTATTGTATGAAATTACTTTTATTTATCTGTGTAAGCAACAAAGTTGATTGACAAGGGGCAAGTTGGAGCTATTAGTAATGCTAGAAGCTGAAGCCCACGATGATATGACGCACAGTGTAGCACTAGTCTGTATAAGTACTTAAAGTAACATGTACTTTTTGTCGAGTTTTACCAGAAACAGAAAAATTGTGTTCTGACCCAAGATTACTTTTAAGGCAATTAGTTTTAAGAGCAATTTAGTTTTAAGAGCAGCAGTATCCAATATAAAAATTCCCATTATAGGAGTTAGAACTCCAAGACGGAGTAAGTCTCCAGGCAACATTATAATATCTCCTTTTATAAACTAGTAAGTACTACTTTAACTTCAACTAAGTTAAAATAGAAAATTGCTTAAAAAAGAAGATGTTATCATGTTGCCGGGAGACTTACTCCATTCTGGAGTTCCATCACCTAATGCAGGTGGGTTATTATAATCTGACATACAATGCAAAAACATGGGAATTATCAGAAAGAAGTAAAATAATTATTAAAGTCATGCAGATGAACTTCTGGAGAAGAATGTGTCATATCTCAAGGTTGAACCAAAGAGGAAAGCAGCAATCTTTGAAAAAATGGGAAGAAGTGTTCACAGTTCATTAGATGAAATAGAAAAAAATACTTAGTTGTGGTATGGACACCTAAATTGGATAAATGAAGAGAGGTGGCCTAGCAGAATATGGAACTGGACCCTAAAGGAGAGATGGAAAAGAAAACGACCAGTAAAGCAATGATTTTTTTTTTTAGTTTTAGGTCCAACTGTTTTACACATTAATGCTACCACAGACAATGAGTGAGTGATGATAAAGTACCAGAACTTGCCAGAACAAACCCAGGACTCCTAGTGTAGTAGTCACAGTTGATCACAACAAGACACCTAAGAAACCTGTAAGGTGCGATTGGATGGATAAAGGATTGGCATTTGGAACACAAAAAATTAAAAAAATCTGGTGTGAAACACTCACACAACTTTCTCTTGCCAATGCAAATGATTAATAATAAACCTAACATTATTAATAAAATATTAGAAATAAACAAAAACTAACCTCAAAAACATAACCTTATTTTAATCATGAGTGAATGACGCAAAATGACAATCGAACTCAGTTTGGCTTAAAAATACGGAAAATCACGCTTTCACGCTAAACTAGGCTCTGTAGAGAAAAATGCTCTAAACAAAATTTGTAGATCTTTTAATTTTCTATAACTTTTATTATATACACTTTTGTCGTAAAATGCATACTAAGACCGAAATGTTAAAAAAATCGATTTTTCTCACGTTTTCGTGAGAAAAAAAACAGAAAATCGCAAATTACCGCGAAACTAAGCGTTATACAAAAAAATGTTTGAAACAGAAGTTGTAGGTTTTTAAATTCTCTACAACTTTTATTAAATAAGTTTTTGCGCTAAAATTTATATTAAAGCCGTAATCTTAAAAAAACAACGTTTTTACGTGAAAACAGCCTCACCGAGAATTTCAGCAAACATGGCGCCTACCCTATCTTGTAGAGAATAAAAAATTGAGTAAAATAGGCGATTTTAAAAAAAATCGTAGGACCAGTTTTTGAGAAAATCGCAAAAAACTGAAAAATTATACGAATAAACTACTACTTCCGGTTGACCGATTTTGATGAAAATGTTCGTGTCGCGTCCGGTAGTGGTATGTAACTTAAGTTTCAAGTTTCAAGTTCGTACGATGTTCCGTTCTTGAGATATTCTGTTCACACACACCCACACACAGACACACAGACACACACACAGACCAATCGCTAAAAACATGTTTTTTGGGTTCAGGGGGTCTGAAAACGTATAGATCCGGTGAAAACTCGATTTCGAAAAATCGACATGAAAACAATACTTTCCTTCCTATATATTCATATAGGCAAGAGAAAGTAATAATAGCAGTGTACAAAGTACCCCAAAAATTACAAAAACACTAGTAACTGGTAAATAAATCTTTAATTTTTACACACAGCTCAATCCGATATATTTACTTAAATTGTTTGCAACATGAATTGACAATACGGAAGAAATTTAATGGCCTTTATTGTAATGCATTTATCATAACACTGAGTCAGTCGATAAATTTATAACAAGTGGATATATTGTCCAGAATTCACAATTATAAGGCCATTCTGATGTTTATCTATTTAAAAGACTGTCAAACCAGAGAAGTTTTTTTATTATAAATAAAACACAAGTGTTATAATTAACAGTACTGTTACAATAATTATTTTAAATGAATATAGTTTTATACATACTTATTAGATTTTATCTTGGGACATTTGCAAGCAAGGTCTTTGCTATGCACCCAGACATGAGTATTTCCTCGACGTAACCGAGAATCTTGAGCCCTCTTGTAAACCGATTGAATTGACATTGAGAACCTGACCCAGTCTTCAACAACTTCTCTTTCTAACACTTTTCCAAGGACAGCTGAAAACAATTTTTATTATTTATTAATGGTTTTAAAAATAAATTTTTTTCAGAAACATAAAATTAATGAAATACTAAAGTATTAACTATTTATAATACTTAAGAGTTTGTTAATTTTCATTTATTTATTTGGTCAATGACCCTGAAAGGAATATACCATTACATAATATTTTTATTTTGTATACTTAATGTATTGTATAACATATTAATTACTAATTACTAATTGCTATCACACTAATGTAGCTAAAATGCTTACTTTTTTATTATTATTCCTAATCTGTGTACATTGCAATTTGTTCAATTTAGAACAATAAGCAACCCCATGACCCAATGAGATGAGGATGATGTGTATGACGTGTAAATGAGGTGTAGTCTTGTACAGACTCAGGTCGACCATTTCTGAGAGAGTATGGTTAATTAAACCCAACCATCAAAGTACACCGGTAACCACTGTCTAGCATTCAAATCCATGTAAAAGTAACTACATTTACTAGGATTTGAACCAGGAAACTTTGTCTCAAAATCAGCTGTTAAACAGCTGATTTTGGTGACGACTTTACCTCTAGACCAACCCAGTGGGTAAAATGCTTACTAACTTAATTTTTTATCAGAGTTTCTTGTTATACTGTTTTACATTATACTTATAGCCAATTACCAGCCAACATTTTATCTAATTATTTTTTTTTTTTTTAGTTTTATGTCCAACTCTTTTGCAATTACTGCTAATGCAGACAATGAGAAAGAAGGATGTTAGATGAAGATGAAGGATGAAAAAATATCAGACTTGACTAGGAATTGAACCTGGGACCCCAGTGCATAAGCCAGTTACGCTGACTTCTATGCTGCAGTCCCGGGTTTGATATATTGAATAAATACACTAATAGCTTTCCCTTGCATAACTTAGAACCCCAGTATCACTGTTGATGGGATTGTCTTTAAAATCTTCTTTTTAAAACTTTTAACGAATCTGTAGTAGTCTGATTCATTGAGTTAACTGGGGTGAAGTTTATTGTAGTAGCCTACTTTTACAGCACTGTATTTTGTTCCCGTTTTTTACTTATATTAATTGTGTTTATCTACACAAAACAGTGTTTTGTGGTGGGTGAATATTCATGATTGAAATTATTTTTATCAAGAACGTTTATGTCCTTCTTTGCAAATTTTAACACAGATGATAGAGGCAATATTCTGATGGCTTGGTTTGGAATTTATTAAAGTTGAATCTATACAGTTACCTCAGTATATGATCCCATAACTCAGGAATGAAATATCCGTGGTAAACTGAGAGTAATGTATTGTTATCTACAAACGTTTTTAATCATCTTAAAATAAAAGAAACTGAAGATATATAGAAAAGAAACAGAAGTTACACAGTTTTTAGATAATATGTTCCTTCCAGTTTAAAGACTTGTTCAAGTATACGCCAAATGATTTTCAAAATGAAACTTCTTCTACGTTTTGTGATTTAAGGTTTAACACAATGACTGGGTTTTATGTAATTTTTATGGAGAAAGACACACAATTTGTTTTGTTGATAGTTGTAAACTAAATTGTTGGCTTGAACCAATTTCTGTAATAAATCAAGCACTATTTGGGTTTTTGTAATTAGGTTAAATAACAATGAACCAATAAACATAAAATTTATTTCAATTATTTAAAACTCCCCGAGAGTTTAGTTCCAGAATATTTTTAATTGTTACTTTTAACTGTGGCAGCTTTATCTATTGAGTAACTTGATGTAATGGCATTGATAAATGATCTCTGGAAACACCCTCCCACATCCAATGAGATAGAGTGTTCATCATTCCCAAAATGGATAAAGCCCTCAAGTTCATTTACCAGAAGGTGCTCTGATGAATTACCTCTGTGCATACACCCTCTATTCACCCTCAATACTGCCAAAAACACATTTGTATGACATCACTCAGCTGTAAATGGAATCCAGTTAAAAGCTTAGCGTAATACGAGGTGTGGCTATTAAATAATGAGACTGATGTTGTAAAAAATTTAATTTTAATTTTATGCGTAATCACTTATTGTCACCTTCAATATACACTCCTTCTCTATCCCTACAACACTCCATGAGAATTTTCCATTTTGGAAACAGTGCTGGAAGTCATCTTCTGTCAGCTCCTTTAGGACACGTGCAGCTTTCTCTTTTACAGCTTCCACAGGCTCAAAACTTGTCCCTTTTACTGCAGATTTCATCTTAGGGAACTGGTAGAAGTCACATGGTGCAAGATCTGGTTAATAAGGTGGATGTTCTAACTCTGAGATGCTGTACTTGGCTAGCAACCTTTTGACAGATAACGCAGAATGAGCTGGTGCATTGTCTTGGAGGAGAACCCATGATTTATCCTTCCACATTTTGGGGAATTTTTCCTTGCTCTATGACGAAGTTTAGAAAGTACCTCAAGGTAGTAATATTGATTAATTGTTTGACCTACAGGAAACCAGTGAAGGTACACAATCCCATGGATATAAAAAAAACAATCATCATTGCTTTAAATTTTGACTTGCTCATTTGAGCTTTTTTGGCTCTCGGTGAAGTTTGGTTCTTCCAGTGCATGGATTGGCACTTCGTTTCCGGATCATAAGTAAAAAACCACGTTTCATAACATGTTATTATCTTCTACCTGTTCCCTAAGGTGAAATCTGCATTAAAAGGGACAAGATTTGAGTCTGTGGAAGCTGTAAAAGAGAAAGCAGCACGTGTCCTGAAGGAGCTGACAGAAGATGACTTCCAGGACAAAAGGAGTGTATATTGAAGGTGACAATAAGTGATTATGTATAAAATTAAAATTAAATTTTTTACAATGTCAGTCTCGTTATTTAATAGCCACACCTAATATTTTACTAATTATATAAATAATCATATGCCCATAATGGGCAGGTGGAGTGTTAAATTAATTGCACATGATCTGTTGGTTCCAGGGCTACAAAAATAGTTCTGTTTCTTATCACATAGTCAGCCAATTACATGGCTGAATTATTTAAGAAGAAGAGGTAGAGGTGTAAAAGACACTAGTCAGAGTTAGATTCTCTGAGAGTAATGAATTTTATCAGTATACCACCAGACCCTGTGATGAATGAAGTGAAGGTGTCATTTGCAGGATGGAAAGTTGGTGCTTTTCGGAGGGCCTGCTGATAAGCATACTCTTTCAACTCAGTGAGGAAGGCCACCTCACTCCTCGTTTTTACTTAGTTAAACCTCTAAAGGTTCAAACCAACCTTTCGGCTGATGACCTAAACAACATATATAATCATGTCCTACCATGTTTAACCCATCTTTTTCTAATCACTGCTTTAGCAATAAAAGTGATTTTTTATCACTTGGCATCTGATGAAACCATTAATTTGGTACTACAAGCTGTGATACACATGGCAAATAATATCTACCATGTCAAATAATAAGTGCACAGAGGTGTTAATTAAAACTTTCACCAAAAATGTGTTCCTTGCAGTACTTGTTTACTGGAATTCTATATTTTATAGAGCACACATGCTGTTGATGATGTAATAAAGAATCACTTACATCTGTACCAAAATGAATAATTTCAAAAAATTTTGAAGTGGAATTTGTGTTAAAATATCAATTAAGTGTCCTGTCACATCTTAGAAATACAATTTTATATATTTTAAATTTTGGGGAAAAAGTTTATTATTTTACTCATTTCTTCCTGTACCACGTACAATAATGATACAATAGAGGAACTGCAAAATAACTATTCCTCCAAGATAGTGAGTGATAAATAAGTCTTTAATTGACACCAATGTGTTAAATGCATAAACTAATTGGAAAACTTCTGGTTTTCTGGTGGATAGTAAATAATTTACTCAAATTCTTATTTAAAATAACTGATTTTAAGAGTGTTGTTTTTAATGAAAGGGTTTTTTCACAAATATAACCTCTGTCCGCTTAGCTGTCAATAATGTTTTCACTATTTTTAAGAAAAATTAGTAAGCTTATTTATTTCAAAATTAAGAATTTTTTATAATGATTGTTTTTATAACATATTATACCTAGAAAAATATAAATGTAATCAATTTTCTCAGCAAAACCATACATATATGAACACTTGAACCAATCAACCAATTCTAAAATGTTAATACAGTAAAACAGTGATTATCCAAGCTGAGGTAAACTGAGTTTTGGGTTATTTGAGCTACTCAGTACATTGAATAGTAACTTAATACATCATCATCATCATCTTCAGTTCAAGGATTAGGCTGGATTAAACCTGTTCCGATACCCATCTTTTCCTCGGTCTCCCTATATCCTGTTTTCCTATTGGCTTGTAATTCATAATTTCAAGCGGTAGTCTTCCTGGTTCCATTCTATTTAAATGACTGCACCAGCGTCTTCGATTGTGGATAATTTTTTCACGCAGGGGTGTGACACCCAAAGCTCTTCTGATTTCTTCATTTCTAATTCTATCTGCTCTGAATCATCCATACACACTACGTAGAAACCTCATCTCCGCTGCTTGAACATTACTATCAATTTTCCTTGTATGGATCCAATTCTCACTTCCATAAAGTAATGTTGGGATAGCTATTGTATTATAAAATTTTATTCTAGTTTCTTGCCTTGTTCTGTTTTTGAGGTTTCTGTGTATGCTGCCACATATCCTCTGGAATTTCACCATTTTGTCATATACATCTTTATCTTTATCGTAAGTTACATCATTTCCCAGGTAGCTGAAATGTTTTACCTGTTCTATTATCTTTCCATTCAGCTCTATTTTTGTTCTTGCTGGGTTTTTTCCTTTAAAAGCCATTGATTTTGTTTTCATTGTTGAAATTTATAAATTATATTTTTGAGCCACTCTGTCCAACATAAATACTGCTTTTTGTAAGGCGTCTTCACTTTCTTGCAGTATCACGAGATCATCTGCATACATAATCGAGTTCATCGATATTTGATTTGAAAGCTGTATACCTGAGTCCACAAGCATCTTCCATGTGCGCAGCATGTCGTCAACATAAATATTAAATAATGTTGGAGATACACAACATCCTTGTCGAACTCCCTTGTTTGTATGAATGGCAGAAGTCAATTGTTCATGAACTTGCAGGCAAATGGTCGTATTCTCATATAGGCTCTGTAGAGTTTGAATGATATGTTTGGGATTTCCTCTTGATCCTAGAACTCACCATAATAGATTGCGATTAACTGAGTCAAAAGCCATTGCGAAATCAACGAAAGCCACGTGAGTTTCCAGGTTGTATTCTCGCCTTTTTGCAATGATTTGGTTCATTGTGAAAATTGCATCAGAGCATGACCTACCTTTACGAAATCCCATTTGTTCCTCCAACAATAATGTCTCAGTGATTACTTTAAATCTATTGTTGATTATCCTGGCATATACTTTATATGTGGTGTCTAGAAGGCTGATGCCTCTGTAATTTTGAGGATCCGTTCTGTTACCTTTCTTTAATAATGAGATAACCCTGGACTGCAGCCATTCTTTGGGAACCTGATGCTGTTTCCAGCACATATTAAACAGATGTAATAGTCTGAGGTGTAGAAGTATTCCTCCATATTTCAGCAGCTCCATATTTATCCCATTCAAACCTGGAACTTTACGATTTTTGGTATTTCTCAGTGCATTTGACAGTTCTTCCATAGTTATCACATCTACACTGCAATTTTCACAGAGAGTCTCACTTTTATCTGGTTCTGTTTTCTCACACCAAAGCTCTTTATAATGCTTGATCCAATCATTAGCTTCTATACAATTAACATTTATTGTATCTATTTCCGCCTTATTGAAGACTTTCATGACTTTGTAAGCTAATGATTGCCTTCCATGTACATCATTTTCAATAGTGGATATAAACTTATCCCATGATTCTTGATGAGCTTTCCTTACAACTGTTGAGGCTTTATTTCTAAGAACATGGTATACATTCCTATTTAGCGGTGTCTGGTTTCCTAAATAACTAATAAATAATGTACTAAGTAACTTAATACAAATCAGAAAATATTGATGTAAGCTCTTTACATTGTGGCAAACTGGTTGACAACAGTGCATAGCAACGGTTAGTGTCTAAGGCCAAATGGTGCGTACATGACTTTTATGAGGTTATTATTCCCCAACATCTGACCATTTCTTCACCACCAGACTGGAGTGTCAGCATCCTCTAGGATACTAAACTGGCAAATATAAAGAGAAACTATAAGTATAAACTACTGATAAATCTTATTACCAGAATTGAAGAAGGAACATGGGTCGTTGAATGTTTGAAGAAGACCACTATAAGGATGTGACGACATACACATTTGATGCATTATGGAAGGATATTAAACCTTTAACAATAGAAAAATCATGTAAAAAACTACTGAATTTGGGGACTACAGAAAAAATATAGAATACACCTGAAGAGGAGATAAGAGTGTATTTTAGAGCTAGCCCAAAGAATTCTAGTTGCTGAATAAATTAACAAGAATGATATAGAAGAGTATAAAATGCAGCTGATAATCTTGAAGTCACTGATGAAATGATAGTAGAAACAATAAATAAAAAAGAGGATAACAACAGTGACGATAAAAATGGCAGTGTAGTTACTCAAAAAACTAACTTACTCATTTTGCTTAAAAGCGAATGAGATGGCAACAGAATATTTTAAACAACAGTGTACTAAGCAACTCCAACTGACCATTTTACTACTGCGAAAGTGGCTTGAAACAATGGCAACCAAATAAGTGAGCGGTTTCAAACAGACAACTTAAGATATTATTTTCACATTAAAAACAATGTTTGTTTTATAAATAAAAATTACATGTAGTTAAAAAGTTTGGTAAATGTCTAGTAGTTGAATGCACCCCGATTTTGAAAAAAAATTATGTTTTCTTATTAATTTTTGTGCGCTGATTTCGAATCTGTAATTATTTTTGAGGGCAAACCACTGTGAAATTATTTATAGGCCCTTTTATATCATCGACCTACATAACCTCACTTTCCCGCAACGTTATTTACGCTGTAATATTTAAATTTATGTATATATTTTATTAAACACCTTTATTATATTAATTCCTATCATTTAATAGTTTTATCATTAAATGTATTATCTAGTTTTCCTATCATTTACATTTTGTTACATAATTTAACCTCAAAAACTTAATGAGGTCCTTATAATCCGAGGTAGGTTAGGTCCACGTTAGGTCAGATAATCACGGTTATAATATCATTAAGGGGAAAAAGTTACACAATCTGACTGCCACAATTTAAGACCTCAAAAGAAAGCAGTCACATTGTGTTATTCTATTATTCTATACATTTATTTTCTACCATATTTCAATAATAAATTGTAGTGCTTTATATTGGAACTCCTGCAACAATATCAGCTTTGAATTTACCATTCACCTTAATTTCTGTTATTTGATTGTTTACCATCTGTTTGTGTTTACAACATATTTATTTTGTAACAGCTGTATAGTTATTTATTTGCAATCAGGTAAATAATAAAGTAGGAGTAAATTAGATAAGATAAAATATTTACAAAATATATGTAAAGATAATAAAATAAAAATAATAGTTCAGTTACTTTTGCAAAAATGAAAAGTAATTAATTTGTTATAATTATTGATGCTAAGCAACAGAAGAATACTGGGTTGAAGTATATTTAAAACAAAAGGGCAACAATGAAAATAAACAGTTTTTTTAATCCCCATATAAATGTGTGTATGTTAAAACACATGCATTAAAACGATATGTGTATCTGTTCAATTTAGAACAATAAGCAACCCCATGACCCACTAAAATTAGGAAGGTACAGAATTGACCCACTAAAATTAGGAAGGTACAGAATTGATTACTATGTTGCTAATCCAACAGATTAACTAAGTAAAACAAGGAGTAAGGTGGTTTACCATCGACTTCCTTATTGAGTGGAAAAGTATGCTTATCAGCATGCCAGGCCCACTGAAAAGCATCTACTTTTCACTCTAAATTAAAGATACAATGGAATAATGGGAGATCCAATAAATGAAGACAGCATGGATTTTTTCTTAAACATTTCCACCCTGAAAATTACACCTTCACTTTATTCACCACAAGGTCTGGCTGTATAATGAAATTTATTACTCTCACAGGAGATAACTCTAAGTAGTGTGTTTTACACCTCTACATCTTTTGTTCTTAAATGCTTTCATCATATAATTGGCTGACCATGTTATAAGAAACATAACTATTTTTTGTAGCCCTGGAACTAGCAGATCGAGCGAAAACAATTTAATACTTCACCTCCCTGTTATGGGCACAAAAATCAAGTAGCCTGTTTTTACATGAATTAATTTTTCATTAGATTTTTTATGAATGACACTCCCAAAACTGGTTAGTTTAAGTTTGTAAAAGACTCATCTCATGCATACAACAATTTATCGTCTTAGCAGACTGGTTATAATATTTAAATAAAAAATATAAATGACAAGTAATCATAATACCGTAATCTCTCTTGCAGTATTTGTTCAAATTAAGCCTTTTTGTTCCTGCTCGACATTTTCCACATTGATCTGAAAAAGAAAGAAACAATTCAATTAATAATTTATATATAGTTGAAAATTAAATAAAAAACAGTGTTAATAAGTTTTGACATTGTACTGGGGAGAACATAAACATCTATAAAAAGTATTATAAAGTAAGTAGAAAGAATTTACTAGGAATTTAAAGAAGAGATGTTTTATCTAAAGTATAACTTAAGGGTAGGTTATGAACTACATATTTAAGTTACAAAAACAATTGTAATTTTATGTAGTTAAACTATGTAAGATATTCCTGTACCAACTGATAAATTCTGAAGCAGTTTGTTTTATGAATTTATAAATTCCTATAAACTATAATAAACAGTACAGTAAAAACTATTAAATTATTTAGAAATTTGCACTCTTTATAAAATAAGACAACAAATCTTTATTGCTACATAAAGTAATACAAGAGTACATTATATTTTATGATGTGTTAAATATTAGAATAGTGATTGAGGTTATGATTCTGCACAAAATGCAAAAAGGAGGCAGATTACAAATTCACTTGGAGTAGAAAAAGGAAACTGTGCGAGAACCTTAACCAGAACAGCTGATATCTATAAATTATTATTTTTAATACCTAGTGTGTGTACATTACAATCTGTTCAATTTAGAACAATAAGCAACCCCATAACTCAATGAGATGAGAATGATGTGTATGACGTGTAAATGAGGTGTAGTCTTGTACAGACCCAGGCCGACTGTTCCTCAGAGAGTATGGTTATAATTGAACCCCAACCATCAAAGTACACAGGTAACCACCGGTAGACAGTGGTTACTGTCTAGTGTTGAAATCCGTACAAAAGTAACTACCTTTACTAGGGTTTGAACCAGGAACCTTTGTCTCCAAAAATCAGCTGTTAAACAGCTGACTCGCGGCGACGACTTAACCTCTAGACCAGTGATCTTCAACCCGAGGCCCGCGGGCCGCTTGCGGCCCGCCGCGTAAATTTTAGAGGCCCGCAGAACGATTTCAGTTTTTGAACAAAGAACTTAGAACATTGCATCATTTTGTTGATTTTTAAACGTTGATTTTGAAACTAGTGAAAGGGAAAGAATGTCAAGTTTCGCATTGAACTGAATAAATCACCATTTTGATGTTTTTAGTTTAGTTTTGAGTTTTGTAACATGTTTAAGTATAAGTATATGTGTTCAATATTGATATTTACTATCATTTGTAACCTATATACTTTAAAAAAAATCATGTTATTTCTTTTAACCTGACACAAAATGTTCATATATGTTGATGCTATATATATTCATGTACAAATATATGTACATACATAACATCAATGCGGCCCTCAAGCCCACCTATAATAAAAATTTGGCCCTTTATTAAGATAAGGTTGAAGAACACTGCTCTAGACCAACCCGGTGGGTATAAATTAAAATTACGACAAAATGTCTGATTTTTTTCTCTCAAAATGTTCACTTTTATATACTCGGTTCATCGTAAGAACGATATGTAAAGTAAACAAATCTGTAGTGATAGGTATAAAGGTCTTAACTTGAAAATAGTCATTTTTCAGGAGAAGCAAATGAAAATTTGAAACTGTAATATCTATATATCTTTTATTATCAAAGGATAGTTTGTGGAATTATCTTTTCCAAAAGTTGTTAATATAATTTGTTATACCTTACTTTTATTTTCACTTACCACCGAAAATAAAAATCCCTTTTGCGGCTACGCTGAGGCCCTTTTTTGAGGGTGCAATTAACGACTTTATACCAAGACCTTTATACCTTTTACAGTGTAACTTAATACCTTTTGATATGGTAAATTCTTACTAGTAATACGTTTATTTCTGTACAAATCACTGAGAGATAAAGGCTTCTGAATACATGTTTTAATATCAAGAATGATAAAATTTTATTTTATAATGGTATATTTTAACAAAACAATATAAAAAAAACTTGTTAATCAAATATTGTAGGTATCAATTCCCGTTTTGAACAAATCCAATATTTCATGTTTTGCTAAAGGTTGCAATATACACTTACAATTTTATTGATATTTTACAAAATAATTTTTAATTATTATTGTTATTACTAAGTTATGTGTAAATATTACACAGTCTAACTTTTTTTGTAATCAGTCTCTCAACTGGTTTGATGCAGCTCTCCAAGCTGGTCTATATTGCGCAAGTCCTTTCATATAAACATATCTACAACACCCTACATGTCAGATCTCTCTCTCTCTCTCTCTTTCTACATCTACATCTATATCTGACATCTGACATCTGACCAGCCCGGTGTGTTTGGTTTTTTCTTTCAACCACGGATCAAAGCATAACAGTGCATCTAACGAATTAAGGTTTTGTTAGGTTTAGTAGTTACACGGTACAAGTGCTAACAATATCATCAGTCGCCAATTTTCTTTAGAATCACCATAGAAATACTTGTACAATACGGTTAAGACTAGTAGGTACGAATTTAGCCCTGTATGTAATAACAATAATAAAATTGTGAGATAAAAAGTTAATTTCCCATATAAAGGAACATGGGGACGAATAGGGAAGGGGCAGAAAGAAAGTATATTACAATTGAAAAAATAAAGATAAAGGTGTGGGTGAAAGAAATATATAAGGGTAGAAAAAGAGAGTGAGGGAGGATTTAGATAGCGATAGGGGTGTTATCTGTAACATTGAGGTGGTGGTATTACTTGAAGAAGATTCCTCTAACCTCTCAATCTCCCTTGAACCAAACAAATAGATATAGGTTATTTTCTGTCTCTTTCTAATATTCTTCTATACTGTATCCCTTTCACTTTTACTTGTAGACAATCTTAATCTCCCTTAAAGTGAGAGTGGAGCCCACCCGCATCATAAAAATAAGCCTGTATGAAAAACATCCTCAACTCCAAACAAAAAATATGATTTATCTTCTTATTTAATAGATTTAAATTATTTAAGTATGTAAGGATTAATTTACAATTCGATTCATATTTTCTTTTACTTAACTAATTAAATATACAATTGTTTAACAAGTTAATATTACCGTCAAATAAGATGAAATTAAATGAACTAAAATGAGGAAAAACGTAAACACAGGGGCCGTGTGATAAAATGGGGCAAAAGCTTGTACCGTTGTAAAAGTAAAATTGTACAAATAATGAAAGTTAAAGTAATTCCTAAAATTACTATAACTTCCATCACTCAGTAACAACCCATTAACCCTAGAGCCGGCAATCGTCAATTTTGCGACGATGTTACCGCTTCTTGAACTGGTTGCGTCGCAAAATCGGATTTGCTTCATAGCATTGCAATGTTGTCGTTTTAGTTTTAAACTAATCTACAGACAGCGTTGCTGTTTTGTACAATAGTTTAGTAAAGTATAAAGTAATTTTTTACTTTATACTTACTAGTTTTAGTTGGATATTTTGCCTGTGTTTCTCTGTTGAAACCACGCTATCCGAGAACTGAATTTGGTCATTTCTTGGGTGATGAGTTTTTGTAAATATTTTTTTCAGTTTTGAACATAGAATCGTTTTTTTGTTTTATTTTGAAATAAACATTATAAGTAAATTTCAGTATGTAATGAATTTTAAAAGTAGAGCGTAAGAAAGTTTTAAACAGTAGTGTCATCTGAAATTTTTGAAATATATTTGTCTAAAAATTATATTCAAATAGCTCCAGCATCTCTAACTGTCAGATTAAAATTTCAATAATGTTTTTATTCTATGTTCCTAAGTCTTCCTGTTATTTTGATACGTCACGTGATAAGGTTTGTGATTTATAGCAAATTTTTAATGATTTCTATACGGTTTGGTGACTCATATGCTAGAAATTCTCTGCCGGTCTAGAAAAATGTTATTGCCGGTTATAGGGTTAAATAATGTAAGGGGAAAACCGCCATTGTTAGAATAAGTTATATTAGAGTAGTAGTTAGACAATAAGTTGTAAATATAGCCAACGGTCAATCATCTGATATTGTTTAAACGGGTATATTTCTTCCTTTGTGTTTTTGGACTTTTCTTCCACCTACCAACTTTCAGCGAATCACTGGGATGGTTCTTCTTCCCGTTGGCCCTCCAGGTTGGTTGAACATTTGGTGGGAGAGGGAGGCTTATTAACCAGAGGTTTCCTGGTTCGGACTCAGGAAATTTACAATCAGTTCCTCTCGGACTTAAGAGTGGAACAGAGGAGTTTGTTAAGAAGGGCAGTTTTTGAAGAAGTGAGTAGGAGAACGAGGAAAGACGGAGAACGAGGATAAGAAAAGGAAAGGGGAAAAATATTTGAGGTAAATTCATTTCGTATTTTTTAAGGTTTGCTAAGTTTTTGTTTTTGTATTACAGTTGCGGCAGAGGAAAGGTTGGCTACATTTTTAAATAGATCAAAGATTATTTTTATAGTAGTTACTCAATTTAGTAGTAGTCGATTCATTAAATATTTAGTTTAAAGCGAGGACATATAGTCTTATTTATTTATTTTTTTCTTGCTCTGCTGACAAAGCTGGCGCCTAAAAACTTTTTCATTTTTTTAGTTCATATTCAAGTTTTTGCCCACCGGTAAAGTTGAAGGTGGTGCAAGCTCGTAACCAGGAAGATGAAGTAAAAGGTTTAACACCTGAGCAGAAGGTAGAACAACGAGGATTTGGTGTTTTTCTGAGTAACCTTCAACTTCTGCTTTAACCAATTTTTTTGGGAGATTATATCTACATAAGGCTTGGCTTGTACTATACTTGGCTTGTACGTATGTAATGGTATGAGATCACCTCATAATCGATACAAAGAATACAGACCTGACCGGGAATGGAACCCGGGATTTCTTAATGGTTTGGTCTGCGTTTTTTAGTTTATTTGAAGTAGCATTAACAACTTAACTATTAGGAACTACGGTGGGTTATGTAACTGGAATAGTGGTTTTTACTTGTTATAATTTTCAGATTCTACTCGGAAATCGAACCTACGACCTCCACATTGTAGGCTAACGCTCTACGTATTACGCTATGGAGAAAGCCACTCTACTTTTTATTTTATTCAAAATCTGCTATTTGTAAATAAAGATGTAATGGTTCATTTGTATCTCAACAAATCTGGCCAATTCTGACCGAGTTTTCCTAAGATTCAACTAAACTAATAATAAAAATTAAATTTAAAATTCAAGAAATCCCCGAAAAAACATTTGAAAAGTACAAAAAAATATATGTACTGGCCCTTTAGGTTTCATGTAGACGCGTCGGGGGACCTCGAAAAACAGAATATAACTTTGTTGTTTTACTTAGCGGTACTCCGACGTCAAACCTAAAGGGCTATCTAATACACATGTTTTTTACTTTTTAAAGCATTTTTAAATTAATTTTTATTTCATACTTTTTAAATTTTATTTAATACTAGTGAACATTTTTTACAGTTTTTCATGAAAAAAAACCAGAAAATCACTAATTGCCACTAAACTAAGCGTTGTACAAAAAAATGTTTGTCATTAACATTGTAGAGGTTTTAATGTTCTACAAATATATGTACTTTTGCCCTAAAATGCATAGTATTAAGGCTGCAATCTTAAAAAAATAGGCCAGCCTGTTGGCGTAGTGGTTAACGCAACTGGCTTCAACGCCGGGATCCAGGGTTCGATTCCCGGTCAGATCTGGCATTTTTACATCACTTATTTTCATTATAATCATTATCCACCGTCTGCATTAGCAGAAATCGCAGAACAGTCAGACGTAAAACCAAAACAAAAAAACAAAATAAAATAATTTTTTTTTCAACGGAGCAGAGCCTCCCAAAAATTTTCTTTTAGAAGAATGACCTTCCATATGAAAAATGACCTTGATATTAAGATGATTAGAGATTACATAAGGGTAAGGTTCGGTAAGGGTATAACATTTTTTCGGTTAAATTCCAAGAACCCATTCAGAAATCGTAGAAGTGACCTTACGGTTTGTAGTTTATCACTGTATCATTGTGCTAAACTGATATTTTACATAAAATATGTTCTACTGAAGAATTTTTTTATCAACATTTCTTGAAACTAATATAATTTATTTTTATCGTGTAATTAATTTAAAAATATATTAAGAATTTTTGATAAATTTTGTGTAGACTGATATAGTAGAACAAATGAAGATACAAAAAATTTACAGAATTTAAAAAAAATAAACTGAACTGATGTCTATTTTGGTAAGGCTTAAGACCTGCTATTTGTTTAATAAAATTATTATAGGATATGCGTACGAACACACCGGTAATCTGTTACTGGTAATATGTTAAATTATAACACTTTAACATTTACTAGTCACCTTAAACCTAATTTACAGCTAGTTGAAAAATCAAGTTAAATGAGCTGTGTATTATAACACTGTTTCAACTAGTGGAAGTTTGTATTTGTACGCTTTTAATACAGAGTAGATTTGTTAAGACGTCGCTAAAATTAGTCGTGATTTATAATAAAACTTTGTAAGTTTCTGGCTAAGGAACGTAGAAGTGCCTGTACCGTATTTTTTTTCTTCAGTATAATCGTACATCCGTTTCCTGTGGTCTAATTTTCAGAAACATCATTTCTCACTTCTAATGACATTCAAGTTATTCGATGCCCAACAGTATTCCCTGCACAGTTAAGTCACATATCTCTTCCTTGTTAAGTTTTTAATATTAATATTCCTACATAGTTTTCTACTTACTTTCTCTTACACTAAAATAATGTCATCGTAAAGGAATTAAAAAATAATTTCCTTGAATTTTTGAAGAATCTTGAATTTTAATAACTCATGACAAAAATATGATATTTTAACACATACGCCTAGGTTCGTTCGGTATCTGGATATAATAAATAACAGACTTTCTTTAAGCTTGTTGATTAGGTCATCAGCCGAAAGGCTGGTTTGAACCTAAGTAAAACGTTGAGTGAGGTGGTTTACCACGCCTTTCTCACCGAGTGGAAAAGTATGCTTATCAGCATGCCAGACCCTCTAAAAAGCATCTACTTTCCATCCTGCAAATGACACAGTCACTTCATTCACCACAGGGTCTGGCTGTATAATGAAATTCATTACTCTCGGAGGAGACAACTGTGACTAAGTGTCTTTTCATCTCTACTTCTTCTGTTCTTAAATGTTCAGCCATACAATTGGCTGGCCATGTGATAAGAAACAGAACTATTGTTGTACCCCTGGAACTAGCACAGCAATAACTTTAATGGCAAGTGCAATAAATTTAGTATTTTTTTTTTTTTTTTGGTTTAACGTCCGACTGTTTTGCAAATTGCTGCTAATGCAGACGGTGAGTGATGAAATGAATTTTTTGTAACGTATGAAAAAATGCCATGCCTGAGTGGGATTCGAACCCAAGACCGCGTGATGAATAAATTTAGTAGATCTTTAAGCTTATAACAATAATTTATTGACATAATTAATAATTAATTAGTAAACGTAGATTACTAGCACAATAAAATTAAATTACTTAAATTAAATTAATACAAAACTTATACTTAAAATAAATTTACTATAATTAAGACTTTGTAGTGAAGAGATTAATTGAGAAACGGCGGGAATTCACTTTGAAGACGCATATGGCCTTTATAGATTTTGTAAAGGCTTTCGACAAGATTGACCGCAATACTCTTTGGCAAATCTTGAGGGAAAGGGGGTATTCTTCTAATTTGATAAAAGTGGTTAAGAGTCTGTATAAAAGTACACAAATAGTGATAAATACGTATAAAACATTTAGATAAAATACTCGTAGATCAAGGGTTGAGACAAGAGTGCAGTGTGTCACCTACTTTATTTAATATATAATATTGACTATGTTTTTGAAACTTAGAAAGGTGTGGTTAAGGGGTTAGATTAAGTACTGACGATTACTGATTATTGACGTGTTTGGATTATAAAGGAGAGTAAAGATGAGCTTCAAAGAGCAGTTTTGTTTTAAATGATTTATGTAAAAGGAATAATTTACTATTTTCGGTTGCTAAATCAAGGGTTATGGCATTCAGAGGGAAGTATCCCACTCGTTCTAAGATTGTTTTAGGCAATGTAGTATTAGATTAAGTAACTCACTATAACTATCTGCGCTGCGATGAGAGCTTTGACAGGGACTTGGAGGTCGAAAATAAAATAAATAAATTTCAAGCTATCTGTGGTACCATTAACAGGACGCTGGGTAACAAAGCTAGAACAGAGACAGTAGTGAAGTTCTACAAGGTAATGGCAGCCCCAGTCCTTCTATATGGAAGAGAGTCATGGGTACCACGAAACGCCAAGACAGTACAATCCAAGCAGCTGAAATGAGGTTTTTAAGAAGGGCGAAGGGCTGCTCGAGGCTGGATCTAATACGTAACGAGAAAAATAGAACTGAGTTGGGTGTATTTAGCTCGAATGAAAAAGTAGAGGGGTACCGTAATTAATGGAGGTAACATTTTTGGAATGGATGCCAGAAGAGAGAATACCCTTAAAAAAACGGAATATGCTCCAGTTGTAAGAAGAGGTGGGAAGACCTTGAAGAAGATGGCAGTAGTCGGGATGGACGGGTTGGAATAACTCGTGTTTGTGTAGAAGAACAGGCTGGTTTGTGAGTTCGGAACAGGCTTATGTATAATCCTTGATAGTAAGAAGAAGAAGAAGAAGAGATAATTAAGACACTGTCTTAATTATATAATAATTTAAGAATGAAAATAATTGATTTACCTGTTTAAAACTAAAACGTTATTTAGAACCGGTCTCGTGACTAATTATGATAACCCTACAATACATTCCATTAAAAATTCAAGTTAACACAAAGTAACTATAAAGGCGGTAACTGGTTTTATACCTGCGGTCTTATAGTTTCACCAAACAATCGAGAATATTGTAAAATAAATAAAAAATCAAATGTTTCTACTAGTTTTAATTTCCGAGAATTCCTGTCCAAAAATTCCATTCATCCCAATCCATTATCCTTATTCAATACACATTTCATAGAATACACTATTTCTTACAATGAACGATTTATTTCGTAAACTATGTTTAGAATATCAAATTTACAATGGATTAAAAATCCTCAGGTGTGTCTAGATACCTACAGTTTAGACTAGTCTGGGAACGGAACAAGATTTGTCTGGTCCTTGCATACAACTCCGTACGAGAACTGAACCGTAACTGAAACTAAGCAATATTAAAAGACACAATACGAAAAAATCAGGAAAGTTGACAGCTTCAAGTATCTCGGGTAGATAATACAACCAAAGACCAGCGAAAAGGAAGCGAACAACTACAGACGAGGTAAGATGGTCGGTGCACTTCGAGGAACTCACCACTTGTATAAGAAGAAAGCACTCTCAAGACAAGCCAAGATTGGACATTGTAATACTGTGTGTCTATAAGCGAATTAGTGC
The DNA here is from genome assembly GCA_035578175.1 of Catonia carolina. Classification (NCBI taxonomy): domain Eukaryota; kingdom Metazoa; phylum Arthropoda; class Insecta; order Hemiptera; family Achilidae; genus Catonia; species Catonia carolina. The sequence goes on along the minus strand of JAQMRL010000001.1, from coordinate 247,857,539 downwards.
CTCAGTAATTAAGGTTTATTTATCACAAATTTCCTTCGTTAATTTTAAAACATTAAGTAATTTCTAAATGGAAAAAAGTTTGTTTACAAATTATACCTTGCTTTAAATTTTTTAACCATTCGTTCACAAATATTTCAGCCGTAATATAAACACGGTAAAAGATTTAATACATGCATATTCATATACGTACAAATTGTACACCCTTTTAAACTTTGTAGTATTTTCAGTATAATGTTGAACATAAAAAAATAATCAACCCTATGATGAATGCAAGGATTAAATTAAAGTCTTTTAAAATTCTTGAGGTATGAATATTTACTAAAAGTAATATTTAAAGTTTAATCGTAAAATATAGGTGATAAATCGTAATAACCTCTTCACTAATATTCTAAAAGTATTAAGCCTACATTTTATAATTTATTTTTAAACTGTATCCAAAAAAGTTACAATAGTATAATAAGTCTAATTTTGAGCGTATTTTTAAAATTTAAAAGTGATATCAAATGATTACAAATTTATGTTCAAACTTACTCACGTGTTGTTTTACCTGTACTAATACTTTCAATTTAATATTCAGCATTAGTATCTCCATGAATATTAGATTCTTGATACTGTGCCAATATCGAAAAGGAAAGAAATGTTCGAGAATTTCCGGAAGCACAGAGATTTTAAAAATGTAACGTAAATAATAAGAACAATAATAGAGTAATAATAGGTTTCCAAGAAATAGTGTTATAAACGGGTTTTACAGTAAAGGTAGACCTGGCTATTGTTGTAAAGGTATTGTGAAAGAGCGGGGTACCTATTTAGATAATTGGCCTTTTTGTAACACCTTATATTGAATTTTAATTTGCTTACAGTTGTTAAGATATAACCAGAAGCCGTCAGAGGGATTTTGTGTTTTATTATTATACCGAAATTCTCTGTATTTCTCGAAATCTCCATTGATCCACCTATATAAGTGACGCGAGTTATTCAGTGAGTTCGGTTCCGTTCTTTTCTGTGAACCAGTGAGTGAATTGTAACAGTGCGTTTGAAAAGCTCAGAATTACTGTGTATTGTTAAACGTTATTTAACAATATTATATACAAAAATGTATATAATAAAATACATTTTTGCGCTAAAATGCATATTAAAGCCGCAATCTGTAAAAAAACAATTTTTTTACGAGAAAATAGCCTTTACACGAATTTCGGCAGATATGGCGCTTACCCTATCTTGTAAAGCATAAAAATGTAGTAAATAAGGCGATTTAAAAAAAACAACGTAGGAGCCATTTTTATGAAAATCGCAAAAAAGTGAAAAATGACACGAATAAACTACTACTTCCAGTTGACAGATTTTGATGAAAATGTTCGTGTCGGGTCCGGTAGTAGTATCTAACTTCAGTTTCAAGTTCGTACAATGTTCCATTCTTGAGAATTCTGTTCACACACTCACACACACGCGCGCGCGCGCACGCACGCACGCACGCACGCACGCGCACACACACACACACACACACACACACACACACCCACACACGCACACACACACACACACACACCAGTCGCTAAAAACATGTTTTTTTGGGTTCAGGGGGTCTGAAAACGTGTATATCCGTTGAAAAATCAATTTCGAAAAATCGACATGAAAACAATACTTTCCTTTCTATATATTCATATTGGCAAGAAAAAAAAAATTTTTCACTTTCTCAAAATTTTTGAAAATTATTTACGGGACAGAAACCCAAAAAATAATATCACATCCGATTTCTTCATAGAAAATTACATAAAGCTTTAAAAATTCAAAGATATTATACAAATTTCTTTATAAATAGTTTAGAGGTACCTACTACCTTTTTTTATAACACATATTCAGTTATTCTCAGGTAGTGTTTCTCCCCATTCACTGGTGATACGATTACGAGCCGGGTACGACCGTGCCGGATGCGACCCAGCAAATTTACAAATTGCTGAGTGTTCAAGGGAGTTCAAGGGAGTTGGAGTTCTGCTCCGTTCTTAATAAAAAATTAAATATAGAAGAAGTGGAGTGTTCCGTTTATATTCTGCTACGACACATGATTCGCCGAAGAAGAAAAACTCGTAGACAATATTGGATTCACCAATTTTAAGTAGTCGTATTCTTGAAGGCCAGTTTTACCAACTGGTTCATTCAGTGAACTGCTCAGCCTGACAAAAGATAGTACTACTATCAGTGTCAAAATCAGACATTTTTTATATCACGAACTGCTTCAAACGGTGAAAACCTACTCTTAACACGGGAACGATGCTGCCCTGTTGCATACGATTCGTGATATTGAGTAACTCAGCAAGGTTTGAGTTCTATGCATGAAACAGTCGTACAATTAAGCTACGAGCACACTGGATAAGTTCCGTTATATCACGTCTTTTTACAGCTCGGAGATGGTTGGAGACGTGACGTGACGGAACGTTGTAAAGTCGCACACTAAATGCGTCTCTTTCAGTTTGGTTTGTGACATGGTGTTGCCTTCCCAGAGAGTTGTTCTTTCTTCGTTTGAAACTAATGGTAATTGTTTCGCTGTAGTTTTCAAAGTTAATTTAGTTATTTTGCTTCATTGGAAATTCACCATGGATTTTTCTTCCGATGAGGAACTCCTTGTAATATCGAGTATAGTAGATGAGGAAGAAAAAAAGGAAAACAACGTTTATGGGTTCATAACATTAATGCAAAAAGAGATGAGCACGGAGAATTTCATACACTATTTCCAGACCTTCTTCAGGATGAGTCAAAATTTCCAATTATTTTTGGAATTTCTTCCCATGCACTCTTCAGCAATCGCATATCAGCGTGCCCTTTTTCACTCGTATCATACATAAATGTATATTATTACGAACGCACTTAATTAATACTTCGTCTTTCATATTACAAGTGTTACACAAACAATAAATTAATGAAACAATTTGTGCAGCACAGAGAAGAAATATATCGAAATGCTACTGGCGAGTGACTTCCGTCGTCTGTCAATTTTGCCCTGAACTATACTAAATCCCTCATTTAACGTCTACAAGACTTGAAGCGACGTAACGTGCCGTAACCTGTGTCCGCCTGTTCATAATAATCTGTAGTAAGCAAAGCTTTCGGTTCGATGGAAATCACGATGTGACGTGACGGAACGTGTCCAGTGTGCGCGGCAGGAAAACCTGGTCCTACAAATCGCAATATCAGAGTGAACCTTTTGGGACAACTGCCATAGTTTCCAATTGAACTTGGGAGCGCTGCGTCGGTGGTACGAATTTTCTGATAAAGCGGTTCCCATTTACCACATGCGATAAACGGCAGTGAAAACCCGCCCGTTACCGGCAAACTTCCAGCAGAACTCCATCTTCCGTGTATGACGTATTTTCGCAGAGCAGACCGAATTGACCAGAGCAGCGGGACGAGGACATCTCTCTAGGCTTTTCACCATGGCTAATGATTAATGGAAGTTAATTAATATCGTCAGTGATCAAAGTTTACTTACTTATGTACACTTAAATAATTCTATAATGAATTATGGACGTATATATTTTATTAATTGAAATATATTTAAAATCACTATTTACGTACAATAAATAAAAATAAAATTAAATATCAAATTTTATCACTTTTCAGATGAAGCTAAAGAAGCGGCCTCTCTTTTCTTTTGTCTAGCTGCAACTATGTTACCAGGACAAGTGTCATCATTACAGAGTTTTTTTTTACGACTGTAAAATTTAGCAAAGAAACTAGCTTTTGCTTTGGTATTACATGTGCAATACATACACTGATCCTTAGGAGGACATGCACATTTAGTACTACGAGTTTTATCAGTCTCATCACCAGCGTCTTCAGTTCTGCTACTTTGTTTATTAGTAGTAGATGAACTGTCCACACACGAACATTCATCAATTTCTTCAGAATCTGCATAAAAACTCAAGTAGCACGAAAGCCATAGTATAACCAACACTAAAATCACACCTAGTAACCACCAAAATAAACCAAAAGGTTTAAAAAATGAAACAAGTGCCTTTACAAACGGTTTATCTTCCTCATGTTTACTGACATAAAACTCATCGTTCATGGTCTGATTCTTAGTAACATTATAATACCTGGTATAATTTTTAATCTTCTTATCAATAGTATTAGATAATTTTAAAACTCCATAAAAACCGGGGTACCAGGTTTCATCGTTTAAATGAATCAAAACAAATTTTTTTAACCATCTATTAAATTTTCTATGGAATTCAAATTGTTTAAAACTTTTGCATTGTTCTAATTGGGAATTATAAGCACACAATTTGTGCGTTTTGGTTTGGTTTTGTAGTTTGTTAAATCGTTTCGTACAAAATTCATTTATACAATTTATACTTATTTCGTAATATTTTGTTAAAATATTATAAGACGAGCAATTATTTAAGCTGTATAAACTGCCATCTTTTAAAGGTAATGCTACTGCGTGGGGGTGTCTGCAGTCGTCAAAAAACGGTAAAGATATTTGCAAAATACTTATATCAATATTTGAATTATTCCGATCATTTTTAACAGTATCATCATCTTCATTTTTACTTTTTTTGCGCTTACTACTATTTATTTTATTGTCAACACTATTATTTACATTGGGTTCCTGTACTTCATCAAAATCGTTAAGGTAATAATTCATAATTCTTGGATTGAATATTAGTTTATCGCAAGCTTTACTAATACGATGGACTACAACTTTTTTGATCGGATTTGTATTTTTTTTAACAATCATAGGTTTTGACCAAGTACCTCCATCAGTTTTTAAAGCTTTTTTAAAATCATCTTCTAAAGCATGTAATTCCAAAGCAGTTTTTATATTAGTATTACCTTCATAATAAGCCCGGTTAATTAGTGGTAAACCATACGCTTGTAAATAACCTCCAAATGTGTCAGATATCACTTCTATTATTATTTCACGCGTTTGTTCAGACACAACAAGATCGTCAACCGTTTGCAAACAAATTACAATATAATTTAAAAGGTGTGTCGCATTTCTAGGAACCGATTTTGGTAATAAACGTTGAAAAATAAAACGATTTAATAACAATCCTACATCTTCGTAAGGCCAACATACTTTATCTATATCACATTTACGAAATAGAACTGTCCTTACATTAGGAGACTCACAAGTACTGGGAGTGTCGATATCTTCTGCATTCGCAAAATATTTCCAATAAGCACTTTGATTTTCATAAATACTAATATCATTAGAAATACAAAATAACAATATGAGTACCAAATATATAACTGCATTCACTTTAAATTGCACTATCAAATTCATTTCAACATTTTACTAATTTAAATAACCGATTTTCGTTCTTTTAATAAATAAATAAAGAAATACCAGGTAGATCTTAAGTGGTAATCAAGTTAAAATAAAATAATATTTATCAGTAAACATCCATGTTTATGTTATTGTACTAAATAAAAATTTCATATGGCAAATCAACAGCTGAGCGAATTAAAACTAAGTTATAAATAACTCATGGCTACTGTCGATTTCTTTATTATAGATACCCGAGTTTGGAGCGTCGTTTCTTCAAAACCGCTAGTTCAATTTTAACGTACTACACACCAAAATTTAGCTGATTTCAATCAGCGTTGTTAAATGTCAGTTTCATATTATTAGGGTTTTGTAATATTGCGATATCAGGATGAAAAGAAAAAATCTGGTGTGAAACACTCACACAACTTTCTCTTGCCAATGCAAATAATTAACAATAAACCTAACATTAATAATAAAATATTAGAAATAAACAAAAAACTAACCTCAAAAACATAACCTTATTTTAATCATGAGTGAATGATGCAAAATGAAAATCAACCTCAGTTTGGCTTAGAAATACGGAAAATCACTCTTTCTCTCTAAACTAGGCTCTGTAGAGAAAAATGCTTTAAATAAAAGTTGTAGATCTTTTAATTTTCTATAAATTAAATTATATACACTTTTGTCGTAAAATGCATACTAAGGCCGAAATCTTAAAAAAATCAATTTTTCACACATTTTCGTGAGAAAAAAAAACAGAAAATCGCAAATTACCGCTAAACTAAGCGTTATACAAAAAAATGTTTGAAGTAAAAGTTGTAGGATTTTAAATTCTCTACAACTTTTATTATATAAATTTTTGCGCTAAATTGCATATTAAAGCCGTAAACTTAAAAAATTTATGTTTTTACGTCAAAACAGCCTCACCCAGAATTTCAGCCAACATGGCGCCTACCCTATCTTGTAGAGAATAAAAAATTGAGTAAATGAGGCGATTTTAAAAAAAATCGTAGGACCAGTTTTTGAGAAAATCGCAAAAAAGTGAAAAATTACACGAATAAACTACTACTTCCGGTTGACCGATTTTGATGAAAATGTTCGTGTCGGGTCCGGTAGTGGTATGTAACTTAAGTTTCAAGTTTCAAGTTCGTAGGATGTTCCGTTCTTGAGATATTCTGTTCACACACAGACACACACACCCACACACACACACACACACACACACACACACACACACACACACACACACACACACACACACACACACACACACACACACACACACACACAGACCAATCGCTAAAAACATGTTTTTTGGGTTCAGGGGGTCTGAAAACGTATAGATCCGGTGAAAACTCGATTTCGAAAAATCGACATGAAAACAATACTTTCCTTCCTATATATTCATATAGGCAAGAGAAAGTAAAAAGAGCTGTTTTTTTGTTGCTGAAACAGAGCGGATGCATTTAGAGGCTTACAACTCAAAAACCGCTCGACCGATTTATTTGAGATTTCACTGGAATAGTAACTCGTATGTTTTATTATACGTACGAAATTACAGACTTGTAGCATATTTAAATTTTCAGTTATTAGTAAAATTCTGAATCCCTGTTAACTCCGTAACCTGTAATCCGTAGTAAGACCGGCCACACAAGTCAGCTGAAACCAAGGTAAATACAAGAGATAAGAACCACGGTAAAGGCGAAGTCAATCTTCGGACACCAGCTTATTAAAAGAATTAAGTGATGAAAAATTACATTTCCTCAATCATTTGCGCATGATAGAAACATTGTACCAAAAATTGCTTCCGATCAGTACATTGCAATAAAATCTATAATCACTGGGTTTGGTTTATTACGCGACATCTTTAACTCCGCAAAAACTATAATATACAGAGTGGTTTCCGGGCTAACTGATAATGTATAAACAATTTTTTTACTTTGAAGCAGCTTGTTGACAAAAATAGGAACAGAAATGAAACTGTTCATTTAACATTCGTAGACCCACACAAAGCCCACGATAGCGTTCCATTGAGTAAGCAATGGGGCAGTTTGAAGAGAGGGGGAGTCGGTGCATAGTACATAGAACCGATCAAGGACCTTTATATTGGAGCTACTAGTTCGATTAAAGTGGGCTCTCACGTGCTTCCCGAGTTTGAAGTGACAAAGGGAATACGCCAAGGTTGCTGCATTGCAATCACGCTTTTCAAAATATAAGTCAACAAAGCTTTGGAAGGATGGCAAATGAAATGTATGGGTATCCCTGTTGCCGACAATATACTTTATACTCTCCTCTTCGCGGATGACCAAGTTGTAATATCTGCAGATCACGATGATGCCAGTTATATGATAAGGGAACTGTAAGAGGAGTATGAAAAATAGGAGCTCAGTATAAATGTAGACAAGTCTGAACACCTTACTGTTGGTAAGCCAGGAAATTATATTCAGCTAAGTACGGGTGTAGTGAAAAGCTGTGAAACTTTTAAATACCTTGGAGTCAACTTTGATAGGAGCGGATCTAGTGCAGCGAAAGTAAACAGCAAGATTTCACACGGGCGAAGAGTTAGTTAAATTCTGTCTTTTGGAATGATAAAATATGGAAGGAAACAAAGATTAATATTTAACATGCTATTCTGAAGAGTGTGTACCAATGGTGCGGAAGTGTGGGTATTGATAAAGAGACAGAAAGATCACCAAAAACCGGTGGAGATGGACTTCTGGAGGCGGAGCTGTGCGTCGCGTATCGATCGAATTCCGAATTCCAAAATTACGAGAAAATCGGCGTTCAAGGAAATATCATGGATACCACATCCCGGAGGCAATAAAATGGTTTGGCCATTTGGAGAGGATGGAGAATAGTAGGTGGCCAAAGAGGGTATGGGAGTGGACGCCAGCCGGTAGAAGAAGGAGGAGTAGGCAGGAAGTGACGTGGTTGGATGGTGTACAGGAGACAATGTCTTTGCAGCGGCTTTCCGATGGTGACTGGCGAGACTAAGAGAGGTGGTGCTTAGGAAGCGAGATGCGGCAGGGGCTGTAAATCCTCTTATGAATATATAAAAATTATACTATTTGAAAAGAACTCAAAAAACCAAACGCACTTGATCCTGACACAAATTGAACTGAGAACTGTACAGTTGAACTCCTACACACGCAACAATCAGTTGAACCTTTCAGTTAAAAAAATTGAAATTTCATTCGTCTCAGTTTAACTGTGTAGGTTGAGTTGAACTGAGACTGAAATACCCACACACGTAGAGGTTAAACTGTACAGTTGAACTGTTCAGTTGAAACTGTACGTGTGTGGCCGGCCTAACGGATTTCAGGACTTAAGTGCAAATAAGTGTTAAAATTCTATAATATAGGCCTACTATGATTATTTTTAATGTATCATTTCAGTGTCATTTATTTTTAATTGTTTTCGTTTAAATTGTTTACTTCATTGTTAATTTTATTTAATTTTTGTAACTTTAAGGTAGTTATAGGTTTCTCATTCTCCGTTAATTTTCAAAATTTATTTTGTAAGTTTTTGGACTTATTTAGTGTAAGCTTTCAAATGTTTTTTTAAAATTAATTTTCAAATTCAATTTTTCGTATGTTAATTGCAATACTAAGTATATGCTAAGAGTCTTTTTTGTTATTATAGTATCAGATATCAATGGATGGGTGATCATCAGACTGCTGTTGAACATTTCTTATTAGTTATTCATAGTTCACAAGCTGAACAGATTGTCATGTTACTGTCTGGTTAAAATTAAAAAAAAGGAAAAATTGCTCTCTTGGCAAAGCGACCAACTTTAAAATCGAAGGGTCAGGTTGGGGCCAACCAATTTGTTTTTTTTTATTTTGAATTTGTATTAATACAGAAAAATAATACCCAAAACAGGCAGGTGGGGTGTTAAATTGTTTGTACTCGATCTGCTAGTTTCAGAGTTATAAAAAATAGCTCTGTTTATTATCACTTTGTAAACTAATTATTATGACTGAAGCATTTAAGAAAAGAAGATGTAGAGGTCCTAAAACCACTAGTCAGAATTATATCCTCTGATAGTAATGAATTTTATTATACAGCCAGACCTTGAGGTGAATGAAGTGAACGTGTAATTTTCAGGGTAGAAATGTTTTTCAGAGAGCCTGCCATGTTAATTAGCATAAGTTTCCACTCAAAATTCGAGGTGTGAGGTGATAAACCAACTCACTCCTCGTTTTACTTAGTAAAGCCTCTAGAGGTTGAAACCATCCTTTCGGCTGTTGACCTAAAGAACAGCACAGAAAATTTTCACTATGACCAAATGGTTCAACAATAATGAATAGTAAAAAAATTATGCGATGAGATGTAAAAAAGAACCCAGCAGCAGAAATTCCGCTGGGTTTATGTGTTAAAACACATGAAGTGAAATTTTTTTAAACTATCCAGAAATTAAAATGAACAGGAAAATCGGAAAAGTATTAGAGATGAAACAATAGATGGCTGAGGATTTTGCGACGGACACTAGTGAATTTGGAAGATTTAAAAGATAGTCGACACCGGAAGGCAGAAGGGATAGATAAAAAAAAAGTCCGTCAAATACTCAGCATGCAAAGCCGTACGCCCAAATGTTGTTACTCAAAAATTACAGCGATTTTCTGGTCTGTGTAGCAATACAATATCAGCTGATTGCAATTTTTCATAAACTTATATATTATAAACTTATATATTAAACTTATAAATTAGTATGCAATATGTTTAATATAACAGTTTATTATTATTATTTATTCAATTAATTCTTTAAAATTTAATAACTTAATTATTTTACGAATAGTCTTTCAAAATTAATGTATTTACTTTATTTTATTAGTATATGAATATTTTAGAACTAACCTGAAATATTAAACGATATGTTAAGGTAATTTAATAATGATTAAATTATAATAATTTGGTAATGCAATTTCAAAATTTATAATTTCCAAACTTTATTGACAATTTTCTAATTCATAAAGAGGCCATTGTTTCAAATAAAATTTAATCTTGGAACCCTCATAATGTAATTACCGTATTTAGTTTTTTAGAGATCTATAAAGAAAAAATCCATACAATCTATCTTTATTTATTGTATCTCCCATTATTCCATCGTATCTTTAATTTGATTACGGAATTTTACGAGATGAATTTTTACATCTAAAATATGTTATAAGTAGTTACACCGGCTGTAATAATCAGAATTTGTCTAGTCGGTGAATAAACTCCGTACCAGATGTTTAAGAGTTTATTTTAGAGAGATATTGATAAGGTAAATATTAAAGAAATATAATACATGAATTGAATAGGCCTATGTATGAAAAACCAATGAAATGTATGAAATCGATATTGAAGAATACGAAGATTTATTGCTAAAATGTATATGAAATATATGTAATTTAAAAATACAATTGAGAAATAGACATAGGAAGAAAGGAAGACGATATAAGTCGAAACATTAATAAATAATCTCAATATTAAGAAGATAAATTTACATCAAGATATAATTGGAAATAACTGAACCGATCAGAATGAAGACGAGAATCACATAATTAAGCTGGGTAAGACTGATCATCGAATATATAAATTAAATCAAGTTTATAAAGGTTCAGAAAATTAATTTTTAATTAAATATTTTTCTAAATGTAAATTTTATTTTATACGTACAAGGAGAAGCACTAAGTGATAGCCTAATCAAAAAAGAGTCTAAATTTAATGACAACATTTTTTAATTTAATTATAGATATATGTAGTGATCATTTTTAGTTTTGCATTTTCGTTTTTCATTATTATTTTCCAAAAAGGTCACAGCAGGCCCAAATTCCAAATAAATAAATAAAATTAGAAATAAGATAAGGCTCATTTAATAAATTTCATTACTTTACAGGTTCTACTATTACACTTAAAAGTTCCCGTATTTGACTTCCGGCTAGGGTCTGGATAATATTTAAACTGTACCACATGCGTACGAGTGCTTCTAGCTTTAACTCTATTTTATACTTTTGACCTTTAAATTCTTACTAATAATCAAGTATCTGACACAATTAAATGAAATATTATCATGTCAACCCAGTATTTCACCCAGTTTTGTAAACTAAAGCTTTAGTTGAGGTCTAAACCCTCTTAATCTCTGTTCTATACTAGTAAAATAAAATGCTGTCTACTTTTGTAAAATAATTATTATAACATAACAACATAGTATAAACATTTCCTATGCGCAAGCGCCAACTGATGAATGGGGAAGAGTTCCCCCTTTAACTGTCTCTTTGTGATAGTTGGACCAGTGTCAGCAATCATTAACAGCTGGATCGTCAAAAAGGGAAAGTGTCGATACAAAGAAGTGGGAGAGGCGAAAACAGTACAAGTAGAGCAAGTCATTTTCCAAGTTATATTATACTCGTACTGCCCAAAACAGACAGGTGGAGTGTCAAATTATTTACACTCAATCTGTTCGTTGCAGGGCTAAAATAAATAGTTCTGTTTCTTATCACATGGTCAGCCAGTTAAATAACTGAACCATTTAAGAACAGTAGAGGTAGAGGTGTAAAACACACTAATTAGAGTTATTTCCTGTGAAAGTAATGAATTTCATTATACAGCCAGACACTGTGATGAATGAAGTGAAGGTGTCATTTGCAAAGTGGAAAATATGTGCTTTTCAGAGGGCCCGGCATGCTGATAAGCATACTTTTTCACTCAGTGAGGAAGGCAGTGGTAAACCACCTCACTCCTTGTTTTACTTAGTAAAGCCTCTAGAGGTTCAAACCAGCCTTTCAGCTGATGACCTAAACAACAACATTATATTCGTGCGAGGATTAACAGCTCCAGTCGTATCTCGCTTCCTAAGCACCACCTCTTTCTGACTCGCCAGTCCCCATCGGAGAGCCGCCGAAAAGTCATTGCCTCCTGCACCCCATCCAATCATGTCACTTCCGGCCTACCCCTCCTTCTTCTACCGGCTGGCGTCCACTCCCATACCCTCTTTGGCCACCTACGATCCACCATCCTCTGCAAATGGCCAAACCATTTTATTGCTACCGGGATATAATATCCATGATATTTACTTGAACGCCGATTCTTCTCCTAATTTCAGAATTCGGAATTCGATCGATCCGCGAGACACAGCTCCGCCTCCAGAAGTCCATCTCCACCGCTTTTAGGCGATCCTTCTGTCTCTCTGTCAATACCCATACTTCCGCAGCATAGATACCCACACTTTCCAGGATAGCATGATAAATATGTATCTTTGTCTCTTTCCATATTTTATCATTTCAAAGGACAGAATTTAACTGCCCTATAACCCTTCGCCCTTGTGAAATCTTGCTGTTTACTTCCGCTGCACTTGTTCCGCTCCTATCAAAGATGACTCCCAGGTCTTTAAAACTTCACAGCTTTTCACTACACCCGTACCTAGCTGAATATCATTTCCTGGCTCACCAACAGAAAGGTTTTCAGACTTATCTACATTTATACTGAGCTACCATCTTTCATACTCCTCTTGCAGCTTCCGAATCATATAGCTGGCATCATCGTAATCTCCAGACACGACAACTTGATCATCCACGTTTTATTTTAAATTTTAAAAGAATAAAAATAATACGTACATAATAAAACTCATTATTTGTTCCATCTTAATAAAAAAAATTTGATAAAAATTTCAGGAGTATGTTAATAGTATGTTGTGACTCACCAAAAATTTATTAACACTTTTTTCTTTCTTCAACAAAAGTACGATATAAAATAACACTTACATATTGTATTATGTGGTTATATTACTACACAATTTTTACAGTAGCAGTTTTAGTCAGCACAATATAATTCTAGTTCAGTGCGCAACAATTACAGAAAATCAAAATCAATTACTTTGGTAGTAAACATTAGAAGTTAGAAGTTAAAAATCATTATATTCATACTTGTAATGTTTGCAACTGAATAAAATAATTTAATCAGTGAGGTAGAGCGAATCAACGCGGGAATGGGAAGTATGTAGGGTCAAAATAATGTAAGGTCTCTGGGTTATTCAATTTTTTTTCCAATTGGGGTAACTTAGCGAATGAGATTCCAGTTTGTTTAAGAGAGAGGGATAAAATTTCATTAGCTCTAAAAGTACGTGTGTGATGTTTTCAATGAGGGTTGAAACGTGGTACATCCCTTGCTTGCACTGTTCTCTGGGTCTAGTATCTTTATTAGGAACGACGAACCGTAAGAAGAGAGAGAGCCTGTAGGTGGTATTGTCGCACGAACATCATTCACCGCTTTCTACTTACGTGCTTCAACCTTTATTCAGAAGAATATTGAGATGCTTAGAAGGCAAACTAACATTAGAAATTTTTACACCCAAGTAGAAACCGTCATTAAAAGCTTTTTATAGAAAAAGTCCTGAAAAAAGCCAAATCGTAGAATCTTTCTCTACAATCTTTCTGAGGTCTTACATTAGAAATCTACTAATTCTTACTTTCCAGTCCTGAAAAGGATGGGGAAGAAAATGTTTCACAAAATTCTTCTAGTTTTTGACCAATCTTGAAGGTTTGTGTACAACAGTTTTAAGGGGCTGTCAGAACGAAAAAAATTATTTTTAGAATAAAATACTGTGAAATAATCTCACGTTTTCAGACCCCCTGACCCACAAAACAAGTTTTAGCGATTGGTCTCTGTGTATGCCCGTGTGACCAAAAAATATCTCAAGAACGGAACATCGTACGAAGTTGAAACTTAAAACATAAGTTACATACTACTAGTGAACCCGACACGAACATTTACATCAAAATCGTTTAACCGAAAGTAGTAGAAATGTAATAAATGAAGCAACTTCATTTATTACATTTTTAAGCTCTAAGAGTTTAAGCTCTAAGATGTTGGCGTCGTGCCTGCTGAAATTCTTAAGGATGCTGTTCTCTCGTAGAAATTTTTTTTTAAGACTGCAGCCTTAAAATCAATTTTGGGGGAAAGTGTATTGTAATACAAATTGTAGACAATTTTAAAATCTAGAACTTCTATTTCGAACACTTTTTTTGTACAACGCTTAGTTTACCGGTAATTTGTGATTTTCTGTTTTTTTTTTCATGAAAATCTGTAAAAAAATGAATTTATTTAAGTGTATATAATCAAATTTATAAGAAATTAAAAGATCTACAACTTTCATTTCAAGCATTTTTCTCTACAGAGCCTAGTTTAGCGTTAAAGAGTGATTTTCTGTATTATTAAGCCAAACTAAGGTTGGTTTTCATTTTGCATCATCCACTAATGATTAATATTAGGTTATGTTTTGGAAGGTTAGTATTTTGTGTTTATTTCTAATGTTTTATTACTAATGTTGGGTTATATTGTTCATTATTTGCATTGGCAAGATAAAGTTGTGTGAGTGTTTCACACCAGATTTATTTACTTATTAAAGGTTTTTTTGTCGGGTGTTTTTTAAATTTAATTGTTCACTGTTATGCACTGGTAACAGTATAAATCCTATTGATAAGGTTTCTATTACTACTCTTTTTATTCAAACAAAAATTATTTTAAATTGAACTTATCTCTATCGCATCCATACATAGGGCTAACATCAGAAATTACAGCCGATTTTGACATCTAGTTCATTAAAACTACTGAAAAATTAATTTTATGAAAAATATAAATAAACTTGTCAATGACGTAAGCCAATTAAGAAGCTTTTCAGCAACCTTTTCTACAAATATCATTAATAATACTGGTTGATTCATGATTTAAGTGTTCATCAATCATAAAATCAAAGAACATTCTAAATTTAGATGAAACTTTAAAATCAACGCACTCTTAAATCTAAAAATATGTTAGAGGAATAAATTATTATTTCATAAAATTTTCAGGGAAATAATTTTGTGAAATGAACAGGTTTCATTAGCCCTATTATTATTATTTTCGTTACCGACGCTCATTTGGTAAAATACACTACCAATAATCTGAAGTACCGTTGTTCCGTTAAAAGTTCTCCGGAACAATTTTGTTGTGAAAAGGTCCAAATTCAAAAGTATTATGTAATTTATAATATCCTTATAAATTTATTTTGCCTTAAAATTTATATCCATTAAGTAATTACGTAAACTCTGAAACTTAAGATCCACAAAGAAACATATTATAATTTCTTTTTAAATATATTTATTTAATAAAGTCGAATCAACTGCTTGGTTATTAGCGACTAAGATGGATAATGCATCGAAAACAGTGGGTTTTGACTCGTGAAAATATCCAGACCCTGGCCGGGTATCGAATCCGGGACCTCCGCGCAGTAGGCTAGCGCGCTAACCACGACCTAAATGATAATTTATGTAAGTTTTTCTTACTCCCTAATGTGTGCACAATGCAATCTGTTCAATTTAGAACAATAAGCAACCCCATGACCCAATGAGATGAGAATGATATGTATGATGTGTACATGAGGTGTAGTCTTGTACAGACCCAGGCCTATTATTCCTAAAAAAGTATGGTTAATTGAACCATCAAAATACACCGGTAATCACCGTCTAGTATTCAAATCCGTATAAAAGTAACAAATTTGAAAACTAGACAGTGGTTACCGATGAACTCTAATGGTTGGGTTCAATTAACCATACTATTTATGTATAAGTGCGTGGAAAACTTTGATAATTTTTTGTAAATCTTCAGGAAGTTTAATTTTAGAAAAATATTTTAGTATAGCCTATCTACTTCTTAGCTAACAACAGAAACCGGGATTTTAACACTAAATTACCGATTGAGCACCTCAGGTTGGTTCCCTAATATCAACTTCCTTTGATAAGCTTCCTTTTTATGACGTACTGTATAAATAATATTAATATTTAATAACTTCTAGTGTTCTTTAATAATAACTCGCCACTCCTTTGGCGCTTCGCGCCGTTTACGTCTCTCGGCCTCAGAGGGGTAGGTGGATCAGAATTCATAAGTGGATCAGAACCCGCCCTTTGCCTCAAGGTGAAGTTCGGCCGCCAAATGGGTTGAGTGGATCACAATATTTTGAAGTTTGAAGATATGAAAGTTTATAGATGATGTTTGAAGTTTAAAAATTTGAAATTTGAAGGTTTTGAAGTTTTAGGTTAAAAAGTTTCAAAATTTCAACTTTGAATGTTCAGGTTTGAATGTATGACAAATAGAGTTTTCTCGTTTCCTCATGTGACCTAGGATTACGAACATGAAAATTTTATTTTATTTGAATTTTATTTTATTATGTTTTTTTATTTTTGTTGTATTTTTCTTCAGAATTTTTGAAGTAGGCACAAAATTATTTACAGTGTATTTTTGTTTGTATTGTTTTGTGCACTTATGGTCATGTGTTTTTCTCGTTTCGTTTTCAGTTTATTATTAAATGATGGTAACCTCCGAGACAGAATCAACCTTTGGAGGTTAATTAATTTCCATTCTATGTTAAGGATAACGTGTATTGTTTTAATGTATTTGTTACAAATTTTTTGAACAATATGGTTTTGTTTTTGAATTGGTTAATTTTTATGTTTTATTATGTTTTAAAATTTTGTATTGTACTTATGTTAGAATGGAAATAAAATTATTATTATTAATATCACGGTCTTAGTTTATTATTTTTTTAAACCAAATAAAACAGTTTAAAGTCATACCAATAGTTACTATTGTTTGGATTATAGGAAACAATAACATTAGGTTTGAACGTGTTAAAATATCCATAACCTAACCGGGATTCAAACACAGGACTTTTCGTTTTGCACTCTACTGTAATACCATTACACCAGTTAAAATTTAATAATGTACATACTAAAAATTTGAAAATCCGAGTTTGTTCATCAAAAATTTTAAAGATCAAGATTTTTTTGTAGTAATTTTACAGGTTTTGATACAATTTCAGGATGTAATAACGTTGGGGTACTTTTACACTTTAACCAAGAAT
This sequence comes from Catonia carolina, assembly GCA_035578175.1. NCBI lineage: Eukaryota > Metazoa > Arthropoda > Insecta > Hemiptera > Achilidae > Catonia > Catonia carolina. Next base: position 247,840,392 of record JAQMRL010000001.1, on the reverse strand, counting down.
TGAATCCAGTATATTAGCAGTCAAATTATTATTGTAATTAGATATTGTTGGTCAACAAGATGTTGTTGTTTAGGTCATCAGCCGAAAGGCTGGTTTGAACCTGTAGAGGTTTTACTAAGTAAATCGAGGAGTGAGGTGCTTTACCATGCCTTCCTCACTGAGTGGAGGAGTACACATATCAGCATGCCAGGCCCTCTGAAAAGTATATATTTTCCACTCTGCAAATGACATTTTCACTTCATTCACCACAGGGTCTGGCTGTATAATGAAATCCATTACTTTCAGAGGAGATAACTCTGATTAGTGTCTTTTACACCTCTACCTCTTCTGTTCTTAAATGATTCAGTCATTTAATTGGCTGACCATGTGATAAGAAACAGAACTATTTATTTTAGCCCTGCAACTAACAGATTGAGTGTAAATAATTGGTCAACAAGATATCCTGTTTTTAAAACAAACAGATAATATAAATTCTCTTAAGAAACGATTGTTATTTATAATAGTTCTAGTTTTCTTTCAAGAATTTTCTTATCATTATTGCTTACATACCCATCAGTTACCACCCAACAATTATTTACATACAAAAATAAAATAATGCATAAAGAAATTACAAGGAATTAAGATCAGTCCAAAGATAACAGTATACTAAGAATTATTTATTTTGATTATTAACAAAGTATAAAAAATAAATTGATTAAGATTAAAGTGATTTGCTAGTATATACTAATTTATGATGGCAAAATGCCCTGGCAAAATATCAGGGTGGAAGCCTTTATAAACACGTTACCGGATCATAACTCATGAATATTTCTTGGTTCTTGGAATTTACTACTGACGTATATAATGAATCTGTCTGCAAACTTATAGAGTTAAAAATTCATAGAGAAGTCTCTTTAGGATTGTAAGGCCATTGGAGGGAGTAATAAAAGATATATGAATGCAGAACACTACTATTAATGGTAATTCCCTTAGTAAATAAAATTGTTACGTAATTAACATGGTTGTTTAACCGGTAGCGCATCCATAAGACAAAATTTCTAGGATCGATTCCAGGACATAATTTGGAAAAATTCAGAACATATTATATAAAAATTAAAATTTGGTAATAAAACATACCATATTCCCTCGTAGTATTTACCCCATGTTATTCCCCATTGAACTTAAAATGCTGAAATTACTAAACAAACAAGTTTTTGAATTTCATAGTTTTTCATGGTGTTGACATTTTTCATGATAAAAGAAGAAAACAAAAACATATACGAAGTTGGGGAATCCTGCTATTTCGGGAGTAAAATAACAAAACATGGTAACAACACTCGTGATATCAGAAATAGGATTGCTTAAGCCAGAAATGCCTTTGAAATGAAAACAGCTTACTGACTACAAATAATGATTTACAGATTAGGAAAGATTTCTTAGAACACTATGTTTGGAGTGTGCAGGAGTGAAACGTGGGTAATAGGGGCTGTAGAAAGGAAGAGGATAGAAGCTTTTGAAATGAGGTGTTAGAGGAAAATATTAAACATTAGGTACGTGGACAAAATAAGTAATTTAGAGGACTTAGACGAGTGGTTGAAAGAAAAAGTATATGGAAACATCTTACCAGAGGAAGGGATAGGCTACTGGGGCATATCTTAAGACAGCCAGGTATTGGTCTGTCAATAATGGAGGGTAATATTAAAGGAGTAAATTGAAGGGGCGACAAAGATTACGATATTTAAAGCAAATTATAAAAAATGTAGGGTGTTACAGGTATGTAGATATGAAACGACTTGCACAAGATAGAACAGCATCAAACCAGTCGAGAAACTAATGAAAAAAATAAGTTTTTCATTTGATATCTTAAACTCACGATTACGTAATCCTGTCACTACAATTAGATACACTATCAAAAAATCAAAATCTTTTAAAGATTTTGCACGATTACCGCAGAAAAACGATTTATACCATCCAATTATTTATGAACACAATTTGATTATTGATGCATCGAAGTTTATTAATAATTTTCAACACTTCTAAGAGTCTTAAATACATCGCTTATACAGGAATAAATACAGTTTCCAGGTAAGTGAAAAACATTGTTATCATTATAAAACATTGAGTTAATTAATTCGTGAATAAGTTATTTAAAATACATCTCACAGTTCTAATCAATTTAATTACAACACATTACTAGTTTTCATCAGCCCGAATACTTCTTAACGGAGATTTATTAATTTCTTTTTATTTATAAATTATACTAACATGTTTTTTTTGACCCAACTGATAATTAGAGTATTTTGTTTAGATCATCAGCCGAAAGGCTGGTTTGAACCTCTTGAGGTTTTACTGAGTAAAACGAGGAGTGAGGTGGTTTACGATTGCCTTCCTCAATGAGTAGAAAAGTATGCTTATCAGCATGTTAGGCTCTCTGAAAATCACTTATTTTCCACTCTGCAAATGACACCTTCACTTCATTCACCACAGGGTCAGGCTGTATAATGAAATTCATTACTTTTAGAGGAGATAACTCTAACTAGTGTAGTGTCTTTTACACCTCCACCTTTTCTGTTCTTAAATGATTCAGTCATTTAATTGGCTGATCGTGTGATAAGAAACAGAACTATTTTTTGTAGCCCTGGAACTAACAGATTGAGAGCAAATAATTTAACAATCCATCTGTTATGGGCAGAATTACCACTTAATTTTTAAAATATTTTTAGAATAAATCTTTAATCACATTTTTTCATTTTGAAGGTCTCATTGGACCACTTTAGTTCATAACCTGGTAAGCTCATTTTTTGCTTTTAACCTTCTGGTTGCACTTCTGCAGTTTTTCGCTTCAATCATTTTCATTCATAGGTAATAAATAAAATATTTTTTTATTATTTAAAAAAGCTGTTGATAAATATCTTTACACGTATTTAAAACGCAAAATCGCTTTCGATGTATTTTAAATAGGACTTCTTCTTCTTATATTTAGGTCATCAGCCGAAAGGCTGGTTTGAACCTGTAGAGGTTTTACTAAGTAAAACGAGGAGTGAGGTGGTTTACCATTGCCTTCCTGACTGAGTGGAAAAGTACGCTTTCCAGCATGCCGGGCCCTCTGAAAAGCACATATTTTCCACTCTGCAAATGATACTTTCACTTCATTCACCACAGGGTTTGGCTGTATAGTGAAATTTATTACTTTCAGAGGAGATAACTCTGAGTAGTGTCTTTTACACCTCTACCTCTTCTGTTCTTAAATGATTCAGTCATTTAATTGGCTGACCATGTGATAAGAAACAGAACTATTTATTTTAGCCCTGCACTGAACAGATTGAGTGTACACAATTTGACACTCCACCTGTCTGTTATGGGCACCTTCTTCTTCTATTAATTCCTAAATACAGAGTTCAACCGAACAATTTTTTATAATTTATACATGGTTTAATTGCCTATACCAGGCAGGAAGAGTGTCAAATTATTTACAACCAATCTGTTCGTTACAGGGCTAAAATAAACAGTTCTGTTTCTTATCACATGGTCAACCAATTAAATGACTGAATCATTTAAAAACAGACGAGGTAGAGGTGTAAAAAACACTAATCAGAGTTATCTCCTCTGAGAGTAATGAATTGCACTATACAGCCAGACCCTTTGGTGAAGGTGTTACTTGCAGAGTGGAAAATATGTGCTTTTCAGAGGGTCCGGCATGCTTATAAGCGTACTTTTCCACTCAGTGAGGAAGGCAATGGTACACCACCTCACTCCTCGTTTTACTCAGTAAAACCTCTAGAGGTTCAAACCAGCCTTTCGGCTGATGACCTAAACAACACACAACACATTCATTAAACAGAAACACTCTAATAAAAATACATAAAAAAGAAGAAACTAAAGTAGTATTAGAAAAAATGCAGGTTGATGAAAACTAATAGCGTGTTGTCATTTAAGTTAATTCTACTTAAAAAAACAGTACGTAGAAGTGTAAAAATAATAAATGTTAGACATACCTCTCGGTGTTGTACTTGCATCTCCTTGCCCATTATCATCTCCTGCATCAGCTGACATCTGGTTGACAGAAATCTTTGGGATTTCTGAAAAAAATATATTAACTAATATTATTAATCTTTCTAACAGATTGTCAACCTAATAAAACGAAGTTTTATTCATAAAGTATCAATTAATATTATTGTGACACGTATATAGAATGATATATATTACAAGAGAAGTAGCTAAGAAATCTATTCTAAAATTTATATTAATAGAAATTTCATTTACAACAATAAAAAAATGTAGAAAAATCCTCAAGATCGTGAGATAGGTCCAACCAACGGGCGCGGGCGGAACATATGCCTAACTTATTTGTTGCACGAGTGTGTTATGTGGCACAGCATCTGCACGGAGTCACGACACTTAACAGTGCTTCCTTTATCTTTACCAGAATACCGCTTGTTATGCTACACTTCCATTATTTATTACCTAGTTTATGTCTACATGCAACATTTTATTTTTCTTAAACGTTTAAACCACAATTTTAATCCACTTACCCTCATCTTAACATAACCTCAACTTATAGCACCTACTTATGGAAAACACGCTAAAGATCAGGATGTCTTTAAGAGATAATTTTTAATTAACAATCCTTGTTTAGCTACGAGAAATACTGAACGATGTGTCTACATTGTGTTAAAACTTAACACATTTTTGAGTAATTAAGGGTACCCCGAACGACAGAAATTGAAAATTTTCACATTTCCGGGCTTTTGCAAATTATTAAAATTCAGAGTATTCTGCATCCAACGATATAAGTATAATTTGTTGAAGGGTTTGCAGTTTTTTTTTAAATTAACAGCACGTTAAATCCTTACGTTATTTTTTAAACATTACTATTCACATAACATCTCTATTTTTTTAACGACAACAGATAAAAACATAATATTTTTATTTAGTACGATACTTTTTGTTTTAAAACTTTAAGTTAGCATCAGACCACCTGTGAATATAATATTAGTATTAACCTCTGAACTGCAAAAAACCATATTGAATTTTTTAACGTATAATGTGTTCTCTTTTAGTTTTTTCTTGTTTCCTGGAAATAGTAAATTTGACGCATAAGGAACATATTCTCAGCCGTCTGTGAATGGATTTTAATGAAATCTTTGTACAGCCTTTCATACCATAATTTTAATGAACTGAGTTATCTGTTGAATTATCAATATCAATTGAATTTATCTGTTGTCATTAAAAAAATAGAGATTTTATGTAAATGGGTAACGTTTAAAAAATAACGAAAGGATTCAACATATTGTTAATTTAAAAAAAAACTGCAAAACCACCAACAAATTATACCTACATCGTTGTATGCAAAAAACTCTGAGTTTTAATAATGTGCAAAAAACCGGAAACGTGAAAATTTTCAATTTCTTTCGTTCCGGGTACCCTTAATAAAAGTAAAAGTTAAAAAAAAACAAATTTTTAAATAACTTCCAGTTTGATATGGTTGAATACGGGGAAGGTTATTCGGAATGGGAACTGGAACTTAACAAGAAATGATGTTACCAAGTACACATACGAGGATCAAAGAACAGAATCATGATCAACTAACTGCCTTGGTTATGCAGACAACTTGGATATCGTTTCTAGGAACCCAGAAACACCGTTAGAACAAACCAACGTGTTAAAAGAACAAGGAGAAAAAGCGTGACTAAAGAACTTCTTCAAAAAAATAACTAATTGCATAATGATTATAAATAAACAAACATCACTTGAAGACAAAATACGGAAAAATTGGAAAAAGTGGACAGCTTTTAATACCTTGGGTAGATAATACAGCGGAAAACCAACAAAAATGAAATCGACAACAGCAGCCGAGGTTTAAGTACCTCGGGGGATAATACAACTGAATACCAGCGAAAAGGAAGCAAACAGCAGCAGACGAGAAAAGATGGCCGGTGGACTCAGAGCAACTCACAACTTGTATAAGAAAAAAATCAGTCTCAAGATATTATAAAACTATGATGAAACCAGTGTTTTAGTACATGAGTGAATGAATTAGTGTAGCCGGGAATACTTGTCTACGAGGAGCAGAAAAAATTTGAAAGATCCTCCGCAAGATGACGTATTCCAAGACAGTAGAAGGAAAATAGAGATTTCAAAGAAGAAAAGAACTGTAGAAGATAAACAAACGTTTAATAGAAAAAATTAGAAAACGAAGACTAAAATTCTATGGACACCTCTATAAAATAGATGACAAAACAATATTGACATTTATAGTCACTAAATAATAGACCTGAGGTGTGGGATAAGTCATTTTAAGAAGTCAGAACGGTTGAGAAACATGAATAAAACGAGAAACATAATGAACAGACCCAAATTCAGACAACTGATTACAGATTTCGAGGGCTTCCACCAGAACAAAAACAGAACAATGGATGGACGAAAGATAGGAGAAAAACCTTAAGTAATAAGAGTGATGCTACAACGAGCTTTCAGAAATGTGTAAAGTTACTTTACGTGGACTAAAATAGCCGATAACGAAAAAATGAATGAATTAGAATACAGGCAATGGTATAATATTGTATGTAATATTGAATGTAGGCAATGGTATAATATTCACAACGGATTGTTTAACTGAGTTTGCTTAGGTTGTTTAAGGTTTTTTAAACCTATGAGTTTGTTTATACAATAGTATAGAAGTCTCAATAGAATGTTAAAACTACTTGGTTATTAGCGACTATGGTGGATAATATATCGAAAGCAGTGAGTTTTGACCTGTGAAAATTTCCAGACCTTGGCCGGGAATTGAACCCTGGTAAGCTAGCGCTACAGCTTTTAAACAGTAAACAAAATGGGTAGTAAAATATTTACCAACATTGTCAAAAACATTAATTTTTTAAAAACAAGTTAATTTTTTTCTTCTTAAATTGTTTATTCTTAACTGTATAGCTTTAAGAACTACGCAGAGAACTAAATTAACTTTCTCAAATTAATTTTACCAAATGAGTTATTAATTAATTAACAGCATGATACAATATAACAAGGAATGTTATAATTTGTTGTTTACTGTAAAGTCTAGTTAAAAAATAATTTAAATCAGAAACCAATTTCTTTTAAAATAAAGATCATAGGTTAACATTTTAAAGAGAAATTGATTGCATCGAACGTAATAAAAAAAATCTATAAATAATTTACAACTATAATAATAATAAAATACTGAAGTAGAGTACAACAAAATATATTTTTAAAATGTTTTGTGAACAATCTAAACTATTAAATAATAATACTAAATGCAGACTTTATCGGAACTGGATTTCTGATTTAACGAAAGGTAGGACTGTACCCTGGGGATTAACCGTGATATATCAGCTAAACAGCCTAACAACGTTTAGCTTATCAAACTAAACAGTACTTAAAACAGAACCAAATTACACAGGAAAATAGCGGCAACACTTAACTGCCTTAGGCTTGTCATAGTGCAGTGGCGAAATACCGTGGAATAAATTAACCTTTATTTCAGTACTATTATTATTACGTTGTATACTGTATTCTATTTAATAAGCTCTTAAAAAGAAGTATTTTAAATATTTACAAACCAGGAAGGGCTCGAAGGTTAGACTATTTTAAATGATTATATTAAAAAATGCATAAATAAATAAAAAAGAGAAAAAGCTTAAGGCCCAAATTTTAAATACAACAGCTGATAAAGGTATAGTTTATATTTTATACGAGTAATTTTATTTATCCGTGTACGTTACCATTTATAAAAACAATCAAATCGGAAAGCAATATTTTAAACTCGTATCAACAAAACTAACCATTGGCGTGTTTTTACTTTCTCGAATCACTTTTCATCTGAGTGAAAGAGTGGATATAATAATAAGAGTTTGAAGGTTTCAGGAAGTTATGAATTTTCAGGTTTTTTATTCCTATGGTCCATCATCTCCGAGTATAAATTCAAATCTCTCTGCGTAGGTATTTGAAGTTCTTGAGCTTACCAAATAAATAAATAAACAGAATAAGAATCCGGGACTTTTGAAACTATGTAATTTACTACTAATTATTTAATTAATTTTTTTCAAAATTCCAGCCTTAAGATACAATTTTAACAAAAAAGTGCACATAAAAATGAAAGAAAATTTTCTACAAGGTTACATTTAACGGAAAATAAAATTTTTTATATCAAATCAGGTCAATAAAATTTAAGAAAAGTTCACAACAATGAATTTTAAATACTGACAACATAAAATGGTAACATTTTTTTATAAAATATTTTTACTTAAATATTTTATTTACTGAATTTCCGACTATGAGGTAAGGTAAAAAAGCGAGGAATTATGTGCAATAATCGAAAAACAGAGTAGCTCTATTGATCGGAAACATGATCTAAGGTAACTTATAAAAAAAATAATAACTCCATAACTGGAAGATCATGAATCAAAACATATAAAAGTTTTTTAAGACATTAAATATGGTTTAATACATAAAACAGAAGAGGAAAACGTATAAATTAAAATATAGAAATATGATGCTAATTAAAAGAAGTAGATGTTATCAAAACCACCAACAAACAAAAAACAAAAATTTGTTTTTGAAAAGTAAATAGTCTACGATTTTCCGCACTTTTGATTAATATTGTAGATGTTTGTTACCTAGAATATTTTGTTATCAGATTTACTGAAATAAAAACGAAACATACTAGAAAACACACTGGAAAGTTAACATTCAGATAAATTCTTGTGATAAAAGTTATATTTTATTTTTGTGGAAACTCTAGATGTAATAACAATTGCTGAGTGAAGTGTATGAGGAATAATTATCTATATCTTAATTTTTTTATATTGATAAAAAGTATTCTTATTAATAAAATGAAACGATATTACTGTAGCTGTTATATTAACTAAATCCTGGATGATTTCCCGGCCCGGCTTGTTCAGGTTAATACGACAGTGTTAGGTTAGTTAACAAACTGTTCCATTAAAAACAGATTTGATTCATAGTTACCTAATAACTCTCAAGCAACTCCAATAAATAAAAAAAACGTTATAATTATTACATATATTATAAAATTAATTTAACAAAAATATGAATTGAAATACTTACTGATGCACGGTGCAATATGGGAACGACTTTGCTGATACCCTTTTGCACATCTGTTACAAGTGATACCCGTTACGCCATCTTTACAAGGACATTGACCACTGGTTTGGTTGCACGTTTTACCAGATGCACCAATCGGATGACAGTCACAAGCTGCAACAAGAAAATTTATGATAAATAAATTAGTAAATAAATAAAAAAATCTAATCTTTGCAGATAGCCTAGACTAAGGTTATGTTGAAATACATACTGTCTGTCTGCAACTTGATGGTTTCCGGCAGAGGGAAGCAATAAGCAAATTTTAAAACCATTTCAGAAAACATGCATCTAATTTTTTTTAGTAACTGAAACTTGACGGAAATGACGTATTTTTATAAACAAAGTCTTTCGCATGGTTTTTGTTCTATAAAATTATTTCGAAAAATACACGCTTAATGAGATAATGTATAATTTAGTACAAGTTTTGTTTTTGAAGAAAAAACCGTATTATTTTCAAATACATCGTCATAGTTCGATAACTATTTCACGGATTACCATAATATTGGGCAGGTTTGTTCTGTAATAATTATGGAAAACTATGATGCAATCAAATTTAACAGAAAATCATTACTTTTTAAGTTACTAGGTATTTTCATAAATAATTTTTTCAATCGCGAAACACTACATAAAAGAGTCAGCATGCGAGAAACTTTTCGGTCTTTAAAGATAACTGTACACTTGTAGGAAACAAAGAAAGAGAACATTTTAAATTAATTTTTTGTGAAAGAATTATTTAAGTTGGACGAATCGAAAAATTAGAAATGTTTTCTAAAATGGTTTTACAATCCGTATATTGCTTCCCTCTGCGGGAGGCCATCAAGTTATAGACAGAAAGTAAGTATTTCTAAACCACCAGAATACGGTAAAAGTAAACACTTACCAATGTTTATATCGCTTTCGTGTCACTTGTACACATCTTCAGAGCTATATTTTAAAAATTCACACAATAAAAATTTAAAATTTCCTACTCCTACCAAGGCAGATAATGACTATTCCTTATCGGTCGTGGTAGGAGTAGGAAATTTTAAATTTTGATTGTGTGACTTTTTAAAATACAGTAGACTACTGAAGATATGCACAAGAAACACGAAAGAGCTATAAACATTGGTAAGTGTTTAGGTCTACTGTTAGCGTATTCTGGTGGTTTAGAAATATTTATTCCTTTTTAAATAATACGGCTGTTGATAATACCTGCATAGGATGTTTGATAAAATAATCCTAAGATTAGGCCCTATAATATACACTACCGTATAAATATGGATTGTGTTGTTTAGGTCAACAGCCGAAAGGCTGGTTTGAACCTCTAGAGGTTTTACTAAGTAAAACCAACGAGTGGGGTGGTTTATTGCCTTCCTCACCGAGTTAAAAGAGTACTCTTGTCAGCCAGGCCCTCCGAAAAGCATCCACTTTCCACCCTGCAAATGACACCTTCACTTCATTCATTACAGCGTCTGGCTGTATAGTGAAATTCATTACTCTCAGAGGGGATACCTCTGACTAGTGTATTTTAAACCTCTACCTTTTCTGTTCTTAAATAGTTCATTCATTTAACTACTATGCTATGCTGACTATGTGATAAGAAACAGAACTATTTTTTTTAGCCCTGGAATCAACAGATCGAGTGCAATTAATTTAACACTCCACCTGCCCGTTATGGGCATAAATATGAATTATTAGTACAATATTGACGATGATCTTAGAAAACATATCCCTAAGTATTTTTAGTTACACGGAATCATTACCTCATTTTAATTTCGGGGAGAAGAAAATTATTTACACACAAATTTTGGAAAGTGTTAAACGTAATCAAATACATAAAGCCTACGCATTTAAACAACGGAAGGTTAACCATTAATGAAATTTTAATGGACCAATACGTCAAACCAGAAATACGTAAAATGAAATCATATTATACTGCTGAAAATAATAAATAATTTATACTCAAATATCAAGATATTATTTTACATAGACTTGTATATTAACAGAGTAAAGAAATAAAAGAACAATGTTAAAAGTATTGATGATTTTGTGTTTTTTTTTTTTGGTTCAGTTAGAATTTGTTTCGCTCCTCCATTGTACAGATTACTACAGTACTAGGTACTACAAAAAAAAAAAAATATTTCATAAAATTCTTTCTTGACTTGGGAGAACCAGATTAATAACAAAAACTACAATGTGTTTTATATGTAACTTTTTATTGTATACAAAAAGATCTAATCCAATTTTATCTGTAATGGTGGCTACAAGATGTCAGCCTTAATTTAATAACTCATCAAATTGCAGTTCGTGCACTGTAAATAAATAGGTATGACACAGTTTTATTGCCCATAACGGGCAGGCGGAGTGTCAAATTAATTGCACTCGATCTGCTGGTTCCAAGGCTACAAAAAATAGTTCTGTTTCTTATCACATTCAATTACATAACTGAAGCATTGAAAAATAGAAGAGGTAGAGATGCAAAAGTCATTAGTCAGAGTTATCTCCGGAGAGTAATGAATTTCATTATTCAGTCAGACCCTGTGGTGAATGAAATTAAGGTGTCTTTGCAGGGTGGAAAAAATATGCTTTTCAGAGAGCCTGGCATACTGGTAAGCATACTTTTTCACTCAGTTAAGAAGGCAGTGGTAAACCACCTCACTTCTCGTTTTACTTAGTAAAGCCTTTTGGGTAATGACCTAAACAACAATGTCTAAAAAACGACTAAACCTATTTGAATGAAAATTGAACGGTACAACCATTTTTTAATGTATGTACCAAATTTCATCAAATTCAATGCGAAAAATTCCGCGTAATGGCCGTAGTAACATAAAAAATATATACCCATTGAACCTTCTAAACTTCAAAATAAGTTAACTAAAAAAAAATAGGATACATTAAATTTGAAGTTGAAAATTTCAATACACAATTTTACTTCCTTTTTGGTTTTATTTCGTTTATTCTTTTATTTTGTATTTATTTTTGTCTCTTAAATTTGCAACTTTAGTACAACTTCATTTGCAACTTATGTATTCTATGTGAGGACTCTCCGCCCACATTGTGACCAATTATAACTGAATATTCATTTCACGCATTTGTTAACATCGACCATTAATATGTATTTACTTGCTCTTTATAATCAGCGTGGACACTTTAACATGTTCTATTTTGCATAAACATACAAATCATTCAATTTTATTCGTTTATTACCACACACATTCATGATAATAAAAAATAATGATTAAATAAAATGCAATCATGTTTTTATAGGTTTCACTTGTTATCCTAACGAAGTAAATTATGGGAAATTATTTTACGTTCAAACCGGACTTTTATAACTTTTATTGCAAAAGTTTGATGTGTTCTTTTTTTGTAAATCCTAGGTATACGTTTGAATTTCTGATTCCTTGAAATAATAGGAGATAATGTTAACCATAAAACATGAAAATTAAATTTTCTTATTGGATTCTCTTCTAATTATTTGATAAATCTGTATTTCTTTCAACTCAACTTATAAGTTTACGAGTTAATTAACTCATGAGTTATAATGTGTTAATTAACTCATGATAATTAATTTCTATAAGTTTTACTAGTTACGCTAGAGGTTTTGTTCTTGGACTTACTCAAGAAATAACTCTTTATTGATAGCACTGTACACCAGATAAATTTTCAAAACCGCGAACTGAATCAACCACCGAAAGTGGTTTGAATATTTTTTTATAAACGTCCCACAAAGTTTTTGCCTAAATTTAGTGCAGTTAATAAGTTGGTACAAGTAGTATTTGTGAAAAGCAATAGTAATTGGAATAGTAGAGGCTTTCTTCTTATAAGGAAAATTTTCTTCGTATTATAAAATGATCGTTTGAAATTTTTGACAAATTACTTACTTTTCAAAAAAAATGCTCGAATAGCTATTAGCAAAAGTCATCTCACTTATAGCATTTTTATCTATTGAAATTTTATTTATTTACAATTTTTTATGTTCAGTTTCTACTATATAACTGGTTTTCCTTTTTTTGTATAACTGTTTGTTATTACACGCGTAATGTTTAATTTCTGTTAATTGTTTTGTCATTTTGTAGAATTTCTTTTATACTTCAAAATGTTCACTTTACCCATTATGTGATTATTTTTCTGTAAATTATCGATAATTTTGTTTTGTTTTTTGTACTTAATCAATGTTTTGTAAAGTAACCGTTATTATAACTGAGGTCGCTAATGACATATTGTTGAAGCGACCTTAAATAAAAACAACAGAAATATTATAAAAGTAAGCATTTTTTATTTTTTATTTATTTTTTCTTCACAGTTTAATCTTGTTGAAACACACTACTGAGTGTGGTTTATATTGTAATTCTAAGGACATTACTCAGATTTTCTCATCTTTGAAATACACTGTTACAAACTATATAAATATATATATATATATATATATATATATATATATATGGTAACAGTGTATTTAAAACAGTGTTTAAAGCGGTATTTGAAAGGGTGATTCAAAACTATACGGTAATCTCTTGGAATCTCATTCTATAGCTAAAAATAAGAAAAAAAGTTCATATAAACATATGCCTGAAAACGCTTAGTTAGTTAGTTAGTTACGGCTAGCGAAAAATTTTACCTAGAACTCTGTACCCTCGGTGAAGTAAGGACGTATAAAAATGTTCAAGGTAGTTACAAAGATACAAATACGATTGTTTCTTCTGTTTTTTAATCTGAAAAATTGAATAAAATTGGTTCAGAGCTGTAAATGCAATACTTTCAGAAATATCTTACATAAAACACAAGAATTGATGTAAAGAAATAACACATTTTTGTTTTTAACGCTGTTACTCCCAACCTAATATGTTATGCAGTTAAGAATGTGCGTTTGCTGAAGTGCGCAGAAAGTTTATTTTGGTAATAGCGCGCTCGGTTGCCTCAACGAGTGGTGGGGGTCAGTGCTGTACTAGCTGTGATCAGAGTCACGTCGCTCTCGCAACGTTATGTATCAGCTGACTTGAAAACATTAGTCTGTAATGTGCTGTAAGCGGTAGGCGTTAACTGTTGTATACAGTATTTACAACTGAATGTTTTTAACATCGCTAATAGATGATAATTTACGTCGTTTAGAACATGTGATTTAATAGGCAGTTCGGTACGAAGACACGAAATCTACCGACTGAATCCGAACTGTTCGCGCAGCTACGCCGGCAAGCTTATTTTTTAGCGTCCGCTCTAAAATAATATAACACCTAACCTAGGACATGCCCATTAGCCATAGGTGGGTAGGTCAATTTCCTCCACCTCGTTAATTGGCATTGTTGTAAATGCATTACGGTTTTTTTAAGAATATCTAAGGAAATAATAGTAAAAATGGAAATAAAGTTTTATTATTATTATTATTATAATTGGCTGAACTCGATCCCACCAAAAAGAAAGCGACGAAAATTTCTGCATATTATCGATATTTTTAATTAGCCTACCTACAATTTTAAACGTTTTATTTGGAAACGGTATTTATTTTATCGGTAATAAATTTACAAAGCAATTGAAAATAACTCTTTATGATCAACAATATTTCGTATAATAATGATAGTTATATTATAAATAACGTACGTATATAGATTATTACCATGCAAATTTAATTATTTTAATACGATACACCTATATAACATTTTCTATGAATTGTATTAGAAGAGAGAAACATAAATGCGAGCCGTATTTTTATGGGTTAATGTTTATACAACTGGTTTGTGATTATTGCGTTCTTAATGGAAGTCTAGTACAAACTATAATAACTTGAGATTATCTCCACCACAATATCTACTGCACTAAAGTATAAAATAATATTTTTATAGCTTCATATATGGTGTCAAGATCCTATAATTTATAAAAATAATACTGAAGAAATATAAAAATAATGTCGTTTTTACAGGTGTGTCTTGTTACCAGTCTGTAGTATTTTTTGTAAACGAATAGTATCGTTACGTATATTAAGTGTTTCCTATATTGGTTTAATTCCCCCATATAATGTCTTACAATTAATGTTTTACAAAATGTGTATTACATCGGAAGTTACATTTGATACAACATAATACTTCTGTAATATTACCCAAGTACTTTTGGATGAATACTAAACAAATTGTGCCCACATGAACTCTAATGTTAGTATAAAAGTCTTTTTCTCTATTAGTATACCCAAGACATTTACTTAGTAAATCTCTTCATCGTTTTTATTGTTTGAATTGGGTTAAGAATTATTTTTTTATGGTCTCTTCATCTACTCTATAAACTGTTAATTTCAATCCCTGTGAATTTTCAATAAATCATTCATGAGTCATTTTAAATTAATTTGTTGTTCTTTAGGTCAACAGCCGAAAGGCTGGTTTGAACCCCTAGAGGTTTTATTAAGTAAAAACGAGGAGTGAGGTGAAAAGCATTCATTTTACAACCTGCAAATGACACCTTCACTTCATTCACCACAGGGTCTGGCTGTATAGTGAAATTCATTACTCTCAGAGGATATAACTCTGACTAGTGTCTTTTATACCTCTACCTCTTCTGTTCTTAAATAGTTCAGTCATAAATTGGCTGACTATGTGATAAGAAACAGAACTATTTTTTGTAGCCCTGGAACCAAAAGATCGAGTGCAATTAATTAAACACTCCACCAGCCCGTTATGGGCAATTTAATTGATTAAAATATCATAAAAATCAATTGCAAATCTCCAAGGGGTGTATAAATAAACTGATTGTTTTCTTCCTCAGATTCAATTAACACTTTTGTTACTACTTACAAAAAAAATTAAACCACGGCCAATCCGTCGTATAGCGGTCAGCGCAGCTTGCTCTTCGCCAAAGGTCGATTTCCGGTCAGGTGTGGCATTTTTCATCATTTATTTTCATCAATTACCCTTTATTGTGACCATTTTTTTAGTTTATTACTATAATTTAGTACATATAGAGATTAAATGCAGTTTAGCAAATTAGTTGAACTACTTAATAACAATAATTAATCCAGTGAGAAAATTCAAATGGCAATGCCAGCAGAAGTAATAAAAAAACCGTTAGCGCCAGAATCGAATCAGCACAAAATTTAAATAATTATTAATAAAATAATAATTAAATAACATAATTTAAATTATGTTGTTCCCTTAATTCCGACAATATAACTGATTTCAACCAAAAAATGAAGATCAAATTAAACTAAAATAAATCTATTTTATACAACTATACTCGCCATTCCAGCGGCGCTTCGCGTCTTCCACCGCTTCCGTGTCACGCATCAGTGGGGAAGGTGGAGCAGAATTCATAAGTGGATCAGAACCATGAAAGTGAGCGCGCAAGGTGGATGAAAATAATTTGAAGTTTGAAGATTTTAAATTTTAAAGATTCAAAATTTGAAGGTGTTGAAGTTTAAAGGCTTGAAATTTTTAGGTTAATGTTTGGAGTACGAACGTCTGAAGTTTATAAATTTGAAGATTGAAGTTTTAAGGAAATTTGACGAAAAGTAGTCGAAATTCAAATGGTTGGTAATTCCTAGGTATCCCTAGCAGAGTAGGCTAGCCGCTTTTCAGAACTGTAATTCTTCGGGAAGGTACAGAAATTAAAATCCTTTGCTTTAGGGTAGTCGCCCCTTTTTACCCATCAGGTACAAGTGGTCGAAATGTAAATGTTTTAATTTATTTTTACTATCCCTACAGAGTAAATACGCGGAATTGCAACTCGGTAGGTGTTCTGGAAGTTAGAGAATTAGTGATACATGAGTGAGTCAGAGAGGGCTTTCGCATTTATACATATAAATTGAAAAATCAATTTTCTTAATTCTTTACATAGAAACAAGGTTAAGGACGAACTGTAAAAAATAAACTGAAATAACAAACCAAAGATAATTCAAAAAAGTCATTATAACTTGATTATAATTTAATCAAGTAATTTACAGTATTATAAAATGAATTTTAATTTACAGTAAATTAAATACAAAAAATATTCCATATTTTTTACAATTATAAAAGAATTAAACTGTAAAATTAACGCTTGGAATAGAGTGAACAATAAAGAAATTACTTCTTTTTGATTGTGTACCTATACAAATAAAAAAAGAAAGAAAATTGAACGTTTTGCGTAGTAGATTGTAACAAGCGTGAAAATTAATTTCCAAGAGTCGTTGGTTGAAACGGCGGAGGGGAAAGTGATTTGATAATTAAAAATACAGTAATTACAAGGAGACTGGTAGGTCGATTATAGGAGCCGATGTTTTGTAATGCAGTTATAGGGAGTTGTTTTTGAGGAGGGGGTAAATCTGTTCATTACAGCTGTATTTATTTTAACTCACCCACCCTTTCGTTCCTTACACACTATTGTTCAATTCTTAATGTGGTCTCATTAAACTTAAGCTTTGTCTGTATGCATTTCCCGCTTTAAATCCACCATCTCTCTTGCCACCACTCATTATCAAACGCCTTATCTTCGGGGAACTCTCTGTTTAAATACGTTTGTGTAGGCCGGGAATGGTACATGTTCAACGGAACGATAGTGCTTACCCCGGTTTCAACTTGTAACTGACTTCCGCCAATCCGTTATTACTACAACTGATATTACTGCAACCTCATGTTAAATAAACTTGCTATGAAAATTAACTTTGCCCTAATAACACCATACACTACTGGGTTACATTATTAACACAGACTGCAATATAAGTCTCATTCATGCCACCGTTTATTTGAATCTATTATTTAAAGTAAGTGCATCCTATTATATTACTTAATAACAACTGTATTGTTATTAACGTTTAATTCTAATTTTCAGTAAATCTAAAAAAAAAAAACATTTTAGATACGCTAGATTGTTGTTACATACATATTAATTAAAAAATCTGGTGTGAAACACTCACATGACTTTTTCTTCCAAATTAAAATAATGAACAATATAACTAAACATTAGTAATAAAACATTCGAAATAAACAAAAAACTAACCTCAAACAAATAATCTTATTTTAATCATGAGTGAATGATGCAAAAAAAAATCAACCTCAGTTTGGCTTAAAAATACGGAAAATCACTCTTTCACGCTAAACCAGGCTCTGTAGAGAAAAGAGCTCTAAATAAAAGTTGTAGATCTTTTAATTTCCTATAAATTTGATTACATACACTTTTGTTAAAAAATGCATACTAAGGCTGAAATCTTTAAAAAAAATCAATTTTTTACAAATTTTTATGAAAAAAAAAACAGAAAATTACCGATTTAATTACAAAAATGCATAACTAAGAGAGCGTATTACCATGGCGTCATCAATACTTTAGCCGTCCGTCACGAAAGAAGAGGACAGTCGTTACGTAATGGGAACCAAATGAAGGCATCTCTCAACAGTGGTAGCGTACTCGGAAAAATTTCTCCAAGAGCCATCATGGCGGACGGATTCACCTATGAAACGGTCATGGTTCACACAGGAAGAAGACTGAACCCGAAGAAGTAATAGACACCACCGATCTCGCATAGAAACTATCGATCTAGTTCTCTAAAATTCCTTAAGGTTTCCTGGGGAGCGACCAGCCAAAACACTTGACTACTGCGAGTACAATGATCGCTTTTTAAGACACTGCGCGTCGATCAACCGTAGTCGGTGATCTGGTTGACAATGTCAATCAACAACCCTCGGCTATCACTGAGCAGAGACTTCATCCCTGTGCTATGTCTCTCTCTCCTCTCTCTCTTAAACCTCAGTTGCTGTGACAATAATAAAGTACCCCTAAAATTTAAAGAATTTGGCTTAGTTTAATCAGGGCTTCAATTCACTCTCTTGGAGATAATTGTCTACATCGAAAGCATGTAGTCAATCCAGAAGAAGGAAAGACGAGTGCATTTTTCAGTCATATAAGCAATTGGCAGAGGGGATAATACATAAAAGGACGGTTCAACAAAAGGCAAATAATTTCTAGTACTATGCGTAAGAAACTTAATATGTATACCACAAGAAATTTTGACAGACTTATCTAGTAAACAAACGTGTCCATGAATTCGGTTTCCAGACATTTATTTTAGCTCACTAGACAAATTGTTTAGTAAAAGTCAATAAATACAAACGAAGAATCATAATAACTCCTTAAAAAGATACAAAATTTCTATAGTGGACACAAAACGTGTTTCAAAAATACCGTTTTGGAAAAGAGAAGAGATTTGTGTAAATTAATCGTTTTGATGTATACTTTTATACATATACAGGATCTTTTTGTTAATTTCTTTAAAAAGATCTTTCCTCCGACAACATTATTTCTGTCACTAAACAGTAATAAAAAATTCTTTATAAGTGAATTAATCTTTTTTTAAAAGATATTACCCTGTATTTTACATCAAAGAAGATTAAATTTATTGTTTTCTAAAGTTAATAAAAACAAGTTGCAAGTTGTCGCTTAGTCTAGAATAATTCTTTTGATTTGGTTTGAAAATAAATTTTAACCTTTAAGTATTTTTGTCCGATCACATATTTTATTATGTACCACATGTTATCCCCAAGTTTTCTTTCAACTACATTAGTTCCTTTGATTCCAACAAAACAAAACAAAATTCAAAAATTTAAACAGATGTTTGTGTTTGAATTTTTTTAAACAAAGTATCACATAACTTCTAACCTTACTGATCGTATTCATTTGAAATACTGATGGTGCAAAAGACTTATTGATGTTTGATTTTTTTCCAGCAATGTCGGCCATGAAGTACATAGACCTTCAAATCAACTAAAACTGCTTATCCCGGTCTGCCAAAAATTATTTAATACCAACTAAATGTGTAATTTTTAATTTTAATTACATTTGTCTTTTAGGTCATCAGCCGAAAGGCTGGTTTGAACCTCTAGAGGCTTTACTAAGTAAAATGAGGAGTGAGGTGGTTTACCTTGCATTCCTCAAAGAGTGGAAAAGTATGCTTATCAGCATGCCAAGCTCTCTGAAAGCATCAATTTCCACCCTGCAAATGAAACCTTCACTTAATTCACCACGGGATTCGGCTGAATAATGAAATTTATTACTCTTAGAGGAGATAACTCTGACTAGTGTCTTTTACACCTCTACATCGTCTGTTCTAAAATGTAATGTCTGTTCTAATAATATAATTGGCTGAACATGTGATAAGAAATAGAACTATTTTTTGTAGCCCTCGAACTAGCAGATCGAGTTCAAATAATCGAACACTCCACCTGCCTGCCACGGACAATCATTACATTTATCAATCGAATTACTAAATAACAGTTTTATTTTTAAAAATTTGGCAAGAATCGTGAGTTACATTCATTTGTTTCTAAACAAGAGAAACATAGTAGCTCTAAAATAAAATTATAACATTTATTTTATCAGAGATGAAAACCCGTTTGCATATTTATTAATTTAAATTTCTTTTTAAATTTATTAAGTAAAATTTTTATAATATATCAACCTCTCTATTTTTATAGTTCGTTTCTAATAAATCTAGATAATTGTTTTTATATTGCTTATGGTGTGCTTTAAATTATTTAAGTGTTCGGTAATATTGAAAAAAATTATAGTTCCCTTTTTGTAATTATTATAGGTTCAGAAAACCACTTCCTCATCAATACGGTGGTTTTGCCAACCTAATTATTTTGGCAGAACTGACTTGTCAAATTTTAAATTGTAAAATTAATAGATATGTCGTTCCTGTAATTGTCATGCCATGTAGAGGAAGTTTACATCTCTTAACAAAATTAATGTTATAATATTGTGTAATTCAAGTATTTTGATAAGACAATGTGGGGTAAAGACATGAAAGTACTTTTAAATTAATAAGCGTTCTTACTCATTCTTTGACCGCTTTTGGAAGTTTTTAATAATTTTATTTATAATAAAATAACAACAGGATTTTATTCATAAAATAGTTCCACAAATCAACAGCGTTTTGAACCTATTACTAACTTTTAACAAATATTTGTCTTGGTAATTCGGGTATAAATTACACTAAATTATTATTTATAAGAGTAAAGTCATAATTTTAACGAATGAAATTAAAAAGTTTATAATGTATATTTTAAGGAAGGATACTATATCGTACAAACAATAAAACATTTTTTTATAAACTCCTGTATTCATCGACGTACAATTTACAAGTTAACAAATCTCAGTTAAAGATTAATTTAAAATGTAGTCTATAGATGATCAGAACAAAACCTTATACAACAGAAAAGTAATAATTTTTTAAACCGAAAGTTCTCTGTTTAAATCCCCTGCTGAGGCATTCATAATTCCTCATGAATACAGAATTACAGACAAATATACCAACAAACCAATTCGAAACCAATTTACCTACCCACAACGAGTTCACGCAACAGTTACGAATGGTCTTTGAATTACTCAGTACCGGGTGGTGAAAAGAAAAATCGTATTCTTTCGTTTTCAGCAGAAAGAGAGAAATGTTTTAAAACACATTTTTATATATTTTGTTTTACAGAAATACCGTTTTAAGGTAATCGATTAACAACACAATTCATATTTTTACGGTTTTAAATAAGAAACTAAGTATGTTATTACTTAATTTATCCCTTCTTTGTAATTATAAGTCCATGCCCATAACAGAGAGGTGGAGTGTTAAATTATTAGCACTCGATCTGTTGGTTCCAGGGCTACAAAAAATAGTTCTGTTTATTATCACATAATCAGCCAATTATATGATTCAAGCATTTTAGAACAGACGATGTAGAGGTGTAAAAGAAACTAGCCAGAGTTATCTCCTCTGAGAGTAATGAATTGCACTATACAGCCAGACCCTGTGGTGAATGAAGTGAAGGTGTGATTTGCAGGGTGGAAAACGGGTGCTTTTCGGAGGGTCTGGCATGCTGATAAACATACTCTTTCAACTTATTGAAGAAGGCAATAATAAAACACCTCAATCCTCGTTTTTACTTAGTAAATCCTCTAGAGATTCAAACCAGCCTTTCAGCTGTTGACCTAAACAATAACAAGTTCAACTTAGTAGAATGATCAAATAATTTAGTTTTTTTTAAGACACTTAAAAGTTATATACAAACTTCTGGGTCATTAGCCACCCCACTTGGATACAGTGTAAAATAAAAAAGAGAATTAAAGTCTTGACAAACCTGCTCGTAACCTACCCAGCACTTAAGAAGACAGGAAGTCTTTGACGATACCGGACTAAAACTAGGAAACATTAGACCGAACGAAGTACGTATTATACATTAAAGAATTTAGAGGCTTTCAGAAGGAGTTAAACAGAATAAAGAATTAATGAAGAAAACAAGAAAATTCTACGGAAAAAGCGGCCAGTTTACAATTGAAAACGTTGTGTATTGATCTTAAATCAGAAGTTCTGAGATGAAACGACAATAAGAATTAGTTACAAAGTTAATCAGTATGTATTTTAGGTGATAAACCATTTTTGTAAAGTACAATAAATCTAGTTGTACAATCTCCACATTAACTTTCTCCATACTTTGCTTTGAAAATACTTCACATTTAAACTATCAAATTTACATTAAATCTGACAAATACATTAAGTATTACTTTACTTTAGTTTAAATAAATTTGGAACTTATTCATAACAAAAATGATTTTTTTTCAGTTTCTTTTAAGTTACAGCAACTACTCGGTAATTAGCGACTACAGTGGATTATGGTACATTATCAGTGGGCTTAAACATGTAATATTTTTCCAGACCCTAACCAGGAACCGAACACAGGATACTCCGCTTTGCAGCTTAGCACGCTAACCACCACGCCGAGGAGGCGGCCAATTTAAAATGTACAGAAAAGTATTAAATCTATAATAAATCTACTGAATGTTATGTAAAAATATGTTTAGTGTTATAAATATGTTAAAATTATTCTCAAAATCGAAAAACAAATAATTTGGTCTGAGATTCGAAACAAATAATTTTTTTATGATACAACCTATAAAAGCTAAAACAATATAATATAATCAGCTTCAATTATAGCTACAGTAAATTTTATATAACGTTTTAAACAATTTATATTGCTTAATATTTAAAGAAATAGACTTTTAAGTAAACTATAATACAGAAGTTTAGTAATGTACAATAATACAAGGAACCCCATGGATGAAATAAATAAAACAATTCAAAAATATTTGTATATATTTTCTTAACAAAAGTATTTATGGGTATAAATTATTATAAATTCCGATCAATAAAATTAATCCAAATAAATGAAATGGTTTTATTTAAAAGTCAAGCCTACGGAGACCTTGAAAAATATTTCATACTGTAAAAACATGTAGATACAATAAAATTAATTAATTATTTTAATTACTTAAGTGAACATAATTATACTAATATATTGCACACATGAATTATAAATTACAATTTATTCTGTTAGACAATATTTACATAAAATATAAATAAATGTATTTCATTTTAAATCTAAATTAGTAATTAATTACTGAAAAAGAAAAATTGCAGAAGAAAATTTCCATAGAATCGTTAGTACAGTCACGTTTAAATCTGAGTTCTGTTTCTTTGTTTTAATTGTAAGTAAATTTATTGCTTGTACAATAATTATCTTAAATTAAAAGAATAATTCTACAAAAAGGAATTAAATACACTTATGTAAATAAATATCAGTTACTAATAAATTAATCACTAAATGCAGAAGTTATTAAAGCTGACAGTAACAGAAAATGTAATTTTTTTCAATTAAAAAAAAAACATTGAGCTTAATGAAAATCAAATTATATTTCTTTGGAAATATTTACGCTCCCTTTCTCCTCTTCACACACTTTTTTGACTAAATCATGTTCGTATACTTAAGACATTTTTGAAAATTTTCTGCAGCCACCAATTTCTTAGCCTTTAAGTACCGTCGTCTTGCTTCACTGACACGGGAGGTAGCCATGAACTGTAGTTTCTTCCCCTTTCATTTTTTTACACGGTTAACCCTTTCTGTAGCTTCGAATTTAGTTGGCAGAAGTGTTTGTCGGAGACATGTCAGTGGATGGTGCTCTCCATTCACGTCACTCATGTCATTTCATCCATTCTTTCACCCACCATCATATTCAATGACCGGTTCACTTTATAACAGTTGTGAATTTCATTAATAAAGTTAATAAAAAAAAGAAGTGTAATATTAAAGGTCTTCACGTCATTTAGTGCGTTGTGTAGTATTAATGTGTAATAAAAAACATTTCGTGCCTATGACGTTATTTGTGTAACTTTTTTACATTGTCACATATATTATTCACTTATACTTTTCCGTTTTTTAAGCATTATCAAAATTTGTTAGAAATGAATAAGTACTTGTGCTATCTGAAGCATGTCACAAACAGCGGAACTCCGGATATACCGCTCTACGGATTTACAAAAATATACATCATTATGATCAACCGGTCTAAAAAATTTAAAAAATCTGGTGTGAAACACTCACACGACTTTCTCTTTCCAATGCAAATAATGAACGATATAACCTAATATTAGTAATAAAACATTAGAAATAAACAAAAAACTAAGCTCAAAAAACGTAACTTAATTTTAATCATGAGTGAATCATGCAAAATGAAAACCCACCTTAGTTTGGCTTATTAATACGGAAAATCACGCTTTCACGCTAAACTAGGCTCTGTAGAGAAAAATGCTTGAAATAAAAGTTGTATATCTTTTAATTTCCTATAAATTTGATTACATACATTTTTGTCGTAAAATGCATACTAAGGTAAAATGCATTTTTGTCGTAAAATGCATACTAAGGTAAAATGCATCATAAACAATCCATTTTTTACAGATTTTCATGAAAAAAAAACAGAAAATCGCTAATTATTGCAAACTAAGCATTTTATAAAGAAATGTTTGAAATAAAAGTTGTATGATTTTAAATTTTCTACAACTATGATTATACATTTTTGCCCTAAAATGCATATTAAGCCCGCAATCTTAAAAAAAAAACATTTTTTACGAGAGCAAACCCTCCCCGATAATTTTAGCAGACATGGCGTCTACCATGCACACACACACACACCAACGGCTAAAACATGTTTTTTGAGTCAGGGGGTCTGGAAACGTGCATATCCGGTGAAAACTCGATTTTGAAAAATCGACATGGAAATAATACTTTCCTTCCTATATATTCGAATATAGCAAGAGAAAGTAAAAAATAAAACCGTTCTTTTGGTGTATTCAAAGCATCACGATATATCAGAGAATCAAAATAATTGAAAACTGGAGATAATATGTACATGTAACATTAGTATTTTCCTAAGCAATACGTCTTTAGTCCCAGGGCAGGGTAATGTCAGGCCAGACCCTGGCGTAAATATTGCTGTAGAAATTAATCAAAAATTTTGGTAGAAGAGTTTCTTATACGAGTGACTTTTCATGTTTAAATTTTTAGTATATCATTAAACACAATTATTTCTATCAGAAACACGTTGGTTGGACAGTTGTTTAAAATAAAATATAACAATTTTTAAATGTGATGAACATGTGGTACAAAAATCTCAACCCTTCAATATCAGTCACGTCCAATTACTAAATAAAAAAAAATATATTGGGTGCAGACAAAGTTGTGAAAACATTTACTGAAAGTTACGAAAACATAGTAAACAACTCTTGAAACTTCATTCTTGTTTTATTTCATTGTCCTCTGTATCAAATCAGGTTGAAAGAGAGCACTGGGAATTCAAATTTTAAGACAGAAAAACTTAACTGTAGAGTACAGAGTTAGGTATTGACAAATCACTTTTTGTTTTTGTTTTTATTTTTACTGACTTTGGATTATATTGTTCTCAACGGAGCAATAAATTTCAACTTGAATACAAAAAGAAATAAAGTATAAAATATATTTTCCGTTTCAATTACAAACTACATTTTTACTGTTCTTTTTAATACAGTTATATTAGAGTAAATATTTTTACAAATATTTTAATAATTTATTGTCCACTTCCGAAATTTCACAGGAGGAAACTACTGATAATATATCGTACGTTATTTCTGCTCATAATTCTTAAATAAAAACTATATATATTTAAAAAAAAGAGGTATTCTTTAAATTTTTAAACAACAATGTGACCAATTACATGTACTTATCTAAACAGATTATAGAAATTATTTAAGAAAATACCAGAAAACTAGTTTCAGAATCAACGTATTTAATTTTTAATGAAACTAATTTAATTTTGAAATTAATGAAGGTTTACTGACAGCTGTCAGTTTGTAAAACATTAAATTTTAATGAAACTCATCTTTATTTTATTTTATTGTATCTCTCGCTGTCTTCTTGCCCATGAAAATCACAAAATCGTTTTATTTCATCATGTGCATAATTTATAAATAATTTTTTTGTAATTAGTTCAGAAAGAGGATGCTATCGTTGGTCATGTCTTCAAGGTTACTTGTTTCATTTATTGATGTAAAATAATTACTTTCAATACACAATTTAATAGTACAAAATTTCACTTTCTGTAAGATATATTCTTGTTAAGACATATATCTACTCTGTCCTGATATACGGTGTGGAAACACGGACTTAGAGTATGCAGTCCATTCATCGTTTATATCAACAGATTAAATCTAAAAGAAAGTGAAATTGTAAGATTAACAAACAGATTTTTACTTTCTCTTGCCTAGATCCGAAATGTAAAAGAAGACATGATCGAATTCGGATTAACGTGGTTGAATGGTTGGATTAAATGGTTTTTTTAAGATTGCAGCCTTATATTCATTTTAGGGCAAAAGTGTATACAATCAAAGTTGTAGATAATTTAAAAACCTACAACTTTTTATTCAAACATTTCTTTGTATAACGCTTAGTTTAGCGGTAATTTGTGATTTCCTGTTTTTTTTTTTCATGAAAATCTGTAAAAAATGAATTTTTTTAGATTTCGGCCTTAGTTTGCATTTAACGGCAAAAGTGTATATAATCAAATTTATAGGAAATTAAAAGACTTTTATTTCAAGCATTTTTCACTACAGAGCCTTGTTTAGCGTGAAAGAGTGATTTTCCGTATTGTTAAGCCAAATTGAGGTTGGTTTTCATTTTGCATCATTCACTCATGATTAAAATAATGTTGTTCGTTTTGTTTATTTCTAATGTTTTATTACTAATGTTAGTCTGCCCATAACAGACAGGTGGAGTGTCAAATTATTTACACTCAATCTGTTAGTTGCAGGGCTAAAATAAATAGTTCTGTATCTTATCACATGGTCAGCCAATTAAATGACTGAATCATTTAAGAACAGAAGAGGTAGAGGTGTAAAAGACACTAATCAGAGTTATCTCCTCTGAAAGTAATGAATTTCATTGTACAGCCAGACCCTGTGGTGAATGAAGTGAAGGTGTCATTTACAGAGTGGAAAATATGTGCTTTTCAGAGGGCCCGGCATGCTGATAAGTGTACTTTTCCTCTCAGTGAGGAAGGCAATGGTAAACCACCTCACTCCTCGTTTTACTTAGTAAAACCTCTACAGGTTCAAACCAGCCTTTCGGCTGATGACCTAAACAACAACAACAACTAATGTTAGGTTATATTCTTCATTATTTGCATTGGGGATAGAAAGTTGTACGAGTGTTTCCCACTAGATTTTTAGAAATTCTATCCAACAAACGCTGTAGTCTCTCCATTGGTGTTATAGAATTTTAATTTACATGATAGTATAGCGGAGAGATGACTTGAATGATGACCTGGAGAGATGACTTGAGCGTAAATTGAAGAGGGGAACAGGAAAGCTTGTCCTATCTACGGACAAGCTTCCTGTTCCCAACTTCGTCTCACAATAGCATTCAAGTCATCTCTCCACTATACATATACCTTTTGTTTTTTTGTTTTATACGCAACATTGTATATTATAGGCACATTATTTTACGGAATTAATAAAGGTGATTTGTTTTTTACTTTTCGTCAAGAATTCCGTAATTAATAATCTTATTTAATTCATCACTTTTATGATCCCAAGGGTGACGAATTACAAGAATTTTACAGTATATCTTTGTGAATCTGTTTGTAATATAAGATAAAAAATTTAATTTGCAAAATTTAAATAAATCAACTTTCAACTTTTCCCTAGATATTAATGTTAAAACAAGTAGGCAACGTAATAACAAAATTTTAAAAATAAATAAAAAATGTTAACAAAAAATATAAGTAATACATACTGACATATGTTAAACAAGGTGAAAATTATATGAAATTTATAATTTGTATATGCAATTTAATCATTACGTATAAAATGTAAAACGGTAATGAATTACGAAGTATGAATTGAAGAATTTAATATAAGACAGTTATTATATGTAATTTCATGGCCTCACAGATAGATATAGGTAATACATAACCCGACATACATAAATACACATGTAAAATATAATATATATAAGCAAAGGACTTTTACGTATGGTCCACAAACCGAGAGAGATAGAATTGGGTTAACTTATCTGCCATCTGGCGGACAGCCAAAGTAATTATTATCATCTCCCCACATAACACACACCCTTTATAAACTATAATACGATACATTAACACAAGCGCACAGAGTAACTTGAATGTTTAGAATAATAAAGAATATAAGTTAATTAAACTAATACCAACTTCTGTTTTATGTAAATCATTTTATATTATAATAACATTTTAAACAAATCGTTAACATCTCACATCTCTTAATTAGTTAACATATTTCATATTCACTGGTCAGAAATTACAAGACAATTTACTTGTTATAATGTACTCGTTTTAAACATGAATGATTTCTGTTTAAATGAATAAACTAAGGTCATCATAAGCTACAAGTTTATTTTTCTAGAAACATTGATTTCACAAATATACCAGGTATGGGTACTTTTTAAATAAATTATTTATAAGTAACTAAAAAAGTTATATGTAGTAAAATCAGGAGAATTTATGTTAAATTAAATCAGTTATGTCCTGTGTTAGCCGTTTTGATTCAAGAAATCATCCAACGGTAAATCTTACAGAATATTTTAAATGAGATCCCTATTCCAGCATCTTTTTAATATTCAATTTCTAAGTGGGTTACATGGTTAATATGATTACGGCAATTTTAATATCTAACAGATATATTTACAATATATTATTGTTGTTTAGGTCATCAGCCAGAAGGATGGTTTGAACCTCTAGAGGCTTTATTAAGTAAAACGAAGAGTGAGATTGTTTACCATTACCTTTCTTACTGAGTAGAAAAGTATTCATGTGTATCAGCATGCCAGGCCCTCTGAAAAGCATCTAATTTCCACCATGCAAATGACACTCACCAAAGGGTCTGGCTGTATAATGAAATTCATTACTACAGAGGAGATAACTCTGACTAGTGTCTTTTACACCTCTACCTCTTCTGTTCTTATAATTGCCAGTCATATAATTGGCTGACCATGTGCCGTAAATAAATAAATAAATCGCCACTAAGAATTATTTTATGTAGCCCTGGAAATAGCAGATCGAGTGCAAGTAATTTAACAATCCACCTACCTGTTATGGACATATATCTTGTAGGAGGAAAGATTCACTTTGCAGTGGAACGCGTGTATCTTTGAAAATCAGCACCCAAGAGCAAACGTGTGAAATTTATCTCCTCTTCTTCTTAATAGACACATTGATGATACTCTCCAGGTATGGGAAACAGATAGTTCTAAGGAAATTGAAGTAGGATGAGGGAATTACTTAAATTCGTTATTATTTCCAGATTATGAGGTTCTAATAGCAGAATCGGAGCATGATTTAGAGAAAGGGGTATTTAATTTAAGTAAAATATTTCAAGATCATAATTTTTAAATTTGCTGCAAAGACAAAATCTATGGCTTCCTCAGGAGGGGATACCATAAGAACAAAAACAGATTTCAATGGGTGCCTGACAGAGCAGGTACAGAATTTTAAATACCTAGGATGTGACTTAACTTATGAGAGAAGTGCAGATACCAAGAATTAACTGAATTGTTTTCAGTATATCTGTGGGAAGATAACACGATCACTGGGTAAAGTAGTTCCAAAAGAAACAAAGTTGAAATTCTACAAGATTATAATTGTTCCAGTATTGTTGTGCGGTAGCGAGTCCTAATTACTAGGGAAGAAAGATGAAAGCCAGATCCAGGTAGCAGAAAGGAGTCATAGTTTGATAGATCATATCAAGAATAAGGAAATCCGTGCACGTTTAAATATCTTCTCTCTGTTGGAAAAATGGTAAATATAGAGAGAAATGGAAGGAGAATTTGATAAGAATGAGTGAGGATCGATGGACAAGACGACGACTGAACTACATTCCTGGTGGATGAAGACATGTGGGTAAACCGCGAAATATATGGGCAGTAAAGTTAGAAGTCGGGAAGTCTAATCCGTGACAGGAAGAAGAAGAATAAAAGTATACTTACAATCAGTCTGGTTAACTATAGTAAACGTTATGAAGTTTACGAACCAACAATGATCCAATGTATGAATTAGCCAAGCTTTGTTTTAGACAAAAAATGTATTTCATGTATTTATTTTAGTTTGCATAAAAAAATTTCTCAGTAGTTTTTTATTTGATTTTCCCCTATTATTATTTTAGATCCATTATGCCACAATTCGTGTTGACAAATTTTAAGTAGATAATTCGTCATCTGTTAGCGGTAATTTTTGTTATAAAGTTTCGTCCATTAGGCTATAGTATTTAATTTTTAATGATTTGAAGCTTAATGTGCAATTAATAAAATGTAATATTGAATTTTATCGTACATAGTTAATTAATTTTATCTGAGGCGGCCAAAATATAAATTTTTTGTAACTATAATTTTATTTAAAACAATTTGTACAACTGTAAACCTCGTAGGGTAAGATCTTCAGAATTTTTT
This sequence comes from Catonia carolina, assembly GCA_035578175.1. Lineage (NCBI taxonomy): Eukaryota > Metazoa > Arthropoda > Insecta > Hemiptera > Achilidae > Catonia > Catonia carolina. The sequence continues at coordinate 247,809,532 of JAQMRL010000001.1, read as the reverse complement.
AAATGTAGATGACTATGTCGATGACTACTAGATCTTCCTCTTGAACATTAAACTGTTATATGTAACTAATAATCCCCGCTCACTTTGCAAAACATTCTTAAAGTATTTCATTTACTGATATTAGATGAAAGACGAAAGAACTGATAAAGATGAAAGCCAGATGCAGGTAGCAGAAAGGGGTCATAGTTTGATAGATCATATCAAGAATAAGGAAATCCGTGCACATTTAAATATCTTCTCTCTGTTGGAAAAATGGTAAATATAGAGAGAGATGGAAGGAGCATTTGATAAGAATGAGTGGGGATCGATGGACAAGACGACCATTGAACTACATTCCTGGTGGATGAAGACATGTGGGTAAACCGCGAAATATATGGGCAGTAAAGTTAGAAGTCGGAAAGCCTAATCCGTGATAATAGTACACAATATATTTATGTACTGAAATATTTCGTAGAAGCTTTCTATTTAATAATTATAATGAAATTTATACCTTTGCGAAGTTAAGAAACTGACTAATACTTGTTTTTGAAAACTTCGCTGAGAATGCACTACCCACGATATCGAATCGATTTCTTTAGTTAAAAAAAAAAAATTTAATTTGAAATAAACTTTTTTTTAAAATTAGTTGAGATGGACAGAAAAATTGTTCGACACTAGATTGTACCCGTATACACACGTATAAATATATTTTTAGTTTATTTAAAGTCGCATTTACAACTCGGTCATTGGCGACTACGGTGAAATATGTAACGGCGGGTTTTTTACTTGTGAAAATTTCCAGACTCTGGCCGAGAGTCGAACCCGGGACTACCACGTTGTAGGCTAGCGCGCTAGTACTACGCTACGGAGGCGGCCATATCCATATTTTATTAACGCCAGTTTTTGCGTCCCTACCGACCCTACCCCAGACCCTCACTGCTACCTACGCTGACGACACAGCGATATGAGCCCAAGACCAAAACTCTATACACGCTTCACTAACACTCCAACATCATCTCAATCTTATACACGAATGGTGTAAAACATGGAAAATAAAACTTAATACGACAAATCCCTTCACGTAACTTTCACACTCCGTCATGGTGATTGCCCACCAGTATACATAGACAATGAACCTCTCACAAAGACAGATACGGTCAAGTATCTCGGTCTGACTTTCGATAAACGACTAACTTGGAGCACACATATCAAACGGAAACGTTTATTACTGAATTCCCGACTTAAACTTCTATATTCCCTACTTCACAAACGATCAAAATTACCAATGGCACAAAAATTACGCATATATTGTTCTCTTTTGAAACCTATTTGGACCTACGGATCCCAAATTTACGGTTCAACCAAACCCTCTAACTTGCAACGAATTCAAGCATTCCAGTCAAAAACATTACGCCTTATAGCAAAAGCACCTCTTTACGTTAGCAACAAAACCTTACATACAGATTTGAAAACACCACTTGTACAAAATTCCATTGAATACCTATACAAACGCTTTCACGACAAGTCACACGAACACGAGAACCCCCTGGTGCGTTCACTTTCCTCCGTCCATTTACCTGATAATCCTCCTAGATGCCTTAAAAGACGCTGGAGTAGAGACATGCTAATTTGATATACAAATTTCATTCTTGGGGAGGCACCAATGGGGGCCCTACCCCTCTCATGCCTATCATGTCATTTAGATAATCACGATAATCATCACATTTGCTTGTTGTATCATTTTACAGTTGTAAATAAAAAAATTAAAGAGAAAAAAAAAGTTTTTGCATAAAGCCGTACATAAGTAAATAAATAAATCACCGCTTATCTAAACGTCAAAATTATTAAATACATAAGTTGTAGTACACAATTTTTTTAAAAATTATAAGTTATGTGAAATTTTGGTCATATACATGTTAATTAAAGCTGTGATTTTGAAAAAAACGAGTTTAAACGTGGTTTTTACAGAATGTTTTAAAATTACCGATTAACTAGATAAGAAACATTAAGTAAAAAATGTTTAGAATTTTTAATTGTCTTTAACTGTTGTTATTTAAATTTTGGTCTATAGGGTCTAATACGTACACATTAAAGCTATAAATTGAAAAAAAAAATTAATTTTCCTTAAAAGGAAAATATTTTGAAATGCTTTCTTAGCTATTTCGTCCCAAATCCAAATTTTTCATCGAATTTTAAGTTCCTAGTTTTTGTAATTCTAGAGAGATTGAGTTTCAGTGAATAGATTTTGCTTTTATAAATATTTATGTGCAGAAAAACTGGTGACTTTTTTACAAGTAAATAATAAGATAAAAGAAACTGGAAAATCTTGACATTGATCTTCGTTTTCTTATCTACATAATAAAGTACTTAAAAATAACAAAGCAAAATAAGCTTACAAAAATTATTTAAACTTAAAAAGATATTAAAAAATGGAAGATAAGAAATCAAAAATATTCATTTATTCAAACGACTTTAATTCTGAATTTGTTTACAAACAAGATATCGATAATCACTCATAAATTTAGAAAGAAAGCCTAAGACAGAGAAGAAGAGAATGAATTACGGAAATAAATAACTTATGATAATGTTTTATTTTGTAAATCATAAATAAGTTAACCTGTTTGAAAACCTGTGCAAAATGAGGATCATAATTATTTTTTGTAATATTTTTGCGTAAATCTGTACTGTATGTAACTCAATACGCCTTCATTTTTTCTTTGTAAACAGTTTTACATAATGGAATTATGTAGCCTTATAAAATATCAAATAAAACAGAGAGAGATTGAGCGGAGTTTGTATAAATCATTTATTTATTTATCCAACCATTCATTCAATAATCTTTCTATGCATTTAAATAAGACTTAATCAGAATAAAATAAGCTGAAATTATACAACCACGAACTGTCTCTTCTTTATTTTCTTTCATTATACATCCGCAATTGCACGCTTCGCACAGAATTACTGTTACCAGGATATTATTTTTTAAAATAACAAAGGTGATAGACCTTTTTAAGCAATATCAATGATTTAAATTAGTTCTTCGAAAAATAGATTTTTCACTAAATTTTTACCAGTTGGAAGAAATAAAGTAATAAAATACTATCGGATTTTTACTTTCTCTTGCCTATATGAATATTTAGGAAGGAAAGTATTGTTTTCAAGTCGATTTTTCGAAATCGAGTTTTCACCGGATCTACACGTTTTCAGACTCCCTGAATCCAAAAAACATGTTTTTGCGATTGGTCTGTGTGTGTGTGTGTGTGTGTGCGTGCGCGCGCGCGCGCGCGTGTGAACAAAATATCTCAAGAACGGAACATCTTACGAACTTGAAACTTAAGTTAGATACCACTAGAGGGTCCGACACGAACATTTTAATCAAAATCGGTCAACCGGAAGTAGTAGTAAAAAAAAAAAATTTGTGTCATTTTTCACTTTTTTGCGATTTTCTCAAAAACGGCTCCGATTTTTTTAAAAATCGCATTTACTACATTTTTTATGCTCTGCAAGCTAAGGTAGGCGTCATATCTGCTGAAATTCTTGGGAAGGCTGTTTTTTCGTAAAAAATTGGTTTTTTTAAGATTGCGACTTAAATACGCATTTTAGCTCAAAAATATATAATAAAAGTTGTAGAGAATTTTAAATCCGACGACTTTTTTTTCAAACATTTCTTTGTATAATGCTTAGTTTTGCGGTAATTAGCGATTTTTTTGTTTTTCTTTTCATGAAAATCTGTAAAAAAATTAATATTTATGATAACGGCCTAAGTATGGATTTTAAGACAAAAGTGTATAATCAAATTTATAGGGAATTAAAAGATCTACAACTTTTACTTTAAGCATTTTCCTAGGTTCTACAGAACCTAGTTTAGCGTGAATGAGTTATTTTCCGTATTTTGAAGCCAAACTGAGGTGGATTTCATTTTGGGTCTTTCACTTATGATTAAAATAAGTTATGTTATTTGAGGTTAGTTTTTTGTTTATTTCTAATGTTTTATTACTAATGTTATATTATGTAAGTCGTTATTTGCATTGACAAGAGAAAGTCATGTGAGAGTTTCACACCAGATTCTTAATTATTTACGGTCGAGTTTGAGAACGGATATCTCGGTAACCTCTCGTCCAATTGTTACGATGTTTACACTAACATTTCGCATGTTCAATTCTACGTTTGTTGGTTAGCTTAGACTTTTAAAAAAAATTTGAGACCGTTTTTTAGATGAATTTCAAAAAAGATCTCATTTTTCGGAGTATAATTTGTAAATGGTAACTTTGTCAGCTTACATCCCCAAAACAGTTTGTTCAATCGAGTTCAAACTTTGCAGAAACATTTATCATGTTTTAAGGTTTCATACTGAAGTTTAAACTTGTGGAACCTTGATCAATAACATTTTTGAATCAACCTTGTTATCGCTTGATGTGATAGACCCATGGGTAAAAAATATTTATTTTTATCTCCATTTCTTTATTCAAATAAATTTTGTCACGTGCAACAGTAGTTAGCAGTTTTTTCAGACATTTTTTAATGTGATAGTAATGGTCTCTGGCCAAAGTGGAAACCTTTTCCCAACCTGATTGTACTTGTGTTGTGTTTCCTGTATGTCAATGGAAGAACCAGTTTATTAGCAGGTACATAGGGAATTAAAAATATATATATTGCTGTATATTGTTAGGTAAGTACTGTAAAAATATTTTTCTGTTAGTAAATCTGATTTTAATTTTTATATTCACATTACTTGGGAAGCGATGATTTACAGATTATTCAGTTTGAATTTAAAACAGGAGGCCTGACTGTACAGTTAATGATGATTATGAATTTCGATGTTATGACTTAATTTGAACAAGAATGTTCATTGGATTTAATTCATCGTTCGCTTTAAGCTGATCACCAGAAAAATTTCTAGCCCGATTGGTGTTATTTAACTTCTTATAACGCCTACCTACTCGCTGATTCAATGATCTGGCCCAGTAATCTAGTTGACTTTTTCAAAAAAGATAAGAACCAACTTTTGATACCCAATACAGAACTTTTTTTGTATCGGTAGAGCGATTTAAAAAAATGGGTTTATCTCATCCTCGAAAGGTTTTTGGGACAAAATAGCCTTAAAATTTCACTTAAATTAAAAGAAAGCTTACAAAAAGAAACACACTTACAACAAACCTTACTGATACAAGGGATAACTTAACAGAACAGCACACTTGATGCAAATTAAGCAAATTGATTAGGTTCTCCGTGCATAGAGAAAAAACGACATCTATTTTTTTTTCATATAACTTTTTTTTAATGCATAATCTGTTATAAATAACAATAAATGCAACTTATCAAATAGATATAACTCATGAAAAATTACAACCCACTGGTGTAATTAACGAATTAGGCTATAACATTAAAAACATATTATACCGTTCTTAATTAATATTTACAATCAAAATTAGATAGTGCTTTTTAAAAATAAATAAATTTAAAAAAATAAATAAATAAATAAATAAATAAACAAAACCTCCTGTAAAACGAAAAAACAAATAAGAAGTAATAAATAATAAGCACATGATTCCGAAATATATGTACACCTAACTTTTCTGGAGATAATTTAAAACGTTCATTCAGTTGTTCACAACATTCACACTCAAACACGACAGTCATCTACATAATACTAACATTATAATATTTACAACACTTTAAAATCACACTATTAGAATCGCCCTGGGAGATCCAGTACTGTAGCACGTTTTAGTCTATTGACATCATTACTGTTGTCTAAGAGATTCAGTGCTAAGTGATTTACGTGGTTGTTTAGACGTTCGATGTATTTGCAACTGAAACTTCGTATTTCTTCTCGTACCGTCTGCACATCCATATCACGATGTATATCGGCATTGGTAATATACCACGGTGCATTCAGTATGATCCGCAGAACTTGTGATTGAAACCGTTGCAGAATCTCGATGTTTGAAGTTGATGCTGTCCCCCATAACTGAATACCGTAGGTCCAAATCGGCTTCAGCATGGATTTGTACAAAAGTAGTTTGTTCTCAATCGAAAGCTGAGAACGCCTACCAACGAGCCAATACATCTTCCTAAATGTTAAATCCAGCTGTTTCCTTTTCATCTGAATGTGTTTGCGCCAAGTCAGACCTCTATCTGAATGTAGACCTATATCTACATTCCTAAATATTTTACATCTATTAAACATAATATTGAAATCTATTAAACAAAAAAATAAAATTGTATAAAAAATGTATTGTTTATTTTCAATTTTGTTTAGGAAATATATAACGAACATACTTTTCATGTTTAGGTGAAAAGTTTTAAATTTTTGTTGATGAGGAATCGATCGAATACCCTAAAGAGAGCACACAGAATATTTTTTGAAGAAATAAAGAATTTTTTTGTTCTCGTCTTATCAAATAAATACAAAAAAAACCACAAACATATGTTGACTATGAGTAACAGAATAACGTTCTGAGGAGAAGTGTTAGTAAATTATGTAGTAGTGGGGGGGGGGATTCTTGAGGTGGGGTTGCAACAGTTGTTATAATCCGCGGTCCAGGTGGATGAACACGGCAACTACCGTGCTACTGCAGTTCTTTACCGACTTAACACCTTCTTCATTTATTTTCAGGAGACTAAGTTCTAAAAAAAATCCCTTTCAGTCGGATTATTTTCATTACATTATTATGTATAACTATTTTAAGGTTATTATCACCAACTAAATTCATTTGAAGTTCAAAAAGGAAAAAAGATGTACGTTACTTCCTAGTAGTAAACTATAGCAAGAAGCCATCCGTCATCGAACAGTATTACAATTTGAATTTATTTTTTAAAGATTAACAAAAGAATGTAGATCACAATAATTGGAATTTACATAAAAATCAACCATCTGTCTCAAATTATTAATTTATAAAATTTATTTCAGATCAACGAAGTTTAATGAAGGTTAGTTGACGGAAAATTGTAGGTATTAACTAACACTACTCAATAAGAATTAAACTAAATTAGAACCATTACAAACAATTGTAACAATTTCGGTTTAAGAGAGCAGTCGAGTCAAAAATCTAAATTTAACGTTCTTTATACAAGTTTTTATTTTTAATACCATACTATTTAATAAATAACTACCTATTATAAAACATAATTAGAAAACCAATTTTGACTTATGAGATTCTCATTGTGGAGGGACTGCAAGCCCTCCAACTTAAAAACCTTGCAAAGATTTCAGTCTAAACTATCTTGGTACATAATAAATAACATATTACACAGAGATTTGAAAACTTTTATAAACCAGAAATACACACATTTAGAACAAAGTACCGAAGAATCATAATACACAAATAATCTCGACATCTCACTTTTAGATAATTTAAATGACACTCACCGACTGAAACCAATTCACCTTACGGACTTATTTTAAAATTACAATAAAACACTCCATGAAATAAATTTACGAAATTCTTCCATTGGGAAGTTTTCTTAATTTATGTCATGTAAAAATCAAACTCATCTGCTTATTATTCTGCAAAGGATTGTAGTTTTCGCTGAATTTATTAAAAAAAATTACCATACAAATGCTACATGACATTTTTTTATTAACATTAAAGAGTTAAAACCGACAAAATTAAATCAAACATGAAATAATAAAAGCATTACCTAACCATCTCTTCAAAATTGGATGAAATAGAAGGAATATTAGAGTTATTTTATATAAAAATCGATAAATTAGCAGGTCTGTAAAATAGAAAAATTAAGACTATTGAAAAATTTTGCTTTAGCAGGTCTGTAAAATAGAAAAATTAAGACTATTGAAAAATTTTGCTTTGTAGGGCTACATATGATTTGTGTAGAAAAAGAAACTCAAAAATTCCAGTTTTAACCATCAATACATTTTTGGTATACTTTTAAATATAAAAGTATTTTTCCGACCTCAGTAAGGACCGGTTGAAACAAATATATCAGACAGCGTACGTTCCTTGTTATGATGTGTTACAACGTAAATCTTTATAATGGCTCCTTAAAACCATATCATAAACGGGTAATACTGCAATTCAAAACGGTTTGAGATTTGTGAAATGCCATGTAATCACAGGACTAATAATAAGAATTTTAATTTCGTAGGATCTTTCTATTCGAGAATAACCAGTGATTTTAATGAAATAGTTTAGTTTTTCATTAGGAGTTTTTGATGTTCTTTGTATTCAGGGGCTGAAGGCCCGTGTGGACGCACGTGGCGCTGACGTTAGGGGGCGCCGAAATGGGGTATATAAAAATCATTAGTGGTCGCGTTAATAAATAATTGTACGAAATCTGAGGTCAGGTTGTGATTTTTTCGTAATGGGAATCGGAGCATTGGTGACCTTTGAAGCTTGGATTTAGGTCGAAATATGTGTTGGGATTTTTGTTTACGATGGTACATATGATTGTAAGTAGATAGGTATAGTCACTTGAATCACGAGTTTGCCCTTGTTTACAACGAGGGGTAAAGGAAGAAAAGCATCAGTGCGCATGCCCGACTGCTTTAATTTCAGTACGACAAACATAACAACTTATACTATACCCAGAGCATATACAGTATATCGTGGAACCTTTTGTAGGTTAACTGTTTGTTACAGAAATGTCGGTTTTTCGAAAACGTGGTCAAACTATTCACAGTGTTGAACGAAATCTAATATGCAATGTAATAAAATTTTATGAAGTTGAAGCTAAACAAAAATGCCTATCCGTGCCTCTTAACAAAAGCCGTGAGCGAGCGGCTAACTACTGTGATGTTTCTCTTTCCACAATTCGAAAAATAAAGGAGAAAATTAAGGACGTAAAGAAACTATTCTTAAACAGTTTTGTTGACACCTTGTAAAAAAAAGAAAACGGTTACGTAGATACTAGAGAGACTGATAATGAAAACGCCGGTGATAGCAAAATAGTAAAGAAGGCGATTCATTCGTAATGACAGTAAATCAAATATTTCTAGTCACGTAATTAAGCTACAGGCAATATTACAGGTCATAATTATTTCTTATTAAGTTTATGAATAAAACATTTTCTCGGAATAAACCACAGCTTACAAAATTTATGTAGAAACTGCTCGGTAGTGAAAAGTACGAGTAGTGCCTCACTGTTGAGGTTAGCAGCACTGCAAATATTTCGCTTCCCTTCCTCACAGCACATACATACGCAAAATGCAATCTTGTAACTTCAGTATCTATATGACTTGAGGACGGTAGATAGTTAAAATTTATACATTTGTCCGAAAACGGAGTCACTGTATCAGGAAAGTTAGGCCGATTGACGTCAGATAATAATAATAGACAATTGGGAGATGGGGACCCAGGGGGGCAAGTGACTACCATGCGTCGGTGACATTTTGCTCTCGAGTCGTCCCTGTTTGTATTATTTCAGCACCAAATAGGTAAGAAAGAAAACTTATAACCAAATGGATTTATAAAGTAATTCAATAATTATTATATATTATATTGTTTTAAGTAAAGATTGTCTAAAGTTTAGTCATGCTAATTTGTAATTTGTGCATACATAACATATCTATCAAAATTTTTACTTTGATATTCGGCAATTATAATAAAATCAACTTTTGTGTTTAATGTAAAAAAGGGTACAAACAAAAGTAACACGTAGATTGTCAAAAGCTTTAATTTTTGTAATCATTTCTTTTACAGTCATATCTTTTGATTTCAGTTATTGAAATTTTAACAATGTATTTCAGAGGTCAAATTGGGTACAATAGAAATTAATTAAGTAATACTAATTAATTTATTAAGTTAATAATAAATTAATAATTAAAAATAAAATATAACATGAATAAAAAAAACTTTGATACTATGAAACTTAAATAAAGAAAACAGCTAACAAAAAAGGTACAGAAGCAATAGTAGTAGTTGGGGGTGAGTATCTCTAACTAAGGAAGTTAGGGATTTAGAATGTTGGAATTTGGCCGCATATAAATCAGGAAGAAAGACAAGAAACATAGAAGAGAAAGATCTCCGTCGGATAAGCCCCAATCCTAGCCAGATTTGCCAACCTAGCGGACAAAATATTCTCTTGAGACTGGAATGAGAATGTACTTCTATAGAGATTTAACTGAAAGGTAAGCGCCCACTTGGTTACCACTTACTTCAAGTAGTTATTTTATTTCAGATTGTAGCCCTACTTTTTACAGTTTGTATTTCAGCCAATTTAAGATACGCACTTTAAAACAAAGTTAAAAAGAATCCTTTTAGATATACATGGCTTAGAATTCAATTAACAAAAATAAACCTGTACAAAATTGTTATATTGCACATCTAAATCCAAATTTATGTGATTTAAAATAAATTATGCTACCGATATCTTTCTGTAACAATCGTTAGAGAATTCTACTCCTAATCTGAACATCCTGAGTTCAAGTTTTGCCTTGAGTTACGAAAAACATTATGTTATTATGTTCTTTACTTAATAAGTAATATTGATGTAATTAAAACGAACTCAATTTTTAATTTCCAACTAATAAAACTCATATATACAATTTCTTTACACACAGAAAGACAATAAGTCGCTTAAATTTATCAACTTTAGGTCAGTATAACTTCTGAAAACTACTTCGACGTGTTCGAATTTTAGATAGATGTGAAGAACACAATAAACCTCTTCCAACTAATACCTATGTGAAGAATAATTGTGGCAACAAGGTAACACCTTAATATTGTGGGCTCAATGAGCAAGGTTTATTAAATGATATACGTTTCGTGATCTGATTGGGAGATGGGGAACCAATGAACAGCCTGCTCGTTTACTAGATATTAATGCAATAGATTTTTTATTTAACGAAATAAATTCTTCTTCTTTTTCTTACTCACAAGGATTAGGCTCTTTTGTCCTGTTCCGACTCACAACCATTATTATTGTTTTTCCTTTAATTTTTCAGCACTACTGCCATCTCTTGCGTGGTCTGCCAACATCTCTCCTTCCATGAGGTTGATATTTTAAAATCTCCAATGGCATTTTTCCCGCTGTCATTTTCTGAATATGTTCCTTCCATTCTCGACGGTATTTTGCAACCTTTTTATTCTAATTGTAGACATTTAATTCTGAGCATATGTCTTCATTTCTTATCTGATCTCTACGCTTGTATACCCTAATTTTGCGAAGGAATCTCATTTCCGCCGCCTGTACAGTCCAGCCTGTGTCTCTCCAGTGGTTTTGTGGTGACCCTCGACTCACTTCCGTATTAGAGCACTGGGATAGCTTTTACTTTATAAAATTTCAGTTGTGTTTTCTTCCTCGCTTTCTTGCTTACGGACCCATATATTGATAGGAACTTTCCTACTTTCTTTTCAATATCTATATCTTCCTTAAAACTAATGTCACATCCCAGGTAGTTTATTGTGACACCTGTTCCAGTATTAAATCATCAACCACTATTTTAGATCTCGTAGGGAACTTGCCAGTGAATGCTATTACTAAAGATTTGGTTAGAGAGATTTTTAAATTGTATAACTTGTATAAATGATTTAAGACGTGTATTGATTTCTTGAGCTCATCCTCAATTTCTTGTACTACCCACAAATCATCCGCAAATAATACTGCATTCAGGCAAGTGTCATCACTAATCTTAATGCCTGAACCTACTCTACATTTCCACTGCGTGAAAAACGAAATAAATTAGAGATAAATTTTACTCGTATTTAGCAACATTAACACAATTCATTTAACATCACTCAGAGTTTGACAATCTTTTATTTTATAATTATACAGATTCTAAAAACGTTTCTGAACTGAAATGAAACAATATGCGTACTGAAATCAAATACACTTGAGCACTTAATTTCGGTAAGTTAACTCCATAAAAGAATTTTTTGTCATTAATAAATTTTTTTTTGACACTTTTAATTAAAATTTAGTATCTGTTATTAAAATAATATAACAATTTCTAAATGTGAAGCTAATGTTCCAAAACTTGATTTACTTGAAGGAGCGTGCAGTCATCACCACAGTCCTACAGTTGGCCAAGAAGATCTCTTGGCCAGAGGCGCTTCAAACGTCTGCGCTGAGTACCCGGTATCGCCCTAGTGTACATGTTTTGTATGAGAGGGTTGTCAGTCATGTAGTTCAAATTTGTCATGCATCGTCTTGTATAGTTGTTTCGCGACATCAATTACGTATGGCATTTGTAAGTCTTTGTGCAACATTGAGTTTGTGATGTAAAAGGGGCATTGCGTTATCGTTCGTAGAATCTTGTTCTGAATCGCTTGTATACGTTTCGTGTGTGAAGGTTTAGCAGATCCCCAAAGTTGAACTCCATATGCCCAGATTGGTCTTAAGACTGTCTTGTAGATTGTTAATTTGTGTGACATGTTTAATTTAGAACGTCTATCGAGTAAGCGTTTTAGTTGATAGAAGCGTGTTTTGAGTTTGTGGCGTGTGTGTGTAACATGTGCGTTCCATGTAAGTTTTCTGTCCAAGTGTAAGCCTAAGTAGCGTGTTTGAGTAGTGTGAGGTAGCGGAATATTATTAATGTAAACGGTTGGGCAGTTTTGTCGTCTAAGAGTAAACGTCATTTGTTGCGATTTGTTTTCATTAATTTTAATTTTCCAAAGTTTAAGCCATGACTCTATCTGGTGTAAATGGTCTTGTGTCTTTTGAGTTGCAATAACAGGATCGGCATCAACCGCAAGAACTGCCATATCATCAGCAAACATAGCCATAGTGGTATAGATACAATTTGGTATGTCACTGGTGCTTACAGAAAACAGCCTTGGTGCAAGTACGCTTCCTTGTGGTACACCAGCATTGACTTCGTACATTCCAGAAAGTTCGTCACCTTGTTTTACTCTAAAGTAACGTTCCACTAGAAACGATTTTATTACTAGATACAGCCTATCTGGAAGTATTAGTTTCAATTTGTATAGGAGTCCATCATGCCAGACCCGATCAAAGGCTTGAGATACATCAAGAAACACGGCTGAACAATATTGTCTGTTTTCAAGAGCTGAAGAGATTATATCAATCAGTCGGTGACATTGCTGAAGCGTGGAATGAGATGAACGAAATCCGAACTGATGATCAGGAATTGTGTTTGAAGCATCGATAAACGGGACTAGGCGAGGTAGAAGGAGTTTCTCAAATAGTTTGGACAGAATAGAGAGTAAGCTAATTGGCCTGTAAGAAGTTAGTTGGTGAGGTGGTTTGTCTGGTTTTAAGAAGAGAATTATGATAGAGTACTTCCACTGAATAGGGAAGTGAGTGACTCGGAGAATGGAATTGAAGATGTGAGTTAAGAGTATGATGGATTTCCTAGGAAGATGGCGCAAAAGTATTGAAGTAATAAGATCATATCCCGGGGCTTTGCCTCCTAATGGCAGGCCGTGAATTGCTCGGACGAGTTCCCCGGGGGTAATAAATATTAAGATTATTTTTTGTCAAACGACGAATGTTCCTTGTTTGTATTAAGGAGCATAATTTTATAAACCCAACAATCAAGAAATTTCCTTTCAAAAAAATTTATACTACCAGGAACTCAGGTAGTTTAGGCAAAGACCAACAAGTTTCTCCTTTCATATTTAGAGAGATTGGGCTTATTAATTTAATACAGTAGAGCCGCGATTATCCGAGCCCCGACTAACCGAGGTAGTCCCAAAAAGTACCGTGCAAAGCGAAATCCGCATGTAGTGGAAAATCGATCATAAACTGTATGCACTGTAGGCCTATGTTTTTTTCTTTTGTATTTTTATTTGTATGTCATTTTTACATTTGATAATAGAGTAGATGCCTTTTTCACAAATTTATCCACGATTTAATTCATTTCACCAGTTTACCATACGCTACCCTCTCGATTTGGCGAAGTTGGTAACGGGCTCGCGGTCTTGGGTTCGAATCCCATTCAGGCACGGCATATTTTCATACGTTACAAAAAATCATTTCATCATTCACCGTCTGCATTAGCAGTAATTGCAGAACAGTCGGACGTTAAAAAAAAAAATCTCGATTTTTGACAGAGTCCGTGGTATCCGAGTTTTCGATTATCCGAGGTACTCGCGTTCCACATTACCTCGAATAATCGAGACTCTGCTGTAATTCTTAATTAATTACAGTATATATAGTTAGTATTTAATACAATACAAATTTTATTAATTGTTCTCTAGTCACTAACAGTTCGTTTGATATTGAAAGGTAACCATTCAATTAATTCCCAACGATTTAAGCTTAAGACCAAAAATTACTGAATCTTAAAAGCTTGTGTTTTATAAAATCAAAATTCTAATAGTTTGACATGTCGTAATGCACCAGAATTTCTAAATTTAAAGTTGTTATCCATTATAATTTAACCTGGTTCAGTTATATACTAATTTACAGAAAAAATAGGTAAATTTTAAGGATTTCGGCAAGTTACAATGCGGTCTTTAAAAAACAAAAATACAGAAAAAGAAAATCGTCAAGACAAGACTGTAGAAAATACAAATAAATATCCATAAAAGGAGTTTTATAAGTGTTATTTTACGGAAAGAGAATTTGTAAAATTGATTATATATGCAACAAGTATACCGAGTACAAACGTAATATTCTAGAAAAAGATCTCACGAAGAATAAATTTTATATGACAAATTTAATACAAAATATTTAATTCTGAAATCTAAGTATTTGAGTTAAAATTGTACATATAAAATAAATTTGTTTAAAGAATCTTGAGAACAGCAAAGATATTCGTTTTAAAATATTGGAATTACCTTTATGAGTTCGTTAATCATTTAACTCATTTAATTTTTACTAATCATCGTCATCTCTTAATCAACATCATCATCATCATCAACTCTATCATGATTGTTGTCGTCATTTTTAGCTCCAACTACTCCATGTTTCAAGATATTAATGCACAGTTCAGAGTCAAATTTAGTTTAGTTTTTTGATCAAAGTTTAGTTTTTTGAAACACACAAGTAAGTGTGTTTTATGTTTTAATTCGAAGAACGTTATTATTCAAACTTTTATCGTCTTAAAATTTATATTTACATTTAAAAACCAGATTGTAAAAGAATTACACCTTGTAAAAAAATATATATTCTGTTATGACCTTACAGGATGTTATTTCCAAAATGATTGAAGATAAGCAACAAAAATTAATCATTAAACTTATATTTTGACATGGTTTTTACATAAACACTTTTTCCTTTATAATCGTAACTTAAAATCAGTTTCACGTGTATTATTTATTACAGCAAAATCGTTTGTGAGAAAAAATTATGAACTTTAGGACGTTATAAATCTGGTGAAGTACCCCCTTGGTGAGAAATCCGGCCAAGAAACATCATCGGCTTAAAGTAATCGCAAAGTTTCCCGCGATTCACAAATTTCAATCAGCGTTATGCAAAAAATATGTCCTTGTTCAAATATATTACACAATCTATATACATAAATGAATGCTTGTCCTTCATGCATTCCTAAACTGTTCAACAGATTTAAATAAAATTTTATCTACATACTACTCAGTTTCAGGAGCAGATTTTAAGCTTTTGAAAACCTCGATCTGATCAATAAAAATAACGTTTTGGGGTTATATGTTGGTTTTGTGCTTTGAAAAAGTCAGATGTTCGATTGACCAGTTCGATTGACCAAAAGTCAGAACAGGGATTGACCAGTCATTCGGTAGAATTTTTCAAATATTTAAATAGTAAGTCACTTGAGCAACCCTCAGGTCCATATGTTCAGGTCATATTTTCATAACAGGATTATATTCTGACGTCTCTATTTTACTTCTTCGTGTCCCATATCAATATAAAGGGAAGGAAAGCATTGGTTTTATGTCGATTTTTTGAAATCGAATTTTCACCGGATATACGGTTTTCAGGCCCCTGAACCCCCAAAAAACAAGTTTTTAGCAATTGGTCTGTGTGTGTGTGTGTGTGTGTGTGTGTGTGTGTGTGTGCGCGCGCGCGCGCGGGCGCAAACCTAAGTTAGGTACTATACTACTAATGGCCCTAATGCAAACATTTTCATCAAAATCGGTCAACAGAAAGTGGTAGTTTATTGGAGTGTTTTTCACGTTTTTGTGATTTTCTCAAAACGTTTCCAACTTATTTTTTTAAATCGCATCATTTACTACAATTTTATTCTCCAAAAAATAGAGCAACCGTCATGTCTGCTGAAATTCTTGGCAGGGCTCTGCTCTCGTGGTAATTGTTTTTAAAATTACAACCTAATTATGCATTTTAGGGCAAAACTGTTAATAATTAAAGTTGTAAGCAATTGTAAAACCTACAACTATTATTTCAAATATTTTTATCTGCAACGCTTAGTCAATTAGTGATTTTCAACATTTTTAAGTCAAACAGAAGTTGACTTTCATTTTGCGTCATTTCCTCATAATTACAATTAGGTTGTTTTTCATTTTACATTATTTACACATGATTAAACATAAATTATATTGTTCATTATTTAAACTGGCAAGAGAAAGTCGTGTAGTGCTTCACGTCAAATTTGTATGGTTTTTTTAGTTTTTGTGTTTTAAATAACTTAAGTTTTGTTTACACAAATTGTTGTTTTTGGAACAATAATACGAGTTCACTCCCTAGTTCTTGTTTGTTTCTTAATAAAATATGAGTGAATTACAATATATTTCTTTGGTCAATTAACCGCAAAATTTGAATAAATATTTTTCTTAAATACCAATAAAATATAAACAACTGATAAAAAATCAGGAGTCCGACACATTCAAAATAAATTTACATATACCTCATATTTCATATTTTTATGGTTACTGCAAATTACCAAACATAACAATATTCTGGTTTTTTAACCTGTTAAACTTTCAATTTTTATAATAAACAAAAAATATTTTAAAACTTAGTAAAATATTTATTCATAAAAAACAATATCTGTTAGATAAATTTTCATACATAAACTCTTTAAATGATCTTGGCACAAAATATATTAACAAAGTAGAATTTATTTTAACATTTGAGTATTCATAAATAAAGTACACCAACGAAGTTAAAGATTACAGTATTTTTGTGCAAAATAATAAAAAAAACAAATAAAAATAACTGTTGTGTTAAGATTTATTAAAAACGTATTCTATAATAATATAAAACAGTTCCATTTGAAAAAACATCCTAATTTTAACAGTAGACTTTACATTACAAAATGAAATATTTATTTAGATAAAAAAACAATTCTGCTTCCAAGAAATTATTTCGGAAATAGAAATACATTTTTGTATTTTCACAAAATATTTTTCCTATTTTTTCAAAATTAGGACATCACAGTAAACTCTCCGTTTTCGCGGGGGTTAAGTTCCGAAAATGTACCGCAATTTTGGAATACATAAAAATACCGGGAATCCGGAAATTGAATTAGTAAATTAATAAGCAATGCCCTTTCTTAGGCCTAATACCTACATACATACTGTAGTGAACATATATATGTACGGTGTCCCACGAAGAGGTTGCTATTTTTGAATTAATATGCCGGACGTATCGCACACTACAGACTGGAAACTTTACAGTTATAATAAATAGATATGTGAAAAAGTACCCTCGAGTTTCATTTGCTTATGATTAATCAAAACAAAATGGCGAAAAGTAATACTATTTGCACAACCATTTCAAATTGGTGATTTGTTACAATATTAAGTAATAAAATGAAAGAAATATGAAAGTGATAAATTATTAATGAATAAAATTTGTTTCATTAACTTTCGAACCGATGTCCATCCATAGCTGATCGATTTGAAATGGCAAAAACAGCAGTTTTTTACTATCTGAATCCTTTTGTAAATGCAAGTGGTTCTGTCCACGAGATTATTGTTCATTTTTGATATTATTATCTTATTCCGCCAGTTTGTTTTGATTATTCATAAGCAAATGAAACTTGAGGGTACTTTTTACATATATATTTATTATAACTGTAAAGTTTCCAGTATGTAGAGAGTGCGATACGTCCGGCATATTACTTCAAAAACAGCAACCTCTTCGCGGGACAACCGGTATATACGTGTATATATATATATATATACACACACACACACACACACACATATTAATATGTTATTTATACAGACATCTATAACTTACCACTTTTAAAACCAGCAACTCGATGTTTCGTAGGTTCTGTATTTATGTACGTAATAAAAGCACATTATTCAGGAATGATGTACAGAACATATTACGTTCATAATTATCTTTATCATGCATTTTATCATCGTTTTCTAAATTATTTTTCATTCGGAACAAACCGCGAATATTGAATTCAGCTCACCGCGAAAACCGAAAACGGTACCTAACAAAAAAATGGAACTACCATTACGAAATCGCGAATACGGAGAACTGACTGTACTAATTCTGAATGAAATACGTACTATTATTCTTAAAGTGCCGACTCTATCAATAAAGGTTGGCTAAAACTCTAGTAAATCATTTTCAGAGGTGAACCAATCAAAAAATTGTATTTTAATCATATTTTCCAGGTTTTAATGTTTTCAACTACGAGGATTTCCTTTACCCAGGTTTGTGTCTGCGCTAAATTTTGCTCCCGAGAACAAGTTTGAGATTCTCATACTTATCGCCGTTGTATAAAATTAACCAAGGTACGCAGTCTTCCTTCTTTTGATTATGCTCTTCAACTCATGGTCTACACCCGTACGACTCAAAACCTCAACATTTAATGGTTATGCTAAGAATGAACATTTATTACAGTTAACAAAACTGATTGCTATCTGCAGCTAGTATCACGGAAGCAGCTGAAACAATGAATGGAAATGAATAACCTACAAAGTTAAACCCCCGAAGATAAATAGACTACGTAGTTGGTTAATAACGAAGGCATCTTTTGATTTGTTGGCTGAAATTTATTTTAAAAAAAATATTCATATATTTAACTGTTACAGTACAAAGTGAATCCATTAAAAATAGTTTCCAATTAACAAACTTCCTAATATTTTAACTCAGCAAAACATAATTTAAAACATAATACAAATAAATTTACCAGTCATTCGTTATAATTATAATGCTCCAATTGTATTTAATTTCACTGAACAAATTACTAGAAAGATTTCTCGTATTTAGCATAAAGTATATTCAAAGCAATTATTTATAGTTACAATAATAATGTGTTTACGTAGGAGGACAGTAAAATAAAAAATATAGCTAATAATTTTGGTAATAATTATTGTTATTAATTTCAAAAATTCAACGGTTTTAAACGTAGAATTTTAAAACTACTGTATTTATATTTTAACAGAACTTTTAAATATAACACATTTTTACTTTTATTCAAGAAATTCATAATCTGTCTACAATCATATAATCGTATAATCATATAATCATATAATCATATATACGATAACTAACAATACGGAAAATTATAATGATAAAAAAGTGAGGGTAGAACTCCGATGTGAAGTCCAGTGACAGAACTCCGACTTGAATAGATTAGTGGAAAATTCAGATAATTTTAATTTTTAGTCCATTACAGTACTCTTATTTGTAGTTTAACAGTACTTTTAGTAGTTTTCTTAACTCACAAATCTACAGGCTTAGTTCATTTCAGTCACCTAACTATAAGTACATTTAAGTCATGTATATAATATAAGTTACTAAAAGTTGTCGCCACCGGCTTGTTGTAGTCCAATCGGTAAAGCCAACATAGGACCGGCCGGAGCGGCAGGGCACCCGGCGGCGTAGTTCAAAAGGAAGAAAAGAAATGGTTGGGGAAACCTTCGCCGCTACCTCAAGAGGAGCAGCCGCTGGCAAGCGAGCGGAGGTTCGTCTGTACCTCTCCCTAAACGAATAGGAGCAGTTGCCGACGCAGCGAGCACCTTTTATCGATAACAACGAGGAAGAGTCGCAGGCGAAGCGAAGCGGGGTCGTCTGTACCGCTGCCTAATCGAATAGGAGCAGTCGCCAACGCAGCGAGCACCTTTTACCACAAGAGGAGCAGTCGCCGGTGAAGCGAGGGGTAAGGAAGAGAAGCGTGTGGAGCAAGAAATACTCAATGTTCAGTAACAATTTCTTCTCCGTATTGACCCTCTTGAGTGATAGGATCGATACTGACTGATCATCTTCTCGCAGCTTCACCCAGCCCTACCGGGTTGGTCTAGAGGTAAAGTCGTCGCCGTAGGTCAGCTATTTAACAGCTGATTTTGGAGACGAGGTTCCTGGTTCAAATCCTAGTGAAGGTAGTTACTTTTATACGGATTTGAATACTAGACAATGGTTACCGGTTTAGTTTGATGGTTGGGGTTCAATTAACCATACTCTCTCAGGAATGGTCGGCCTAGGTGTATAAGACTACACTTCATTTACACGTCATACAAATCATCCTCATCTCATGGGGTCATGGGGTCTCATGGTCAAAGGTTGCTTAATGTTCTGAATTAAACAGATTGCAACGTACACAAATTAGGAGTGAAAAAACAACTTTTAACCTATTTCATTGTCAATTAAGTCAAATGAGTATATTTTCATTTCAATGAATAATAGGCGAAAATATCTAATTTAGATATGACAGTAATAATGGATTAAGGATAAATAGATCACAGAGAATAATCTATCAGTTAATTTAGTATATTAATACCGAACTAGAATAACTTATAGTATGTTGGATTACCTGTTACGATGAAACAATATAATAACACCTTGTTTATTAATTATGAAAATAGCATTAAAAGTTGTCCGTTGGCTGTGTTAGCTAACATCTCAAGAGCACAATCTGTTCTGTTCCCCTTTCTAGTTATATAACACCCTTTATTTAATGTAATTTTGTAACAACCGTCGAGGTAGAAAGCAATAAAGATATATCTTCGTCCTATTCTAATTATAATAATTTATCTATTATTAATTTAAACAGTTTTTACGTACAATAAAAGATTCATCACGAAAAAAATTATTCAGAAATAATACACTTTTATTAATTAATAAATTCATTGCCTCAAATGTTCATATTTTTCTCGGTCTCTCCACGTTATAAAGAAAAAAAGAAAAAAGTTTGCTTGTGGACGGGGTAATAATATATAATCCCTTTTTTACCAAAAATTAATGAATTTCACATATTTTGAAAACACGAGTATGCTTTATATTACGTAAGAAACAATTTTTTTAGTTTTTTTTAAGTTACATCAACATCTTGTGTGTTGTATGTGTTGTACTCTGGATTTAGTAAAAATGGTTTTGAACTTTTAATAATTTTCCAGACCCTGGGTGGGAATCAAACTCGGAACTTTCACTTTGCAGTGCTGCACACAAACAATTAGGCCACGGAGGTGGCCAAATAA
Source organism: Catonia carolina (assembly GCA_035578175.1). Classification (NCBI taxonomy): domain Eukaryota; kingdom Metazoa; phylum Arthropoda; class Insecta; order Hemiptera; family Achilidae; genus Catonia; species Catonia carolina. Next base: position 247,788,311 of record JAQMRL010000001.1, on the reverse strand, counting down.
TTTTTTTAATGTTTACTAAAGAAAGGTTCCTTGTAGAGCGAACACCAAATAAGCTTGCCGGTTTTCTGAAGTGTGCAGAAGGTTTATTTTGGTAATGGTGCGCTCGGTTGCCTCAGTGAGTGGTGGGGGTCAGTGCTGCACTAGCTGTAATCAGAGTCACGTCACTCTCGCAGCGTTATGTGCCAGCTAACCTGAAAACATTAGTCTGTTATGTGTTGTATACTGCCGGCCGATAGCTATGCACATAGCGTGTGAGAGAAATAGAACGGTAGGACGGCGATAGTTATTCACTTTTTGAAAAACATCACGTAACGCACAGTACAAAGTTTGCGTTAATGCACCAGATTGTCTTTAAACTATACACAGTCTAAATATAGCCCAAATAATCATCATGCTGAATCACCATAGAATGATGAATTACAATTCAGTGTGGCTACAGTATTTCGTGTATAAGTTAGGTTATTTGCTTGGTTTATTGTAAGTTTCAAGCTTTCCATTGGTAAAATTTAATTTAAAAATTCGGCAATATTTAATTGGCAATAATCATGGACAATGCAAACAGTGTGGCGACAAGATTTCGTGTATCAAGTTAAATTATTTTCTCGGTTTATTGTTAAATTTGTTTATTGTAAGTTTCAAGCTTTACGTGCGTAAAATTTAATTTAAAATGAGTGATTTTGATAAATGTGTCGTACGTAGGTTGGTAAACAACTTTCATTCAACAGAACATCGGCTTTTGACAGCCACGTTAATGCGCGCAGCGCTAAAAAACAGAATTAACTTTAAAGGTAGAAATTTAATGGCTTTCTAATACATTTAAGGTAAGCAAAAATGTGGCAACCATTTATAAATTAATTAATAAAACAAGAAAATAAAATAAATAATATATTAAGTAAACACATTCCATTAAAAATTTTCCGTGAAAAACGAAGCACAACTTCGTATTATTAAAATTTCACATATATTTCAATAAATCTATCAAATGTTGCATGAAGTGAAATTATTTACCGTAAAAGTATGGCTAGAAAACAGTAGTAGATATTTTCAGGTTGGTTAATAGCGGGATCCATGTGCACAGCTGTACGCCGCCCAGTATACGTAGTAGGCGTTAATTGTTGTATACAATGTTTACAATTTAATATATATATATATATATATTTTTAATTCCAAATATGTGTACGTTGCAATCTGTTCAATTCAGAACAATAAGCAACCCCATGACCCAATGAGATGAGGAAGATGTGTATGGCGTGTAAATGAGGTGTAGTCTTGTCCAAACTCAGGCCGACCATTCCTGAGAAAGTATGGTTAATTGAACCCCAACCATCAAAGTACACCGGTAACCACTGTCTAGCATTCATATCCGTAATAAAGTAACTACCTTTACTAGATTTAATATTTAAACGTCGCAAATAGATAATAACTTATATCGTTCAGAACATGTGATTTAATAGGCGTCCACTGCCTACCTCACCCTTATTTGGCGTCCACTGTAGTACTCGATAGATGAATCAAATATCTCTGATCGAATCTCAGGATACGTTGGAACTAATTTTTTTTTGATAAAAAGTAAAATTACTTTTTAGTACAATACGTATTTAAATTTTGGGAAGTTGCCACAGATTTTGGTTAATCATATATTTTAATATGCATGAAAATTTTACATACTTTACTACAACTGTAAAATATTTCATAATCTACATGCTTTAATCGTAAATGAAAAATTAATGTTTCTTAAATAAATAAAAAAGTAGGTTGACTAAATAAAATGAAATCTAGGTGTAATAAACAGTGCTCTGGTAGAGCGCTGAATTGCACCAAATTGTAATGGGAAGGTCGGGGATCCATTCCTGACTGATGTATGGAAATAGTAGAATAATAAAATGTCATAAATACTATTTCTGTAATTGCTAATAAACAATCCGTTGATGGACATTTGAAAAATACCAAAAAAATTATCAAAAATTATTAATTAGTCTATAGGTATTAAGTATTGTATGCAATAAGAATGTAACACCTAAGCCGTTCGGGATCTGGGTTTAGTAGAAACTAAACAAACTAACTTTAAACTTATAAAAATTAATTAGACCTATTTATTTCACATTTAATGATTTAGCCTCCATAAAACTAGAACTATTAAACTATTAGAATGTGAACTTTTAGATTACATAAAATAAATAAATTACAAAACTTAAGCTTAAACCATCTTGACAAACTATAGATTACTATTCTTAAGAACTAAAACAATTACTTCTCCACAAACACTTGCTACCACCTACACACACAATCACCGTAACTAAGAACCGGTTCCGTAACGAAACTATTTCGAACGATCGTGTAGCACGTTTCATTTACTCTTGACTGGCCGACTACAAAGACGCTAACGGTTTTTATACCTGCGGTCTAATAGTTAAATCTGCACCCTTCGAACACTTGCACCATTATAATGGATTACTGGGGAAGGAACCAAAATAAAAAGAAACATTTCCACTATATTCGATTTCCTGGAAACAATTTGTTAGAAATAAAGGCAATCTAAACAGAAATAAACAACTTATCACATTAACCATTTTTATGTTAATCACAACTGTGTTACAATAATTACAATAAAATATAAATATTTCATTCAGCATTGTTGTTAAGACCATCAGCCAAAAGGCTGGTTTGAAGCTTTAGAGGTTTTACTAAGTAAAACGAGGAGTAAATTGGTTTACCATTACCTTCCTCACCTTCCTCTGAAAAGCATTTATTTTCCATCCTACAAATGACACCTTCACTTCATTCACCACAGGGTCTGGATGTATGATGAAATCCATTACTTTCAGAGGAGATAACTCTGATTAGTGTGTTTTACACCTCTACCTCTTCTGTTCTTAAATAATTCAGTCATTTAATTGGCTGATAAGAAAGAGCACTTTTTTGTAGCTCTGAAACTAATAAACTGAGAGCAAATAATTTAACACTCTATCTGTCTGTTATAAGCAAATTATTTAGAGCATTGTTCGGGCAGATTACATAGATTTAGCATTATGGTACAATACATTAGACATACTGGGGTGGGTTCCCAAGTATCGTTTCAAAAGTTGTCGAATTAAATTATTATTTTTAATGTATTTAATGTAAAATTGTATAATGTAGTTAATGTAGAATTTAATGTATTATTCTGTTTCAGTTGGTTTTCCTTAAAATGTTAAAATTTTATGTATAAAAATCTATTCTACATAAAATACATTTTTCTTGTGTAAAACACCAAATAGGTAAATGATAATCAGCAATTAAAATTTAATAGTTAATTATTTTATCAACTAATACTAGAAGCGTTTAATTTATTGGGAAAATTAATATTATTACAACAGGACACAATGTTTTTCTTTTCTAAATAATAAAATAATGAATTCAAATTAAAGAATAAAAAACTTGTATGTTGTTAACGAATGTAAACATCACCAATTACGAGAAATAAAATAAATAAAATACTTTGCATGTGTATAATAAATAGATATGGACAATTTAGTAAAAACAACATTTACCGTATTACATTTGAATTAATTTAGCAAAATTTATAAGGCTGGTATTATCAAGATTTAAGTTAACAGTAACATATTGAGTAAACAACTTTCAGACACGGTAAAAAAAACACCAAGATGAAGAAAAATAAAAAGTAGCTAAAGACGAGAAATAACAAATAAAATAAAGAATGGTTAGCAGAAAGGTACCATAGTAGCATGCTGTCCATGTTTCAGCCCCCGTAGTTTATCCAAATTTGGATGAAAGAAACTTCAACGAGTGATATTATCTGATGAGAAGTAGCTGAACAAAATCAAACGAAACGTGTGGGCGAACTTAGTATACTATAGCAAGTTAGAAAATTACAGTAACTTACCATATAAATGGTATAAATAACATTGTGATAAATTTAACAATGAACTTTCTATACTTTAGGTACCTATTTTAAATACTACTACAGGTTTCAAAAGTTAAAAATAATAAATCTAATAAGGTCATCCATTCACTTCTACTCGAATTCAGTTTTTAATGTTTATTGAATTTGAATAGGAATACCTTTTATGTAGCACAATATTACCCTATACAGTACAACAATCCCATATGATCCAAAAAACTGGATAGATTATTAATGGATAACGAAAAAATCCAGTAGACAACCAAACATATTTATTTATTAAGTTGCAATCAGTAAAAACGTTTTCAATTAAAAAACCAATTTTGTTAGTTCAGAAAATAATTTTTTCAATTAGGTAGAAGATGTTAATGGTATAGCTTTAAAATTACTGACAAAATTATACTAGTAAAAAATCTGGTATGAAACACTCACACAACTTTCTCTTGCCAATGAAAATAATGAACAATATAACCTAATATTAGTAATAAAACATTAGGAATAAACAAAATAACTAATCTTGAAAAAGCATAACCTTATTTTAATCATGAGTGAAAAACGTAAAATGAAAATCAACCTCAGTTTGGCATAAAAATACGGAAAATCACTCTTTCACGCAAAACTAGGATCTGTAGACAAAAATTCCCTAAATAAAAGTTGTAAATCTTTTAATTTCCAATAAATTTAATTATATACACTTTTGTCGTAAAATGGATGCTAGGGCTGAAATCTTAAAAAATCGATTTTTCTAAGCGTTTTCGCGAGTAAAAAAACAAAAAAGTCGCTAATTACCGCTAAACTAATCGTTATACAAAAAGTGTTTGAAAAAAGTTGTAAGATTTTAAATTCTCTATAACTTTAATTAAATATATTTTTGCGATAAAATGCATATTAAAGTCACTATCTTAAAAAAACAATTTTTTACGAGAAAACAAACTCCCAAAAAATTTTAGCAGACATGGCACCTACAGTATCTTGTAGAGCATAAAAAATGTAGTAAATGAGGTGATTTTTAAAAAATCGTAGGAGCCGTTTTTGAGAAAATTGCAAAAAAGTGAAAAATGACACGAATGAACTACTACTTCCGGTTAACCGATTTTAAAGAAAATGTTCGTGTCGGGTCCTCTAGTGATATCTAACGTAAGTTTTAAGTTTCAAGTTTGTTCGATGTTTCGTTCTTGATATTCTGTTCACACACATACACACACACACACACACACACACACACACACTCTCTCTCACACACACACACACACACACACGCACACACACACACACACACACACACACACACATACACACCAATCGCTACAAACATGTTTTTTTGGTTAAGGGGGTCTGAAAACGTGCAGATCCGGTAAAAACTCGATTTCAGAAAATCGACAAAAACAATACTTTCCTTCCTATATATTCATATAGGAAAGACAAAGTAAATATGGCAAGTCTTAGGCAAGTTACAATCGGTTATTTCACAGGAATGTATTAAGATACGTTGATTGCAAAAATAAAAATTTCAAAATAATTATATAAATTTTTTAAAAGCATCAAAGAAATAAATTTTTATAAATTAAATAACATAAAACACTGCCCATAACAGACAGGTGGTGTCAAATTATTTATACTCAATCTGTTCATTGCAGGGCTTTAATAAATAGTTCTGTTTCTTATAACATAGTCAGCCAATTCTATGACTGAATCATTTAAGAACAGAAGAGGTAGAGGTGCAAAAGACACTAATCAGAGTTGTCTCCTCTGAAAGTAATGAATTTCATTATACAGCCAGACCCTGTGGTGAATAAAGTGAAGGTGTCATTTACAGAATGGAAAATATGTGCTTTTCAGAGGGCCCGGCATGCTGACAAGCGCACTTTTCTACTCAGTGAGGAAGGCAATAGTTAACCACCCCGTTCTATTTAGTAAAACCTCTAAAGGTTTCATACCAGCCTTTCGGCTGATGACTTAAACAACAAAAAAATAAAAATAATTCTAATTAACTTATTCAATCAAATTAAATACTCATTTGTTAATAGAAATTTAATTTTACATAACTGTCGGAATATGTCGAAGGCAAAACAATTAGCACGGCTTTGTCACTTAAAAATTGTATACTTTTTAAAAATATTAAATAATATTTTTATAACTAGGGTATTTAAAAAGAATATATGATAATGTAATGAAAGAAATATTCCGATACATCTTGCCTTTATTTTTCTCTCTTTTGGAATGATTTATCTTTTCATTCTTTCCTCTACTAATATTTCATTAGTTGTTTTTCTTGGTTCAGCTGATTTTTTCATTTGCCTGCATAATCATATTGCAATCGCTTGTAATATTGATTCATATGCGAAAATATGCAAACGGAAGTAACTATGGTTCCATATCTAACTCACCCATTAAATTAATTGTATTTATTTTATATTTTATAATTTTTTTTTTCATATAACTTTTTATTTAATGCATAATCTGTTATAAATAACAATAAATGCAACTTATCAATTAGACACAACTCATGAAAAAATTACAACCCACTGGTGTAATTAACAAATTATAACATGAAAACATTTCATACTGTTCTTAATTAATATTTACAGTCAAAATTTTATACTGATTTTTAAATAAATAAACAAAAAAAAAAATATAAAATAAAAAATAACCAAAACTTCCTTTAAAACGAAAAACAAATAAGAAGTAATAAATAATAAGCACATGATTCCGTATATATGTACACCTAACTTTTCCGAAAATAATTCGAAACGTTCATTCAGTAATTTACAACATTCACACTCAAACACGACAGTCATCTACAAAACACTAACATTATATTATTTACAACTTTAAAATTATACTATCAGAATCGCCCTGGGAGATCCAGTACTGTAGCACGTTTTAGCCTATTGACATCATTACTGTTGTCTAAGATTATTATAAATATTTTAATAATTTAATTTAAATAATTTTAATAATTGTTAAGGCATTGTGCACCGGGGTTTGCACTGTCTTGTGGACCTCTTTGCTATTTCTTCCTTCTTCTTCCCTTTGTTGGCCACTGGTCAATTGTGTCGTGTCGTGTGCGGTTGTGCTTTCGGCGTGGCTCTCTCGGTTGGCGTCTCGAATGGCGCTAGCATTGCTTCCCGTCTCGTTTTAAGGCTTGTTCTTTATTGCTTAAACATTTTGGTCATCCGGCCCGGAGGACCAAAGGAGTTTTTAAACGTTTAAAAAAATGTTTAAGGAATAAAATATGTCTCGCCGTCTCCAACGAACATTCGCACTCCGACGAAATATTATTCAGATTTTCTTCGTATTCTCGTATGCTGCGAGTACTAGCTTATGTTGCTCGTTTCATTAAACGTTTAAAAACTCCTTTGGTCATCCGGCCCGGAGGACCAAAATGTTTAAGCAATAAAGAACAAGCCTTAAAACGAGACGGGAAGCAATGCTAGCGCCATTCGAGACGCCAACCGAGAGAGCCACGCCGAAAGCACAACCGCACACGACACGACACAATTTACGAGTGGCCAACAAAGGGAAGAAGAAGGAAGAAATAGCAAAGAGGTCCACAAGACAGTGCAAACCCCGGTGCACAATGCCTTAACAATAATTATAAATATTTTATTATGTTATTATAAATATTTTATAATAACTAGATTTTTTAACATACGAGGCACATTACTTGAATCGATTAAGAAACAAACACAAATTGATATCGAAAAAATTTTAAACAAACGTATCATCTTGCTTGATTCATAGGAAAACGCTTAAGGAAAACACTAACGACCAATATGTAATGTTATGTAGACTATCAAGTAAAAACGGATTTGAGAGCACTGCACTGTGTGCCTTTGAAAACAGGCTACCACTATTACGTTACTTTTTTCAAAAAACTCAACTACGAAATGATTAAAGGCTATGGGGCCCAAAACAATAATTAGGTATGTATTAAATTCACCGTAACTAGAAAAACATGTTCGAGGAAATGTTTTTCCCTATTGATGTCAATATGAAATTTTTCCATAATGGGCAGGTGAAGTGTTAAATTATTTGCACTCGATCTGCTGGTTCCAGGGCTACAAAAAAAGTTCTGTTTCTTATCACATATAATCAGCCAATTATATGACTGAAATATTTAAGAACAGAAGAGGAAGAGATGTAAAAGACACTACTCAGAGTTATCTCCTCTGAGAGTAATGAATTTCACTATACAGTCAGACCCTGTGGTGAATAAAGTGAAGATGTCATTTGCAGGGTGGAAAGTAAGTGATTTTCAGAGGGCCTAGCATGCTGATAAGCATACTCTTACAACTCAGTGAGGAAGGCATAGTAAATCGCCTCACTTTTCGTTTTTACTTAGTTAACCTCTAGAGGTTTAAACCAGTCTTTCGGCAGTTGACCTTAACAAAAACATGAAATTTGCAATAGTAATGGAAATACAAATTGTATTAATTAAATTTGAAGCATTGTCTTTATCTGAACCTTTTGCCATTTAGGTGAGAAGAAATCACATGAAAAGAAAGTTAGACCTCATGAGTAAACTATACAAAAATAATATATTAAAAACAATAATTGTTTATTTAAAAAAACTATAAAGAACTGGTCATTAACGACAAACGTGATTAAGAAACGTTTTATAAATTATTATTGTAAATTCTGAACAATTTTCAGATCCTAACCGGTAACGAAAACAAGATCCTTCACTTTTTTGGTTAATCTTTATAAATACCCAAAACTATTTACGAACAAAAACTCATCACTTTTAAATTTTTATACACTTAAGCTTCCTGTGTGTTAGTGAAGGTATTTTATAACATAACTAACAATATTCTCGCTAGCAAATGCGTTTTTCGGTTGGCTCGTTCGTGCGTCACACTCAGATGTCAGAAACTACCAAAGATTAATTAGGTATTGATTAACGGTTTTCGGATTCGTAATTTACACAAAAAATTAGTGGGCCTAAATTGAGTTTAAAGTTCCGGTTTCGGGTCTTTTTTGTTATCCCCCCCCCCCCAGCATAATTTTTTATATTTTGTGAATATTTTATATGTAATCTTACAGTATTTTTAACGATAAAAACGGGAAAAATATTTTTAAAAAATTCTACACCGATATTCTTCAAGTTAATGTTAAATACACAGGTAGGGTAAATAAATTTTTTCCTCAACATTGTTACTGTATGTAATAAGGAAATATAAACTCATTGAGTACATATCATAAATAAATATAACTAAATATTATTAAATAATTAACTAATTGTCAATAAATAGTTTAGGGTTAACTTTAAAAAGAAAAAACACTTAACGTTATTAAAAAAATATTGATATATGATTTGTTTAAATATTTTCCCGTTTTCATCGTTAAAAATACTGTATGAATACCTACATAAGAAATATCTATAAAATGTGAAAAAATATGCTGGGGGGAATAACAGAAAAGACCCCCCCACCGGTTTCGAACGGAAGTACGAGGGGGTACCCAAAAGTATCCGGAATAGCTCTGCTGTGGGCGGAGCTTGTGCAGTACAAATTCCCGCCACTAGGCTGCTTGTAGCGCTACTCATTGCCAGTTCAATGCCATTTTGTTCGATGATCTAGCTTGTTCTGTTCTCGTGCAGTGATTGTTCTCGCTAGTGCTGTTTTGTGCTCGTGTCGTTTTTCATGATGGCAAGTTTTAATGAACAACGTGCGGCTGTGAAATTTTGCTTCTTGCTCGGTAAAAACGCCGCGGAAACAGTTGTAATGTTGAACACAGCTTACAAAGACGACGCTATTGGAAAAACCCAAGTGTACGAGTGGTTTTTGCACTTTAAAAATGGCGACATGTCGATTGAGAACAAACCTCGTTCTGGACGACCGTCGACTTCCCGAACAGACGAAAATGTTGTGAAAGTGAAAGAAATTGTACGAACAGACCGACGACAGACCATTGACCAAATATCACAGGTTAGTGGGTCATCTTGGAGCTCAGTCCAACGCATTTTAACAGAAGACTTGACAATGAAAAGAGTCGCTGCCAAGTTTGTGCCTCGGGTTCTGACAGACACTCAAAAGGAACGTCGAATTGAAACGTGTAGTGATTTGAAACAACAGCTTGAAACTGATCCAGATTTCATGTCAAAGATCATTACGGGTGACGAGTCTTGGTGCTATGGGTACGACCCAGAAACCAAACAACAATCCAGTCAATGGAAGACTTCATTATCACCCCGACCAAAAAACAGTCGTCAAGTCAGATCGAACATCAAAACAATGCTGATTTGTTTTTTTGATGTGAGGGGAATTGTCCATTCAGAGTTCGTTCCACCAGGCCAGACGGTAAATCAAGCTTTTTATCTTGAAGTGTTAAGAAGACTACGAAACAGCATTCGTCGTAAAAGACCTAATTTGTGGCAGACAGGGGACTGGTTTTTCCACCACGACAACGCGCCTGTACACACGGCAATCTCGGTTACCCAGTTTTTGGCGAAAAACGGCATGGTTTTGCTACCACACGCACCGTACTCACCCGATCTGGCTCCGTGTGATTTTTTCTTGTTCCCACGCATGAAAAGGGGCATGAAAGGTCTCCGATTTAACAACGTTGATGATGTCAAGAAAAAAACGACGGATGAGCTGGCAGCCATCACTGAAGAGGAGTACAAAAAATGTTTTGAACAGTGGAAGCACCGGTGGGACAAATGTATTAGTTGTAATGGAGAGTATTTTGAAGGGGATAAGGTTCTTTTGTAAAAAAATTAAAAATAAATAGTTTTAAAAAATAATTCCGGTTTCTTTTGGGTACCCCCTCGTAGTCCAAAACCAGAATTCAAGAAATTAAAGTTGGAATTTGGAAACAGAAATTATGTCATTCGATTAATGTTAAAGAGTAGATACAGAAACCAATGGGGTTAAAGTTCCAGAAGTAGCCCCTAACGATCCTTTTCAAAGTGTCATTCGATCCTTTTAAAGAGTAGATACCGAAGTCACTAATGGTTTTAACCATGAGTCAAAGGTAAGTCTTTTTAATAAAAATTGCCACCAGCAATGAGACACATCGTCTCATGAAAGGGATTTTTTTAAGTGCTAACATTTTAAAAGGAATATTTTTGAATCTTAATCTTTTTCAAAAATCACTCCGGTTCAGCCAATAAATAAGATCAGGATTTGCAGAATTTTATTAATAAAATGATCGTGGAATAAAAAAAATGAGTCAAAGGTTTTTAATCCGCTATTAAAATATAGTCTAACCCCTTTTACTAATAAGTTAATTGGTAAATAACGCGGTGCTTAAGAAACTCAATTAAAAAGAAGGTATATTTTTGGATCATGGTAAACTCTAGAATAATAGACCAATACAATTTACTTTTACAAAAACAGTACTAAAATAAACGAAAGACATGAAGAGAATAACGTTTCTTGAAACTGAAACGCTAAAAACAGACATCATCGTTAAAAAATGAAACAGCAGTACATCCAAGAGTTTATTAATAGAAACTTATTTTACGGTCATAAAATATGTTAAGATAAATAATTTCATAAACAATAGTAGTAAATTAGGTATGATTAACCACAATATTAAGTTTGTTTACAGGACTTTATGTTTAGAAAGCAAAGCCAACAAGGCAAATAGGTTTTCATAAATTATAATTATTAACTTAAAAAGTAAGTAAACGAATTTCATAAAAAATCTTCACTCATAAAATATAAATTTTTTAGAACATAAACATACTAGTCTAAATAAGAGAAAAATTAAATAATTTTTTAAAAATTAATTATTATATTTATGACTTTAGTTTAAATAGAGTATTTTAAAAAATAAACTAATTACAGTAAAGAAATAAAGTAAAGAACAGTAAATTCAAACATCGATTATCTTTAGAGCGATTCCAGTCAAAAACAATCAGTTAAATAACCTGGTATATAAAATAAACGTCACATTTTTATTTATAGATTTTAATTTAAAACCAGTGAAACAAGAAATTTCAAAATTTAGTATTAATTATTTTGACTGTCTTAACAAACAGAAAACGCATTTGCAACAATTTCTTAGACAATAGTGTAAATCTAAATTCAAGTTTGACTAAAGTTGATCGATATTGTAATAAAATTTAGCGTAATAATCTTCTGTATTTTTTTTATTCATTACCTTTTATTTTATTGTTAATATATTTGTAACAATCACAGAGTTCAAACATCGATGGATGTTTGTTTGACTTCCATTATTTTTTCACTTTTCTGCAAGATTGGTTATTTATTGTTCAAAGAAAATGAACAGATTGTAACGAAACGGAATATTAAAAAATAAATAAATTACGACAATACAACAAAGTTTTAAAATCAGCGATTCTTTATAAAACTAAACGATTATACACTAACAATGAAAGTTCCAGTGCAAGAACTTCTGAAAACAAAGAAAAGAATCCTCAGAAAAATATATGGATGAAATTTGTTGGAAACAGGAGAAAAAAGCTTAAAATCGAAAAAAGGATTATACCACGACAAAGAAAGAATAGGTTAGTTAAATCATAAGAGAAGAGCAAGATTCTTCGTTCACAAAATGAGAATGAGTATCAGTAGGTTAAATCTGCACAAAAAGTTAGTGGGCTTGGATTGGTTTTGAAGTTCCGGTTTTGACTCGAAAAAGCCCAAAACCGGAAGCCAAGAAATTAAAATTAGAAAACAAAAAGTATCATCGTTTCTTCTTAAAGAGTAGATACATTAATCATTGGGTTTGAAGTTCCAGTTTCGAAAAGAAGTGGCCCAAAACCGGAAGTCAAAAAACCCAATTTCATAGTGAGCCTAAGTTGAGTTTTAAGTTCCGGTTTCGAACGGAAGTTATGGTTATCTCTAACTCATTTACATTGTTGCAAATGAGTTAGAGTGGCCCAAAACCGTGTACTGTTGTAAAAGTACAATTGTACAAACAATGGAAGTTATGGTAATTCCTAACTACCGTAACTTCCATTATTAAGGTAAAAACCAAATAAATAATGTAAGGAAAACCCCCATTATTAGAATTAATTACATTAGAATAGGAGTGACCAATAAGTTGTAAATACAGCCAACTGTTAACCATCTGATATTCATTAGAAGGGTGTATTTCCCCCTCTGTGTTTTTGGGCCTTTCTTTCACCTGACAACTTACAGCCAATTATTGGGATGGTTCTCCTTCCCGTTGGCTCTCCAGGTTGCTTAAATGGTTGGTGGGAAAAGGAGGTTTGTCAACCAGAGGTTTCCCGGTTCGGATCCAGGATATTAAAATCAGTTTCCTTGCGGCTTAAGAGTGGAACAGAGTGGTTGGTTAAGAAGGAGCAGTATTTAAAGAAGTGACTACGAGAACGAGGAGAAGAAGAAGAAAGGGGAAACATATTTATAATTGGAGATAAATTTATACATTTATTTATTAAGGGTTTGTTAAGTTTTTTTGGTATTAAAGTCGCGGTAGAAAAAAGGTTGACTATATTTTTAAATGGGTTAAGGATTATTTTGTAAGTAGTTTCATATAAGTATTCAATAGTTTAATATTCATTTACTCTTCTCATGCTTTGCTGATAGAGCTGGCGCCCAATACTTTTTTTATTATCAGTCGTTGTTTTAAATCCGTAATAAAGTATTTGCTCACCGGTATAGTTGAAAGTGGTGCAACCGGAAGTCAAGAAATCAAAGTCGGAATTTGGAAACAAAAAGTGTCATAGATTCCTCTTAAAGAATAGACGCTTAAATCATTGGGTTTGAAGTTCCGGTTTTGACGGGAAGTGGCTTAAACCGGAAGTCAAAAACCAATATCAGAAACTACAAGAGATAGCAATAAGTTAGCACTTAGCAATAAAAGTTAGCAATAACGTAGCACTAATAAAAAGTTAGTGGAACTGAATTGGGTTTGAAATTTCCGGTTTTGGCCGGAAGTGACCCAAAACTGAAAGTCACGAAATCAAAGTCGGAAAACACAAAGTTTGGAATCGAAGTTCGGAATCAAAGTTTGGAAACACAAATACTATCATTCGATTCCTCTTAAAGAGTAGATACAGAAATCACTAATGGTGTTTACCATAAGTCAAAGGTAAGTCTATTTAAAGATTTCCACCAGCCATGAGACGCGTTGTCTCATGAAAGGGATTTTTACTTATTTACTTCTATATACTGATAATTCAGTTTGCACACATAATACTATATAACTATGGTACAATAAAGAATAGAAGTAAATCAATACTAACTAAAACTGGATCAGCAAACTTATATTGAATTATTAAAACTCAAAATAGAACAAGTGAATTGGAAGGAAAGAATGTATGCCTAATCTATTACTGTCAAAAAGAAGTGCAATATACAGACTGACTCATGAGGGTAACGAAAAAGGGTAGACAAGTAACGAGTAAATAAAAAATTGAACCCTCTTATAATGATAAACCCTTCTAATACTTTTATTAAGGGTAGAGGGGGCTAGAGTCTCTATTATTGCAAAGATGAGTAAATTTTAATTAAACTCATTTGTATAATCTCTAATCACACCCTTGGGTAATAACAACATTATGAAATAAACATTTGTTTGGATTAATAAAACGGTCCATGATTAAAAATCAATATGTCAAATTATTCATATAAAAGCAATGTTGTTTTATGGCAGGCGTCAGGTAATAAAGTTTTAATTTTAAGAGCCAGAAACTGAGCATTAATATTACTTATTAGTACAGTATCAATTAGAAAACCCTATTAGCAAAATTTATTAAATTTAAATTCCCTATGGCGGGAGTTAAAAAACAAAAACAGACAGTTTTTTGGGAAGACTCTAACTTTATAAGATATTCACGTATTTATTTTAAGCGAAAACATCATGAAATATAAAAGGATACCCCATTATGTGTTATTTAAAATAAATATGTTTCCGAATATATTTTTTAATTTTTAACTTTACACAAGAATAGAAAAATTACAATAAACAAGAATAGAATTGAACCCTGAGAAACCCCAAACAACTAATTATTATTAATAGGCATATTATTTTACAATCTATATAATACATTTTTGACGGGCAGGACTGGCCTGGAGAACAAAATTAATTAGTTATACCATTTTTCAGGGCTCTGAACGTACCTATTGCCTCCTACCCACTTCATAACTAGCCAATAACTTGCCAGTCATGTTGCCAACAATTCCTCTCGTAGCTCTGTTATATATTTCGTCAGCCATTTTTTTGGTCTTTCAATAACAATTATAACCTATTAACACACAATAAGCTGATTATATTATAAAGTATTGCATGTTAACGTGTTCTATAATCAATGTGTTCAGTACGTAATGCAAGACACGAGTGAACTACTGCAGCTCTTAAACACATATGCGCGTAATGTTTGTCATGCTGAAAAATTCGTACAATCTGACAACGCTGTTAAACGTTCTGGTTGGTCAAGCGCGTGGAATAGCAGAACTCATCAACCGTGAAAAGCATTATAATTTTTTGTTCTCACATGGCCATTTTGGTGGCCCCTTAAGCCAAGGATCGATTACTAATAATTTTTTTTGCTTAATTCACCAAAAATAGTCTTGGTAAAGTGAGGTATATTGGCCTACATTAATTGATGTTATCTTTCATAATATTATAGATACATTGATTACTTTCATCAGGCCTTAAAATTATAAAAACAATATTATGTTAAGAAAATATTTAGAATGTAATGAATTTGCTGAAACTTTGATTTATAGCCTAATGTTGTTGTTAAGATCATCAGCTGAAAGGCTTTTTTACACCTCTAGATGTTTTACTATGTAAAACGAGGAGTGAGGTGGTTTACAATAACTTTCCTCACTGAGTGAAAATATATATTTATCAGCATATCTCCGAAAAGCACCTACTCTCCGCCCTGAAAATGACACTTCACTTCCTTCACCACAGGGTCTGGCTGTGTAATGAAATTCATAACTCTCGGAGGAGATAACTCTGACTAGTCTCTTTTACACCTCCTCCTCTTCTTAAATGCTTCAGTCATACAATTGGCTGACCATGTGATAAGAAACCTAGCAATTTTTGTAGCCCTGGAACGAACTAACAGATCGAGTGCAAATAATTAACACTCCACGTGTCTGTTATGAGCAATTACAGGCTATGATACTGTATAACTGTAAATTTCGTCTTCCTTAGAAACAAGGATTAACTGAAATTAATGACAGAATACTAATTAAAATTGACAATATTTTATATTTTAAAATGTAATTAAAATTCCTTTCCTTCTTTTTTAACAAACAAGAATAACAATAAAGATTAATGTTAAATGATCTTATATAACATAAAAGTAATAGTTTTATTCCTTATACGAATTAATATTATTACAGTAACATAATAATGTAATAAACATAAAAAATTTATGCAGTAAATCAAAACGAAACTTTAATTCCGTAAGTTCCTTTAAGTCCTGATAAATAATTTAGGTATATGTGACAGATCTTTTTGAATGTCATAGTTGAATTTAGTTTTACAAGTTACATTACCATTAATTACCCTGTGGTTTGCTGAGTCATAAAAAAATTCTATAATAAGAAAAAAGTTAGATTCGATACGATCTTACCATATACGTAACAGAATTACTTGTAATTTTATATTACAATGTAATTATGATGAACGATTTTTTTATTTTAATTGAAAATTAAAAAAGTGATATAACCCTATTTTAATTTATAATGGCCTGATGAGAAAAGCATAAATTTCCTGATATTTTTTCAAAATTAAATATTAGCGAATTAATGTGATAATGTACTATCAATTGGTAACGAAAACTTACTTCTTTAGATCTATTAAAATTTCGTCAACATGCCAAAAGATTTCACTTCCTGTAAGATATATAGGTTAGTAAGATGTACATATACTGTACGGCTACATGTTGGATACATGACATGGACTTTTGAGTATGCACTTCATGAATCATTTTAAAGCTTGCACAATGTGGATATTCAGAAAAATGTTCTGGATTTGTGTACCGGTCATGTTACCACGTTGATGTTTTTAGCAAGGGCGGATCCAGAGAGGGACACTTTACTTACATTGAAAGTTATAAAATTAGGTATAAACTTTCTATCTGAACTTCATCAGTAAAGATTTTTGAAAAATATTATTATTAAATCCAGCAGAACTAACAAATATTATATAAAGCATAATGTATAATGAATTTGTATATTATTATTGGAATAGATTAAGAGACATTTGTACAACACATTGTCTCGATTATGTTACAGTAAATATCCATAAAAGAAAACAAACAAGTAAATAAATAATATACTAAAAGAATTACAAAACCTTAAAAACAAAACTATCAAAGAAGTGTAACAGTAAAAGTTTTCTTTTCTGTTTAACTGTTATAACTAGAAGCCCAGACGAAGAAATGAAACAGACATAAGCGATAAAATATTATGGAATACAAGTTTTAATTAAAAATCATCAAGAAGAAAGGAAAGGCGAGGTAAAATAAAGTTGTGAGTTTCTGTATACAAGCTGTCGGACAATAAAATGTCTTGCAGTTACTAGAAACCAGAGAATAATATAAATACTGAATAGTAACCAATGAATTTAGCAGTATGACATGGTAACTTACAATATTAAATAAAAATTGTACTCGTTAGCAAAGATTTTTTGCAATACAGGGATCCCTTAGAATTACATGTTTTGATTTGCACGATTTTAAAGTTACGCGATCGTCATTTTAGCACCCTTTGTTAAATATACGCGGCGCTGGTTTCTAAGTTAAGCAATAAAAGACTTAAAAGTTAACTGACGACATAAGCGAAGAAAAAGTCAACGAAGAAGTTATTGAAAGTGATAAATAGCCACTGGATATTGACAATCTCATAGTGATAAAGGCAGAAGTTGATTTCTCACTATATGATATCGGCAGAACAGGAATTTGTGAAATACAGACAGGCAATGATTCGATACCACAACCGTTTTGTTATTCTATAGGCCTGGGTGTAAAAAAATACGTGAAGCTTTCGAACATTTAGAAAAGTTCTGTGAATACATAAAAGAAAATCATCTCGCAACTGAGAGAATTGATAAAGTCATCAACAATATTAAAAATGAAGTTAATAATTGTCACCGAATGGCGCTTGACAAATTTAAGTTGTCTACTAAACAGACAAAATTGGATGCTTTCTTTAAGAAACCAAGGCTAAAGTAAAGAAACATAGCATACATTTTTTTTTAAATCTGGTGTGAAACACTTACACGACTTTCTCATGCCAATACAAATAATGTACGGTACAGTAACCTAACATTAGTAATAAAACATTAGAAATAAATAAAAAAACTAACCTCAATAAACTAAACCTATTTTTTTAATTATTATTTAAAGTTGCATCAACAGCTTGGTCATTAGCGACTACAGTGGGTTATGGAGCGTTGGGTGGTGACTTCTTATAATTTACAGACCATAGCCGGGAATCGAACCCGAGACCTCCGTTTGGTAGGCCAGCGCGATACCACTACCCTGCGGAGGTGGCCATATAACCTAATTTTAATCATGAGTGAATGATGTAAAATGAAAACCAACCGTAGTTTGGTTTAATAATACGGAAAGTCACTCTTTCAGGCTCTGTACAGAAAAATGTTTGAAATAAAAGTTGTAGATCTTTTAATTTCCTATAAATTTGATTACATGCATTTTTGTCGTAAAATGGTTACTACGGCCGAAATCGTAAAAAATTCACTTTTTACAGATTTTCATGAAATAAAAACAGAAAATCATTAATTACCGCTTAATTAAGCGTTATACAAAGAAATATTTGGAATAAACGTTGTAGGTTTTTAAATTTTCTACAACGTTGATTTCACATACTTTGCCGTAAAATGCATATTAAGGCCGCAATCTTAAAAAAACATTTTTTTCTACAAGAGGACAACCTTTCAAAGAATTTCAGCAGACATGGCGCCTACTTTATCTAGTAGAGCATAAAAGAATGTAGTAAATGAGGCAATTTAAAAAAAATCATACGAGCCGTTTTTTGAGAAAATCGCAAAAAGTGAAAAATTACATGAATAAACTACTACTACCAGTTGACCGATTTTGATGAAAATGTTCGTGTCGAGTCCTCCAATTAGTACCTAACTTAAGTTTTTAAGTTTCAGCTTCTTACGATGTTCCGTTCTTGAGATATTTTGTTCACGCGCACGCGCGCGCGCACACACACACAGCATGTTTTTAGGTTCAGGTGTCTGAAAACGTGTAGATCCGGTGACAACCCAATTTCAAAAAATTGACATGGAAACAATACTTCCTTCCTATACATTCATATAGGCAACATAAAGTCAAAATTAATTATACAAAAACTGTACAGTACGTGATTTTTGTTAGTGTAATTAGAATCTCTATTTGTATTATATTTGTGCTTCATCTATAATATTTTTGTCATTTAAATTTAAATTACATCATTTTAAAGCCAAGTCAAGGTTTTAAAGTTATTTTTATCCTTGCTGTGGAAAGATTCAGTACATATCGCATTAACAACACAATGTAATCTTAAGAGATGTGGTCTTGATTTACGCTGTTTTGAATTACGCGCCGATTTTTCGGAACGAATTAATCGCGTAAATTAAGGACGCAGGTAGAATGGCATATTTAAGCTCAAAAAGTACTTAAAAAGTTAATAAAATAAATACATTTAAATGTCTGGTTATTTTTTTTAGAAATAAAGTTAGCTTAAGTCTGCAGTCATAAATCGATTGTGTGGGAGGTGGTGAAACGATTAATCGATTGTTTTTAAGTCGACAGCTGCCACACGGAGCGATATATCGGGAAACAAATGACATGCGATTAGGAGTTTAGAAGCAGGTTTTTTTTCGTCTGTCTATATCATACGCATTTAACACCTTTTCTTATTCTTGTTTATCTCCACACTACCACTCGTCTCTTCTGTTGTTACTCTTTCACAAACGCACACACACTCTTAGCCATCTGCGTTTAGATCTCTCGACGACAAATCTTTTTCCTCTCACGTATTATACAGTTAGGTTTTGCTTCTTATTATATTTCTTGGTAGGTAATTAAAGTTTAATTTTATTAGCACTTATTTAAGATTTATTATTACATATTAGTTTTGTTATGAGCTAGAAATAGGTTTAAATTCGGTTTTATTTTGTCGTCTCGTTGTAGTCTACATCCTAAATACATTTCTTCAGCACTTAACATACTAAACAACCGTTTAATATACTGTATTTAATTGCTAGAAAACTCCCGCTTGCTAAAATTCTCGGTACACGTTGTGAGCCAAATTACGACTGTACATATAAAACAAAATATTAGTTAGACCTGCTGGAAATAAGTTTTTTTTTTTGGTAAGAGTATGAATCACCAATTGATAGATACGTAAATACCTACAGTGCTTTGGAAACAATAGTTTTATCTTAAATCGTATTAGGTTTTAGGATTGCCCATAACGGGCAGGTTGAGTGTTAAATTATTTGTACTCGATCTGCTAGTTCCAGAGCTACAAAAATAGTGCTGTTTCTTATCACATGGTCAGCGAATTACGTAAGTGAAGGATTTAAGAATAGAAGAGGTAGATGTGTAAAAGACGCTAGTCAGAGTTATCTCCTCTGAGAGTAATGAATTTCATTATACAGCCAGACCCTGTGAAGATTGAATTGAAGGTGTCATTTGTAGGGTGGAAAGTAAATGCTTTTCAAAGGGCCTGGCGTGCTGATAAGCATACTTTTCTAATCAGTGAGGAAGGCAAGTGGGCCTATACCTTCTTACTCCTCGTTTTACTTAGTAAAAGCTCTAGAGGTTCAAACTAACCTTTCGGCTCATGACCTAAACAATATAAATCACTAATGGAAGGGAAGAAATGTGACCCGAGAATAACTTATGTTATGAGAAAAAGTACGTAAAATATATTATTTCTTAAAAAAGAAAATTGTAAAATTTTTTTGATTTTTTTTTGAAAATTTACACATTCTTCCATGCATAAATAAGACGTGATATTACTTTTTAGATACCTAAAAATCGACGTGAAAACAATACTTTCCTTCTTATATACTCATATAGGCTAGAGAAAGTAATGAAATATACAAAAGGAGAGAAAAGAAACACACAACTAAAATAGACAATAATGCAAAAAGAATTAAATATAGGTACATAAAACAGTATTATACACATAGATTTTACAAATAATTTACTTATCAATTAATCATGATAGAGGTCCAAAACAAAAATTAACGCACACATTATTCGGAATCGCTTGGGAACTTACGTCTTGAAAAACTAAAGAATGGCTGACCTATACGATGCTCGGCTCTGACAAAATGGATCTATTGTCGCAATTCTGTCCAAGATATTATAATTAATTTATCATGCAGTCAACTGGAAAATAAGCTGCATTTTTATAAATGGATGTCAGTTCAGTGCACACTTGCATTCATTCTAAAAAACATAAAATATTCACAAAATCTGACTAGAGTTTTAAATTAACGAGTATACATTACCCGTCTTACGTTTATAATTACGTTATAATTTAACGTTTATATTTACGTTGATAGGATTTTACCAATTTGGAATCAGTTGACTCAGGCATTTAGCTTTGGAATAATGGAATAATTCATTGCTGTACGCAGATGACACAGTTATTATTTTTGACACAGAAGACAGGCTCCAATATGCAATTTATAAGTTGCACAACATTAGCATAGAGTTTGGCATGAGAATATTGGCGCGAAAATCAAAGGTTATGGCGTTTAAGGGAAGATGGCCGGTTCGCTCAAAAATTATATCTGCCAACCGAACTATACAACAAGTTCGAGATTTTAAATATTTAGGATGCAAGAGTTCCAATGAAAAATATGATGACGTGAGTGAAAAACTGGCAAAATTCAGCGCTGTATGCGGTTCTATTCGCAGGACAGTAGGAAAGAAAACGAGAAAGTACACCCAAATGAAATTTTATAGAGCATTGGCTGTACGAATCATAACATGTGGTAGTGAAACATAGGTGTCATTACAGAGGAATGAATCTCGTATCCAGCCTGCTAAAATGAGATTTTTGCGGGGAGTCAAAGGTTGTACCCGGTTAGATAGAGTACGTAACGAAGCTATCCGCGCCGAGTTAAATGTTCAATAACTTTTGGAAACGTTAATAATATTTAAGAGAAACTGGTCCAACTATTTACTTGGCATGCCAGCTCACAGACTTCCTCTGCGAGCATGGAAATATATAAATAAGAGGGAAGCGAGGCTTGGGAAGATCTACAAAGAGATGGATGCCGGAACAGGCCATTGAGCCTAATCCTTGACAGATAATGATGATGACATAACTTATGGCTTTTAAACATGGACAATTATTGATTATTTAGTAGTTAAATATATTTTAACTTATAATAATCAATTAAAACTATCATAATCAAATTGGTGTACCTAAATTAATACTATTGAATATATCCATAGCTACACTTAACACTGTTACATTATACTGTTAGGTTGGAATGGCATATGTCATAGGATACGGTGTAGATTAAGATGTCTAACATAAACTACCACGGATTAGAACTTGGTTCAGTAGACAAAGATAGAACAGTAATACTGTTAAACTAGACTTAACAATATAATAGCATAGTCTGTTTAGTGCGCTTAGGTACTAGTCAAACAGAAAACACCTAAAAACTATAATTATTCTACGTACAAAGATAAGTACATCAGTGGCTACAAATTTGAGAAAATAAGACTAAAAATTATCAAACAAATTGTTATAGCATAGCAGTTATTCAAACTCCAAGGGAAATTGGAGCATCACTTTCAACCTAGGTTGTTCAGGAGCAGTATTTCGGGACTCCATTGTGTTTTTTAATGCACCTAATCAAATGAACCATAGTATCAAGTACTATTTTTTTATACTTTCACCAATTGAATCGGTAATTCAGAAGTCTATTAGTCAAAACACTAACTTCTGGAAAAATTAAAAAACTTGCAATTTATTTTGTATCAATTAAAAAAATATTAAAAATATACATTTTTCAGAGGGCTGTCCCTTTAATATAAAATTACTTTTGTATTTTTAAAGACAAGCCATTTGTTTAAAAAAAAAATTGAAAATTTAGACTTAAGGTGTTTCTGAAATAAATTGGAGTAAAATGTTAACTTATGGTTTTCTGTAAAATACATTGTTAGACCAGAAGAAAATTGTGCTGTTCAATGGTTTTCATTTATTTATTTTAGTAGTTTACATTATAACTTAAAATAGCTTTCTGCAATAATAAAATTGAATTTCTTAACTTTAAGAAAGAAAAATGTTGGTTTTCAAGGCTATACATATTCTTCATTTGTCATTAACAGTAGTTATAGACCTTAAAAAGATTTTTGGATAGAATCTTTTTATGGCTTTCCCACCAGAAAGTAGAGCTTAAGCTTCAACAGACTACTTTCATTTTTTAATTAGAAGGAAACACTTTATACCCTTAAGGACAAGCATTTTCTGAGTGTTATATATTACTTAAGAAAAGCCAGACCTATGTGATTTTTGTAGGGATGGTGTGTTTATATTCAGTTAGTTCTAAAATGCAATAAAGAAACAATGTAAAATTTTGACTTATGGGCTTTCTGAAATGACTGGTTAAATTATATTGTTACCTTTACCACATAAATATAAATAAAGTTCGGGATGTTTAGATGTTGCAGTATCTTGATACGATAAAAGAATATGCAGTAACATAAATTGAACATCTACAACCCATTGTTTACTTCCAGCAAGATGGAGCTTTTCAATACTGGAGTTTACATGGTCGGGAAAACAACTTAAACTTAAGATTAGCCGCGACAGGCCAAATCCAAAGCTACCGATTTCTTCTTTTGGGGTTTAGTCAATTATAGGTACGCAACCAAGGTTGGCCACATCAGTGAACTAAAAAACGAATCATAGAATCGATTATTTTAAAATAATTTTACTTACTATCCGAAATGCACTCTGTGAAACTCAATTTCGTCTAGATATTTTATGCACCATGAATGAGCTGATGTGGTACTTTTTAAAAGTGTTATTAACTGAACTGTTTGAAATTTTCTTTACAATAAATTCACATACATGTAAAAATAATTATACATTGTTTCGTTATTTCTTTATTCGTCTATTAGATTGACATAATACAAAACTATATTCTATACCATTATTCATAAATTTATTATTTTTTTAACAAACGAAAGACAAAAAAATCTATGTTTATAATAATATTATTGAACTCAAGAGGTCATGAAAGATTCTTTTAAAAGTTTGTAAAGGACCTTAAAAAAATTTGAACAAAATGGGAAATTATATTCGATCAAACACATCATAATGTATAAGTGATAAACGTAGGGCTTCCATGAAAAGTAAATGCAGAACCAAGGATAGTTGTAAGAAATAAATAAAATTTACTGTGAAAAACATGAGAATCCTACTATAAAAATTTTTCAAAAATATTTAATAATACTTGAAGTTAACATCGTAGAAGTTAGATTCGTTATAAAATAATAAGTTACAAATCTAAACGACAAAAGCGTACATTCAACTTTGCAACACAAGCTGTCGAACAAGACTTAATAAAGATTCACTAGTGTACACCACCTCTTAATATTGGTTGCAAAGATAACCTTGTAGAAGGTTATAACCTAGTCTATAAGGTTTTCAGAA
Source organism: Catonia carolina (assembly GCA_035578175.1). Taxonomy (NCBI): domain Eukaryota; kingdom Metazoa; phylum Arthropoda; class Insecta; order Hemiptera; family Achilidae; genus Catonia; species Catonia carolina. Next base: position 247,763,810 of record JAQMRL010000001.1, on the reverse strand, counting down.
TGTTCCAAAACTAATAAAAACAACAAAATAACCATTAAAATGTGTGAGGCCATCCATATACGTATAAAAAATATGACATACATCAAAGTGATTTTAAATGTCCCTAAACGAGAAAGAAGCTTCTTGATCAGAAAACCATAAAAAGGAGAATAATTACCGTTAGTAATAAATAATACAGTAAAGTAATAACTTATAAAGGCGTAAATAATATTTTATTACAATAATAATTTAAATAAACAATACTAATACAGTAGTAAATATTTAAGAAGACTTAACAAATACATGATAAATAGAAAGTTCATAAATAAGTCAAAAGTTGAAAAGTTAATAGCAGTAGTAAATCTATCATTAATGCCAATTGAAGTCAATTGCATATTTAATCAGAATAACTAACAATAAAATATTAACGACAAATTATGCATCAGCCATAAGTAAATAATTTACGTAATGCTGGATTTTTATTGATAAATTATGATTGTAATAATGTAGTCAATAAACTTACGTAACACGTTACATGAATTTAAAATAAATTTAGTACTATCGCATTTTTAAGAAAATCAGAAATTAAGCCTAGGAATCAAAATAGTATAGGGATTAATCTATAACCTACCTAAACATAAATTCAATTCTTTTTTTAGTTTATCTAAAGTTCCATCGACAGCTTGGTCATTAGCGACTACAGTCGGTTTTGGTACTGTAACGATGGGTTTTAAGTGTTAAAATTTCCAGTCGGGAATCAAACCCGGGACCTTTGGCTTTGTAGGCTAGGGCGCGAATCACTACAATACGGAGCCGGCCATTCAATTTTTGTAGAAAATATATGCAAAGAATTTTGGTGTATTTCTGTATGAAAATCAAGATTTTTTTCCATTATCAATATTACGGAAAGCCTGCCCATAACAGACAGGCGGAGTGTCAAATTTTTACACTCAATCTGTTAATTGCAGGGCTAAAATAAATAGTGCTGTTTCGTATCACATGGTCAGCCAATTAGATGACTGAATCATTTAAGAACAGAAGAGGTAGAGGTTTAAAAGACCCTAATCCGAGTTATCTCATCTGATAGTAATGAATTTCATTATACAGCCAGACCAGAGGGCCCGGTATGCTGATAAACATACTTTTCCACTCAGTGAGGAAGGCATGATAAACCACACTACTTCTCGTTTTACGAAGTAAAACGTCTACAGGTTTAAATCAGCGTTTCGGCTGATGATCTAAACACATTGCGCAAAGATCGTTAAAGAGTAAATGAGTCAATATTGAAAGAATATTCATGAAATCAAAATTAAGTAGCAAACCTTTCAGACAAAATTCTGAAGACTTGCTTTTGGCGTTTTTTTTGTGTAAGCAATAAATCGAAAAATCGACAAGAAAACATTAGCCTCCATGACGAAATCAAAATTCCGAAAGTAAAGGAACTAACCGCGTCCTTCTATAGTAAATTTCACGAACGACTAGATGACCATTCCAACCAACTACCCCGTGGCTACAAAGAATTTCCCAACTGTACGACGTCTAAAGCGAAAATGGAGTATGTACCACTGGGTACCTATTTCCTGAAACTAAAATTTTTCACCGCCCATAAATTAAATACAAAAATTGTCATATACAATCATATACAGAAATTGTGCAGCTGTACAGAGTACTGTAATAACAATTAAAGACAAAAAATATATAGCAAACCTCTTTGAAATATTCAGAATTTATTGGTACATGGAATAGAGAATAAGCCGATCTACAAAATTATTTATACAACTTGAACTGTTTTATTGTAGCAACAGTATTCGGTTTCTGTTTAGGTCAACAGCTAAAAGGCTGGTTTGATCCAGTAAAGGTTTTACTAAGTAAAACCCAGGAGTGAGGTGGTTCACTATGCCTTCCTCAATGACTTAAAAAAAGAGTATGCTTATCAGCATGCCAGGCCCTTCTAAAAGCATCTACTTTCCACCCTGTAAATGACACCTTCACTTCATTCACCACAGGGCCTGGCTGTATAGTGCAATTCATTGTTTTTGCAGAGAAGATAACTCTGACTAGTATCTTTTACACCTCTACCTCTTCTGTTCTTAAATAGTTCAGTCATATAATTGGCTGACTATGTGATAAGACACAGAACTATTTTTTGTAGCCCTGGAACCAACAGATTGAGTGCAATTAATATAACATCTGTAAATTATGGGCAAAGTATTCGGTTATCAAATAGAAAAGAAGTGAATCACCGTTTTGCGTACCTGAGATATGAAAACTCTCATTCAGTAACGTACAATTGTTTCTATAAAAAAATTTAGATAATTTTTGTCGTTACCTAGTTTCTTGAATATAAGTCTCTCCAATATGACTGTAATAATTACAGGTTAGTTTCGACAATGGTTATAAATATTTATTTCAGTAACAGTTTAAGGGTAACGAGTTTTTGAAGTATAATAAACTCGAAATTTATCATCATTTAACAGGAAAATTACTTGAGCTAGTAGATTGAAATATTGTATCATTACACAATAGTAAATAAATAAATAACATATTGTAGTTAAAAAAACTCATGTTTTAGGATTAATTCTTGAATAACTAAAATATATTTAAATAATAATAAGAGAAAACTAATTTAGCAAAAGATATAAATAAATTGTCTAGTATTTGAACAGATTATTTTCTTTTTGCAATATGAAATTTCAAACAGTTATGAATGAAGATTCAGGTTACAAACAGTCCGGGAGCGATTTACTAGATAATGTCTCAGTACAAAAGACCACAGAATATTGTTAGAAAATTGCCAGAAGAGATAGCGAACAGTTTCATGAAATAGAGAAACTTTGAAACCCTATTGTGTAGATCAGTACTTAATGTAGATAAGTTCATTCAGAATAAGTTTAACAGAATGGTATTAACTTTTCTTGATTTTAACTATATATTTTATTTGCTGAGAATTTTAAACAAATACAAGAAAATTAGTCAATAACTTGTAACCACAGACTGAGTAAAAGAATTTCTATATTTTTACATTTTGGAGCATTGAATGGGTGTCTTCTTCCCTTTAGCCACTTCATGGTCACCCACCGAAATAGGAGTTAGGCAATTTATTTAAAAAATTTAATTATTTTCATCCTAAAATCTCGCATTAAAAACTGAGTTTTTTCCATTTTCCCATCAATAACCAATTACGAAATACAGTGATACGGAGGTACGTGCCAATCTGATTTAGCCCTCAAGAAAAGTGCAAATGTTCATTTTACTAGTAACTAACAAACCCATCAGCTCTATCTTTTTAAGGAATTATTCAAAGATTTAAAAATAATGGACTTTTGTCTACTTTATACCCAAAAAATTCCCTAAAAGAAGCTGTTGAAATGAATCTAGCATACAATACATGAAATAAGCATTGGATTCTCTTGCACAAAGCTCCAGAAAGTTATTCCGAAGACATAACTGTTAACTGGCCTTTAAAATGTACAATTTTCTTCCACAAAATTATTAAAAAAAATGGAACATTATACAATTGAATCGGGATCACAGAACTGGCTCTTTAGCTCTAGTAGGAAAATCTCAAAACAAAATGGCAAACATTTCTTTCGAGTTTTAAAGATCTTTCGATCTTGCGGAATTCAACAGACTCATATATTATTTGTCATTTACTGTGTATATCACTACGTCATGATCGGCTGGTGTCGTAGGCTTTTATGCCAGGAGTCTCAGACTATATCCCCGTCAGGTCTAGCATTCTTTATCATTAATTTTCATCTATCACCCTTCGTAGTCTATATTGACAACAATGCGCAAAACAGTCAGATGTAAAACATTATATACCTGGTAACTTAACTTGACATTTGTGACGTTGCATTGATGTGAAAAATATATCACAATTTACTTCTTCCTGATTGTTAAATTATATTTATTTAACAGTTTAATTGTTAATGTAATATTCTTTCTGGGAATTTAATAGTTTATTATCTTTTCAAATCTAAATATTTTGGTTTAATTATGACCATGATATTTACCGGAATTTTGGACACAATACAATAATTCTTCTGTAACAAGAAGCAAAAGTACTCTTACAATGAGTGTCGAGAAATGCGAGGTTCCTGGAGCAGGGGCCTGTACAAGCAATAGTTTTTGGTGAACGTAAAAACCTTTATTTTTCTAATCACTTCATTGAGCATTCATAATGTTTCTTCTATTGAGGAGTCCCTTCTATTGGGTGTCCTGTTATTGAGTGGTATTCTCCTCCAAGGTATGTCAATCATAATTCATTTTTTTCATCTTTTTTATCAATTTATTTATTTCTAATGTGTGTACGTTCCAATCTGTTCAATTTATAACAATAAGCAACCCGATAGCCTAATGAGATGAGGAAATGTAAAAATTTGGAAATAAAAATAGTGTTATTTGATTCCTCTAAAAGAGTAGATACAGAAATCATTGGATTTGAAGTTCCGGTTTTGACCGGAAGTGGCCTAAAACCGGAAGTAAAAATAACAAAGTCAGAAACTGCATGAGCTAGCAACAAACGGCTTTAGGATTCGTAATCTACACAAAAAGTTAGTGGGACTGGATTGGGCTTATAGTTACGGTTTTGACCAAAAGTGTACCAAAACATGAAGTCAAGAAATCAACGTCGGAGTTTGGAAACGAAAATAGTGTCTTTTGATTCCTCTTAAAGAATATATCAGTAATGGTATTTGCCAGATAGTATCACTAATGGTATTTGCCATAGGTCAAAGGTAAGACAATTTAAAAACTGTCACCAGCCGTGAGACGCGTCATCCCATGAAAGGGATTGTTATAAAATTGTATTAGATTTTTAAGTGAAAAATGTTTAGGATAAATGAGTTACGGATTTCCTTAATAGACTTTAAATTGATTGATTTTCAAATTTATATAATGTATAAAATGTAAATGAGGTGTAGTCTTGTACAGACTCAGACCGATAATTCCTGAGAGAGTATGGTTAATTGAACCCCAACCATCAAAGTACATTGGATTTGAAACAGGAACTTTTGTTTCCAAAAATCAGCTGTTAAATAGCTGACGAGCGGCGATGACTTTACCCTTAGACCAACCCGGTGGGTTTTTTCATCTAATTCACTAGTTGATAGTATTGCACAATCATGGAGGAAATAAGGTAAGTAGAAGAATGTATGCTCATGACAAGCAGGCGGGTGTTAAATTATCTGCAATCGATCTGCTAGTTGCAGGGCTAAAGAATAGTTCTGTTTTTTTATCACATGGTCAGCCAATTATATGACTGAAGCATTTAAGAACAGAAGAGGCAGAAGTATAAAATACACTACTAGTCAGAGTTATCTCCTCTGAGAGTAATGGATTTCATCATTAAACATCCAGATACTGTGGTGAATGAAGTAAAGGTATCTCATTTGCCGGATGGAATCTAGGCTGCTGATGAGCATACTTTTCCACTCAGTGAGGAAGGCAATGGTAAACTACCTCACTCCTCATTTTACTTAGTAAAGCCTCTAGAGGTTCAAACCAGCCTTTTGGCTGATGACCTAAACAACAACAGATAAAGTGATTAATAACATCCCAATACATATATGGAATAGTTTGCGGTACACGAACATTCTGAATAATTTTGTAATATAATATCGAGGGACATATTATTACTATTATTATTATTATTATTATTATTATTATTATTATTATTATTATTATTATTATTATTATTATTACATCTGTATATAGTTATCTGTACATTGGGTGTAATTATAATTTGTCTTTATTGCAGTTCATTTTATTAAGTATAATAAAACTAGTTGTTGTACTACGGGTCTTTCAATAAACAAGTAAAGTAATAATGGATGTAGGAAATGTTAAGCTGTTGTAATATAAGCCACACTAGAAAAGTAATAAAAACAGATAAACTTCTCGCTCGCCTCATAATAGCTTGAATGCACTTATCACCACTGATTTTATATTTTAGAAGAGATCTTTAAATAAAATTATACAGTTAAAATATTTATAGCTTGTTTATTTTATTGTATATCTATTATTTAAATTTAAAAACAAATTCTTTTTAATATGTATTATTTTTATTATACTTGTTTAATATATTAATATTAGCTAATGACAATAAAAATTAAAAGTCAATGAATGTCAAATATATCACATTGTTTGTTAACCCTTTGAAAATTCCAAATTTAATTTTTCACGTACTATCAGAAGTTGTAAATGATCAATGATAATGAAAATCTATAGGCCTACTACATTTTTATCAGCTTTAAACAACTGGCAAGAAGTTACTACAATTATTATGCTCCACAAGATAGGATAAGCGCCACGTGTGCTAAAATTCTTGGGGAGGCTGTTTTCGTAGAGAAAATGGGTTTAAGATTGCGGCCTTAATAGACATTTTAGCGCAAAACTTTACTACATAATAAAAATTGTAGAAAATTTAAAAATCTACAACTTTTATTTTAAACATTTCTTTGTATAACGCTTAGTTTAGCGGCAATTAGTAATTTTCTGTTATACTTTTTCTTTAGGAGTCAGTTGCCTCAAATTCATGGCGTTTTGAATGTCTTGCTCCCATTTTCTAGGAGGGCGCCCCATTTTCCTCCTTTCTTGAGGTGTCCATTCCATTATGAATTTGGGCCATCTAGCTTCTGACATTCTTTTTACATGTCCATACCATAACAGTTGGCGACTTTCTATTGCTTCAACAACTGACTCCTGTTGATTCATTCTTCTTCTTATTTCTTCATTTCTTATGTGCCCTATCCTAGATACCCTGCAGCTGCCCAAATCAAATTTATAAGAAAATTAAAAGATCTAAAACTTTTCTGTTAAAAATGTTTCTCTACAGAGTCTAGTTTACCGTGAAAGAATGATTTTCCGTATTATTAACCCAAACTAAGGTTAATTTTCATTTTGCATTATTCACTCAGGATTAAAATAAGGTTATTTTTTTGAGGTTAGCGTTTTTGTTTATTTCTAATGTTTTATTACTAATGTAAGGTTAGGCTATAATTTTCATTATTTGCATTGGCAAGAGAAAGTTGAGTGAGTGTTTCACACCAGATTTTCTTCCTCTTTTGATAATTATCATTACTACTCATACAAAAAATGCAAATTCTGTTCTTGTGTTGTGATTATGGATTTACAAATTTTGTGAAAAAGTAATAACGTAAAAGTGATTCACGAACATTATCGCTTCAAAAATGTATAATTGACTGTAAGCAATTAAATATATGAAACACTCTTAAAATTCAGGCCCCATTAACACAAACTTTACAAAAGTTAGCAAGATTCTTCTAAAATTTGAATATTTATTTAAAAACATAAAAGATCTAGCGGTATTCGTCCAGTAAAAATAAGCAAAATAGAAAAAAACTTTAGATTTTAAATCTCTATTATCATACTTCCAAATTTGATAATATTTTGTCATAATTGGAGTAGTTGTTCAGATCAACAGCTGAAAGGCTGGTTTGAACCTCCAGAGGTTTTACTAAGTAAAAACGAGGAGTGAGATGGTTTACTATTGGCTTCCTTAACGAGTTGAAAGAGTATGCTTATCAGCATGCTAGGCTCTCCGAAAAGCACCTACTTTCTACCCTGAAAATATCACCTTCACTTCATTCATCACAGGGTCTGGCTGTATAGTGAAACTTATCACTCTCAGAGGAGATAGCTTTGATTAGTGTCTTTTACACCTTTACGTTTTCTGTTCTTAAATAGTTCAGTCACATAATTGGATGACTTTGTGGTAAGAAATAGACCTTTTTTGTAGCCCAGGAACCAGCAGATCGAGTGCAATTAATTAATACTCCACCTGCCCGTTCTGGGCAATAATGGAGTTTGTTTTTGTTATTTTATTTAGTTATTTTCTACTCAGTAGAAATATTAGAAAGCAATGGGAAAGTGTTCAGCATAAAAGAGTGCGAGGCATCTAACAGATAAGACCAAATCGGCGTTCTACTAGAGGTGGATAACTTAGAAGAAATTACTTTTAGAACACATAAAATTTTACTTGGTTTGTTTCTTTCGAAATAAACCAAGTTTGATAGGTTAAGGACATAAAAATTACGGTTTTAGTAGTGTTACCTTTATATCCGCAGGCAATTCAGGATTCTATTAGAAATTAAATTTATGGCTAATTTAAATGGATCTAAAACACAGGTAAATAAATCATCAAATTTTATTTATTTCTTGATGTTATCATTAAAATTATTATCCCTAATTAGGCTAACGTGTTTTATTTATTATTAAACGTAAATTACCACAGCTTTGAGTTTAAAAGTATTCTACATCTTTAATCATTAGACGAATAGAATTTGTGTTAAAATACGCCCACATTTAGTACATGCAGAAGATGTTATGTTGTTAATTCAATTGGCCGCTATCAGGCTATCCGGACCCGATGTTGCAAGGTTGTAACGAAAAGGTGTTCGACCGACGCTATCACATCAATCAATCAATGTCACACAATACGGATTACAGAAGTTCCCCGCTTATTCCACCTCAGCCGAGAGTAAGTCTCTGTCTTAAACCCCATACCAATCTATTAGAAAATCTCTCCTCTCTTAAAGTATCCGTGGTAAGGAATTGAGAAGACTCGTTACATCCTATAATACCAAGATTAAATTGAGATTTACCTGTTTTCGGTTGTGGGAACGCTAAGGCATGTCAGGCTTCGCTATTAAACGAATTACGTCACTCTTTATCTTTGTCATATATTTTATCAACTTTTAAACCCGAAAACCTATACAAATATATTATATTAATCAATATTTTATTGAAAACTTTTTTATTTTTGTTTGATTCTATTTTCCTTCAGCTTTTTTAATGTTAATTCATTTTCTTTTCAGTTTAATAAAATATAATTTTTAAGGGTTTAAAAAGAATCGTACCTACTCATTTGCAGAAAAAGGGTAGATTTCCCTTCTTTACTTGTATATTAGTGTACTTTACTTTGGAGTATACTTTAGGGACGTATTGGAAAGAACCCCCACATCCTTTGCTACATCATTATTTTATTCACTGGGTGTTTGAAAAAAAAACAATCATTAAAAGTAGTCTATTATCAACATACCATATTACTTGTACTGAAAATATGCTAACTGCAATCTTTTACGAAATTATATTACAAACACATGATCAGAAAAATTATAAGTATTAAATTTATATTAAAATACTTCTTTAGAAAATATAAAAAACGAACTGAAGATTTTTCCTCAACACACAAATCCCACACCTAATACATTCTGCATGGAACTTAGGCTATCTACCTACTTTCAAAAAACATTCTTACGGTTTTTATTTCATTAGCTGCATGGTCACTAACCTGCATAAAAGTTAATTTTGTATTTTAAAACATATTGTGATACTGTTTTTCGTAGGCCTACTGTTTGGTTATATTGGTTATATTATATTGGTTATATATATTATATATCATGAAAGAACTCAACATCTTCTCTATAAACGACAAGGTATCTCAGAACAGAATGCAGTAGTTAAAGCATGTAAACAGAATGCGGGAGGATAGGATACCTAAGCAGACACTGGGCTATAAGCCGGAGGTCAGGAGAGAACGAGGACACCCGAGAAAGAGATGGGCAGATTTGAGAGGTTCGGAACGGGCAGAGATGCCTTATCCTTGAAAGGCAGAAAAAGAAGATAATTTAAATTAATTGTATAATTTATTGTTTGTTTAGTTTTAAATTTTATTTAGTCTTAAAATGTAACACCTAGTTTATCTGAATGCTGTTAATGTAATATTGAATACTGCAAGTGGGCCATTATACGCCCTAATTTGTACGATAAAATATTAAATAAATAAATATACTGACACATAATTAGTCAAAAACTGAAACGGGTGAAAAAAGGTTTGAACCGTTATTTATCTGTAAAATCGATTGAAATGGTTAAAATGGTTTACTCCAGGGTACCTATTTCTATTTAAAATTCTTTGTAAAATTTAAATTTTTGTTTGGATGATTCTAAAACTGCACTGTAAGGCTCGAAAATTAGCAATCATTAAGGAAAATGGATTTTTAGCCCGTGAAAACATCTGTAAATTGCATTTAAGTGTGAAAACGTTGGAAATTATTTATTCCAAGGCACCTACTCCAATGTACGATTGTACGTGAAATTGAAATTTTTGGTCTGACGATTCTAAAAATGCACCGTAGTGCTCAAAAACAAAAACAAATGGTAAAAAATCTATTTTTACCGGGTTAAAAAACGCTATAAATTGCATTTAAGGTGTAAAAACGTTAGAAATGGTTAAATAATTTACTATAGGGTACCTGTTTCAATGTAAAATTTTCCGTAGAATTTAAAATGTTGGTCTGACGACTCTAAAAATACATTTTAAGGCTCGAAACTCCGCGAAAAATGGTAAAAAATAGATTGTTACCGGGTGAAAAAGTTTAAAATTGCATTTTAAGCTGTAAAACTACATAAATGCTTAAAATTATTTACTCAAGGGTTTAGGTAAAATTTCTAGCTGAATCCAAAATTTAGGTGGAACGACCCAAAAAATAGGTAGGGCTCAGAAAACTGCCGATAAAGGAAAAATCAATTTTTATTTTGCAAAAAACAGCTGTACGAATGATGGAATGATGGAAATGGTTATAAATTACAAGGTATCTTTTTCGATGTAAAATTGAAATGTTTGGTCGGACGACCGTAGCTTGAAAAATCTAAGCTCTAAGGCAAAAAATATCTGTAAAAGCGGCTTAAAAAGTAGTTTTTTTTTGTTTAACGTCCAACTATTCTGCAATTACTGCTAATGCAGACGGTGAAGGATGAAATGGTTTTTTTTGTAACCTATGAAAATATGCCGTGCCTGAATAGGATTCGAATCCAAGACGATTTTTTACGATGGGTCACCTATCGGTAAAATCTAAAAAACACATTGAGGTAAATATTTTAATGCCAAATCTAACGGAATCGCCAAAATTTTTGTTCCTATATAATTACAACATTTACAACGGTTTTAAAAATGAAATCGTAATTTTCAATATCATATTGACCTTGGGTGATCTCAAACGGTAGTTACGAAAATACTCTATGAACATTTTTTAATACAGCGAATAGGTGCTTGGATCAAATAACATCATGCAATTTTGTAGACTTTATCAACGACCTACGAGAAAAAAATTATTTACCCTCTGGGTAGTATCGGCAAGTTGATAGTGAATAACTTTTTTTTACTCCTAAGACTTCATATTATCGGGTTAATTTGAAATTTTGTGATTGAGGAAATTTCAGAATGTTTAATCGGGGTAACCTTTTCTTCTTACCATCGTACTACCTGAACACTGCTCAATTTTATCGTTCTCCAGCCCCCCTTCAATCCTTCAAAAGTTAAAAAAAAAACATCAAGTTTCTCTATTTTTGGTTTTATGTATGTTTGACGTTAAATTCACTTCAAGGTCTTTTTTCTTAAATTAATTCTACATTTGGCTTACAAAAAACGTTAAGCACTATAATATATTAAAAAATTTAATTTACCTATCTTCCTATTTCTAAAGAAATAAAATTAAAAGTTTTGTTCCTATCTTAAGACAACATTTAGAACGGTTTTAAAAATTAAACGGTAATTTTCAATATAAGTAAGTACCTTAAAGGTACTTACGAAAAAACTCCCCAACAGATATTAAAAACGCTTTTAAAACATAATAAACTGTTTGAGTTTAGTAGAAAATTCATATTTTTAGCTTTGAAAAACTGGTTTTCCATACTTTCTCATTATCTTCGTTTAAAATAAAACTTTTTCAAAATCGGTTCGTAGCGTTTACTTACAACCCGAATGGAATCTAAGCGCCACAAATTTGAAGTTTCAGGCTTGTGGTTCTGGAAACTCCTCGAATTGTGAGTGGATACCGCTTTTATACACTTACAGCAGATTGTCATGGCTGTACACGGATTAAGATAACACTAGAATATTGATATTATTACCGGGATATTATACAACTAACACTTTCAAGAAACTTAAGAAGTATAAATTTATAAAATCTTAAAATGATTAATGAGATCACATTATACTATTTCACATCAACAAGTGTTGATCAACTATAATGCTATAAATCTTACCACAAAATTATTATGATAAAAGCAAATATAAATAACATAATCTGAAAAACTAATATAATTTTATAGTTGCATTACATTTTACGCCATTAAAAATTCACATATTAAAACGTATTATACAGTACGTTCAAAAAGCTAATGATAACTTAATTATTTTTAACAGCTGAGAAAAGAATTTAAATCTTAACTATTTTAATAAGGTTGAAAATCTTCACCATTTTTGGACGTGCTTTAATTAGAGGGTGTCAAATGATAAACGCACCATTAAAATATCCAGTAAGAAAGCTATTTTTCAAGAAAAACTAATTCAAAAAAATTTGTTGCATTTTTTTTCTTCCAGAATATTTTTAAATAAAATTCATTCAACAGTGGTTACTAAATTTATTTATGTTTAATGACTACCACAGCCTCTTTATATAGGAAGAAAGTGATATGTATTTTTTTTAAATTTTGATTCTTTATTCAGAAACTGTACAATATAGTATAACCATGCGAAACTTTAAATTAATTTTTAAACAAACAAATGGCGTGGAAATAAACAGTAAAAGTTTTAAATTTACTATCACAGCGGAAATTCAAGTTGAGCAGTAAAAAATTTAATTAATTTAAAGAACAAGAATGATTGGATAATAAATAGACTAGATGTAACAAGAATACATAGGGTAACATAGAATACATAGAACAAGAAGTAAGAGAACAATTATTAAATTTAAACAAATACCGTACGATAAAATAAATCTTTACAATAATAATAGTTCTTTAAAGGAAATATTTTTCGATTTACCTAATTTTTAATACAATAGCTTTATTTAATACTTTTATTCTCTTCTAATTCCAATGCAAGTTTGAGTCAACCGTCAAAAGTTTAAGTTGGCATTTTAAAAGAAACTTAGAACTTCTAACCCCAGTGTAGGATTTTATTGTTTAAGTGACCTAGAGAAATACCTCAATCAAAAATTCGAACTTTTTTTGTCTGAGTCTATTACATAGAGGACGATACCGGTACAAGAATAAATTTTCCTGTCATGCTCAACAAAATAAACTATAGAAGTGGTTAGTGACAAGAAATTAGAGGACTTAAATCCAGTGGTGATAAAACTGTGTACCTAAGCTGGAAAGTGGTAAGGTACATTTCTTGAGCTTTAATGGTAGCTCTGACCTTGACGACACCGCGAAAGAGTGGGTAGCAATGCGGGGTGATTATCCTGCATTTCTACAAACATCTTTATCATATTAGTCAACAAAAATAAATCGTACAACAAAAATAAATCGTTCCGTTGAGAAGTCGTTGTTTCATTGTTTATTTCATTTACATGGTAGTTTTTTATATAGCCCATATCTATCTTTCACGAAATGTTATTTTAAATTTTAAATTTACGTAGTGAGGGTATATTTTCCAACGCGTATGATGTTTTTAGTTAGACTAGTAGCAGCTAGGCTCGGCCGGGCGAGAGACACCGTTTACCTTACGGATTGTAATTTGATTAAGAAAACTCGCATACTGATAACCAATTTTATTTCTTTCAGTTATGAAGTTATGATGGTAATCTTTGATCTACTTAACAGAACCAAAGTGTTCTAAAAACATACTTCCAACGGTTGATCTAAACACAACAAAAACGTATTTAAATCACATGAAGGCATTAAGGAAAGAAATAGGTAAATTTTCAAACGTGGTTTTCATAAAATTCTAATTTTTATTTCCCAGCTATAATAAATATTGAAGAATTCTATTCCTTTTGAGACACCCAGTATACGGATATAAATAGTAAAATATAGGCTAAAGCATGCAGTATTATCTTAAGTAATGGCATAAATGTATTTCCTTTAAGATTAATGAAATAGTATCTCGGATCTAATTTTAAAAGCATTATTTGTAGTATTTCAAGTTTTAATCCGAGACTTTGAATCAAGACTAGTAAGAGTTTAATAAGAAATATATTTGAAATGGCAAACATTACCTTATCTTTTGTAAATATGTATAACCGATTTTATTATAAATACATTTTGCAGGTTAGTAAACTTAATAAGGAAGATCAAAAGGAAACGACTGTAATAAAACGGTAATACAATAAGGAATATCCCTTGACCTACTGAATAATAATTTGCGGCAATTTTTAAAATTGTCATGACATATATCATTTTTCTTTTGTCCGTCCGTCCGTCACAGCCAGATGTCAGAAACTACAAGAGATAGCAACAAACGGTTTTCCGATTCGTTATCTACACGAAATTTAGTGGGTCTAAATTGTGTTTAAGTTCCGGTTTTGACTGGAAGTAGCCTTAAACCGGAAATCAAAAACCTAAAGTAAGAAAGTACAAGAGATAGCCACAAACAGTTTTTAGATTCGTAATCTACACAAAATGTTTGTGAGCCTGGATTGGGTTTAAAGTTCCGGTTTCGACCAGAAATCAAGAAATCAACGTCGGAATTTGGAAATAAAAATAGGGTTATTCCTATTTTCCTCTGAAAGAGCTAATACAGAAATCATTGGGTATGAAGTTCCAGTTTCAACCGAAAGTGGCCCAAAACCGGAAGTAAAAAAATCAGTTAGAAACGACAAGAGCTAGCAACAAACGGCTTTCGGATTTTTTGTAATCTACACAAAATGTTTGTGGGCCTGGATTGGGTCAGAAATTCCGGTTTCGACCGAAAATCAAGATATCAACTTCGGAATTGGGAAATAAAGATGGTGTCATTTGATTCCTCTAAAAGAGTAGATACAGAAATCATTGGGTTTAAAGTTCCGGTTTCGACCGAAAGTGACCCGAACCGGAAGTAAAAAACCAAAGTCAGAAACTACAATAGCTAGCAACAAACGGCTTTCGGATTCCTAATCTACACAAAAGGTTAGTGGGCATGGATTGGGTTTAAAATTACAGATTCGACCAGAAGTGAACCAAAACCTGAAGTCAAGAAATCAACGTCGGAGTTTGGAAACGAAAATAGTGTCATTTGATTACTCTTAGAGAGTAGATACAGAAATCACTCATGGTTTTTGCCATATGTCAAAGGTTAAACTTTTTAAAAATTACCACCAGCCATGAAACGCGTCGTCTCATGAAAGGGATTTTTATAAAATTGTATTAGATTTGTAACTGAAAAATGTTTAGGATAAATGAGTTAAGGACTTCCATAATAGACTTTGATTTATTTTCAAATTTTCATATAGAGTTCATAAAAGAAAAGCAATTTACAAATATGGAATATATTTTTAATAACTGCTTTTCCTAATGTATGTACGTTGCAATCTGTTCAATCTAATAAGAATAACAAGTACCCTAATAGTCCAGTGAGATGAGGATGATATATGTATGACGTGTAAATTAGGTGGTCTTGTACAGATTCAGGCCGACAACTCCTGAGATAAAATGGGTAATTGAACCCGAACCATCAAAGTACACCGGTAACCATTATCTGGTATTCAAATCCGAATAAAAGTAACTACTGCTGGGATATGAACCACGAACCTTCGTCTCCGTACATCATACGTTATAAGACATCTAACTGGCGGCGACGACTTTGCCACTATACCAACCGGTATAAGTTTTATGTTAGCAGTACACATTTTTCACAAATATTTTACAGAAAAAATTTAATTCAACTCTAAATTTTAATATTACGACATAGATTAAAATTTCCGTACGTTCGACCCGTAAGTGTTTTAAAAGTGTATAACAAGACGTAATTTATTAACATTAATAATCTACACATGCGCAATAGCAGGCGCCAGACAACAAAAGTTTAATAAAAATTCTTATAGAGAGGTCAAATACTACGTGTATGATCATTTTCTAACACTAACACGTCGTAAAAATTCTAGTCCGTGTCAATTCTATTAACAAAATTTGTGTTAAGTTACTGTACTAATAATAATAATAAAGTGATCTAAAATGCTTATAAATTTTGATAAATTTATTTCATAGGATATAATAATTATATTATTATTATTTTAGCTCAACAAAATTAAAAAATTATGATTGTTTTACGATTTAAAATCATAAACACAATTGAAATTATTTATCCGTTAGCTGTAAATATTTTTAGAAATAGCCTAAAACCTCCATCAAATCGACCACCTAAAAAATTTTTAATTAAGCATTAATCGACATTAACAACTTTCTTACAATTAGAAAATTAATTATGCCAAAATAAAATACAAATAAAGTTTTCCGAAACAATGACAGAAAAGGTGAAGGAGGAACTCTTTAGTGAAGTGGTTAGCGTGCTCAGCAACAAAGCGGTTCCGAGTTCAATTCATGGTTAGTATCTGGAAAGTATTTGGCTACATGTACAAACCCACTGTTCCATAACCAATGACAACCAAGCTTTTGAAGCAACTTTGAACTATATATAAAAGAAAACCACAGAAACATCAATAAGAACGGTAATTAAACTAAATAACGGGCAACCTTTTACTTTCTCTTGCCTACATTAATAGCTAGGAAGGAAAGTATTGTTTTCATGTCGATTTTTCGAAATCGAGTTTTCATAGGATATACACGTTTTCAGACCCCCTGAACCCAAATAAACATGTTTTTAGCGATCGGTCTGTCTGTGTATGCGCGCGCGCGTGTGTGTATGAATAGAATATCTCAAGAACGAAACATCGTACCAACTTGAAACGTGAAACTTAAGTTAGATACTAATAGCGGAACCAAAATAAAAATTCATCAAAATTGGTCAACCGGAAGTAGTAGTTTATTCGTGTCATTTTTATTTTTTCTGTGATTTTCTTAAAAACGGCTCCTACGATTTTTTAAAAAATCGCCTTATTTACTAAATTTGTTATGCTCTACAAGTTAGGGTAGACGCCATGTCTGCTGAAATTCTTGGAAAGGCTGTTTTCTCGTAAAATAATTGTTTTTTTTTAAGATTGCGGCTTTAAATATGCATTTTAGCGCAAAAATTTATATAATAAAAGTTATAGAGAATTTTAAATCCTCTAACTTTTATTTGAAACATTGTTTTGTGTAACGCTTAGTTTAGCGGTAATTAGTGACTTTCTGTTTTTTTTTCATGAAAATCTGTAAAAAAATCGATTTTTTAAGATTTTAGCCTTAGTATGCATTTTACGACAAAAGTATATAAATCAAATTTATATGAAATTAAAAATGTAAAATTTTTTTTTAGAGCGTTTTTCTTTACAGAGCCTAGCTTAACGTTAAAGAGTGATTTTCCGTATTTTTAAGACAAACTGAGGTTGATTTTCATTTTGCATCATTCACTCATGATTGAAATAAGGTTATGCTTTTGTAAGGTTAGTTATTTTGTTTATTTCTATTGTTCTTACTAATGTTAGGTTATATTATTAATTATTTGCATTAACAAGAGAAAGTCGTGTGAGTGTTTCACACCAGATTTTTTGCTTCAGAAACAACTAAAGTCTAAAGTTAATATTTTGACTTACGTGCTTTTTAAAATGACCAATTCATTTTTGAAACGATTTGATGGGTAAGTAACTTTTTGTAGAAAAATGTACGCTTGCATTTACTTCATAGAGTAAATAAATATAATATACAAAAATATTGACTAGACTAGATAAAAACCATAAGATTATTTGATCCGATAGCTCTAGTTTGAACGGATAAATTCAAAAGGAAAAGAAATCACTAACTGAAAAAGAAATATTTATGAAAACATCCGTTTCAGATAACGTAGAGTTTTCTGAAATAAAATTCAAAGTTTATGAAATACATAAACACATTGTTATAGGGAACACATAGCAAAAACAGAAATAACTTAATACATGCTAGCAAGATATCAGACTCAGTATCTTCTTTTAACAAACGAGAATAGTCAGTATAAGCCAGAGGCGTTACAATATAAGCTATATGAGGCAGTAGTAAGGGAAAGGATGAAACAATGTGTGTGAGGACGAACGATGGTGCCCTCGGGACCCTAAACTGGAACTGCTGACTCTCCCTAAGGAGTTTAGACCAGGATTGCCTCGTCCAGTAGTCCTACATTGGCTACAGAGTGTCGTTATGATATTGCTCCTAGCCCCTTACCATCCTTTGTAAAATCACTCCACCCCATTCCACCTAACAGTTCTTATCATTATCTGCTTCTCACCCTATTCCCTACTAATACAAAACAATACAAAGAGATTTCAAAACATTTTTGTAAGCCTCTAAATTATAATTAGATAAAACAGCCCATGTTTGTAAAATGAGGTTAACAGTACTCATCTAATACAAACGGAAAAATGTAAAAAAAAGAAATAAATTTTCTTTTTTACGATAAAACTCACAAAAGAACACACAAAATCACAGATATCTCTTGTGTAATATCTCAACAATATTTATGAAATACCTACTTTATCCATCAACAGATACAGCTGATTCATTTACACCATTTATTATACTAACGAGAGTCATCTCTAAAGTAAAGACCGTTAGGAAATTTCTCGCCGTGAGGTTGGTTAACCTATGTCGTGAAAGGCCAGTCTCGTAATATACACACTGCATTGTTGTTTGTCAGTTGTCGCGTTGTTGTTGTCTCTTTATTTACGTTTGGTGTTATTGTTTTTCTTTTTTTCTTTTACGTCTGACTGTTTAGCAATTGCTGCTAATGCAGACGGTGATAAGGATGATACATGAAGATAAGTGATGAGAAAATGTCAGACCTGACTGGGAATCGAACCTGGAACCCCGGCGTAGAAGCCAGTTGCGCTAACCACTACGCCTACGGGCCGGTCTTGGTGTTATTGCATCTTGAAATGAACCAGATAATTGATGTTGCCGCCGATTGTGAAATACGTGAAGTGATACGTTTTTTAAATCATCAAAACGTTAAACCGGTTGAAATTCATAGCCAGTTGATTGCTGTGTACAGTGATAATGTAATGAATGAAAGAAACGTTCGAAAATGGTGCGAAAGGTTTAGAAATACAAGAAATAATATTCATGATGAAGAACGTTCGGGGAGGCCCTCAATAATCAACGAGGACTTGTTAAAAAAAGATCGATGAAGAAATCAAAAACAATCGATGCGTGACAATATCTGAATTGGCCCTTAGTTTCGCTGATGTTTCAAGAACTGTAATTGATCGCAATGTGCAGGACCATTTAGGTACAATTTCTTACAATAGTTATAACATTTATCCCCATAACTATTTTTACAATACGACTGTTATAATGTTACAGTTTGCCCATAACAGGCAGGTGGGGTGTTTAATTATTTGCTTTTGATCTGCTAGTTCCAGGGCTACAAAAAATAGTTCTCTTTCTTGTAACATGATCAGCCAATGATATGACTTAAGCATTTAAAAACAGAAGAGGTAGAAGTGTAAAAGACACTAGTCAGAGTTATCTCCTCTAACAGTAACGAATTTCATCATTATACAGCCAGACTCTCTGGTGAATAAAGTGAAGGTGTAATTTTCAGGGTGGATAGTAGATGCATTTCAGAGGGCCTGGCATGCTGATAAGCATACTTTTCCACTTTGTGAGGAGAGCATGGTAAACCACCTTCTCCTCATGGTGGTAAACCACCACTTCTCATTTTACTTAGTAAAACCTCTAGAGGTTCAAATCAGGTTTTCCGCTGATGACCTAAACAACAAAATAGTGATCAGCGCAAGTAGCTTCGATGCCGAGGTTCCGGGTTCGATTACCGATAGTCATTTTTTCATCTGTATATCACTCTCAAATCATTACCTACGCACAAGCTAAACCTTATGATTCATCATTTTAAAAAAAAATTGTTTTAATGTAGGTCAACCCACTGTGTTGGTCTACAGGTAAAATCGTCTCCGCGATTCAGCTGTTTAATAGCTGATTTTCGGAGTTACTTTTATACGGAATGGAATACTAGACAGTGGTTACTGGTGTACTTTGTTGGTTGGGGTACACTTAACCATTCTCTCCGAGGAATGGTCGGCCTGAGTCTGTACAAGACTACACCTCATTTACCCGTCAAACACATCATACTCATATCATTGGGTCATAGTGTTGCGTACTATTCTGAGTTGAAAAGATTGCAACGTACACTCATTAAGGGGAAATAATATAGGTCTACCAGAACAATTGCAAAAAAGTTTCTGCGGTGTTTTCCATCTAACATTCTTGATAATAAATTTGGTGAATCTATACAACGATGTATCTATTGTAAAATAAATAAAAATTACTTCTCAGAATTATTTTGCTTTCTTACAAATTACAAGATAGTTTCGCTTGAAAAATTCTAGTAACTCATTAACCATTGTTTGTTAGAAGTTTATCTAAATCAATGTTATCGTTAATCAAGGAAGCATTTCTTTTACGTGTTTTTAGTTTTGTTTTCATTTCTCATTGTTTTAAAGGTATCTTTAGTGAATTACTTCAGAAACCAATTGTTTATGATGGTTACAATATTTTAATAAATTAAGGTGAATTGTAATATCTATAGATAGTGATTCACGAGAATGCCTTTTTCGTATGGATGGGCTGTGAAGAAGAGAAGAGAAATCTGCAGTGCTGCCAACCTCAACAATGAGACACTATATTTTACTACCGAGTAATTGCACCGTTGGATAACCACATGTTGTCTTTCAATTAATATACTTCGTTGCGACTGACACTTTTTCCACTTAAACCCATTTCTTTAAAAAATTTTCTTAACGTACAAAGTTTCCAACAAAAATGTAGCATTTCTTTCAAAATCGGTAATACCGTTTTACATGTCGGCATCAATTTCTTATTGATATAACCGTTTCATTTTTTTACCAGGTGTCAAAAAAACTGTTGAAGAATTATCTTCTTCGCTGTCTTTAATTCCTTCTTTACATTTTGAATTGTGGAAAGAGAAACATCACAGTAGTTTAGCCGCTCATTCAAGTCGTTATTTAAGAGGCACGTAAAGGTATTTTTGTTTAGCATCAACTTCACAGTATTTCATTACATTGCATATTAGATTTCTTTCAGCACTGTGAACAGTTCGACCGCATTTTTGAGAAACCGACATTTCCGCTTACGGTAACAAACAGTTATATTCGTACAGTTAACCTACAAAAGGTTCCGCGATGTATTGTATGTCCTCTAAGTTTAGTTTACGTTGTTGTGTTGGAGAACTGATATCAAAGCAGTCGAGCATGCGCACTGACGCTTTTCCCCCTTTACGCCTCTTTAAAAACAAAGGCAAACTCGTGACTCGAGTAACTATAGAATTCCGTGAATTTTGGACAATAGCGTATACGGTCAGTCAGAATTAAATTAAGTTAACTTTATTTACAGAATTATCTAATAATGTCAAGAATTAGATACACATTTAATATAAATTTATTCGACTGAGAAATTTGTTGAAATAAGGCCTAATTAATGATGAATTATATCTTTGTAAAGTAAACGTAGGGTCAGTGCGGTCAAGTCGGGTGAATAACTCTTTTGTTTCCATTATATTTTGTTATTCATTTACTTGCTTGTTTGTTGATTGTTTGAATCGCATCGCGGCGTGAACAAACGAATTACCTATACACACGATTGTTTGTATAGTTTATAGGTAAATAAAAATATAAACAAGTGTTTCTCTTGTCCACGTGTACTTTATTCAACACCTACACGTGTTCATTTACTAAACAAATTAACTTTCAAGCTATTGTTCAATAACTTCGTCGTAGAAAACTAATATAATGCTCTCTTAATTAATAAATTAATTCGTTTAAAAAATGATTGTGACAAATGACAGGAAATTTTTATCAGAAATGCATTTTTCATAAGAGAGATTTTCGGTACAATATTTTTAATTTTGTTTAATTTTACGAACAACAGGGTGAATAAAAAAATATATTAAATTCTTAACATAATTTAGTAAAGGAAAATGTATTAAACAGTATATTGTTTCAATACAGAATTTTATAGTGAAGAAAACTTTTTATAAAAGTAAATAAATCAAAATCCCTTTCATGAGACGACACATCTCATTTTAAAATTTTTAAAACGGCTTACCTTTGACTTATGGTAAAAACCATTCGTGATTTCTTCTGTATCTACTCTTTAAGAGAAATCAAATGACACTATTTTTGCTTCCAAATTCTAACTTTGATTCCTCGATTTCCTGTTTTGGGCCACTTTCGATCGAAACCGGAACTTTAAACCTAATTTAGGCCCACTAATTTTTTGTGTAGATTACGAACCCAAAAACCGTTCGTTGATATTTTTTGAGATCTGGGCGTAACGGACGGACTAAGGAAATTGATAAGTAATTTGCAATTACTAATGTTTTATATTTTTTTATGTTTTATAATTTACAGATTACGTCGGTGAACAAAATAAGAAATTTAGAGGTTCTTAGATGAGTGGATGAAAGAAGAAATATCTTAAAATATCCAGGTATTGCTTTATCAATAATGGAGGGTAATACTGAAGAAGTGAAGTAGGGGGAGATAAAGGTTAGAATATTTAAAGAAATTTACAAAAGATGTAGGATGTTGCAGGTATGTAGATATGAAACGATTGAACCAAGATAGAAAAGCTTGGAGAACTGCATCAAACCAGTCGAGAGACAGATGACACAAAATTCCCGTATATTTGAAGTTGCATCAACTGTTTGGTTATTAGTGACTACGGTCGATTATGTATCTACTATCGGTTTCATAATTATAGACACCCGAGTTTGAACCTTTGCATCTCCAAAACTATGAGGCTATTTTAACATACTTTACATCAAAATTTAGCTCATTTTATTCTGCGTTGACTTTTAATAGTCCTATATTTTTAATGTTGTTAAAAAGTCACCATATCGAGGTTGGAAGAGAAAAAGACCCGGTTGTTTGCTACCGCAACAAATTTCATCCGTTTAGAGGCGTGTAACTCGATAATTATTTCACCGAAAAAATTTGAAATTTTAACACAACATAGAAAATTATATTGTTATAGCGTGTACGAAATTTCAAATTCGTACTTTACTTTAATTTTGATTTATTACCAATATTCTGAACCCTTGCTGTCTCGGTAACCGCTCGATCGTTCGGCACGGGTAAACTATCGTTTTATTCAACGTAAAAAATTTAGCACAGATATTTTAATAACATGAAATATTGACCGGCCAATGTTTAAAATAGACTGAGTAATGCGGGGGGGGGCTACTATCCATGTTGCCTGAATCTGACTGTCTACCTGAATTGACAGACTGCATTGTCAAACCGATGGGATGTCCGATAGGACGTCATGTACACAAACTGGCAACATGGATAGTAGCGTCCAGTAGTAGAACAGAGGGTTTTTAATTCTGAAAATTTCCAGACCGGGAAACAAATCTCCGCGTAACCACTGTGCCACACAGGGGGCGGTTTTATAATTTTATTTTTGTAAAACATTACATTCATAGCGAAATGTATTTTTATCCTATAAGTAAACATTCACGGAATATTAGTTAAATATATTTTAACTTAATATGGAATTGAAACAACACCGAATATAGGTTCAATATTTAATAGTAATACCATTATAGGAGCACTGATTATAGGTAACATCATATTCAACCAGCTTCTCGTAGAACAGGGACTAATTAACGGAAACAATGGGGATCATAGAGAATAGGAGCACGGCGGCATGGGAATCGACCTGAGTCATCAGTATCACTCGCAGCAACATCATTCTCATGTTATGGATTGTTATTTTGTGGTCGGGCACTGAACATTACCAAGAACGTCGAATTATTATCGATAACCACAGCAATAGATATAAAACGTGAGAAATATTATTCTTTAAGCGGTAACAATTCCGTTAATTATATTATTAACACAACATACTTTAAAATAATTATTTTTCGTAATACAAATAACTCTACTGGTTTATTCACCTTCTTGTAAAATACTGTTTTTTAAACAGCTAAAAATTTTGTCCACTATATATACTCGGGTGTCACAAAAGTCTTGAGAACGACTCAATATTTCGAATGTAAGTAAAATTTCAAGATATATATAAATGTGAACCTTACTCGAATCCAAATTCTATATATTTAAGATGAATCAAAAAATTTTGTCCGGAATTTTAAATATAACTTTTTTTTAAATCGGAAGGTGGTCATGCGACACATGATTTCAATGTGAAATTTCAAGACAATTTGAATGGCGAAAACTGCTCATCGATAACTTATATGGTTTCGGAGATATTTTTGTCGATGCCTTTCTTGACATTTCAGCACCACTTAAGTAAATGTCATGTGTACTTACTTACATTGATTTAATATTTAATGTAAAATTATTCATGTGAATTTTAACTTCCATTTATGCATATATCTTGAAATTTTCCTAACATTGAAAATATTAAGCCGTTCCCAGACTTTTCACCTATCCTAAGTAATTACACAAATTACTTGGATAATTTGTGATATTGAGGAGTGGATAAGGAGGACATTTGGTGATACCACCCACGAACTGACGCAGTTACTAACAGAGCACGGTTGCTTTGAGGCATATTTGACGAGGTTCAAACTTCATGAAGTACCGAAATGTCGACTATGTGACAGTGAAAAGGACACATTGCGCATATTTTTGAAAAATGTCCCTATTTTGGCCTTGACAGAATGGAGATATCTGATAAGATAGGCGTTGCACAGTAAATCCCAGAGAGAGTAGGGGCAGCGATGCTGCGGGATGAGGAGAGCTGGAAGTTGGTCGCTCAGTTTGCGGAGAGGGTGGTCGGGAGACTACGGAGGGAGGAGACATCTAGAGATCAGCGGGATCGCCCTCTCCCATAGTAAATCAATCCTTTCCCAATCTCAGAAGGTAAGGTAGAACACTAATTTCCAGAGCTGGTGATGAAAGAGATGAATGAAAGTGAGAGAGTGAATGTTGGTCAGTGACAGTGAGAGGGGAATTAGGCTACGGTTCCCTTTCCACGCCCCACTGACAGAATGTAATTTTTTTTAACCCGGCATTTCCCTTGTAGTATTATATAAACAGTTCTGAGGGACGTGAAGGGTTGTTTGCTAATGTCGGATCAAGTGGCCAGGCGGCGAGTTTTTGGTTGGTAGGCGGTTGCGGCTCCTTGGGGCTGGACGAGGACGCCTCAATTGAGTTCAACACAGTTTCCTCCATCATGAGGGAGTAAAGTGAACATGAGTTTTTCTCGCCGCCTCGGATAAAAAACAGAAGTAATTATATAAATAACATTCATAAGGTGTTGCTGAAATTTAAAGAAAGGCGAATATCTTTCAAACCGTGTGATATATCGGTGTATGGTTTTCGCCATTCAAATTATCTTCAAATTTCGCATTGAAATCATGTGTCAAATGACCCCCTTCCCATTAAAAAAATAAAGTTACATTCAAGATGGCGGAATAAATTTTTTGATTCATCATAAAATAGTAATTTTTATTCGAGTGAGGTTTACATTTGCATTTATCTTTATTTACATCTTAAATTTATCTTGAATTTCCCTTACATTCGAAATATTAAGCCGTTTCAGACTTTTGCGACACCCAGTATAAATTTCTGCCCATAACAGACAGGTGGAGTATCAAATTATTTACACTCAATCTGTTCATTGCAGGGCTAAAATAAATAGTTCTGTTTCTTCTCACATGGTCAGCCAATTAAATGACTGAGTCATTTAAGAACAGAAGAGGTAGAGGTGACACTAATCAGAGTTTTCTCCTCTGAAAGTAATGAATTTCATTATACAGCCAGACCATGTGGTGAATGAAGTGAAGGTGTCATTTGCAGAGTGGAAAAAATGTGCTTTTCAGAGGGCCTGGCATGCTGATAAGCGTACTTTTCCACTTAGTGAGGAAGGCAATGGTAAACCACTGCATTCCTTGTTTTACTTAGTAAAACCTCTACAGGTTCAAATCAGCCTTTCAGCTGATACAACCTAAACAACAACAGTATAAATGTATATAATCGCAGTAAAGTTGATGGTAATTTATTCAGAATGAGCAATTTTTATGCTGCGATTCTGCGCTCAACTGCAGAGCAGTGTAATTCCCGAAACCTTCTAGGGTTTTTTTTATAATTTTACAAACCCACTGATATGGTTTCTGGCCCAATCGTAAACGATAATAAATTTAAGTTTGCTGACGCGACTTTAAATACGTTAAATTAACAAAAATAAATAATAAAAAATTATTTTTGACAAATAAATTTTTGATATTTCATTCTATCACAAAAGATAAAATACGCTATAACTCCTCGAAGCGAGCTTAACGAGTCAACCGGCCTTTTCCATTTTGTTAAATGGGATTAAAATGAATCCATTTGAATATTTAGCTTAAAATAAAATTGAAGAGGAAAATGTTTTACAACGTAGCTTTCCCTCAGGAGTTTCACCAGATGTCACAGTGTGACTTTTTAACCGAGATACCACAACCTGTAAAATCTGTACGACGTAACTGTAAAAACACAGTTCAGTTCAAACGGACAAAAATTGCTAATAAAAAAAATCGCTGTAATTGTTAAATTTATATAAAAGAATACTTTCAGAAAAACAAAAAAAGATTTTATAAGTCTGTACTTATGCAATTAATATGAAAATAAACATAAAAAAGCAACTTTCAGCTTTCACAAATGCAAACTCAATGTCTTATTTTATTAGTACTTCACGTTTTTGATAACATTTCTACTGATGGTAACTAATTAATAGAAAAAAAAAACAATTAAAAGCGTGTGTTGTAACAGTACATACCTATCTATTTAGTACCTATCTTGATACTTATATTTTTATTAGGGTTTCTCTAAATGTTGAAATTCTACATTTCAGTTACGGTAGGTTACCTTTTTTATCTTCATTACATTTTTGTAGCAGGTAGCTAACCTGTAAGTAAAAATAAAAGGTTGGTTTTTTGGAAAATATTTTGATAATATCTAAGAGGAAAGTGTTTATTCCAGAATTCTCTGGCAGAATTTATTTTTTAGAAATGTTAGTGTAAATAGTAAAAATTGATAGATCGGGTTATTTCCAAGAAATGTTTTTAAATGATACAGGCCTATTGTTGTGACTGCTACGTAATTAGTGTCGGAGTATATATTTAGATAATTAGCTCTTTTGTCATGCTGTTATATAGTAACCTTTATTCAATTCTAATGTGTTAACCTTTTTAGTTAATTTAGTAGACATCCAGAGCCCGAGAGAAAGACGTTGTACTTTCACTATTAAAAAAATCTTTGTTCATCTAGTAATTTCTATAAGTTAAGTTAGGCACCTATAAAAAGGCGCGACGCCGTTTCGTTAGTGAGTCTTGAGTTGTCATCAGCGAGTGAATTTTACTGTTAACCCTTTCAGTACCAACGTCTGGAAAACAGGACGTCTATATATTTTACGTAGTAACAACATCCGGTTTACCGGACGCTCGTAAGTTATCCATAAAGTGCCAACGTCTGGATAACTGAACATTTACACAAAAAAACTTAAAAATTAATGAAATAATGTATTTTTGAACGGCCTCCGTGGCGTAGTGACTAAGTAAACGTAGTGACTGCAAAGCGAAAGGTCCCGAAAGGTCTTGAAATTTTAACACGTTAAAACCACCGTTAAGGTACCAAAACCCACAATAGTTGCTAATGACCAAGCTGTCGATGCGACTTTAAATAAACTAAAAAAAAACTATTTCCAATATTTTTAGTGTTAGAACGAATTTTTTTTTATGAACATAATAAAAATAAATTTTTAACATGAAATTTTAATTTTCTGTGACGTTGAAATTTTGGTTTGCAACGGCAGGTTTACGGCTGCAAGTTTTCGAAATAAGGGCTGGCATTTTTTGTACACCCTTATTAAAATTAAATGGCTTTAGATCAAACTTTTAAAAATATTGTTTCGGCACTAAAAGGGTTAAAGCCAATGGTGTACCGTGTACCAGTTTACGTTTGTGAGAAAGTTTTGTGTTTACTGTAGATTTCGTGTATTGGCTGTAAGTAGGCTTTAGTTACATTAAGTATGAAATAATCTTGTTACTAGATAAGTTCATTTAATGTCAATAATTTATTATTTATTAGTCTTTATTTTTTATTAATACCAGTTTGATTGTTGTTGTTGTTTAGGTCATCAGCCGAAAAGGTGGTTTGAACCTCAAAAGGCTTTACTAAGTAAAACGAGGATGAGATGGTTTACCATATGCCTTCCTCACTGAGTGGAAAAGTATGCTTATCAGCATTCCAGGCCCTCTGAAAAGCATTTACTTTCCACCCTGCAAATGACATCTTAACTTCATTCACCACAGTGTCTGGCTGTATAATGAAATTCATTATTCTCAGGAGATAACTCTGACTATTATCAGTTTCAAACTTAAAATAGTATTAAAAATTTACTAATAAACAAGTATTTATTTTATGATACCTATTTTCTTTGAAACTATAAATTAATAAGAAATCTTTTGAAGTTATTCAGAAGTAATGGCTTAAATTTAATTTGTTAAATACCATGAGAAATTAATGGAGAACAATCTAAAGGTCAATTTGTCGTAAGATAACTTAGCAAGGGGATTTTACCGAGATAATATCCCAACCTTACATTAAGAAGTATCTCATGATAAACGAAGGGATTAAAAACGAACGAACTTGATTGATAATCTTTTCCTCTATCTTTGTTTCAAGGGATAACTGGAAATTCTTAGCTCTTTCTTCAGTTCACTTCCGCTAAATACAAACACTTACTTTGTTACTAATAATAGAACGTCTTTATCCCCTTTCTTTCGTTTCTTAGTGTAGCTACAATACTATATTTGTGTTTTAATTAAGTAAATTTGTTTTCTTAGGAAAATACGGTGTTTTGGTATTTACTTTCTGTTAACAAGCAAATATAAAATGTTTATAATTTTTTTTTTAAATCAATATACGTTTTGTAAATAACTACAGTGATTCCCACACAGAAAGGGGTAATACAATTTTTCATAAGTAAAAATCCTGACAACTAGATCCGAAATTGATGAACGAATCGTAAAACAAATAATAGCTAAATTTGTTAGAAAATTTTAAAAGGTTTTGTTTACGATATTTTTTTAGTACCAAAACTAATATGATACGAAAAATTCCAGTTTTGTCATTATGAAACAACAAATAGGCTAAAATAGCAGCCAGTGATTTTCATTAAATTTTACTCATAAGCTTTAGTCAAACCCGTGACATACTAAGTCACTAAAGTAATCGTAAACCGCCTCCGTAGTGTGGTGGAAACGCGTTAGCCTACAACGCGGAGGTCCCGGATTTGATTCCTTGCTACGGTCCGGAAATTACGTGCCAAAACCCACCGTTCCACTTTCCTAACCCGCTGTAGTCGCTAATTACCAACCTGTTGATGCGGCGTTAAGTAAACTAAACTAAATAAAAAGTAATCGTAAAAATCTTATTATTGTTTTATTCCTAACATGTGTTCTTTGCAATCTGGTCAATTGAGAACAATAAGCAACCCCATGGACCCAATGAGAAGAGGGTGACGTGCATAATGTGTTAATGAGGTGTAGTTGTGTACAGACCCAGGCCAACCATTCCTAGGAGAGTATGGTTAATTATATCCCCAACCATCAAATTACACCGGAAACCACTATATTGTTTTCAAATCCGTAAAAAATTAACTACCTTTACTAGGATTTGAACCAAGAACCATCGTATCTAAAAATCAGTCGACTCGCGGCGATTACTTTACCTCTAGACCAACCCGGTAGGTTTTATTAAATTTAGAAACAAAAAATTAGACAGTGATTCATGGGCGTACCTACCTAACAATTGGCTAGCTGCCCTCCTAGAAGCTCAAAAATACACAAGTAAAACATAAAAACTTAAATTAATTGACTAATAACGTCAAGTTTTCCAAATTTTGTACTTTCTATTGTAAGAAGAACACGCAGTGTTGGCATCGTACCACACTTGCCCCTTGACACCTAACACGAGCTGTACTGTTCTTCTCATGTTCAGATCCTTAGTAAGCCCTTGTTGTTTCGGTCATCAGCTGAAAGGCTGATTTGAACCACTGGAGGTTAACTAAAACGAGGAGTGAAGTGGTTTACAATTGCCTTCGTCACTGAGTGGAAAAGTATGCTTATTAGCATGCCAAAGACCCTCTGAAAAGCACCGACCTTCCACCCTCAAATGACACCTTCACCTCATTCACTACAGGGTCTGGCTGTACAATGAAATTCATTACTCTCAGAGGAGATAACTCTGACTAGGATCGTTACACCTCTACCTCTTCTGTTCTGAACTACTTCAGTCACATTATTGGCTGACCAAATGGTAAGAAACAGAACTATATTTTCTACCCCTGGAACTAGCAGATCGAATACAAATACTTAAACGCTTCACCTGCCTGTTAAGGGCAAATAAACCCTTATAGCAATTAAAATATAAAAGAAATAAAAAAGTTTCGTACAGCTAGTAAAATAACAAAAACTATTGTTTTAAGAAAAATGTTTTAAAAATTCTAAAGTTCCCTATAAGTCTTTTAAGTTTATTTCTAGCACATTATATTCTTTCACATTAGCTGCTACTGTGTTATTGGTGGGTTTTAAAGGGTTATAATTTTCTAGACCTTGACCAGGAATCAAACCCGAGACCTATCGCTTCGAATTTGACGTGATTAGCGTTCTAATTCACTGAGCTAAGGAGGCGATCACGTATAAACTTATATTATCCTGAAAGTTTCAAAGTGAAAAATAGTAAAAAAGCAATTGATTGGAAATTTATTTAATCTTTCAAATATTAAATTTTTATACGAAAATTGAACCGTTAACTTGTTTGGGCAAATAAGTTTTGAGCATGAAAAACTATTTATTTTTTTTGTAGCAGAAGTATCAATAAACATCGTAACCAATTAATTAGTCAGTCTAATAATATTATCAACTGAGATTTATTTTAAACAAAATATCCCAATTTATTATTCTGAATATTATGATTACACTAAACTTGATTGTTTTGCGTTTAAAAAGAAAAAAAAATCAAAAGAAAAGGATCCACCGTGTTCATTACTCCCCTTTATAAGTGAAGACGAACTGTTTGTGCAAGACAAATAATGAACCTTCCCTTTTGAATGTCTGCTCGTAGTGGTGCGGTAAAAATCTTGTGGAATGGGAAAGACGATGGAAAGGGGGTGGCACTAGTGAACAAACGACCTATCGCATGACTGGTCATTTTCTTCTAATGAAATCCCAGTCTATCGCCATATTGACTACTGAAAGTGCCATTAAAACCTACGCTTATTTTCCTGGATATAATTAGTAGTAGGTCTAACTTATGTTTACACAAAATTTTACGATATTTTTAAATAAATAATGATTTTTTTATCGAATTAACACTGTGAAATAACTTCATACCCACAAAAATACAAAGTGTACCCTATAAATAAGGGATGTAATCTAAGTTACCTTATTTTACTTTATCCTATAATTAAGAATGTTGTTTAGGTCAACAGCCAAAAGGCTCGTTTGAACCTCTGGAGGTTTTGCTAAGTAAAACGATAAGTGAGGTGGATTACAATTGCCTTCCTCACTGAGTACAAACGTAGCCTATGCTTATCAGCTAGCCAGGCCCTCCGAAAAGCATCTATTTTACACCCTACAAATGACACCTTCACTTTACTCATCACAGGGTTTGGCTATATAGTGAAATTCATTACTCTCAGAGGAGATAACTCTGACTAGTGTCTTTTACACCTCTACCTTTTCTGTTCTTAAATAGTTCAGTCATATAATTGGCTGATCACGTGATAAGAAACATAACTTTTTTTTTTGTAACCCTGGAACTAAAATATAGAGTGTAAATAATTTAACACCCCACTTGCCTGTTATGGACATAATTAAGTATATGCAAAAATAAATAATTAATTTAACAAAAAAATTGATATGCGGAAAATCCTTAACTTGATTCTTTGTCATAGACTTGAAAATTACTACACGTAATTTTATTAGATTAGTTTATTTCTCTATAATTAAGTTTATGTCTAAAGTTTTTAATAGCGTAGGTAAGTCAAAAGTAAATTCTACTATTAGTAATATAGGTTAGATTATTTGTAATTTACTAGTAAATGTATCAGTAATAATTTATGAATAATCAGATCCTGAAGAACACGACATAATTGTTACAATATTTCAGATTTCTGAGAATAAAATATTTTTTTAAATCTTTGAAACAATTAATTGGCAATTTCAGATTAACTTAAAACATATAATAATATTTACTAACCTTTGCAAGCTTTTCTATGAGAAATAGGTTTCGCAGGATCTCGGTAATATCCTTCTTTGCAGTAATGGCAATGACGACCAGCTGTATAATGTCGACATTTAAGACATACACCTCCGCTGACACGGCCAGAAAGTTTGTACAGTTCCATATTAAAACGACATCTTCTTGCATGAAGATTACAATTGCAAGCTAAAACAAACAAACAAAATTACATAATAATTTTTATTAAATAAAAAAATGAGTGTTTAAAAGTAGGCATCACAAAATTCAAAGGAAACGACACAAATAAATCTATCTATTTCTTTCATTTTAAAGAACTGTTTTTAATAGGGTAAATGTAGATCTATTTCTCTGGTGTCAAAGTTTCTGCTAATTCCTACCGCCAGATAGTGGAACTTGTACCTCTATAATTAATTCTTAAACCCTAATGTGTGTACGTTACAATCTGTTCAATTAAGTACAAAGAAGCAACTCCATGACCCAATGAGATGAGAATACCGTCTCTTTTACATATATGACATTTTAAAATTCGCGAAAAGGAACAATGTGTTCTTTACAAAATAAGTATAATCATAATTATGAAACTCGCCACAATGATGACTTCAGAATTGAAAAATATAGAACCTCAAAATTCTCAAAAGGAATTCACTACAATTCCATTCGGTTTTTTAACAATTTACCATCTAAAATAAGACTCCTTAATTTGAAAAACTTTGATCGCGAAGTAAAAGGTTTTTTAACAAAACATACATTTTATTCTGATCAGGAGTTCTTAAATATCTTACAAGTAATGCTCTTTAAATGCAATGTGTGTAGAATTTAGAATTATGAAATATTGTTAGTGTAAATTAATAACTTAAAAATTCCAATGCACAATTTAAGTAATAATTTAACGAACAAGTTATTTTTTGTTTTGGTAAACATATAATTGTAAACAAAAATTGTTTTGTAAAATAAATTTAAACGTACGTATAACTGTATTTGACGATGTCTATTCCTTTTTTGGTCGCAGACAAATAAAGATTTATTTATTTATTAATGATATAAATATGACGTGTAAATAAGATGTAGTCTAGCATAGTCTCAGGCCGACCATTCCTGAGAGAGCATGGTTAATTTAACCCCAACTATCAAAGTACACCGGTAACCAATGTCTGTGATATTCAAATCCGTACAAAAGTAACTACCTTAACTAGGATTTAAACAACAAAACCTTCGTCTACGTAAATCAGCTGTTAAATAGGTGACTCGCGATGACGACTTTGCCACTAGTTCAACCCGGAAAGTTTGTATTATTTTTATTAACATAATAATATTGTAACATTTCACACATACATGGCAGTTCAATCATCTTGCCAATTTAAAATCGTATTGTTTTTTTTATTACATGAATTTCACTTTCAATTAATTAGAAATTCAAAATTACAAAATTTATTTATTGGTTTTTCTAAAGATGAAAGGAGGAATTTTGAAGGCAGGATAACCAGATTTTCCCACAAACTAAAATGGATTGTTGTTATTGGTTTTTTTCAATTTTATTGCTAAATATTTCTATTGTTTATGCTATTAATTTATTTTATAAATAAATATTGTTAAGTTCACTCTAATTTTGTTTTTGTTGTGTAATGAATTATTTATTTGACCCGGCATAGATTTTAGTTTCTCGCCTCAGCAAATTGTTTGTGTGTCGCTCTACAGTTAATTTTAGTTTTTAGGGTATGGTTTCCATGCCTGGTTCTTCTGATCATGGTGGTGGTGGTGGAGATTTATTTGCACCTTGTACTACAGCCTCCGAATGAATCAGTTTCTAAGTATATATCAGCTGGTGTAATACATCTTAACTGGTACAGTTAAATAGCGTTTCCATTTTTACTTTCTCTTGCCTATATGAATATATATGAAGGAAAGTATTGTTTTCATGTCGATTTTTCGAAATCGAGTTTTCACCGGATCTATACGTTTTCAGACCCCCTGAAACCAAAAAACATGTTGTTAGCGATTGGTCTGTGTGTGTGTTTGTGTGTGTGTGTGTGTGAGTGTGTGTGTGTGTGTGCAAAATATCTCAAGAACGAAACATCGTACGAACTTGAAACTTGAACTTAAGTTACATACCACTACCGGACCCGACACGAACATTTTCATCAAAATCGGTCAACCAGAAGTAGTAGTTTATTCGTGTAATTTTTCACTTTTTTGCAATTTTCTCAAAAACTTATCCTACGATTTTTTTAAAAATCGCCTGATTTCTAATTTTTTTATTCTCTACAAGATAAGGTAGGCGCCATGTTTGCTGAAATTCTCGGTGAGGGTGTTTTTACGTAAAAAAAAGTGTTTTTTTTTAAGTTTACGGCTTTAATATGCATTTTAGCGCAAAAATTTATATAATAAAAGTTGTAGAGAATTTAAAATCCTACAACTTTTATTTTAAACATTTTTTCGTATAATGCTTATTTTAGCGGTAATTAGCAATTTTCTGTTTTTTTCTCACGAAAACGTGTGAAAAATTGATTTTTTTAAGATTTCGGCCTTGGTATGCATTTTACGACAAAAGTGTATATAATCAAATTAATAGGAAATTAAAAGATCTACAACTGTTATTGAAAACATTTTTCTCTACAGAGTTCTCTCAGAGTTTAGCGTGAAAGAGTGATTTTCCGTATTCTGAAGCCAAACAGGTCGATTTTCATTTTCCGTCTTTCACTCATGATTAAAATAAGGTTATGTTTTTTGAGGTTAGTTTTTTGTTTATTTTTAATGTTTTATTACTAATGTTAGGTTATATTGTTTAAATTACTTGCATTGGCAAGATAAAGTTGTGTGAGTGTTTCACACCAGATTTTTTAAATTTGGCATTTTAAAGGCAAGATAACCAGTTTTCCTCAGGATATTTTGTTACTGACATTTATATCCGTCACACCGATAGAAGGTCCCTCTTTCTAATAAATAAACTCACAATACAGAAAAAAAGTGTAAATTACTTATGAATTATATATTAAAACAGATAACATTTTAATAAGTTTATAAAAATGAACATAAAATTATTTAAAGACTACTAACGAACCGGAAATAAATTTTACGATAGTATTTGAGTTACAACGTTAAATTCTTACAAGAAAAACAAACATAATTTTCAATGAAGGTAAAAGTCAAAACAAACGGGAACGTTAGCTCGAACTAAAATAAATAAAAATGCGTATTACTAAATATATAAAAAAGTGTGAAGAAATGGTAGTCAACTAGATATTTTATTGAGCAAGATCTAAAGAAAGGACAGAACGCGACCCGGTTAGATTACAACTTTGTAAGTTATAACCAGTAATTTCCCTTTGAAGTTGCCTACAGCCTATAGATTTTTTTCTTTTTTCAGTGAAGTGGGAAAATAAAATATAATTCATTTATCTCTTAACGATCAGAAAATGAGATGTAAATAAATTATCGAATACAAAATCTATTAGTATAATTTTAAAAGGTAAATAAATCACGGCAAACATCGCTGATTTTCAAACAGTATGTTATAGGATACCATATAAAAATATTTCTAATGTATGGCCCACTTTGATGGTGAAACATCAAAACAATAATACATGCTTTAGAATTAAATCAAAACAAAACCTTTATGACTGCCTCCGTGGGGTAATGGTAGCGCGATAGCCTATAGGCGGAGTTACCGGGTTTGATTCTTGGCTAGGCTCTTGTAAAATAAGTCAAAACCCACCGTAGTCTATAGTAACCAAGCTGTTGATGCGATTATAATTAAACAAAAAACAATTTTTCTGAAGTAAATATTATGAAACAATTAAAAGATTCTTTTTCTTACGTCCGACTTTATTTTATTTCATCCTAACGTGTTGTTGTTTAGGTCATCAGCCGAAAGGCTGGTTTGAACCTGCAGAGGTTTTACTAAGTAAAACGAGGAGTGGGGTGGTTTACAATTGCCTTCCTCACTGAGTGGAAAAGTCTGCTTATCAGCATGCCGGGCCCTCTGAAAAGGACATATTTTCCACTCTGCAAATAACACTTTCACTTCATTCACCACAGGGTCTGGCTGTATAATTAAATCCATTACTTTCAGAGGAGATAACTCTGATTAGTGTC
The DNA here is from genome assembly GCA_035578175.1 of Catonia carolina. NCBI lineage: Eukaryota > Metazoa > Arthropoda > Insecta > Hemiptera > Achilidae > Catonia > Catonia carolina. The sequence goes on along the minus strand of JAQMRL010000001.1, from coordinate 247,727,574 downwards.
TTTTACACCTCTACCTCTTCTGTTCTTAAATGATTCAGTCATTTAATTGGCTGACCATTTGATAAGAAACAGAACTATTTATTTTAGCCCTGCAACGAACAGATTGAGTGTAAATAATTTGACACTCCACCTGTCTATTATGGGCAGATCCTAACGTGTGTAGATTGCAATCTGCTCAATTAAGAACAATGAACAACCCTATGACTCAATGAGATGAGGATTATGTGTATGACGTGTAGTCTTGTACAGACATCGACCGACCATTCCTGAGAGAGTATGGCTAATTGAACCCCAACCATTAAAGTACACCGGAAACCACTGTCTTGTAGTCAAATCCGTATAAAAGTTTAATAACTTTATAAAAGTTAAAACCTTTACTAGGATTGCAACCAGGAACGTTCGTCTCCGAAAATCATCTGTTAAATAACTGACTCACAGCGACGACTTTACCTCCAGACCAACCCGGTGGTAAAAATTATATTAAATTTGAAATTTTTTGAGAGTCGAAACAGTTATTATTTTTTTCGTTCTCTACCAAATCCATTCCTCAATTATGGTAAATTTTAAATAGTGTTTGTGTGGAATGCGTAGTTTGCCAGTCTGTGACAATGTGTGAGATAGTTTTTTAATTTTTATATAATGCATTTTCCCCCTAAAAATGCAATTAGAGACCATAAAATTTTGTAAACTCCTGATTTTAACTTTCACATTTTTTGATATTTATAAAGCATAATTAATGTTTGACAACTACTCGATTAATTTTATTCATGAATATTGGATTGCAACTGACAATATATAGGAGAATGTATTGATCACGGTTGTATTCACTTAATACGTTGTTTAAATACTCCATGTTATTTAAGATTTTTTTTCTTTTTTCTTCTTTTTTTGTTTAACGTCTGACTGTTCTGCAATTACTGCTAATGCAGACGGTGAAGGATGAAATGATTTTTGTAACCTATGAAAATATGCCGTGCCTGAATGGGATTCGAACCCAAGACCGCATGATAAGAGGCAAGCACGTTACCAACGTGCACAGTATTTAAGAGCACAGTAATCTTCAAATAGGGGTATAGTACTATTTCAAAGAAAACTAGCAAGAATGTTCAAAATTTATGGTTGGGTATTTCCTAATCCTATTTCCGTTTATTCTAAATCAGCTCAATTCAGCATATTAGATTAAAAGAATTCTATTCTATTACTCAACTATTACATATTCGAGTAACTCATTGTGTAAGTCATCAGCCGAAAGGCTGGTTTGTACCTGTAGAGTTCATTGCATTCCTCACTGAGTCGAAAAGTATGCTATCAGCTTGCCTGGCCCACTGAAAAACACTTATTTTCCTCCCTGCAAATGATAACTTCACTTTATTCACCACAGGATCTGGCTGTATAATGAAATTCATTACTTTCAGAGGAAATAACTCTGATTACTGTCTTTTACACCTCTATCTCGTCTTAAATGATTCTTAAATGATTTAGTCATATAATTGACTGAACATGTGATAAGAAACCAAACTATTTTTGTAGCCACGGAGCTAACAGATTTAGTGCAAATATTTTAATACTCGACCTGTCTGTTATGGGCAAATCGTGCAACTATTAAAAAGAAATTAATTTGTTTAACACAAAATATATATTATTTAGCCTATTAAATTTGTTTTTTGTTGTTTTATTTTGATACTTTGAAATGATGGTAAAGAAGTTTATTTTAAAAGACACTGAGATGAAACAGACAGATATACGAGTAACAGTAATGCACACAAAAACATTACTAGTAAAACCTAAAATATTCTGATGGTAGGCTCGATTGGAAGTAGTATCGAGTCTCAAACAATTTGCAAGGAAATGATCACACGCACTTTGAAAGTGGTTCCCTTGAGAGCCAGCCGATCTTCTAACCTTTCTTGACTTTTTTTTGGAATGGTTTCTTTTTGGTACTTAAGAAGAAGTTTTTCTTATATAACTTAGTAAAACACTGTTTTTAACTTTGAGGAAATCACACCAATGTAGTATTGTAAAGTACATATAATACATAAAAGACTCCAAAAGTTTCTTTCTGTAAGAGTTTACTCCTTTCAGAAAATACTAAAGCTAACGTAACAAGTTGTGGAAATACATATAGGTACAGAGTGAACGAAAAACAATTAGAATAATACTTATTAATTTGTGATTTATTAGATAATAATACATAGTACTTACGCTTTTACTTGTACGTGGTATGAATAAATAGAAATTTTTTTTTCAAATGTCCATAATATTTGTTTTTTACAATTATGGTCGCATTAACATTTCCAGTTTTTAGCGACCCCATTACATAACAAAACATTAAAATTATACAATAGTTTTAAAATAATAATTTACAATTATTATTATTATTTACGTCATCAGCTGACAGGCTGGTTGAAATCTCTAGAGGCTTTACTAAGTAAAACGAGGAGTATAGATGTTTATAATTTTGTCTTCCTCACTGAGTGGAAAAGTAAACTTATTAGCATTCCTGACTTTCCCTAAAAACAAGTAGAAAGCATCTACTTTCCACCCTGCAAAAGACACCTTCACTTTATTCATCACAGGGTCTGGCTGTATGATGAAATTCATTACTTTCAAAGGAAATAACTCTGACTACAGTGTGTTTTACACCTCTATCTCTTCTATTCTTAAATGCTTCAGTCATAAATTTGGCTGACCATGTGATAAGAAATAAAACTATTTTCTGTACCCTGGAACTAGCAGATCGAGTGAAAATAATATAACACTCCACCTTCCTTTTATAGGCATTACAATAATTAAAATATTGACTAGATATTTAATTTTTTTTTTAAATTTAGCGTTTTTGGCGATTACCCAATCAGTCTCTTACCGTAAATCTCAATTATTGTAATGTATAATATTTTATGCGCTAATCGTGAGTTTGATTGATTAGGTATTTAATTATTACACGACTACAATATTCATTAGAAACTAGTACACAAAATATAATACTGTTCGTGCAAGAACTAAATAAATTTTAACACAAGTTTCGGAATATAGAAGCGTGTATTCGGTGAAGATAGCGTTATAAAATTAATTTTCTAATTTTTGGAAATTTTCTGATTAACTGAGAACAAAGACGAGGAACTGCGAGATTTTTTTGTTCTGCTACAATTTTGAAAAAAAATTCTGTAATTATTTGTTTATAAATTACCCAGAGAATAGGTACATTAAATCACAAAATTTCTTCGCGTTTTCTACTGGTTCAAATTATTTGGATACGTAGCTCTTAAATCATTTAATAAAGTTTTGTTAAAAACCGTTTTGATTTCGATACGTACATAAAGTAAAATATTGTTCTATATTTTACGAAGGTAAATTTAAAAATGATATATTCATGGAAAACTGTAATAATAAAGACATAACATCTTCAAAAACGATAAAATTTCCTTGACGAAACAATATTTTAAATTAAGTAAGATTACCGGAAAGTAAGTTATAGCAGTAACAATTTTCTCTTTGAATAAGGCGTATAGATTCTGTTAAAAAGAGAAAGTCATGAAAATAATAACACTAATAAAAACACTTGAAGTGATAAGAAACTAGAATAAAAAGAAAATAACCTACAAATGTTTGCTACAAATCTCTACCATATCTCTTTTGTAAGATGCAAATGGTGTAAATCCCCTAGGGAGGAAAAGAACCGAGGATCTACGAGGAGGCGTACAGAAAGTGTACTTGATTTATTTGCCCCTGTCCAGTTTCACGAACCCAAATACTTTGTTGTTCGGTTACTACGAACCAAACTGACTACAACATTCTTAGAGTAGCATAGGAAAATTCAAAAAGGGATTCATATGAATGAATCCAGTATTTATTGTCAATACTCTTTGCATAAAGAGTACAAACCATGTACGATCCTATAAATTCTTAATCAAATAATTTTCAGTTAAAAAAGCAATCAAAGAAAAAATTTGATATGAATTAAAATAACACTCATAAAAACTGACGTTAATAAGCATTAACTTAAAAAAAACCCGGACTTAAAAAATAAAACTTCAAAAAGTAAAAAATAATATGTATTAGGTTTGAGGTCGTCGCGTCGGGTGACCGCTAAGTAACCGAATAGAACTTAGCTGTATTACTTAGCAGTACTCGACGTCAATCCTAGACGGCCAATTTTTTTTATTACTTTATTTAATTTGCAATTGTATAAGAACAACTAGCAAAAACATTCACAACTAAATTAACAAAAAAAAAAAACACCTACCCCGTTAATGGTTTTGAGGCCCAGCGATAGCTCTCCAGAAAACGATAAATGAGTTCATTTTCAAATTTGATTTTTGTATACATAATAATGTTAGAGTTGTGTTAATGTATCATGTCTCTACTCCATCAGCGTTTCAGTCGTCTTTGTGAGATTCCTGGTAGGTCCGCAGAATTTATATTTACTTTATAAGGGATTGTTATGATTGTGAAGTTTGTCCCTGAACCTATGGTACGGTGTTAGATAAGTGTCGTTGACGTAAGGAACGCGTAAGTCATCGTGTAGTGTTCTATTGGATAGGTAACTCGGGCAATTAGTAATCAGTCGTAAGAATTTACTTGCACATTTCGGACTTGGAATCCGAGCGATTCTAATTCGTTTGTTATTGACGCTGAAGACGTCGATGAATGGAGGCTTTTTAAGACTACTCTATGCGGCTTCTCCTCTGCTAGCTGGTACGTAAAAAGTGAGACATTGTTTTTACGGAGAATTGCACAATAAGCCGGTACAGAGCAGGTGTTGCTGGATACACCGTGACGGAATCTATACGGCTTTTGCAGTAGAAGTCCATTCCACCCGCCAAATTTGTCATTGTACTTGTTAAATTTAGATAATTACCCCAGAAACTCACGTCATTTATATGAATGGGTAGAGGTTTCGGATTTTTTTTTACTAGGTTCTTCATCACATGTGATTACTTCTTCAGTAGGAAGAATAGCGAATTTATTGCTGGTTTCGACATCACTTGATTTCTCGCAAATTTTTTTAACTATTCGAGGATCCCTTCCCTTCTGTAATGGCCGTTTAGAACCACAGTGTGTTTTCACTAGTAAAAATTTCCAGACCCTGGCCGGGAATAGAACCCGGGACCTCCTCGTGGTAGACTGACGCTCTACCACTACGCTACGGAGGCGGCCATAGTAGGGATTTAAAAATAGGCTATAAGTAATTAGTGATCAAACCGCTAATTTGCATTAAAAAGAAATATAAGACTTCTTCCGAGGCCCGGGGTTAGCGTGTGCAACGCTGAAAAGTAGAGGTCTCAGTTTTGATTCCGACTAGAGTCTGGAAAAAATAACTTGTTCAAATTCACCCTTCTTCTCCGACCACCATAAAAATAACAAAAAAATATTTAAATTTAAATTATCTTGCTTGTTTCATTTCATAAAAAGAAAATCATCTCATAAAAAAATCATCCATCTTAGTTTATAAATCATTTATCATTAAAAATTGGCACCACATTCCTTGAAAATTTTCACGCCAAAATCGGTCACTAGATCGATTCACATTCACGGCACTTTCCCGCCATTCCTCATTCATTCCATCTCATTTACTAGTCGTGCTTTAAAAATTGTACAGTTGTAAATAAAATTAAGTTGATGCCAAAAAAAAAATTCACCCTTCTATAACCCAAAATAATCGCTAATGGCCAAAATGATGACGCAACTTTAAATAAACTACAAAAATTAAGAAGATGAATTGTGAGTAATCCAAACAAAATTCTAAAAAAATCAATTTATAAATTTATACCAACTTACAAAAAACAGAAATGATTGAAACTTGTAAGGATTAAATAAACCACAAAGTTGTAAACTTGTAACCAACAACTAATTTTTTAACAAACTTTTTCGATATCTTCTCTGAAAATATAGAAAAACAACCGGAAATTCTTTGGTGAATATCTTTGTAAAAACTTTTAACTTTCATGTTTTGACAGATTTGTGAGTTTTCCACATCCCTGAATGAACAACTTTCAAACAACACGGGACTGGACATACCATAAGAGTAAATCACTGTAATAGTTTTGTATTACTACCAGAAATCAAATCGGTAGGTTTTTTTTATTACAAAATGGTTTTATTTATTTATTTTTGTTTTTCGGTGGTCTTTATTTGAATATATTTCAAGAATGTGTTATTAAAGCTGTCTTTTAAGCAAGACATAGGGCTACTTGTAAAAAATATATTTAATAATGTTTTAAGAAAGTTCTTCATTCCTGAATTTTTTATACTATTACCATAATCAACTGTAAAATTTATTGACGGGTAAATTTTGATTTACCCTATTTCAAATAGATCTTAGGTCTTTGACAAGTGGTTTAACGAAAACAAAAAAGAACATTAAAGATTGGAATAAACCTAATAACAAACTGAACTGAGCCAAGTAAAGATTACCAGTAACTGACTTAAAGGGCACAAAATACAAAGTAATACTGGTGGAACAGAATAGAGGATAAACCCTTCAGTGAAAAATCATAACAAAGTAGGCTAAAAAACCACTTCTGTAAATGCTTAGCGGTATTTAGAATGATCTAAAATAGCCCTAAACTGCACTAAAACTTGTAGATGTTATTATTCAGTAAAACTTAACTAAAAATCTGGTGTGAAACACTTACACGACTTTCTCTTGCCATGCAAATAATGAAAAATATACCTAACATTAGTAATAAAACATTAGAATTAAACAAAAAAAACTATCCTCAAAAAACGTAAACTAATTTTATGAAAGACGCGAAATGAAAATCAACCTTAGTTTGACTTAATAACACGGAAAATCATTCTTTCACGCTAAAGTAGGCTCTGCAGAGAAAAATGCTTAAAACAAAAATTGTAGGTCTTTTAATTTCCTATAAATTTTATTATAATATACTTTCGTGGTAAAATGCATACTAAGGCTGAAATCTTAAAAAAAACATTTTTTTACAGATTTTAATGAAAAAAACCCAGAAAATTACTAATTACCGCTAAACTAAGCGTTATACCAAAAAAATGTGTAAAATAAAAGTTTTAGGATTTTAAATTAATTACAACTTTTATTATATTTATACATTTTTGCGCCAAAATGCAAATTACAGCCGCAATATTAAGAAAACAAGTTTTTACGAAAAAACAGCCTTTCCAAGAATTTCAGCAGACATTGCGCCTACCCTATCTTGTAAAGCATAAACAAATTAGTAAATTAGGCAATTTTAAAAAAACCGTAGAAGCCGTTTTTGAGAAAATCGCAAAAAAGTGAAAAATTACACGAATAAACGGCTACTTCCGGTTGACTGATTTTTATGAAAATGTTCGTGTCGGGCCCGGTAGTAGTACCTAACTTAAGTTTTAAGTTTCAAGTTCGTACGATGTTCCATTCTTGAGATATTTTGTTCACAAATACACACACAGACCAATCGCTAAAAACATGTTTTTTGGGTTCGCGGGATTGAAAACGTGTAGAATCGATTTAAAGTCCATTTCAAAAAATTGATATGAAAACAATACTTTCCTTCCTATATATTCATATAGGGCAAAAGAGAGTAAAAAGATCTAACTATTAATGAAAATTACTTAAACAATAATAACATGTTTAAGCAATTACTACATGCTTAAGCAACATTACTAACATTTATATGTGCATTAATACGTAGTAATGATAGTGTACTTGGATGAATTCGTAATAAATGAATTCCTTTTGAATTGCCCGTATAGTTTAGTATCAATTAATATTGTAATTATCAGATACCTGTACCCTACTCTTACTATACAAACCAAAATATGTGTAGATTATTGCAATATACCATACAGATAACTATGTTTGTACAACCGTACTTATGTAAACACGCATTACTTCGGGCAATTGAATTTATAATTGTTCAATATTTATGTAATAGATCGATGTTAATAACCTTTAGTTCAAAACAGTGTAGAAATTATGTAAATTAAAGAAAATATTATTTTACTATAATAAAAAGTACAAACAAAACTTATTTTAAAATATGAAATGGGATCTTTATGAAACTATATTCAATAGCAAACTCAAAATTTTATTAGAAACTATTTGATTGTAGAGGTCACTCAGGTCAATCACAGCATTACCTTGGTACACAACGAACAACATGTTATACAGATATTTACACATTACTACAGTTCAACAAGAAATCAACATATACAGTAGACCAGGGGTTCCCACTCCATGGGCCGCGGGCAGCACGATACTGATCCATGGACGCTGGTCGAAAATCTGTAAAAAATAAATAGATTTTTTTAAGATTTCGGCCGTAGTATCCATTTTACGACAAAAATGTATATACTCAAATTTGGGTAGGTTAGGTTATCAGCCGAAAGGCTGGTTTGAACCTGTAGAGGTTTTGCTAAGTAAAACGAGGAGTGAGGTGGTTTACAAATGCCTTCCTTACTGAATGGCAAAGTACGCATATCAACATGCCGGGGCCCTCTGAAAAGCACATATTTTCCACTCTGCAAAATGACACCTTCATTTCATTCACCACAGGGTCTAGCTGTGTAATGCAATTCAATACTTTCTGAGATAACTCTGATTAGTGTCTTTTACACCTCTATCTCTTCTGTTCTTAAATGATTCAGTCATTTAATTGGCTGACCATGTGATAAGAAACAGACGTATTTATTTTAGCCCTCCAACGAACAGATTGAGTGTAAAGAATTCGACACTCCACCTGTCTGTTCTGGACAAATAAATAAATGTTCCGGACAAATAAATAATCAAATTTATAGAAAATTAAAAGATCTACAACTTTTATTTCGAGCATTTTCCCTACAGAGCCTAGTTTGGCGTGAAAAAGTTAGTTTACGTATTTTTAAGCCTAACTGAGGTTGATTTTCATTTTCCGTCTTTCATTCATGATTAAAATTAGGTTATGTTTATTGAGGTTAGTTTTTTGTTTATTTCTAATGTTTTATGACTAATGTTAGGTTATATTGTTAAATATTTGCACTGGCAAGAGAAAGTTGTGTGAGTGTTTCACACCAGATTTTTGTGAATAATGTTATGAATAAAACTAAATAAGTATGTGAATATGTTCCTATTACTGATGTTGTGACTAATGAAAGTTCTACCGTACACTGTAAATATCAATGTGAAAATCAATGAGAAACGAGATTGAAAATTAATTAACGATGACTTTGTTTTTCTAATTTAAATATACATAAAATCGTTATATCGAAGTCATTTTAACTTTAAAAGGAGACAAGAATATATTTTTTGTCATCTCAAATTTTCATTTGGTTTTTGTTTTGATAAAATTCCCAAAGACAATCATTGTTATATGTGATTGGATTGACGAGAGTACCAATACATTGAAAGTACGTTGAAATGTGTGAAAAGTCAAATAGTTTTATTGAAACTAAGGAGGATTGGGGGACATAGGGGAACAACAAAAACACAGTTGGATGAGTAAGTTGCGAAAAAGGGGAGAGAGGAAAAGGAAGAATGAACGGTAAAAGCAAATGATACCTCAGGGAATCAAAATGCTCGTATTCAACAACGACCCAATCGCCCCGATGATACGGCTAACATCAGGAAATACGAGACTCATACTAACTACAGACACATATACAACCGAACTCAATGTTTGATAAAAACCGTGAAACACATTTTATAATAAAATAAATGCAAATAAACGGCAGAGATTAACAAAACCTACATTTTCCACAAATGCAATACCAATTTCATTTCATTTTAATCTACGTCATAAAGAAAACTACATTATATATTAAAATAAAAGCCTATTCCCACGATGCTAGTAAACTAGCTGCTAGTACTAGCAGCTTATTACTAACTAGGAACATTTCCAAACGTTCACACCCAGCTAGTTTACTAGCACTAGTCAATCACGTGACCTTTTCTCCCCTACTAGCGCTAGTAAAATCAAACATGTTCAAAGTCATTAGCCCTTTAACTAAAATAGTTGCTAGTTGGTCGTTCCCACAATCCTAGTTTACTAGCTGCTAGTACTAGCAGCTTATTAGTAACAAGCAACATTTCCAAACGCTCCCACCAAGCTTGTTTACTAGCGCTAGTCAATAACGTGACCTTTTCTTCCCTACAAGCGCTAGTCTAGCAACGTTTACAAACGTTCACTCCGAGCTAGTTTACTAGCGCTAGTCAATCACGTGACCTTTTCTCCCTTACAAGTAAAATCACACATGTTCAAAGTCACTAGCGTGCTAGTGACTTGATATCTTTGGTTTCAAATTTGTTCAACAGATTGGGTTACATTTAAATGTAACGAGTTCAATGACTACTAAAAACAGCAACTTAATATAAGCAGAAGTAAATGTAGTTGAGTCATGTAGTTTCTTGAAATACATTGTTTTTTCTTCTTTTTTTATCCAAGGCGGCGAGAAAAACTCATGTTCACTCCCTCACGATGGGGGAAGTAGTAGTGTTGGACTGAATTGATACGTCCCTGTCCAGCCCCAAGGAGGCCGCAACCGCCTACCAACCAAAAACCCGCCGCCTGGCTACTTGATCCGGCATCAGCAAAAAAACCCTCCACCTCCCTCGGAACTGTTTAAATAATACTACAAGGGCAATGTCGGGTTAAAAAGTTTACAAATGATAATGTCTAACTCTAGTTAAAATAACCTTTATATACGTAACAATCCTAGGTTCATCCTAATCCAAGGTTCGTTCAGGATCTGGGTATAATATAAATAACAAGCAGGTTTTATTCCAAATTATAAGAATTGATTTTTGACAAAAATTTATTATTTGATAAGCTTATTTAACATATAAGCAGAAGCAAAAAAATGTAGTAGATTCTTGAAATACATAAATGATAATGTCTAACTGTAGTAAAATAACCTTTATCTACTGTAATAATCCTAAGTTTATCCTAATCCTAGGTTCGTTCAGGATCTGGGTATAAATAACAAGCAGATTTTTCGTCCAACTTACGAGAATTGTTTATTGACAAAAAAATGTATTATTTGATAAGCTTATTTATTTAACATAAGCAGAAGCAAAAAATTCTATCCTCTTCTTTTCTACAGCCCCTTAGTTATATAGTCAAGTTTAGTTAAGCTTGAGTTTTGTAATAAATTAATTAAGGTAATCTAATTGTATTTGTTATTAGTCTAAGTTTAATACTTATATATTACTCGTGTCAATAAACAATTTTTATAAGTTGAAAGAAAGTCTGTTTGTTATTAATTATACTTAGATCCCGAACGGACCTAGGATTAAATGTTACAAAGGTTATTTTAACGACAGTATTATCATTTATGTATTTCAAAAAACTACATGATCTATTACATTTCCTTCTGCTTATGTTAAGTTGTTTTCAGTAGTCATTGAACTCGTTACATTATTAAAAGTAATCCAATCTTTTCAACAAATTTGAATTCGATAGATATCAGGTTACTGCCATTGAATAAATTTAAATTTATTTAAAAATTTACAAACAGTATTTTACATTGTAATTTATGTATCTTAATTTAATAATAATAAAGCATATTATTATAAATTTAAAATTTAGAAGTAGTTTAGATAAACTATGTTGATTTTATAATACATGAAGAAAGGTTTATATAGAAAACAGATAAATATATATAGACGTTTCGGTTCACAATTTTTGATTAGAAAGGCATAGGGTGTCAGTTAAATAAATGAACTTTTTTTGAAGAAAAATATTGTGTCCACAATATTGTATCCATTAACGTACCGGGTTGGTCTAGTGGTAAAATCGCAGCCACGAGTCAGCTGATTTTCGAAGTCAAAAGTTCCGCGGTTCAAATCCTAGTAAAGGTAGATTCACCGGATGTTGACATTAAGTGGCGAGTTAAAACCTTTAATTTTTGGTGACCCTGAAAAGGGCCATTTAAGCGGTGGTCGTCTAGTCAGAGTCTGGGCGACACGGCGTGTCGTTCTCCAGCGGAGACGTCATCTTCTTCCCTAGCAGTAGTTCGTTGATGGCTGCTTCGTCGGATCCGGTGGGCACAAGGCTCGGTCGAGGGACCGCTTTGGGCATCGCTCGCGGCAGCGGGCGTTGACGGTCCGGTCGACGGCTTACGCTGTTGGGTCGGCGAGAGGAAGCATCATCTTCTCTTTTGCGGGGTCGTCGATGAGCCTTCGTTGGAGTCCAGTAGCCATGTGCCGATGTAGGACGTCTTGTCGATGCTGTCTGAATTGGAACTGAATCTCTTGGCAAATCCAAATCCAAATACACGTTGAGAGGGCTAAGAACCCCTATGTAGGCGACATCGTGTTAAGGAACACCTGGTCGCTCGTAGAATAATATCTCAAAATTAATGCAACTCGAAGGATATTGAGGGATATTGTATAAATGAAAGTAATTGGATTTCGGATTTGCGTGGCGTGTGGATTTGATGTGGAATAAGAGTGTGAGGCGGAAGTTTATTATTAGCGCGATAAGTTTTGTGGGTGGGAATGAATTAATTTGCGGTGGATGTGAGAATCTCTTGGCTCAGTCCAGCGCTCTTTTTATAGTGCCGAGGAGTGCTGTGGTATTATTGTTGACCTTGGCGATAAATGCCTCTGTCGGTACGCCGCCACAGGCCTCCGCCCCTTTCGGAACTATTGGCGGTTTCATCTGTCGCTACGTCGAAAGCTTTTTAGCCGGCAGCACAGTACTTAATCAAAGGGGACGACGGTGACAGTAGTTTTACTTTTATGCGGATTTGAATAATGTACAGTGGTTACCAGTGTACTTTGATGGTTGTGATATAATTAACCATACCTTCTCAGGAATGGTCCACCTTACAAGACTATATATATATATATATATATATATATATATTGGTTTAGCGTTCGACTGTTATGCAATTACTGCTAATGCAGACGGTGAAGGATGAAATGATTTCTTTTTGTAACGTATGAAAATTTGTCGTGCCTGAATGGGATTCGAACCCAAGACCGCATGATGAGAGGCGAGCACGTTACCAACTACGCCAATGCGACCGGCTAATTAACAATAGGTTTTAAAAGTAAAGTGTTTCTAAGGTAACCAAAACTATTTCATTTAAATTGTTTATATTGACTGATAAAGATGAATGTTAAATGTTCATGCAATATTTTATAATTTATTAAATTTTGCCGTGATATTTCAATATTTATTAAAAAATACTTCTTGAATTTTAATTCGTTAATGGAATCTTCTCATGAGGATAACATCATTCCTCTGGCCTGGTTTAATCTGGTTTGGTTCAACCTAGTATTGTATTTCCACTCCGGCCATCTGCCACAACCTGCCATCCAATGCCAAGAAGAAGATGGACTTCGCGTAAAGAAGAATGAAGAGGACTTCCAAGATGGACTTGGCATTGGAGAGAATAGTGCGAGGTCATGAGAGAAGAGGGTGGAAATATTAATACTAGAGTTGACAATCAATCCAGTGGTCTTATTCCAGGAGGGGGATGATGTTACCTTCTGGCAAGATTCTAACAAAAACAGTCAGTTAAATTAAAATTGGATTAAGTAAAAATAAAAAAGAGGAAATATAAATATATTTATACATCTACAATATAACTTCGGCCTACTTTTTAATATAACGTTTTAAATTTTAGTAAACTTTATAAAATTTACTTGTACATTAAAAACAACTTTAAGTAGTGCTTTTTCTAATTGAAATCGGAAGGTTTTCCAGGATTGAAATTTTTTTTTTGTAAAACTAGGTCAAGAAATATGTCGTTCTGAATTAATAGTGTAATGAATTTGGAACAGATAATTTCTTTATTAAAAATTATAACTTAGAACATACACTTTCATCTTACTTCGATATTGGCATTTATTAATTATATGTATAGCCTACTGCTTATAAAAATTGGTCATTTTTACATCGGAAAGAAAAAGTCGTGTAGTGTTTTAATTGTTCAGTTCTAACTCAAACAATAACGGTAATAATTTAAAACTCATAATTATAAAATATCACCAAAATTTACATAATTATGTATCATATAACAAAAAACTGTGTGGCCGTAAGAACGTACCGGCTTTAGATACTCGTATTTCTTATAGATAAGAACGTAATTAAAAATAAACAATAAAAAAAGAGGAAATATCCTAATATAATAAATAACTAATTTATTATAAATGTAAATTCATAAGATGATTATTTATGTAGTAGGTCTATTTATAAACTCTGAAAAAAGTTTATTTAGAGTAATTAAATTAGACAAATAATAGCGGAGTTTTCCATCAAAGGTACAAATTTCGACAAAAGTTTTTTTAAAAGTTGGCCTAGGCGTGCTGTGAAATTAGTTAATCGCTTTATTACGAATTAATGATCCTCAACGGTAAAAATCGGATGGCAAACAATCCAGTTTTTTAGGTCTAAAACTTTTATTTTCTCGGAACGAAATAAACGTGTGCAATAGTTTTTATGCCATTTTTCCTTGTTGTTTCGTTCTTTGGAGTATTATATAATATCATATAATAATTAATTAAATAAATAATTAACAATAGGTTTTAAAAGTAAAGTGTTTCTAAGGTAACAAAAACTATTTCATTTAAATTGTTTACATTGACTGATAAACATGAATGTTAAATGTTAATGCATTATTATATAATTTATTAAATTTTACCGTGATATTTCAATATTTATTAAAAAATACTTCTTGAATTTTAATTCGTTAATGGAATCTTCTCATGAGAATGACATCATTCCTCTGGCCTGGTTTAATCTGGTTTGGTTCAACCTAGTATTGTATTTCCACTCCGGCCATCTGCCACAACCTGCCATCCAATGCCAAGAAGAAGATGGACTTCGCGTGAAGAAGAATGAAGAGGACTTCCAAAATGGACTTGGTATTGGAGAGAATAGTGCGTGGTCATGAGAGAAGAGGGTGCAAATATTGATACTAGTGTTGACAATCAATCCAGAGGTCTTATTCCAGGAGGGGGATGATGTTACCTTCTGGCAAGATTCTAACAAAAACCGTTAGTTAAATTAAAATTGGATTAAGTAAAAATAAAAAAGAGGAAATATAAATATATCTATACACCTACAATATAACTTCGGCCTACTTTTTAATATAATATTTAAAATTTTTGTAAACTTTTTAAAATTACTTGTACATTAAAAACAACTTTAAGTAGTGATTTTTCTAATTGAAATCGGAAGAAGGTTTTCCAGAATGGGAAATTTTTTTGTAAAACTAGGTCAAAAAATATGTCGTTCTGAATTTATAGGTGTAATGATTTGGAACAGATAATTTTTTTTATTAAAAATTATAACTTAGAAGATACACTTTCATCTTACTTCGATATTGGCATTTATTAATTATATACCTATATATATATATACATATACATATATATATATATATATATATATATATATATACATCATACATGTCATCCTCATCTCATTGGGTCACAGGGGGTTAATTATTGTTCTTAAATGAACCAATATTTACTATAATATTTAATAATATTTATAAAATTATTAATAATATTTTATAATATTTACTATGTTTATATCTATACCAAGAAAATATTTTCCTTATTGATTAATTTACAACTGCAAATAATGTTTCAAGCATTTACTTGTAACATAATACAGCTGTTTATGTACAATTCTCATAAGTATATCATTACATATATGATGATTGTGTTGAAATGACACGACAGTGATGAGGAGGTAGGGTGTCTCAGTAGGAACTTGATTAAAACAATTTCTGAATAATGTTTTCACAGGTCTTTACTCCAATTTCTTTTTAAGTCTTGTTGGATTTCCAGGTAGATGTACGATGGAAAATGTACGTACAAAGAGGGTTATCATGTGCTTTTGACTTTTGAAAGCGTTTGTATAGGTATTGGAGGGAATTGTGGACGAAAGGTATTTGTAAATCTATAGGTCTAAGTAAGGTTTTGTTACTAACGTAAAAGAGAAATACAAGGCGTAATGTTTTTGACTGAAATTCCTGAATCCGTTATAAATTAGATTGTTAAGATGAA
Organism: Catonia carolina; assembly: GCA_035578175.1. Taxonomy (NCBI): domain Eukaryota; kingdom Metazoa; phylum Arthropoda; class Insecta; order Hemiptera; family Achilidae; genus Catonia; species Catonia carolina. Next base: position 247,711,616 of record JAQMRL010000001.1, on the reverse strand, counting down.
CTGTAAATTTGGGAACCGTAAATCCATATAGGTTTCAAAAAAGAACAATATAAAATGTGTATTCTTTGTGTCACTGATTTGATCGTTTTTGAAGTAGGGAATATAAAATTTGAAGTCTGGAATTTAGTAATAAACGTTTTTGTTTCGTAACTGTAAATATTTAAAAGAAAAAAAAATTAAAGCAGTAAACCTCCAATTATGTGGATTATAATAAGTTTATTCTGGAAACGATCCAATATGGTGGAATCCAAAAATTTCGAACAGCTTACGGGATAAGATCATTGTGTTAAAATCCGTAAATTTTTTAAACTTGCTTATAATAATTTTTATTACAATACAGAGTATTATAACGGCGTCCAAGAAGTAATAAGTCTATTATTTGTAGACCTACTAGGTTTAATCGCGTTAAAAAAGCGTTTAATTCAGAACAGTGAGGAACTTTAATGTTAACGTTCCTTTTGTAAAAACCAAGTGCTGAGTGAATTCTGTTATTATATTACTAAAAATTTAGGTATATTTTTTGTTTTTTGCAGAATAATTACAAAACAATAATAATTATCTAATAAAAGATGACAACAGTGTCAGAAATGAATAAAAAAAATCAAGGATATAGGTACTAGCACCAATAAATTTTATTGATTTGATTAAACCGATTAGGATTAATACGCAGGAAAAACTGGATAAAATTAAGAAGAAATTAGAACATTGTTCAAGTAGGAAAATAATGGAATAAAAAAAGAACAAAACAAGTATAGAAATAACGTCAATAGTATATCAACGGGAAGGTCAGGAAAGAAAAATAACTCAAAAGTATTAAGGAGGAACAAAAATGGAATTGATAAATAGAAGAGGACACGTAAATGATGAAAAATATCAGATGAGTTAAGGAGATAATGGGAAATATTTAATGTCTGAAAATTAATTATTCAAAAAATAATAATAAAAAAGACGAGCAAAGGCACACATACTAAAAGAAAAACAGACAAATTAAAAATTTGTCTTTAATAAAAGAGAAAGAAGCAAGGTGATGAAATAAAGAAAAATATCAATGGGAGAACTAAAATAGAAGGAAAAAGTAAAAGAAATGATATAATTATGAAAAAAATGGATGTAAAAAAAAGTTGAAAATTTTTATTTAATAAACTCAAGATAATCGTAGGATATTTTAGAACGAATTACTTAGGAATACAGCTCTTTATTAAGCAAAGAATATATTTTCTGGAACACCCTATGAATATATGGTTGTTGGTTAACAAAATACCGTACTGTAATAGATTCAAGGCATGAATTTGAAATTCATGATGCTAGTTCATTAAATAAATAGTATTTGTGGTAGTAAAGATCTCTGATCCGGTTGTTTGTTAAAAGATCAGAGATCCTTACCCTCTTGAAAATAACAACATACCGAAGAGGTATTGAAAATTGTTATTGGTTGTGGGCGAGACTCCTCAGGAGTTCTTTCTTCCTGAGTCCTTTTTCTATTACCGTACTATGAACGAACAGATTCTTAACAGACTTAAACTAACATGGCATGTTAAAGGATGCAAATCCTGTAAGATCTTCTCAATAAGATAAGAAACAATCAGAATTGTTACTTTCCTATTCTTAAACAAAAACAAAACGCACACCACCTGCATACAAACCACCTGATGAAGCAAATAACTGTAAAGAATTTTTTTTTAAATTTTTTTATGGTCAGTTTTTGTACTATGAACAGAATATTTTCCGAGTTTTAAACCTTTTTGTTAGTCATTTCATAATTTTACTATAACAAATTTAATTTAAAATGAAAATTGTTGACTAGAATTACATAGTTAATATCTTAAACGTAACAAATTTTATATTAAAAAAATCCCTTTCAAGAGATGACACCTCTCATGCCTGGTGTCAATTTTTAAGAAGGCTTACATTTGACTTATGACAAAAACCATTATGCTCTTAACCAAGAAATTGTGAGCTTCCTAGTAAACCAAGCAGTTGTGTACCTCCACTCGTCTTGCCTTACAGTTTGCCACTCCACCCGCCCAGCCAGTGGCATTGGAATTTCTTTACTCAGTCAGTTCAATGAAACTGTGACATATACAACGTTTTGTAACGTTTGTGGGCTGATTTTTTAAAGTCATTTTCGTTTTAAAAAATTTATTTATTTCATAAGCCTACCGTTTAATTGTTTAATACTACGTTAAAAAATTTTATTTGTTATTTTTTAGTGTATTAAATGTATTTTTAGTTGTAAATATGAATGAGTTCAGTGATTTTGACGAACAACTCGGTAAATCCACTCCGAACAGCGACCGTCGTTATCGAAAGAAAGACCTTAGAAAACAAAGTAAAGAAATAATCAGTAATGTTTATAAAAGTATATGTTTGTAAAAGTTTTTTTTACAAAATGTGGCTAACAATCCTGAAGCAAGAACAAAATTAAATTTATAACTTTTATGATAAAATGATAATAATACAAGATACAAAGTTCGTTCCCAATCTGCCAAATACGGCAACACTGCATTACTGTCTAATTAGATCCAGGCTCGCAATTTCATGGCTACCAGAACAGTGATTTCTATATATACTTTTTAAGACAAATCGAATGATAACATTTTTGTTTCAAAATTGCGATTTTTATTTCTTGACTTCTGGTGTCGGGCCACTTCCGGTCGAAACCGGAACTTCAAACCCAATGATTTCTGTATCTATTCTTTAAAAGAAATCTAATGATACTATTTTTGCTTCCGAATTCTGACTTTGAATTTTTGACTTCGAAATCAGAACTTCCAATTCAATCCAGGCCCACTAACTTTTTGTGTAGATTACAAATTCGAAAACCCTTTGTCGCTGTCTTAGGTAGTTTCTGGCTTTGATTTTTTTGACTTCCGGTTTTGGGTTACTTCCAGTTGAAATTGGAACTTCAACCCCAATTCAGACCCACTAACTTTTTATGAAGATTACGAATCCACAAACCGTTTGTTTTATCTTTTGTAGTTAAGGACATCTGGGTGTGATGGACGGAAAGACAAAACAAAATTATAGATGACAATTTAAAAATTGTCACCTATAAAAATTGTTGACTAGAATTACATAGTTAAAATATCTTACAACTTAAAAAAAATATATTTAAATAATTAACCACGTTATTTTTCTTTTTGGCTAAACAAAATTTGACAGTTTCCACCTTTCACCGATTTGGAAAGTGACTTTTATTCACAGATAAAATTTAAAACGGTATAAATGGAACACCAGAACAGAATTTAACTGAAGAGATAAAAAAAGACTAACCTGAAGTAATTTACCTTAGTTAAGAAGTCGGAAGAATTCAGGATAATAAATAACTAGAATAATATTCAGGAAAATAATATCCTGAATATAATAACTAATTAAAGTAATAAAAGACTAATCACTTAAGACGGTCATTTCTAAAGTATAAATAAAATTTTCCAAATGAAAAACTTCACATACTACGACAACCCGAATCCTTGAATTTGTGTTTTATAACTGAGGGTTTAAAACAGCCGTATCCAGGTAAGTTTTAATATATCATTTTTTATACTGAGGCCGGGAATTAAATCACTGAAAAATTCTGCTTTCAGTTTTAGTAAATTAGTTCTTAAACTACAGCACCATCCGTGGTGCATAGCCATAAATTATTTTATAATTAGAATAATATTAAATAAAAGAAAAAAATATAGGCCGTCGCCATGGCCCAGATTTTAATAAGCTACATTGCAAATCGGAGGTGTATGGGTTTAATTCCTGGTTAGGATCCGGAAAATTACTACAAGTTTAAACAGTTTATTAATCCAAAGTAGTTGTTAATGACAAATACATTAAAATGCGACTAAATAGATTAAAACCAAACTAATATAGACGGAAAAATTAAGAAATGTTTTTAATACTTCGTATAATCCTAATAAAATTTATTTTTTAATATCTACGTAAACTTTCTTAAACTCTTCGATAAATTAGTTGAACGTATGAAAACCATTAAGTTTTTTACAGTAGAAGCGAAAAAGCAACACTAATTACTTCCCAAAAGATTGTACAAGCCGGAAATTCATCATCAGATAAAATTTGTTAGTAAATACTGAAAATAAATCGAATATTTAGTTCTCTAAATAAATGTATTATCCGGTTAGATCATTAACAGCTTATCTCAGATTAAGTGGAAAAATAAAAAAATTAATGAACTTTTTAAAGGAGCCGTATCATCAATATACTAGAATGATAGTATTCCGAAAAGAAATTCCCCTCGACGACACTTCATGCTATCTTAAAAATCTCCTGCCCGCGACCTTTACTTTTTTTATTACAGGGTAATTTGGATTTATTCCAAAATTTATTCTTGACATTACATTTCCTTGAACTGATTGAACCATTTCAAGATTAAAATCACTATGTTAAATATTAAACGACAGGTTTTTAAATCCTGTATTCTGTTTATGTTGCCTCATAAACTTATCTAAACTCTTTGTCCAAAATTATTCTAAAATAAAAATTTCTGTTAAAAACTTTAAGCTACAGAGAAGTTAAAGTGTTAAGGACTATAATACTCTTTCTTGCCGGAATACTTCTAACAAAATTTCTGAATCGGAACTTAAAAGAATTGCTAGAAATCAATAATAAAAAATCAGTTCTTCTTCTTCTTTTCACGGGTTAGGAATTTCTACCTGTTTCGGCCCCTATCTTTACTTCGGCCTGTCAATATCTCTAATGGTTTGTACCAGTATCTAGGTACCACTGGTTTGTATCTCCTAGCTACGCAAGCGGCTTTCTGGCATTCCAGAAAGCCGCTTTCCAGTTTCTTTGTATATTCTTAATGTTTCACACAGTGACTGAACATTTAACTCGGCGCGTATAGCTTCGTTACGTACTCTATCTAACCAAATAAAACCTCCGACAACCCGCAAAAATCTCATTTCAGCAGCCTATATAGGTACGAGATTCATTCCTCTGTACTGACACCCATGTTTCACTCCCATATGTTATATGATTGGTACAGCCATTTTCCTACAAAATTTTATTTGGGTGTCCTGTCTCGTTTTCTTTCCTTTTGTCCTGCGAATAACTTTTGCCAATTTCTCACTGACGTCATCATCTTTGACATAGGAAATCTTGCATCTTAAATATTTAAAATATCGAACTTGTTCTATACTTCGGTTACCATAGTTTTTGAGCGGACCGGCCATCTTCCCTTGAATCCCTAATCTTTAATTTTTTCCCCCGATATTCTCATGCCAAACCATATGATAATGCTGTGCAACTTATAAATGGCATATTGTATAACAGTATGCTTCATTTTGTCGCGTTAATCATCGCATTTGTAGTTGTTTTACGTAACAGAAACAAATAAAAAATATGTGTTAAAAAGGATTTCATCATCATCATCTGTCAAGGATTAGGCTCAATGGCCTGTTCCGCATCCATCTCTTTTTAGGTCTTCCCAAGCCTCGCTTCCCTCTAGGTTTATATTTCCATGCTCGCAGAGGAAGTCTGTGAGCTGGCATGCGAAATAAATGGTTGACTAGTTTCTCTCATATATTCTTAATAAATAAATAAATTATACATATATATATACGAGGGGGTACCCAAAAGAAACCGGAATTATTTTTTAAAACTATTTATTTTTAATTTTTTTACAAAAGAACCTTATCCCCTTCAAAATACTCTCCATTACAACTAATACATTTGTCCCACCGGTGCTTCCACTGTTCAAAACATTTTTTGTACTCCTCTTCAGTGATGGCTGCCAGCTCATCCGTCGTTTTTTTCTTGACATCATCAACGTTGTTAAATCGGAGACCTTTCATGCCCCTTTTCATGCGTGGGAACAAGAAAAAATCACACGGAGCCAGATCGGGTGAGTACGGTGCGTGTGGTAGCAAAACCATGCCGTTTTTCGCCAAAAACTGGGTAACCGAGATTGCCGTGTGTACAGGCGCGTTGTCGTGGTGGAAAAACCAGTCCCCTGTCTGCCACAAATTAGGTCTTTTACGACAAATGCTGTTTCGTAGTCTTCTTAACACTTCAAGATAAAAAGCTTGATTTACCGTCTGGCCTGGTGGAACGAACTCTGAATGGACAATTCCCCTCACATCAAAATAACAAATCAGCATTGTTTTGATGTTCGATCTGACTTGACGACTTTTTTTGGTCGGGGTGATAATGAAGTCTTCCATTGACTGGATTGTTGTTTGGTTTCTGGGTCGTACCCATAGCACCAAGACTCGTCACCCGTAATGATCTTTGACATGAAATCTGGATCAGTTTCAAGCTGTTGTTTCAAATCACTACACGTTTCAATTCGACGTTCCTTTTGAGTGTCTGTCAGAACCCGAGGCACAAACTTGGCAGTGACTCTTTTCATTGTCAAGTCTTCTGTTAAAATGCGTTGGACTGAGCTCCAAGATAACCTACTAACCTGTGATATTTGGTCAATGGTCTGTCGTCGGTCTGTTCGTACAATTTCTTTCACTTTCACAACATTTTCGTCTGTTCGGGAAGTCGACGGTCGTCCAGAACGAGGTTTGTTCTCAATCGACATGTCGCCATTTTTAAAGCGCAAAAACCACTCGTACACTTGGGTTTTTCCAATAGCGTCGTCTTTGTAAGCTGTGTTCAACATTACAACTGTTTCCGCGGCGTTTTTACCTAACAAGAAGCAAAATTTCACAGCCGCACGTTGTTCATTAAAACTTGCCATCATGAAAAACGACACGAGCACAAAACAGCACTAGCGAGAACAATCACTGCACGAGAACAGAACAAGCTAGATCAACGAACAAAATGGCATTGAACTGGCAATGAGTAGCACTACAAGCAGCCTAGTGGCGGGAATTTGTACTGCACAAGCTCCGCCCACAGCAGAGCTATTCCGGATACTTTTGGGTACCCCCTCGTATATATATATATATATATATATATAATAAACAGTGACTGAACATTTAACTCGGCGCGGACAGACTCGCTATGCACTCTATCCAACCGGTTACAACCTATGACTTCCCGCAAAAATCTCTTTTCAGCAGCCTGGGTACGAGAATCATTCCTCTGTATTGACACCCATGTTTTATTCCCATATGTTATGAGTAGTACAGCCATTGCTCTATAAAATTTCATTTGGGTGTCCTTTCTCGTTTTTCTTCCCATTGTCTTGCGAATTGAACCGCATACAGCGCTGAATTTTTCCAGTTTTTCCGTGCTCGGTCAGCTCATGCGAGGGTTTGGCTTTGAATCGAGGGGCTAAGCTTAACCTTGTATGATAAACTGAGATGCGGGGCCTCAACTCCGACACGGTGCGTCCCAATGGCTGATTAGGGAACGTCGTGTAGATATGCAGGCAGTACGAATAAGACACAGCCAAATAACTACCCGTGGATCAACTGAGGTGAAAACGGTCTTCACGGCGGAAATGGAGGATTCCTAATGGCGTGGAGAGCGGAAGAGCCTAGGGAATCAACCTAAATAAAATCCAGGACAAGTGAGCCCGGAAAAATGGTCAACGGTCTCGAAGGCGGAGGAGGAATTTTTCCAACTGTAGAGAGGGCGGACGAACCTAGGAGGTGAGTCTCGAAATGAAACCCAGGACCCGTCTAGAGGCTCAAAGGTGGCAGCTCCACCACTGGACTATCCAGTGCAGGGCTCGTAAACCGGCCTGTGGAAAACCTCATTACTGGCAAGCATCGAAAGTTAGCCTCCGATCCGGACCGGAATATAATACAATTTACAATCGTACAAAAGTGTTTTTTTTATTATGGTATTGGTAGATTATTATACAGAACGGCGTTAATTACATGAAACGGAGCGTACAATTTGTCGTAATGTTTGAAACTGGAAACGTTGATTAAATCTATGGTAGAATAAAAATTTTATTTTTATACATAAAATAGATACCAATAAATTTGATTAGATTAGGCACAACAATTTTACGTTATTTATCTCTTCAACACCCGTAAAACTGCAACAATATCTCAGTAAGCCATCAACTTGTAGTAGACGGTATTTCTGTTTATACATTACAACAAAGTTTATTGATAAAGATAGCGAATTTCAATTGAATATTAAAAGTTTATGTTTTAAAGAGATATATTGAAAAGGGCGTAGAAGTACATTTTTGAGACAGCGGGTGGTGTTCAGGATAAGGATTTGAAGCTTTTATGAGAACCACTTCTGTTTGACCTCCACTTCCCATCTCTTCTATCAATTTTATCTCTAAATCTTACCCTCTCATATCAGCAGTAAAATTCGCCCTTGGATTAGCTTGTCACAAACTACTCTGCATGTATATATAAAACAAGAGGAACAAAATCTTTCCCTGGATACTCTATATTCAACATACGTACACGAATACACATTTTCACTCCAATACAAATACCCACAAATAAAATTTTCTTTCTATTCCTTTCTCGATGATTAAATTTTATTTTTTCTCTCGTTTGAAAGAAGATACACCAATCAACTTTTATAAATATTTCAAGAAAAGTAATAAAATTTTACTAACAAGATACTTTATATAAAAACTTTCAAACAATTTACTTTATAGCTATGTCCTTTTAAAATCACGTAATAAGTAATAAAAAAATCCGTTCACAATAAACATTACGTTAATCTACTTTCTATAAAAATATTCACGAATACATTTTTTTAAAAATTCATAAAATATCAAAAATGTATTTTTACTACCATACAGTATTTGAAAATATTGGGAACAAATTACAAAGTAATATTCAATATATTTTATTTCTTTTTCAAGTTTTAATTTTAGAGTTACATTAGAAATTGAGATATTCAATTTTCCTTTATTGTCATAAAATTAAGTAAAGGGGAAACAATCTTATTTTATTATCTACGAGTATTTTGTATAGGTAGTATATCGTATTTCTCATTAAAGTTATCTATGGATAAGTTATTTTAAATTAATCTTTATAATTTGATGCACGTCAAATACTTTTTATGATAAAAAATCAAATTAAAATTCAATTAACGAACACTAACTGGCTTTTTGCGATAATAAATAATATTAAAAAATATTTTATTTCGCGTGGATCTGTACAAAACAGTAAAATAGTTTAACGAGACTACGATGACTAAAACTTTATAGAAGCACGTACCTACTTTAATTTAGTTTACAAATGATAACAGATGTTCCTTTGTTAATATTTTAAAATTCTCGTACTCTATTAAGAAAACTGACTGTGAAGATTGGAGGAAGGATATGTTTAGCATGTACTAAAAGTGTGGCCTGACATGCTGACAAGCAATTTTATTATACTTTTCAGAAGAACAAATTAACAAAACATCTTGATCCTTGTTTTGTTTTACGTAGCATAGTAAAGATTACTTGAATTAAAACCATCTGGATAAACTTAAACTTAATTAATAAGAAAAATATGCTATGGACACTCAGACGATATTTTCTATTGTCAATAATAATGAAAAACGTAACCTAATTTTAATCATAAGTGAATGACGTTAAGTGAAAATAAACCTCTGTTGGAGTTGATTTTAATGAGCCACATACGGGAAATCACCAATGGACTCTGAACTAAGCACTGCACAAGGAAAACAAACGTTGTAGGTTTTTAATTTTCTGTAACTTCGATTATAAAATTTTTTGTCCAAAATGTCGAAATCTTATAAATATTAATTTTCCCAATTTCAAAGCAAAATGTTGCAATCACTAATATTGCCTCAGTAGAGAAAGCTTGAAATAAAAGTTGTAGGTTTTTGAATTTTCTATAACTTTGACTATTTGTAGGGCCTACATATTTTCTCTAAAGAGTACAACATGGTCGCATAAAAATCAAATTTTTCTACGAGATTACAGCCCCTCATATATTTCAAAACATATGCCGCTTACTTTTGTAGCATACAGTATATGTAATTAATTAAGTGCGTCCGGCTTCGTGGTAATCACAAAAAAATCCCCTACTGAACACAACAAATAAAAATACATTTTAAGTATAAAAATACATTCATCAATTTTTTTAACACCAAAACAAAACATTCCATTTAAACAATACACTTGTTTCAATTGCCTTCTCTCTCAGATCTATATTTGTCATTCAAATTTCTAAAAAAAATTCTCAAATAAATTTAATATAAACTAATCAAATAAATTTTTATCTAAAAATGTATATTTACTGAAAATTAATTTAAATTCATGTCCGAAATAATAAACTTGAATTCGGGAAAAAATAAAAAAATTTATTCATACCAAGAATTTTGAAAATTTTAAATACTACATAATCATATGTTTTGCATTAGAAAAATGAATATAAAATCAGTATAGAGAAAACATCTGATGCACTTTTAATGCAAAAAATGTAATAATTGACGGGATTTTAAAGAAAATCGAACAAACGCTTTTGATAAAATCAAAAAGGCATGCACGATTAAACTATTACTTCGGGTAACTTCGTACGATTTTCCATTTATTGAGTTATTTAGTTCAGACGCGCGCGAGCAGACCAATCCGACACCCATATTTTTGGAATTAGGAGACTTGAAAATATGTCTTAGCGAACTTGATTTCGAAAAATCTACCTGAAAACATAATTTTCCTTACGTATATTTCGTTTAAGGGAAGAGAATGTAATAATCAATGGGTGAAAAATAGGGATGTATTTTAAAACTGAATTTTTAATTCTAATTTCCTTTGAAAACGTATCAAAGTAGATAGTGTTGTGAAATATATTTACAACAGTTTAATAAGTTACTCACGCAATATTTTAAAAGAACTAAAAATTTGAATTAATTTAGGAATAATATATCCAGTATCTAACCATTAAAATTTAAATATAAAGTTCATTATAAAGTTATAAAATGAAACTAATACACCCGTATATTATACTTTCAAATGACTCCCAATTCTATTCATATTACACTATCAAAAAAATTAAAACAAGAAAATTTAGTATAAATTATTACTAAAGAAATGATTCTAATCTAACCATTATACTAGATTAGTTTTCAAAAATCGGTTAGAATATAATGAAGAGATCACATAAACGATATTTTTTATTCAATGCCTTCTAAATTGATAGATACACTCTTAAATCAATCTGACAATATTATTACGGTGCAGGTAAAAACCGCCTAATATTTTTTATTCTCTCTATAAAAAAATATTGTTTCATATTAGTCTACATCAATCGGTAAAGCAGTAAATAAATCTACCTACATACATTTCAAATCTTTCATCTAAATTTACATAATTACGTAACAAACACTTTTTAAATCTATAAAAATAATCTGTCTCAATTACAACAAATTTTATCTTGTTTAAATCATTTTTCTTTTGATTTATTAGGAAGGACCGCATTTACTTGCGAAAACATCATTTTTTTAACAAACATGTAGACGAATATTCAAGACAAATGAACTTCTGGTTTCAACTTTCGGAAAATGTTTGAAAAATGTACACTTTGTTCGTTACCCAGATACTCGCTAAACAGCTAACAGTTTACGCGGGTATTTTAAATAAAAATTTATATTGCATAGAAATAGTAACGGGCTACCGCGTACGAAATACGTATTAAAGGAAACTATGTCCAGAATCTCAAACCAACCGATTCGGTCTAAAGGTAAAGTCACCGCTGAGTCATCTGTTTAACAGCTGATTTTCGGAGGCGAACGTTCCGTGGTTCGAATCCTAGTAAAGGATTCATACGAATTTAAATACCAGACACTGGATACCGGTGTACTTTGATAGTTGGGGTTCAATTAATCATACTCTCTTAGGAATAGTCAGCCTGAGTCTGTACAAGAATGCACCTCATTTACAGATCTTACATATCATCCTCATCTTATTGGGACATGGGATTACTTAGTTTTATTAAATTTAACAGATTGCAACGAACACACGTTTTAGTTGTTTAGGTCATCAGCTGAAAGACTGGTTTGAACCTGTAGAGGTTTTATTAAGTAAAACGAGGAGTGAGGTGGTTTACCAATGCCTCCCTCACTGAGTGAAAAAGTATGCTTACCAGCATGTCGGGCCCTCGGAAAAGCATCTACTGTACTTTCCACCCTGCAAAGATACTTTCATTCATTCACCACAGGGTGGGGCTGTATAATGAAATTCATTAATCTCAGAAGAGATAACTTTGACTAGTGTCTTTTACACCTCTACATCTTCTGTTCTTAAATTTTTCAGTCATATAATTGGCTGACAATATGATAAGAAACAGAACTATTTTTGTAGCCCTGGAACTAGCAGATCGAGTGCAAATAATAACACTACCTATTTGTAATGAGCAAGAGCACACTTTAGGTGGAATAAAAGAATCTCAACACTTTTATACATGCTGATAACAAATTTTATTTAAAAAATTTAAAGTCGCATTCAGGAAAGGACAGCAATGCTAAGGAAAATACTGAAATGTATTAATATATGTTGTGTACTTGGAAGACTTAAAAAATGTTTTGTCGTACAAAAATGTAACAATAATTTAATAATTTAAAACAATAAAATCGCACCGATACCAAAGATTTATAGAAGATAAAGTAAAATAATATGTACTGTAGATTCGATTCAGGAGAGAACGGAAATAAACGAGAACGCAGTAAAGAAAAGTTCGAACGATAACTTCGGTCCAGTTAACTTATGATGGTAAGGTAATATCCGACCTAAGCCTAAGAGATACGAGTGTATCCGTACATTGGCAAAACGAAAAACGTGATGAAGTTAGTAGTATAAAACGTATTATGAAATAACTTGTAATTTAGGATTTAAGTCGGTAGAAAAAGAAAGAAAGATGAAGAAAAGTTAGGGGAAGAGAAAATTCGTTAATAAGGTGCAATTGGAAAGCGGTCGCTTGCTTGCGTACCTCTAAACTGCCTACTACCGCCATGGGATCTCCCCACATTTACCAGCCTGTATTCTACGGATCCAATTTCAAAAAGCCTCAGAATCTGCAGAGCAGCAATAACATTTTATATACTAAATGCCAGATTTATAAACCTTTCTGCCCAATAATTTTTCAACCCTCGTTTTAACTGTACAACATTTACTCTAAAATATTTTTCCCCAACATGAGTCAATTCCACGCGGTCATTTCTCAATTTCATTCAATTGTTTTTTTATTTATTGAATCTAACAATTAATTTATTTTTTCAATTATAATAAATAACTTTAAAATAATAAACCATCGGGTTCTACGTCAATACAAATAAAATTCAGTCAAATTTATTACGTATTATTTTTTGTTGTATTTTTTGATTAGGCTTGTATAATTTAAACAACTAATAAAATATGTTCAACGCAATAATAATTGTTATGCGTAATCGTAGACATAACATTACATCACGCTCAATTAATCATTAATAATTAACTGTTTAGTCATGTACTGAAAAGCCTAAATAAAAGCAATCAAGTCTACTAATTTATTATTAATTTATATACCTAATAAAGTTATGTAACGCTGAATTGGTTTGCACAAACCAATTTCATTGAAATGAAATCTTTTTAAATGAAAAATTTCAAATGTAAATATGTAAAAAAAAAAAACAGTATGACGTTTTAGTTATCGAGAACATTTTTCTTTAAAAATGTTTCATTATAATCAGTAAATTTTAATAATTTGAAAAAGAGTTCAAGTTATGAAGAAACTACTCTATAGAATTTTGTTTATAAGATAAAGAATTCAGACTCTAATCAAGACATCCTCAATCAACAGAAAATGTCTTCACTGAATTCTAAAATTTGAGCTACTTATTCCAAGACAAAATTTTTTTAGTGAAAGGCAAAAAAAATTATGAAAAAGCTTAGCAAACAAAAAAATTAAAATAATATTATACATCCTGAGCAGTTTTATCTTGAACTACTATATGGAAAAAATGAAATAAAAACAAATAGGTAACAGAAAAACTTGTGATAACGTTTTTTTATTACTATGGATTATTAGAGATAGTATAAATTATTAGTTTTCGACAACTCTTAAACCTTTTCTTGTAGTCTATAAGTATACTCACAATTGAACTACAAACGTGGTATTTTTCTCTTTGTTCTTTATTCCGAGGGTCACGGTTCGATTCCCAGTTAGGTCTGGCATTTCTCATCTATATACCACCTCGTATCATTAACTATACACAAACCACGCCTCAGGTAGGTATTACCACTAAAGAAACCAAACCGGTGTTGTGTTAGCTCTTCATTGAAGCTCTTAAAGTATGTACCTTGTAACTTGTTTAGTCCAAAAATGAATTTAGACTGTCAAAAACATATGCCGCACGGATTCAATAATTTTGTACTTCCTTTTTTTATTATTTAATTTTTATTAAATTGGTAAAATAAACTAATGAACTAAAAATAAATAACCCAATATTGATAAATTAAACTAGGATCAATTTTGCTCACTTTTTCTCATTGTTATTCGCAACTATATAAAAGTAATAACCACTAGCAACACGCAATTGCTATACAAAAACCGTAATATTCGTATTTAAAACAAACTGTTATGAAAAAATATACATAAAAAATCGTTGAATATGAACTTAAATTGAAAATATGAAAATATTTTAAGGAATAACTTTCTGAAAGATCACCTTTTCCATAATTTTAATTTTCGGAGAATTACTCGTTCTGCGTATGGATATACTAGTACTAAATCTAGAATATTAATGGATTTTTATGTAGGTCTAATTTTATAAAAATTTGTTGTAAAATTTCTGGTAGTATTTACTGCGAATAATACTATATTTAATAATTTATAGTAAGTTGAAATTTATTAACACTTTGTCTTTACGTATTAATAGTTAAATTATCATAACCTATTAAAATCTTTTGTAGACTTATTTTTATTCTGTTTCCAAACGAATGGAGTAATAAAAGTAAGATTACACCCTTATTATAATATTAATGTTGCCAGTACATCGTATAATTTTAATTTCTCTATACGTCAAATTTTCTAGAAAGCACCAATAACCTTTATCATAGAATTATTATTTTGATTTTATTGAAAAAAAAATTGTGTTTAGGACTATAATAGCTTAAATATCAACGATAACATTTTCTATTGACTGGAGAATTCTTGAGTCGGGTCTTAATTCTTTGTCTTATAAAGAAACTTCAATAAAATAGTTTATAACACAATTTTTTTTAACTTTTAAAATTTAATGATATTAATGAAACAATTTACAAAAAATGTTTCTCGATAACTACAAAAAACTACTGTTTTTTTTACAATATTTATATTTTCAACTTTTTAATGATTACCCTGTTACGGAAAGTTAATTTGTAATTTGTAAATTAATAACTAATTAAGTGAATATATATTTAATTCGGAACAATTCGACTTTTCTTAAATTAGGGCCTAATATTATTTGGCACTACCAACTATATAACTAGGATAGTTAACTCCAGGTATTAAGTTAAGATATTCTATGGTAAATTTGTAATGAACTATTTTTTAAACACTAGATATAAGTTACTAGCAAAATAACCCCAATTAAATTCTGGTGCTAGTTTGAAATAAACACGATCAAGTATCGCAAATCAATATTGTGTAAGTCACTTATATCTCAAAAAGATAGCTATACATTATAATACTAATAATTATTATTATTTATAAAAATTATATTTATGATTTATAGGAGAAAAGTTAGTAATAAATCAATTCAACTGAAGAATAATTAGCTTTTTGACAAGAAATAAAAGTAGAACCTATACACAAATAATAATAGTAACAAAAATAAAACGAACACACGCCTTTTACATTATGATACACCTTCTTTTCCAGTTTTGTATGTAAGCAACTCTTTCTATTTGCATACCGAAATATGCAAATGTTTACAAGCCACACCACAACTACATAACAACGATATAATACCCGGGATGGTATCTGTCCATTTGTATTCCAAACAAACTAGAGACTTCTCTTTTTTTTATTCTTTTATTTTCACAAAAAAAATCTCATAGTGGCTTTATTTCCGTGTCTTCATTGTTCCAAAACACATTTTATAGGTTATACGACAAATATTATAATCTTTTTTGCATTAAAATCTTCATTCTATAACCAAAAAAAAAAATACAATGACATTTTAAATGAATTTTTACTGACATACACACGTGACACAAGAAATTCCGAAGTTAGTTTTGGTCCATAATTGTTATTAGTAATATAATTTAGTAAATTATTTGAACACAAACGCAAAAACAAGAATAAGATACCGTAAACCGCACTGATTTTCTCGCTAATCTTAAAGTAGTAATTACATATTTTATAGTCATGATGCCTACACAAGTCTTGTTTTGTACGCAGGTGATAACATAACATGATCTACAGATGAAAGAAAACCAAATTATGACAAACAAATGCCAGACCTGATGATTCACAACGGTTACACTGAACCAAACAAAGTATTTAATCAATTTTGTTTCTTGTTATTGTGGACATTTAAATTATGTAAGAAGGTATTTCCTTTACATTTATTATCACTAAAAAAATGTACAGTTAAAGAACTGGAAGAAATTTACATACCTAACGCAGCAGGTGATAACAGTATAAATTGCACCACCATAAGGCGGTGGTTTCAGAACTGCAAGCGCAAGCTAGCGCATCATGGAATAAATAGGTTAGCTGGTTGAAGCTAACAGCTTGTGTATAAACAAAAACTGTGCAATGCTCGTTACTTCTCAGTTGCCGACAAGTCATAGTCAAATGACCACTCACTACATTTTTATTTTTTGACTTTTATGCCCAGCATGGAACCACTTTAGCCAACCATAAGAAGGGTTCTTCAGGCTCCTGTTTTCCCAATATTTCTGCATCCTTCCAGATCTTGCTTGTCTTACCCTTCCTACTTAATGTCCATTTATTCTCGGTTGTAACATAGTTTGTTTCTTTTAATTCCTTGACTTTGTTTTCTCTTGTAGATCTTTTATTGTTATTCCAAGTCTTTAATACGGAAAGGAAACTCTGTTTAAAAAAACTAACTCCAAGGCCGTATACAAAATCTTGAAAATCGAGAGAAGTAAAGAAAGAACTGGAAGTAAAGAAATAAAAATAAAAATGGACACTGGAGAATTCTCCCTGATGAAACAGTGTATAAAGAGATAGAACCAGTAACCATCACAATCAGGAAAAAACAAATTTCCTTCTTAGGACTTACCTCGAAATAGATTGTCAAGACAAATTATAGAAAAACTCTAGGAGAGTAAAAGTAACGTTAAGTGGTTTACAGAAATTAAGCAAAATTCACTACATTTTACTATAAGACAAAATGAATATTTTTTTTACGCGAAGAAAAATTTTTATTTAAAAATATAATATAATCACTACAATATAATTTTTAGTGTAAACAAAGCAATCAGTACATTGTATTTATTCAATACGAAAACTGGATGAATTTCTCCATTAAATAATTTAACAATTAATTACTAACTTAAAATTAATAAAATATTTATATTTTATTAGGTGATAATGCCTATATAAGCCCTTGCTTATGAGTAGCCGATATAATGATACAATAATAAACTTAAAACAGAGTAATACATAATAGTGTAACTTAAAGTTTTGTAAAAAATTTTACCAGGAGCGGAACTGCTCGAGCAGTTCCATATTTTTTTCAAATACATCGTCATTGTTCAAAAACTATTTCGCGGATTAATATAATATGTGGCAGTTTTGTTCTGTAATAATTTTAGAAAAGGATGATGCAATAAAATTAAACAAAAACTCATTACTTTTTAAGTTACGAGCACAGTTTTTTCTTCAAAAACAAAACTTTATCTCGTAAGCGTGTTTTTCGAAATAATTTTATACAACGAAAACATGCGAAATATTTTGTTTTATAAAAATATTCATTTCCGACAAGTTTTAGTTACTTAAAAAAAATTAGAAATGTTTTCTAAAATGGTATAACAATCAGCATATTGCTTTTCTCTGACGAAGGCCAACAAGTTATAGGCAGACAGTACCACTAGGGGACTCGACACGAAAATTTTCATTAAAATCGGCCAACCATATGTAGTATTTTAACCCTGGAGTTCTCCACTACATTGTTTACTCATGATTACTTAAGGTTATTATGTTTCATTATTTACATTGGCAAAATAAAGTCTTGTGAGTGTTCCAACCAAGTTGTTTTTTTTTATTGCATAATACCGTATGCTATCAATATTGATGTTCTTTTAAAATACCGGAAGAAATATTTGGCACGTGGGTAGATTTATCTTAAGTAAGCATAAATTTGATTTATATAAATCATAAAATATTATAAAATCCACATAACTATAAATAAATTTCAATAAGTTTATGATCACATAAAATTCTACCATATAAAGAAGCATCACTCTATTTTTAAAAAAGAGAAATCGTTTGACCTATGGCATTTCTAAAAAAAAAACATTTATTTATAGAGAATGCAATTAAAAATCCATAATATTTTAATAATAAAAATGTAAAAGAATCTAAATCAACTACATATAAATTTTATTACAATGCCTATTAACTTTATATCTATTAAACGAGTATCACAAAACGTTCAAAAAATTCATTATTATTAACACTCAATTAAAATATAATAAATTTTATTGGATGTTTGTAAATTTTATGAAGTAATTAATTATTTTATTATTTAACTTTTCAGGTTATTCCAGTTTTATTCAGCCTTTATAATAGTTTCGATATAAATAATATAACACTTACAACTGTGTTCATTTTCAAGTTTTAATGTCTTAAAGTATGATACATTATTTCATAAAGACAATAATCATTAAAAAAAAATACATTTATATATAACTTAAATAAAATGCATTTAAAATGTTAATCAAAATTAATTATTTTTTGCTTTGCTTGAAAACAAATATATACTGTTAATTAATTAAAGTCAAGAAAACAATAAAATATTATACATTTTTTGACAAAACAGTTTTTTCAATAGCAAAATATTTGTAGAAGATAGTTCTTTTTTTGTCTTTAATTTTTATTACGGTACTGTACATTGAGCGGCACAATTTCCGTATACGAGTAATGATATTTAATTGGCGTTGCGGAATTTATCTTACAGAAGAAGAGGTATCCAGTTGTACATTCTCCGTTCAGAACTACGGGTCCGATATTCACCCTAAAGGTCTCTGCTTCATTTTCGCTTTAGACGTCGCGCAGTTGGGAAATTCCTTGTAGCTACGTCAAGGGCTAATTGGTTTGGATGGTCATCCGACATTACGGATAGAGGACTCAACACGAACATTTTCATCAAAATTGGTCAACCGGAAGTAGTATTTATTCGTGTTATTTTTCACTTTTTTGCGATTTTCTCAAAAACGGCTCCTACGAATTTTTTTTTAAAAATACACTCATTTACTACAATTTTTATGCCCTACAATGTAGGGCAGGAGCCATGTCTGCTGAAATTCTTCGGGAGGCTGTTCTCTCGTTGACAAAAATTGTTTTTTTAAGATTGCGGCCTTAAAATTCGTTTTAGGGCAAAAAAGTATACAACCAAAGTTATTGACAATTTAAAAATATACAACATTTAGGTCAAATAGTTTTTTGTATAACGCTTAGGCCTGGCGGTAATTAGTGATTTTTCTATTTTTTTTCCATGAAAATCAGTAAAAAAATGAATTTTTCAAGAATTCGGCCTTAGTATGCATTTTACGATAAAAAAGTACATGGTCACATTTATAGAAAGTTAAAAGATCTACAACTTTTATTTTAAGAATTTTTCTCTACAGAGCCTAGTTTAGGGTCTAACAGTGATTTTCCGGAATAAGCCAAATTAAGGTTGGTTTTCATTTTGCATCATTCACTCATGATTAAAATTAGGTTATCTTTTTGAGATCAGTATTTTGTTTATTTCTAATGTTAGGTTATTATAGTTAATTTTTGCATTGGCAAGAGGAAGTCGTGTGAGTTTTCCCACCAATTTTTTTTTTTTTTTTTACCTACATTTCATAAAGATCAAGAGGAAATAAAAAGAGTTTATAAAAATGGAAAACGAAGTAGATTAAAATATACTGTTTATCATGTTCTTGTGTCGTCAATATTTAACATAGGTAATGTCAGAAAATATACTAAATAATCAGAACTGATATTTAAATTTAGAAAAATTGTTTACTGCCAAAATTCTCATCTCCTAATTTCATACTAACCAATATAAAGATTTAATCTGAAGGTATAAATATCTAAAAACAATTTAGGGATAAAGTCAATACGAACATAAGAAAGATGACGTTTTAATTCTTTTACTACGCAAACAGGAAACTGATTCTATCAGAAACCGTAAGAATATGGTAATTAAATCATTACGAAGCACATCATAAAAAAATAATAAATCATGAATAAACAAACACGAACAAAATGAAAATTTGAACGGAAGAGTATAGTTGAAGGGGGTAGGCTATACTAATTATTGTGAAAGGTGCACTGCAGGAGTTTGGTTCTTTCTCAATAGGTAATAAAAACTTGTTTATAATGGAAAATAATGAGCAATTCTCAGATTAACTGAATGAGTTTGAACTGATAGAATAAGAGGAAGGGGAATTCAGACAATGTTGGGGAAACAAAAGGAAGCCGGAGGCAAGAACACGGTTCTAATGAGGCAACAACAGTAGAGTATAGCTTGGAAGAGCAGAAATTCTGTCTTATTACTTCTACCTTTAAACTTACTGTAATATCTAACATGTTACTGATTGTTGTTACTTGCTTTCAAGTCTTCCCTTGTGATGTTTATTACTTAAAGTAATCTACCTTGCTTACTAGTTACATATTTGAACCTACTAGTTACCTTAGTGCATCGATAACTCATATAAACCCAGTTCAATCTCATAGAAAAACTTATACTTGCTAATTATTTTCACAACTTCAATCTTCGTTCCTGTAAATGATTCGTACTTAATATACGAGGTGTGGCTATTAAATAACGAGACTAACGTTGTAAAAAAAAAATTATTTTGATTTTATACATAATCACTTATTGTCACCTTCAATAATATTGAAGGTGT
This sequence comes from Catonia carolina, assembly GCA_035578175.1. Taxonomy (NCBI): domain Eukaryota; kingdom Metazoa; phylum Arthropoda; class Insecta; order Hemiptera; family Achilidae; genus Catonia; species Catonia carolina. The sequence continues at coordinate 247,690,675 of JAQMRL010000001.1, read as the reverse complement.
AATTATACACTTCTTATCTATCCCTACAACGCTCCATTCGAATTTTCCATTGTTGGAAACAGTGGTGGAAATCATCTTCTGTCAGCTCGTTCTGGAATGTGCCGTTAAAAAAATGAATTGAAGCCGAAATGAAGCTGGCAAAAATGTTTGTACTGACACTTTCATACGATTATGAAAGTTACAAAAAATTAATTTTGATTGCTTTATTGTTTACAATAAGAAAAATAGTTGCTACAAAAAATATTTCTGTTTCTTGTAACATGGTCAGCCAATATGCCTGAAGGATTTAAGAACAGAAGAGGTAGAAGTGTAAAAGACACTAGTCAGAGTTATCTCCTCTGAGAATAGGCCTACTATAGTTAAACGAACTAAAGACCGCAGATGAAGGCGAAGCATAGTGACCTAGATCACAGCACAGAACCAATTGACTTTCGTTAATCGTATCCTGCGTTGATCCCGCTGTGGATGACAGCCTAACGAAATGTCAGCTGGTGTTCGGAGGAACAAAGTGTGACTTAGCGAAGAGGCAACCTCACTCCCGATCTTGGCTGTTATTGGCTAGACCTCATCTGCAGTCTTTAGTTAGTTGAGGTATTCTGAATTTCATCATTATACAGCCAGGTCCTGTGGTGATTAAAGTAAAGGTGTCATTTGCAGAGTGGAAAGTAGATGGTTTTCAGAGGGGCTGGCATGCTGATAATCATAGGTTACTTTTCCACTCAGTGAGGAAGGAAATGGTAAACCACCTCATTCCTAGTTTTACTTAGTAAAACCACTAGAGGTTAAAACCAGCCTTTCGGCTGATGACCTAAACAACACGAAGAATATTTTACAATTTTTATGTTCATGATTAATTTTTATAATGTTATTGTATATTATTTACAATAGGTGAAATAAATTTTCTCATCCTTAACCTTATTCTTTAACCCGTGTTACCGATTTATTGGAATAGCAAAAGATTCCAGTCCTTTAGTTGGTAGAAGTAATTTTCTCTTAGATTTGATATAGAAATTGTAGAATTATACATGAATTTAGAGTAAAAGTTAAAATAGAAACCTAATATAAAATATTATTTTTGAACGGCGCTAAAAACTGTAACGTATAAGTTGTAATACGTTACTGAGGGTTTTTGTTTCATTTCTGGCGCTGCATTTTGTTTGTGTTAATGCCTAACTTTGTTCACTGTAAGCTGTCGCTATCTGGCGTTTTTCTGTTTATCTATTCTGGCCTGATTTGAATTAATATTTTTCTGTCGACTAATTGTACTATTTTCCTGGTTTAACGTGCACTCTTGTTTGTGAAGCGATATGGTACGGTAGTCGTCTATGACATTTAAAATGTTGCCGATTTGCAAATTTCTTTCTTTTACTTAAAGAATGTTTTTTTTATACTTTAATGCTGTATTATGATGGTTACTGAAGTTTAATTGCATTATCTACTGTTTTAAATTATGTTTGTCTTTTGTTTTTCTTCAAACTTATTATGATACGTAATTATTTTAAGTCTTTTCCGGGTCGGCGTTTAATTATGGTTCAAGTTTTTGGCTTCATAGCCCCAAATTTATTTTGGGTAAGTTCTCTTTTGTTTTGCTGTCGAATATTTCTGGAGATTGCGCTTGTCAATTCTGTTTAACTGTAAATTTTAAATTTTGAATCGAGTTATTTTGGCTTTGGTCTTGTTCGATTCTTGCCTTGTTTTTTTGTCTGTTTGTTAGCCTACACCTTTTAACCTTGTGTGGGTTTCCGTTAAGGTGTTGGGCAATTTAATCTTTTGTACTTACCTTTTGTTTTTTTTTACCTTTGACCTATGTTGACCGCAATCTGTAGAAGTATTCTTTGGTCTTTTTCTTTCTTTTGATTTGGTTCATTTTGTTACTTTTGTTTCGAAGTATTACCTTTTTCGCTTTTAACGTTAGTCGGTTTTTGTCCAGGGTTCGACTCTGGGGTTCTATTCTGTGAGATTCTGCTTTGGGAACGTTTCCGTTATGGAAGATCCTACTGTATGAGAAGTCTACTCTAGTTTTGGATAACTGTTTCGGATAGTCTTGGATAGCAGTGCCATTCTGCTTGTTTGGAGCCACCTGGGTTTGATTCTCGACGTTTTCTGTTCTATAATTTTGTTTCTGCAATCTGGTATGTGTCATTCATTATTTTATAAAATGTGTTTTTCGGGTTATATCGACGATTTCTACTTGACTGCGTCTATGCAGGTCAGGTAGGGCTTCCTGTATTATGCATGTCGCGAAATGAAAATGGTCAACGAATGAACTTGTTTAAAATTTAAATTAAAATTTTTTTAATATAAAAAAAACGTTAACAAGTTTTCTTTCTCATAAGTAATTTCATTAATCTAGAATCTTGTTTTTTTATATATAAAATTTTTTTTACAAAATATTGTTTTTCTTATAAAATATTTTTAATAATTTAAAAGGCTACCATGGTATGCACATATAAATAAATATAATTTTAAAATAAAAATTTGATGCTATGCTACTACGGAACAATGAACTAATTCAATTTTTTTATAAAAAAAATATTTTTTACCTTTAAATTTTCTGCATCTATGAATTTTCAGTATAAATAGTATCAGTTTTAAGTGAACTTAAAACGATAGCTTTTCAAAATTTAGTTATTCATTGAACATTGTATTTTATATTTAATTTTTTTAAATAATTTTGCCTGAAGATAATCCATTTAGGGATTTTGTTTGTCTCAAATTTAATTATGTCTATATAATAATTTTACTGTATTTACAAACTTCTTGGATTCATTGTGTAATTAATTTTTTTGAATTTGGTGTTTTTCTTAAGTAATAACAATCATATGCAACAACATCTTGTTTTTTTTTTGGCTTCCTTGTGTTTTTGTCAACCCCTGAGCCAACCTATTATTGTGAATAGAGGGGGAGGTGACAAAGTGGTAGGCAGAAGCGCGGTTACGATTTTGAACGCTGAGTTGGTGCAGCGGTTCAATAGCTGTCCTGTTTGTGATAGCCCTTGGTTCATTGTGTTTTTTGTTCGAACGTGTCACCGCCTGTGTGGGTGTGTGTATGTTGCTCACGTTTTCTTTATATAATTATTTATTTTTCAATTTATAATTTTGTTGTTGCACATGGTACAATTGTATTTGTTATTTATTAGACTAAAAAATTTACGTGTTCGTTGAACATTTTCTGTATCAGCCGTGTTAGGGTGGCTGGTAAGGGCCTCCCTTTTGTGTTCTGTTTTCTTGTGTTTTGCTGGCTAATATGGAGCCCATTGGCCCCAGCCTGGGTGTGGATCATCTTTTAAAAGATGATATATTATTCGAATTACGTAGTCGCGGTGTCAACGTAGAAGGAACCGTATCCGAGTTGAGAGTCAAACTCAGGCGTGTACTGGCGCAAAATATTATTCAAAATGCTGAATATTTAAATGTACTGCCTCTCGATAAAGAATTACAACTTCTGACTTTGAGAGTACATAGTTTTTTACAAGAAATTGAGAACATTGAAACACCATTTTCTATGAGATTTTATAACGGTTTGTGTAGTAGACTGTCATCAGTCTCAAACCGTGTTATGCTTTTAAAAACCTTATGTCTTAACGATTCTGGGTTGACAGAAAAGATTTCTGAATTTGAAAATCATATATCTGCTTTGAATAGTACTATGAATTCTCTGAAGGAAGTTTGTACTAGGGAAATACCAGGTACTTCTCCCGGTACCAGTGGTTCGAATAATTCTCCTGAAAATTTTATTCATGCCTTTAAGGGTCATACGTCAAACGATAACGTTCCTAATACTAATGTTGTACGGGGTTCTGATTGTGTAAGTTCATCTGTTTCTTTATATGGTAAGTTGCCCCATCCCGCTGAAAAGCTTTTGAGTAAATTGTCAATCTGTAACGGTTTCAACATCGACGAATTATTGGATTTTTTTGGTATAGCTATCGATCTCCAGGACTCTTTTACTGACATTAAGAAATGTATTGTTTCATTATTGTTACCCTATGTAGCAAATCCGTTGCGCGATGTGTTGATCAAACACACAGTATCGCAAAACTTCAGCGATTTCCAACGCGAAGCAATACAAACTTTTATTCCTATTCGGCAATTTGTTGAACTGAAGCAAAGGTTATTTTACAGGAGTCAGCGGATAGGTGAAGATCTACATCGTTATATTTCTGATGTTAAAAGGTCGGCAGCTATTTTACAGTTGTGTTTAAGCGAGGCGGAAGTCGTTAATAGTATTGTCGATGGGTTGTCGCCTGAAACCCGCTCTTGTTTAGTATTGTGTCAGCGACCCAATAATTATAATGAATTAAATTTAATGTGTATTCAAGTTATGAATACCTTATTTGCCGATAAGCAGCGGCAAACGGCAGCCGGCGATCAATTTCGTAGCGAGCCCTTAAATAAAAATTTGCTGTTATGTCATTATTGTAAGAAACCAGGACACGTTATTGCTAATTGTTTCAAAAAAGCTGCTTCCGATGGGAGAAATAATTCCAATAATCATGCTAATGTCTCAAAAAACTAATATGCAATGGAGTTGATCAAGTTAGCCCTCTCCATTATTTTAAGTCTAAGCCTAACTTATTTACTAAATTTCCTGCCACTTGTTTTTTATGTAAAACGCGTGGTCATTATATATGGCAATGTTCACGTTTTAAATCTAAATCAAAATTTAACTCGAGTATAAATCTTATCAGTGAAAATGTTGTCAAGTCTATTAATAAAACCGATCGTCGCATCGGTAATAACTATTTAAGGTTGGTCCGTTGGCCTAATGCTGTGCTACAAGGCGGACTGAAACCCAGTCGTAGCAGCATTGTTAATATTTGTCCAGTTAGAAGCCGTCCTAGGACCAATCTTGTTTTTAGTTCTTGTGAAATCCCAGCGTTGCTCGACTCAGGTTCTGTTAGATCGTTTATGAGTCTGAAAGTATTCAATCTCATAAATAATTCTCACAATATTAAAAATATACAATCTTCTGACATTGTATGTTCGTCAGCCACCAGTTCTAAATTAAATATTTTGTATGAAGTGTCATGTAAGATCAGGATTAATGGTTTTACTTGGTGTTTTCCTGTATTTGTCGCCGACAATCTTGCTTGCCCATTCATTCTTGGTTCGGATTTTTTTATTTATACTGGTTTGGTGCTTGATTTGCCTTCTTCTTCCTTTTATTTCAAGTTTCGCCCTAAGGAAAAATTACCCTTGTTTTCTAATCCTGATTCTGTTTTTTCCGAAAATCACCAAGTGGAGTCACTTGACTCTAACGATAAGGACTGGCATAATTTAGTTTCCCATCTGAACGTTGAACAACGTGAACGGGCAGTGGAGTTGTTTAGCGAATTCGCTGATGTGTTAACGACTCGCTTGGGTATTACGCATTTAGTCGAATACGACATTAAATTAGATAACCATACCCCTGTTAAATCGCATCCCTATGTCCTCGCTCCACCCAAGATGTTGCTTTTGCGCGAACTCGTTGATAAGCTGTTAGAGCAGGGTATCATCGAGCCTAGCAACTCATCTTATGCCAGCCCAGCTTTTGTTGTCGCCCGTGACGACAAGAAACCCCGTATGGTGATTGATTACAGGAAGCTTAACCAACATGTTGATGTTGAAGCGGTCCCTCTTCCCAATATTCATTCTTGTTTCGATTGGTTCGGGAAGGCCAAATATTTTACCGTACTTGACCTCAACTCCGCGTATCACCAGATTCCCCTTTCGGAAAAGTCCAAGCATGTGACAAGTTTTTGCACTCCTTGGATGCTGTACCAATTCACTAGGATTCCTTTTGGTTTAGCCACCGGAGGTCAAGTTTTGTCCCGTCTTCTTGATAAGATCTTTCATGACGTTAAGTTTAAATACGTCTTTAATTTTCTCGACGATGTTCTGATTTTTTCTGATGATTTTGACACCCATGTTGAACACGTGCGTGATATTCTCACCCGTTTATCCAATGCCGGTCTCACGGTAAATCCCGAGAAAGTTAAATTCGCCGTAGGTGAAGTAGGTTTCCTTGGCCATCTCATTTCTTCTGGTGGTGTCAAGATCGATCCTGAGCGCACTTCGTCCATAATGAATTTCCCTCGACCCAAGAATGCTAAGGCTGTGGCTAGGTTTGTCGGCATGGTTAATTTTTTTAGAAAATTTATTCCCAAATTCTCTGAGATTGCTGCTCCTTTAAACGCTCTACGTGGGAAAAAGTGCCCATTTCGTTGGAATGAGAATACTCAGCAAGCTTTTGATACTTTGAAGAATGCCATTAGTCATCCGCCTGTTTTGAGAATACCCGATTTCGAAAGGGGTTTCATCTTGCAAACGGATGCCAGCTCTTGTGCTTTAGGTGCCATCTTGCTGCAGGAGATTGATGGATCGCGTCAACCTGTGGCTTATGCTTCTCGGACATTAACTCAACAGGAAAGAAAAGCTTCAGCCTATGAACTTGAGTGTCTAGCCGTGGTCTACGGAATAGAAAAATTCCGTCCTTATCTGGAACATCGAGAATTCGAATTGGAGACCGACAATCAGGCTTTGTCCTGGTTGCTCGCCAGACCTAGATCACTGGGAAAGCTAGGAAGATGGATTGCCAAAATCATGTCAATGAAGTTCAGGGTTACCCATATTAAAGGGACTCAAAACGTAATAGCTGACACCCTATCGCGGATGTTCGAGGAAAATGATCTTCCAACTGCTGAGCCTGAGGTGGGATGCTTCACTATTTTGAACGATTTTCCCCTGGCTTTTACTGAATTGTCCACTTACCAGGACCAAGACCCAGATTTGTCACCCATTATTTCCTCCCTGAAAGGTGGTCATGTTTCGCCCAAATTTTATCTTTCTAAAGGTGTTCTTTGTATCAAACCTTTAGGCCATTTCCCTTCCCGCATAGTTCTCCCTTCTGTTCTGATCGACATGGTGTTCGCCTACTTTCACGATTCCCTGTTAGGAGGTCATCTAGGCTTTATCAAAACACGTAGGAAAATTTCCCAATATTTCTTTTGGAATTCCATGTCAAAAGATATCGATGCCCGTATCAAATCTTGCAGTATCTGTGCCACGAGTAAACCCTCTCGTAATTCTAAATTAGGTCTTTTAGCGTCCACTGTCCCTGTTCGTCCTTTTCATGTCCTGCATATTGACTATGTAGGACAATTGCCTCGTACTCGTTTTGGCTACCGTTACATCCTGGTGATAGTCGATTCCTTCTCCAAATTCACTTGGCTCTGTCCCGTGCGTGAAGCTAACTCCGCCTGTACTATCAAAGCCCTTAAGGACCATGTGTTTCAGAGTTTCGGTTACCCCGATATTATCATTTCTGACAATGCCACTTGCTTCACGTCACATTCTTTTCGTAATTTTCTTTTTTCCTTAGGTATCAAGTTTGCCACTCTTTCTCCGTATCATCCCCAACCTTCGAACGCCGAGAGATTTAACCGTAATCTCAAGGCAGCCCTCATCGCTTTTCATTCTGAGTCGCAAACCACCTGGGACCAATCCCTTACTTGGTTACAACTTGCTTTCAATACCTCATTCCATGAATCCATTAAAACCTCCCCTTTTAACATTATTTTTAAAATCTTCCCTTCCTGTCCCTTATCCAATATGTGGAAGATCAGCGATTTATTGCCACAAAATCCTCGTTCTGCGTCTGAAGTTTGGAGGAGTGCTAAAGACAATTTAATAAAAGCGCGAAAGAAGTTTGCTCAGCATTACAATAAGGATCGAAAAGAAAGCAACTTTAAAATTGGTGACCTTGTGTGGTGTTTGAAGCATAATCTGAGTTCAGCTGTGAACAAGCAATCAGCAAAGTTGATGACGCGCTGGTTTGGGCCTTTTTCCATTGTTAAATTTGTAACCCCTGTATCTGTTGAGTTGGCTCGTCCTGGTGGTACTGACTGCGTCAGGAAGGCGCATGTTTCTCAGCTTAAGGTTGCGTACGGACCTGTTCGCCATGCGGACATCCCCGAGCAATGCGATGAAGAAGAAGACGAAGACGTCGATCCTGTCGATTTGATTGATTCGTCTGTTATTAATTTTGACTCTACTTTGTCTGCTGTTTCCAATTTGGAAATTTACTGATTTTGTCCCTTTGTAAGACGTCTTACCTAAAAATTTTTTTCTGCCCTGTTGGGTCTTACCTAAAAATTTTTTTTGCCCTGTTGGGTCTTACCCAAATTTCGGCCTGTTTGGTCTTTCCCTGCTTTGTCCTTTTGCCCTGCTTGGTTTTAGTTTTGCCTGGCTTTTTGGTTAATTTGGCCCTTTGGCGGTCTATGGACCTTGTTGTGTTGGTTTTGGCGTTTGGAAGTTTTGCCTCTCGCCTTGTCTTTGGGTTTCGAGGAGACGTCCTCTACCCTTTTTGTCTTGATCTTTGGATCGTTGGCTTTTGTAGTTTTTTGGGGTTTTCCCCTTTTGTTTTATGGGACACAGCGAGTCCTTTAGTAGTTGTTAAGTTTTCTGGGACATAGCGAGTCTCTTTTGTAGTTGTTAAGTTTTGGGTTTACATCCTATTTGGGTTGTTGGTGTTCGGTGTTGGTGTTAGAATTATGGGTGCTGTCTCCGACTTATCTTCCCTTTGCTGGGCGAATGAGCCGGGGCAGTCACTGCGGATTTGTGGGGGTTTCCTGGGTTTTCGGTCTCTTCCCTTAGCCGGGCGGACGATCGGAGATTCCGGTCATCTTCACGGTCCCTGTTCTCGGTTTTGTCTTGTCGGTCACGCGAGGGAGATGACCTTAACTACTCCTGTGGGGTTTCTGGGGGGGGGGTCGATGTGAGTCGCGCTAGGGGACGACTTTAAACTCCCCGTCGTTGAGGTGCCTCTTCTCGCTTTGGGCAAACCAAACCATTTTCTGGTTTTGTTTGTCCTTGGCGGGGGGAGTCTGTAACGTATAAGTTGTAATACGTTACTGAGGGTTTTTGTTTCATTTCTGGCGCTGCATTTTGTTTGTGTTAATGCCTAACTTTGTTCACTGTAAGCTGTCGCTATCTGGCGTTTTTCTGTTTATCTATTCTGGCCTGATTTGAATTAATATTTTTCTGTCGACTAATTGTACTATTTTCCTGGTTTAACGTGCACTCTTGTTTGTGAAGCGATATGGTACGGTAGTCGTCTATGACATTTAAAATGTTGCCGATTTGCAAATTTCTTTCTTTTACTTAAAGAATGTTTTTTTTATACTTTAATGCTGTATTATGATGGTTACTGAAGTTTAATTGCATTATCTACTGTTTTAAATTATGTTTGTCTTTTGTTTTTCTTCAAACTTATTATGATACGTAATTATTTTAAGTCTTTTCCGGGTCGGCGTTTAATTATGGTTCAAGTTTTTGGCTTCATAGCCCCAAATTTATTTTGGGTAAGTTCTCTTTTGTTTTGCTGTCGAATATTTCTGGAGATTGCGCTTGTCAATTCTGTTTAACTGTAAATTTTAAATTTTGAATCGAGTTATTTTGGCTTTGGTCTTGTTCGATTCTTGCCTTGTTTTTTTGTCTGTTTGTTAGCCTACACCTTTTAACCTTGTGTGGGTTTCCGTTAAGGTGTTGGGCAATTTAATCTTTTGTACTTACCTTTTGTTTTTTTTTACCTTTGACCTATGTTGACCGCAATCTGTAGAAGTATTCTTTGGTCTTTTTCTTTCTTTTGATTTGGTTCATTTTGTTACTTTTGTTTCGAAGTATTACCTTTTTCGCTTTTAACGTTAGTCGGTTTTTGTCCAGGGTTCGACTCTGGGGTTCTATTCTGTGAGATTCTGCTTTGGGAACGTTTCCGTTATGGAAGATCCTACTGTATGAGAAGTCTACTCTAGTTTTGGATAACTGTTTCGGATAGTCTTGGATAGCAGTGCCATTCTGCTTGTTTGGAGCCACCTGGGTTTGATTCTCGACGTTTTCTGTTCTATAATTTTGTTTCTGCAATCTGGTATGTGTCATTCATTATTTTATAAAATGTGTTTTTCGGGTTATATCGACGATTTCTACTTGACTGCGTCTATGCAGGTCAGGTAGGGCTTCCTGTATTATGCATGTCGCGAAATGAAAATGGTCAACGAATGAACTTGTTTAAAATTTAAATTAAAATTTTTTTAATATAAAAAAAAACGTTAACAAGTTTTCTTTCTCATAAGTAATTTCATTAATCTAGAATCTTGTTTTTTTATATATAAAATTTTTTTTACAAAATATTGTTTTTCTTATAAAATATTTTTAATAATTTAAAAGGCTACCATGGTATGCACATATAAATAAATATAATTTTAAAATAAAAATTTGATGCTATGCTACTACGGAACAATGAACTAATTCAATTTTTTTATAAAAAAAATATTTTTTACCTTTAAATTTTCTGCATCTATGAATTTTCAGTATAAATAGTATCAGTTTTAAGTGAACTTAAAACGATAGCTTTTCAAAATTTAGTTATTCATTGAACATTGTATTTTATATTTAATTTTTTTAAATAATTTTGCCTGAAGATAATCCATTTAGGGATTTTGTTTGTCTCAAATTTAATTATGTCTATATAATAATTTTACTGTATTTACAAACTTCTTGGATTCATTGTGTAATTAATTTTTTTGAATTTGGTGTTTTTCTTAAGTAATAACAATCATATGCAACAACATCTTGTTTTTTTTTTGGCTTCCTTGTGTTTTTGTCAACCCCTGAGCCAACCTATTATTGTGAATAGAGGGGGAGGTGACAAAACAAAGTTAATAATCTTATTACAAAATAATTTTTCAAGAAAGACTTGGTATTGTGTAGTACTACAGTTAGCTCAAAGACTATGCGATTTATATACGGAATGTATACCAGATTATATGGATACAGTTTTGTTCACATAACTCCTGTCTACGCATGATAAAATGGCAAGTTTCTAAAATATTTGTTTTTCTTTTATTTTATGTGATCTGAAAGAGAAAAATAGCTAAGAATTGATTACAAGTTCCAACCAGAAAAAATGTAGACAAGGCCATCTTACAAGAAATATTTCAATAAAAAATTCTTATGTAAAAAAATAATATCAAAAAAACGAAAAGGAACATAAAAATTAATAGGAATTTCCATACAATGTTTATAAGACATGATTATACTTTATTAAGCGGTTGCTTTGACAAAAATATGTTTTTGAAGTTATTTTTTTAACAATAAATTTGACACGGTTACAGGTGAGACAGAAAATTTAAACTTGTTATAGTATTTATATAGTAACATGAGTTATTAACTGAAGACAATAGGGTACTTAGTTATGCTAAAGGAAACATCTTACAGAACTCTCGTCGCACAGATTATCCATGACCTATTAACAGTCAAACAAATACAACTCGGACATATATTTGTTCTTGTTTAACAGAAAGATAATACGAAGTATCTATAAAATATGATATACCTAAAAAAAAATATTTAAAATTATATTTAAATAAAGCTGACTCGCTCTTGGTATGTTTTAATTGGTGAACAGTAGTCTGGGAGGGACTGCATTAAAATTGGGTTTAAAAGACACATCACTCGGTTAATAAAAATACTATTGACCACCTCGTAGCGTAGTGGTTAGCCCGCTAACCTACAAGCGGAGGCCCCGGGTTCGATTGTCGGTTAGGGTCTGGAAATTTCCACAAGTGAAAGAAAACACACTGTTTTAGTTAAATAACCAAACGTAGTTGCTAATAACCAAGCTGTTGATGTAACTTTAAATTTCCTAACTAAAAAAATCTGACGTGAAACACTCACACAATTTTCTCTTGCCAATGAAAAAATTAAAAATATAACCTAACATTAGAAATAAACAAAAACTAACCTAAAAAACATAATCTGATATGATTTAATTTTGTTTATATGAACTTAATGTTGAAATTAATTAATTTTTATGAATACTTACTATGTGTTAGATTGTGGAATTTTAATGATTGAAATTTAAATTTTAATGTCTGTAGCAACTCTATTTATATGGGTATCTACCCGAACACAAATTATTGTATAAATAAATATATAATCTAATTTTAATCATGAGTGAATTATGCAAAATGAAAATCAAAGTCAGTTTGGCTTAATAATACGAAAAATCACTCTTTCACGCTAAAAATGCTCTAAATAAAAATTGTAGAGTTTTTAATTCCCTATAAATTTGATTATATACACTTTTGTCGTAAAATGCATACTAAGGCCGAAATCTTAAAAGACCACTTTTTTATAGATTTTCACGGAAAAAAACATTACTAATTACCGCTAAAGTAAGAATTATACACAAAAATATTTGAAATAAAAGTTGTACGTTTTTAAATTTTCTACAACTCTTATTATACACACTTTTGCGGTAAAATGCATATTAAGGCCGAATCTTAAAAGAAACATTTTTTTATATGAGAGCACAGCCTCCCAAAAAATTTCAGTAGACATGGCGCTTACCCTATCTTGTAGAGCATAACAAATGTAGAAAATGAAGCGATTTTTAAAAAAATCAAAGGAGCCGTTTTTGAGAAAATCCCTCAGCACTCCATTTACCAAAACCCAAAACCAGGGCCGTTGATAAGGTATCCCTTATTCAACGGCCCTGCCCAAAACGCCATTCATTTCTATTAAACATCTTTCCATTCCTTACTATCCGTAGCTGTCTTTAACATCATTCGTCCACTCCTTTCAGGATTGTCCTTGCTACCTCCGTCTAGCTGGTTTTGGATTTGGCCAAAGCCAAATCTTCTTTGACAACCAAACCTATCCTCTTCTATCCTTTGTAGATGACCGTACCAGATGAGTTATCTTCTTCAATTTTTTTAATTAATAAAAACTCCTTATCAACCTTCTTTAATAGCTTCATTTTTAATTCAATCTAGCACAGTCAACTGACGACATCTTCTACAAAAAAATCACTTCCATAATTGTTATTCTGCTTTTAAATGGCTATTGGATAGTTCAAACCCCTGAATCATAAATAGCAGAGCTTTGAACAAAAGAACGGAGGATCCTCTTTTTCATTACAAAATATATGTGACTCCACAAAACAGGATATAACATTCTGGTGGTGGTCATGTAATAAGTACACTACGACAGTAAAAATATCAAAGATGAAATGTAATAAATACATTGAACATCCTTTTTAAATATGTGTCAATGATATTTCTGGGCTGCTAAGCCAAAAATAACGGGTTTGATCGTTATATTCTGAAAATTTTCCTCAGCGTGTCACAGGTACAATTATAGTTTACAATATTCTATTGTCTATAGTTAATTGCAAATAATCAAATTGCAGATTTTAATGAAAATCAATATGTTCTATTAGATTCATGATCGACGTTTACAGTTTTCAATTACAATAAATGAATTTTGAGTAGCCTACTAATAAAATTTTCATAATAAAAGTAATATTCCTAGTGTAAATAACAGTTCTTCGTTCATAAAACTGAAGGAAATGACACAAGTTACGTTCAAAGACCTACGTATTATATTCCTAAGTCTACTATGATTCACAAAAACAAACCACGGTAATTTTTGCTTATGTTTTCTAATGAGATTTACAGGAACATATATTTATATGAATATGTAAAACATTTTACAAAAGAGAAACTGGTATGTCCATTGTTTACATTGAAACAGTGACATTTTTGAAGGTGTTAGTTAATAAATAATAAATATTTATTCTGTTAATGAATTGTAAATAATAGAAATACATAAAAAGAATAACTGACAAATCGGTTTTGAATAGGTGGAAACGCGCATCATCACACAAATATTCAATTGTCAAAAATGTATTTGATTTATGGTCTTAACATAAATTATATTTTCGGTTAATTTTTATAGTCATTTTAATTGCATTATTTTCATATTTTATTTATAGTTTAAATTAATTTGCATGTTAAATAACTATTTAATTAAATCAAATTAATTTGAATGACACATTCTCTTAGGAAATTGCAATTTAGGAGTTATTATCTACATTCGCAATTAGGCACGTAGCCAACACTTTTCGTTTTTAAATTCAGGTGTTTTACCTTCATACATACTATTTACTGTGTTGTATACATATAATCTTACTTACTAATAATTTAATTTTGTACAAGGTAGAAAACGTTTGTCAAAGTATCTTAAACGGTAAAACCATGAAATTAATTTGAATCTTTTGAACATATAGACCTACACAATACAATTTCCACCACCGAAAAGTTAGTATATTATATTTTCGAAATTCATAATTTTAAATCTAATTTCTTAAAAACAATTACGATTTCCCCTTATTACATTAAAAATTTAACCCTTCACAACACTCTAAACATGAACTGTGAATGAAATTGCTCAATCGACGTATTCAACATTTTGTAGCCGAATAAAACCTCATGTGAATTCCTTAGAACAGCAGCCAAAAAGCAAAAATATACCGCAAAAAAACTATAAAGAACATGGGGTCTTGATAAAGTCCAGCCATCATCTGTTCGCTCCTACTGTTAACAAATAATGGCATCACTGAGCATGCGCATTATTTAAAAATCTGTACACGCTGATTAAAAAGTAACTACAAAATAATTTTAAATGCATCTAAATACAAAATACTTTTAAAAGGATTTTAGTATGTTTATAAATAAAACTGTTACAATATCATACCATGTCTCATGGTAAAGTACTGAACAATAATTTATTTATAATTTATAATAATTTATTAAAACAATAATATTTATAAATAAACGTGGATACAAGTTATGTTATAACTCTGATCTCTGAACCCGGGACCCCGATGTAGAAGCCAGTTTTAATAACCACTACGCCAACGGGCTGGCAAGATTAACCAGTAACTAATTAATATGATGAATTCGTATAAACGACCATTAAGCTAAAAGTAAACATTTTTTTCGAAATAATGCGCCTCCTAAATCATCAAAAATATCGTGCGCGGTAAATTATGACCCAGACTTGCCGAATTTCGAAAGAGCTTTCAAAAAAGTTTTAAATACTTACATAGAAATGTAAAAATTATTGTTACTGAAAAACGACTTTTTCTGAATTAGAGTTATCCGACAAAGAAAGTTAAAAATGTAAGTAGGTCTTTATAGTTTAATAAATAAACTCCATTATAAACATTGCATTTTTTAAATTTAGCACAATAAAATTAATCCAAATCATTTCATCACTCACAGTTGCAACCCAACGACGTCGCTAATGACCATAGTAGTTGATGCGACGATAAATAAACAAAGAAAAAAAATTAATCCAATTTAAAACATAATCAACTTAATAGGAATACACACAACCACAAAGTCGTGGACCCTACCATATACCTGGTAGTAGCTGGCTTTGGTTTGTTGACAGTAGGAGCATAGGACGGCTGAACTACATACGAGGTGTGGCTATTAAATAACGAGACTGAAGTTGTAAAAAATTTTATTTTAATTTTATAAATAATCACTATTGTCACCTTCAATATGCACTCCTTCTCTATCCCTACAACGCTCCATGCGAATTTTCCATTGTTGGAAACAGTGCTGGAAGTCATCTTCTGTCAGCTCCTTCAGGACACGTGCCGCTCAAAAATGTTTGAAATGAAGCTCGCAAAAATATTTGTACGGACTCTTTGCACGCGATTGAAAATGACCCAAATTTTTCGGGAACGATAATAACATGTGATAAAACGTGGTTTGTTACTTATGATCCGGAAACGAAGTGCCAATCCATGCACTGGAAAAGACGAACTTCACCGAGAGCCAAAAAAGCTCGAATGAGCAAGTCAAAATTTAAAGCAATGATAATTGTTTTTTTTATATCCATGGGATTGTGTACCTTCACTGGGTTCCTGAAGGTCAAACAATTAATCTATATAACAGCCAGCTCATTCCTCGTTATCTGTCAAGAGGTTCCTAGCTAAGTACAGCATCTCAGTGTTAGAACATCCACCTTATTCACCATGCACCATGTGACTTCTACCTGTTCCCTAAGGTGAAATCTGCATTAAAAGGGACAAGATTTGAGTCTGTGGAAGCTGTAAAAGAGAAAGCGGCACGTGTCGTAAAGGAGCTGACAGAAGATGACTTTCAGCACTGTTTTCAACAATGGAAAATTCGCATGGAGCGTAGTAGGGATCGAGGAGTGGATATTGAAGGTGACAATAAGTGATTATGTATAAAATAAAAATAAATTTTTTTACAACGTCAGCCTCGTTATTTAATAGCCACACCTCGTATACTAAATTAGCCGGTACATGGTACGGTCAGCGGAACTGGCGTCTATACACTGGAGGTCACAGTTTCGATTCCCGATCAGGTCCTAGTATTTTTTCATGTTGTATCACCCTTTATTATCTACAATACCAATAGGTGCAAAACAATCAGACGTAAAATGGAAGAGAAAATCTATTAAATTAGGAGTACCAATAAAAATGTATCTTTTGAAAAGTTATCATGAAATTTTTTTTCGTTTCTGTACGGAAACGAAGATTTCGTGGTTCAAATCCCAGTAAGGTTAGTTTTTGACGGATCTGAATACTAGACGGTCGTTACAGGTTACTGATTGGAATAATACGAAAAAATTTAATTGAACTTATTAAAAAGAAGAAAACAAATTAAAATCACTATTATTAATTAAATACTCCTAATGATTAAATTATGAAAAGGGAAATTTTAGTAATTAACTGCGGGAGTCCTACTAATTAGTGGTGTATTCCTTCAACGTCTAATGCAATGTTTAAAAATACTATTGTATGCATTTTTACTGTTTGTGCAAAACTGCACAGTTACAAATAAAAATCAATGAAGTGAACAAATACGTAACAACGTGACTAAAACAAAACTAAATTGTGACTAAATATAAACTAAAACAAAAAATCGACGTAAAACAATACGTTCCTTCCCTAATATATTCAAATAGGGCACGAGAAAGTAAAAATTATTAATACGTAAAAAGATGACTTCAACAAAATGTTTTAAATACAGTAATACCTCGACTTACGCGAATTCATAAATTAGCACGATTTTGTTGAACATAATATTTATTGTGTACAGTAGTTATTCTTATCTTATGGAAGTTTACATTGATGATCAGTGTTTTGCTAATTCCTCTCGAAATCGTTATCCTAGTTGCCCTCCCCATTTTTACACTGGGATTTTATCTTGGTTTACTTTTGTTCTAAACATTAGTACTATTTAGTACGTTAAAAATATCGATCGTATATGATTTCGTTGATTTAATCTTGATTTTAATTGTGCTACAATTAAAAGGCTTTTATTTTCTTGTTACTTTGCGTACAATATAAGTTCGAATAAAGGTTATAAAAACGGAAAGCGATTATTTTAAGGAAAAGTTAGATGTCGTTAAAAGATACGAATGGGGTTAAAAAACGAAGAACATAAAAAACGAACATAAAGAACGACTGGGTTTAGTGAATTAACACTACGGTCAATTAGCGAATGTTTTAAGGTTAAACCGAACAATCCAAGTTAAGTTACGCGAATTTCACGTTACGCGATGATTTTGCGGAACGCATTCTTCGCGTAAGTCGAGGTTTTACTGTATACCCTACGTAATACTACGTAAAAGTAAAAAACATGGCTTTATTAGTCGGGGTAATTAATTATAAGTTTGTTGATGGCAGGAGTCTTCAAATAATCGTGTAATTAGCATAGAAATAGAATGATAAAATATATTTAATCATGTAAGTCTTATTTTGATAAACGAATGATGATTTGAACATTGACCCGTTCAATTAGTAGAAGATGCGTTTCGCCGTCTCTCTCTTCCTTGTGGAACTAACAGGTAATAAGGCGAGCCCTGAAGGTATTTTAAACATAATGACATTTATTTTCTCAGTTATAGCGCTTCATATTTTCTTTATTTCTTCCATCTCTTTACACCTACACTATCTTCTTTAACTTCTTCCAATTACATTTTTACTTTATTAAATTTTCTATATTTTATTTTCCAACAACACAATTCAACAAGTAATAAAAAAAAGTAAAAGTATTTCAACCTACCCTTGTTTTCTTATTTTTTCAGCTTGTTAGTACATTGAGGATTTAGCGTCTAACAACGTTTATCCCAACTATTTCTCACATAATATTTCTTTAGAATATTGAAAAAAAAATACATTTGAAGAGTTTAAAATAAAACCACATGGTTTAATTAAAGATCAATTAATTTAAATAAAATTTGAATATTTTTTAAACTAATCTTCTGTTTTATATTTTTTCTGTATACACAATATCGTGTTGTTCTTTTTTTATTTAAAAAAAAGGTTTTGTTTTTATTTTGTAACAATCACAACAAAAGGAACTGTCATCATTCAACATTTGTACTTTCGGTTCATTGGATTGTAGTTGAGTGAACGAGAAATTTCACAAAGAGGAGATTGAAATTTCATTGTATTTCTTAGTTCTAGTATTCCTTTAAAGTAGAAGACACAAAAGATATATAGATATGATATTCGAAAAGAGCGGGAGAAGTAGATGATGAAACAGGTGGCAGTGAAAGAAGGGGAAAAGTTCTTTTGGATGGTGGAGTTGGAAGGAAATTGAGAAAATCTGTATTTAACATTGTTGGAGGGGAAAGAGAAGATTGCCGGAAGCCTTTCCGCAAAACATTCTCTGTCTCTGTAGCCTGTAGACTCTTGAATTTGAAATAGAAGAGCAACCTCAGAAACCCTTTACAAAATAAAACAAATCGTACTATATGTATATTTTGGTTGATTCAGTTTAAACGGGAATGAAGAATTCAAGTAATAAAATAAACCCAAGGAAAACAAGAAATTCATTTTGGAGTTTCATTCATTAGAATTAAAATTATTACGAATAAAATCAATCAACTTCCTTATTTTTAATTAAATAATTACATCTAAAACCTAAATAATTTACAAGAAAAATTTCATAACATCTACAATTTTAGAGATACTAATCCAATTTTTATTTAGAAGGAAAATTAAAACAACCACATTTTGCCAGACGAATACAGTAAAAATAAATTAATTTTCACAACTAAATATTATCCTGAATCTCCTTTCAAATAACAAAAAATTCACTACTTAATCTCATCTAAGCTGTGTAAAATTTACAAAATCAGATATAGTTTTTCACTAACTCACTTACTTATTTATTCCTCTAACTTCCCGATCAGATGTAGAGATAAAATTCGACAAATATTTTTCTTAGGGTTTAAATAGAAAAAACTTTCGATAATTGCGCCTAACTTGTAATAAGGCGGTAATCCTACACCAATATTAAGCTACAACTTTTATATTTTTCGAAGGTTTAGTTTTATTTTAAGTCAGACTCTTTTGTACATTCTATTACAGACGATGAACGATGATAAATGAAAAAGAGCAATGAGTAGACGGGCCTAATGTGGTACACATACACATTCATTAAGCATGAATTAAGCACGTATTAAGCATGAAACTTCAGAATATACGATTGTCTAATTTTATGATCGTGAGGAACCCGGTCAATTGCCTTATAAAGTTCCTTCAGGTCCTTACCAATTGGTAAGGGTTTAAGGCATTCGAAACAAAAATGAAGAAAAGGATGAAAGTGACATAAAAGACAACTACAAGCTGACGAATTTACTGAACTAGAGACAGCCGGTTCATTGATTTATAAACAGCCAGAAAGTAGCCAAGCACAAGTTATTCTTCCGAAAAGGATTAAGGATCTGGCTGCAAAAACTTTCAAGCTAATTCTACCTAAAATTAATAACTTTTTCAAGTGAATTCTTAAACGCTGTAAAATTAATCTACTTTATTGTAAACTCGTGATTTTCATTAGCTACAGAATTCATTTTTTTGTGTGATTTATTGTATGTTTTATTAGTAAACAGCTCTCTAATGGCTCTTTAATGGCCTTTCACAAAAGTACGCTTTTATTTCCATAATACAATATGTTAACAAAAATGCAAGTACAGTTTTTTTATCTCTAATGTGTGTTCGTTGCTATATATTCAATTCAGAACAATACGCAACCCCATAACCCAATGAGATGAGGATGATGTGTATAAAGGGTAAATTAGGTGTAGTCTTGTACGGATTCAGGCCGACCATTTCAAAGAGGTATGGTTAATTGAACCCTAACCATCAAAGTACTCCGGTAACCACTGTCTAATATTCCAATCCGTTAAAAAGTAATTACCTTTATTAGGATTTGAAGCATGAACCTTCGTCTCAAAAATTCAGCTGTTAAACAGCTGACTCATGGCGACAACTTTACCTCTAGACCAATTCGGTGGGTTAAGTACACAGTATAACATATCTTTTTTTTTCTTTCCTTCTTTTAGTATTTTGTGTTTAGGTCATTTAGGTCATCAGCCGAAAGGCTGGTTTGAACATGTAAATGTTTTACTACGTAAAACGAGGAGTGAGGTGGTATAAAAATTGCCTTCCTCACTGAATGGAAAAGTACGCTTATAAGCATGCCGGGCCCTCTGAAAAGCACATATTTTCCACTCTGCAAATGAAACGTTCACTTCATTCATCACAGGGTCTGGCTGTATAATGAAATTCATTACTTTCAGAGGAGATAACTCTGACTAGTGTCTTTTACATCTTACCCTCTTCTTTTCTTAAATACTTCAGTCATATAATTGGCTGACCATGTAATAAGAAACATAACTACTTTTTGTAGCTCTGGAACTACAAATATTTGAGTGCAAATAATTTAACACTCAACCTGCCTGTTAACTGTTGAGTATAAGTAATTTGGCACTCCACCTGTCTAAAACTTACTAGTCTAAACGGCAAAACATTGTTGTTAAAAGGTCATTCAAAAATCCGAACTGCCTAAAGTTCCAGTTAGTTCGGTTTTTCGGCGCTCTAATCTATTTTATAGGTGTTTGAAGATATAAAATAGTGTTGATACTGAGAAACAAAATAGTACAGAAAGACAATGTGTAACAAATTACAATAACATTTGTAATACTTAGATTTAAGGAAGTAATAATAAAAACCGAATACATTTATTAAAACATTATTTATTACATATACATGTAAAAACGCTAATAAAATATACCTATAGTCTTCTTCATAAAAGCTGGATCAGAAGTATAAATAGCCGTCGGTGGGTACCTGTAAGAATGTTTCGATTTTTCAAAGGTTATGTTTATGTGTTTTTTAAATTATCATGCTGGTACTTTTACGTGTAAAATATTATAGTAAATACAAGAAGAAACTAAGTAAACATTTAATCTTAAGTTATGTTAAGTGTAAATCAGAATTATATAATTAATCCTAATTTATTTTTATTGATTACATAAAACTATCTAACTGGTTCAAGATGAAGTACTATAACCTTATGCATCGAATCTTAGTAGTACCCACTTTTACATCGTAATAAAAATAATAAATAAAATATTACTATTAAGGCACAACCCTCCCACACTAATAATACTTTTTGTAAATACTCGGAGGTACTATAATTTAGTGATGTTCCAGTTATTCAGGATGCATTAAGGATGAAACCTATTAATTTAGTTGTAAGCAGTGGCTTAAATAAGGGGGTCCATTGTGGACCAAACACCCCCCCCCCCCAAATTTAACAAAACGAAAAAACTATTATAAAGAAAAGTAAATTTTACTAATAGCAGGAAATCTACGAAGTTAAATTAAATAACTAACTAAAATAATTTAAACTAGTGTCACCGGATGGCGACAATAAGTGGCGCGTTAAAACCTTTTCTGTTTGGTGGGCCTGAAAAGGGCCGTTTAAGCAGTGGTCGTCTTGATGGGAAGCGTAGGTCGTAGTCGTCGTGGCGGTCGAGGCTGGGTCCGGTCGACGGCTTACGGTGACGGGTCGGCGAGCGGAAGCATCATCTTCTCTCTTGCGAAGTCGTCGATTAGTTTTCGCTGGAGTCCTGTAGCCGTGTGGCGTGGTGAACGTCATGTCGTTGTCTGGATCGGAAGCGGCGAGCCGGCGTGGTGGAAGCGGAGCCCAAAGAGTGACGGCTCGGCTTCCCTCAGCGGCAGTTGGGTCCCACTGCAGCGTTACAGTGGTGGCCCCCAGAGCCCCGGAGTGTCGGGTCGGCGTAGGCCGTCTGCCGATAGCGCGGCCGAGGCGGCTCTCTCCGGGCCGGCGAAGGATCTTCCAAGTGCAGCTTCACTTCTAGGAACTGCTTTTTAAGTTCATACATTTTTAATACAGTATTATAAGCCAATAAAACAACAATAAATAAAATAAAAAAGTAAAAATATATTATAACAATTGATAATAAATAAAGATACTTTAATACATACGTTTTTCTAACAAGGTTATTTTAAACCCCTAAAACCCATACCTCACTAACTAAATCTAGTACAAAAAAGTATAGATAAAAGAAAGGGTAAATTATGGTAATGATGAATGGACATTAAAGATAGAGAAAGATGCAAAGTCATAGGAAAATAAAAAAGAGAAAGAAATAGAATACGGGTAAAGTAATACAATAACTAAAGTTAAGTAACTCCATAATAGATCATAATGCCTTTACATTGGGACATAAAAATATATAGACCCAATCCCCCATGCTTCCAACCAGAAATCCATCCAATGATGTGGGGGTGGAACCCTACAGTTCTCAATGAGCAACAGTGTTCTATACTGTATAGTAGCTTACAAGAAAATAGACTCTCCGATCTCATGAGATATACTATATATCACTGTCTTGTCATATCAAATTATCCATGAATATGAGAATTAATTATTTTAGAAGGGGAATAAAAAGATTATGATTCCAGTACAATTCTATTTTTACTGCACTGATAATCCAATATGTAACAAAACAAAGGTTTATGCATGTATACGTATATTACATGTGGGCGCGTTGGTCGAAATTAAAATGAACTCCTCTAATTTATAATATTGACTCAATATTCTTTCATTCAAATCAATAACATAAATGAATTATGCGAACAAAAATTACTTATGCAGCTACTCCTAATATGCAACGTAAGTAAAGCTCAGAAAAAACGTACAGTAGACTCTCGATAATCCGTTGGTATTGGTAATTGTACAGTAATTAGCGGGACGGATAGGGGAAGACTATCGAGCGAAAATTGATGTCTGTTAAGGGAAGATTGCACGATGGTTTTAATTAAAATTTCGATTTTTGGTTTTTTATATTTTTCAATAGTTTCGGTCTAGATCGTCCAGAAAAACATTAAATTACGTCAAAAAATTATTATGAAAAAATGAAGTTTTATCAGGTTTACACAGAAAAATTATCATGTTACGAAGAACAAATGTTTTTCATACTTTTATACTGCTCGTTTTAGTGCAAAGAGAATTTTAGTTTTTAAAATATCTGCATCACGGTTTTTAATATTCTCAGCTGTTGTTTCAGCTTTCTAAACAACTGTTGGGAAATTTACTTGTTTGTGTACATATTGTTTTTGATTTGTGCCTTCTTGTTTCTTACCTTTTCACGTAAATTTAGATTTTAAACATTAAGGTACATTTTTCTCAGAAACCAATAATTCTACCAGGCTGAAATTTTTACCAGTTAATTATCTTGTATAGCCACATATACCGATATTTTTATGACTTCCTCAGGTGCTCCAAAAGTTAGTAATACGCAAAACACGTAGAAAACAATTTTTAAAAAGTTTATGTTATTCGTAATTTAAAAAAAATTGATATGGTCCAAAGATAAATTCAAACAATCTCAGTAGCTCGAGAAGAAAACCGACAGATTGTATAGTGTGTAAAGTTCCATTTCCCTATTTTAACCAATCCTATGAAAAATGTGCCCAAGAATAGAAAATTTAACATTGGCGAGATACAAAGTACAGTCTCCTCTTAATACGGTGTATCATTAGATTATATTCCGGTACATAAAAAAGTCCACACAAAAGTGTTAAAATGTCCGTTTGCTGTGAAACAGAAGACTACAGTAATGATCTTCTCACAAACAAGGACGAGGCTTCCGCCTGTTCCGACTCACAACAGCGAAAAACTATTGAATTATTGCCATCTCTTGCGTGGCTTCCCAACATCTCTTCTCCCCCTGGTCTGTATTACATAAAACTGAGGAGGACACTTCCCTCAGGCATTGTCTCTATGTGCTCTCTTCTTCGAATTCGATATTATGTAATCTTCCCATTCACGTTGTAAACATCCAGTTCAGTTCTTTTGTCCTCATTTCTTAATTGGTCGCTTCGACTGCAACCCTTCGTTCTTCGCAGGAATTGCATATCTGCCGCCTGTACTCTACTCTCCTGTGGTCTGGTACTAATCCACGACTCGCACACTCACACAATAAATTCTAAAAAAATTTTATAGTAACGAAAACAACTGCTGTCTTGAATAAAAACATAGTAGGCCTACATTTAAAAAGTAAGTCATGTATCACATACAACATTTGGGATGTTATCCTGTATGCGAGTAAGCTGTTTAACAACTGATTTCGGAAAACAAAGTTCCTCAGTTCAAAGGTAGTTACTTTTATACGGATTAGAATACTATACAGTGATTATCGGTGTACTTTGATCGTATGGGTTCAATTAACCACACTTCTCAGGGATGGTCGGTCTGAGTTTGTATAAGACTACACCTCATTCACATGTCATACATATTATCCTTATCTCATTGGGTCAAGGGGTTGCTTATTGTTCGTAAATTGAAGAGAATGCAACAAACATACATTAGAGATAAAAAAAGTACAAATTAACATTGCTTGCTTACATCATAGTTTGAAATTTTTAAACTCTTTAAAACGAATACAGTTTCTTAATCCATTATACCTTACTGAGGTGCCCATGACGGACAGGTGGAGTGTCAAATTATTTACACTCAATCTGTTCGTTGCAGGGCTAAAATAAATAGTTCTGTTTCTTAACACATGGTCAGCCAATTAAATGACTGAATCATTTAAGAACAGAAGAGGTAGAGGTGCAAAAGACACTAATCAGAGTTAGCTCCTCTGAAAGTAATGAATTTCATTATACAGCCAGACCCTGTGGTGAATGAAGTGAAGGTGTCGTTTGCAGAGTGGAAAATATGTGTTTTTCAGAGGGCCCGGCATGCTGATAAGCGTACTTTTCTACTCAGTGAGGAAGGCAACGGTAAACCACCTCACTCCTCGTTTTACTTAGTAAAACCTCTACAGGTTCAAACCAGCCTTTTGGCTGATGACCTAAACAACAACCTTACTGAGCTAATTCCAAACAGTAGACGCAACGTAAAAAAATAAAAAATTTAACGTAAACCTAATGTTAATTAAAAATATAATTCAATTAATAAACGTAATAAAATGTACAAATAAGTAACTAAAATAATGTGCACATTATTAAGTAATTATATCACTTTAATCGACTCTAATAATTGCACATAGTCGTCATGTGGATAACTGTAATTTTATTAGATTAAATAAATATAATTAAAGCAATAAATTAATATAAACCTAATAATAAATAATAGGTAAAATAACATAATTACTTGTACAATTAAATAAATTGGCAAACAAATTTAAATTACATTCCTAATACACACACTCGAAAACTACATATAATCTTAATAATAAATTATGTCATCCACATAACTAATATTTATTATTTTAAAATTAAATGGAAAATTATTTTATGCATATTCATAATCTTAGAGTAATAAAATAATCTACATGAATTAATAAATTAAAAATCTAGGTTTTAAATATTACAGTATTTTATTACCGAAGTTAATTGCATTAATATATGTGCAGTAGTAATATTCCATTAGAAAACTAATAAGTTAAACTTCAGTTGCCTTATTTTATATGACACCGTTTTAATTCTATTCTGATAATATTATATCATGTAATAGACCAATCAACTTGTCTTTTTGTACACGTATATAAACTTCATTTTCCTTTGCGGAGGAAGATCAATCTATAAAGTATATTTAACAAGCTGTATTCATTTTTCCCCATAACAGGCAGATGGAGTGTTAAATTATTGCACCCCATCTGCTAGTTCCAGAGCTACAAAAAATAGTCCTGTTTCTTATCACATGGTCAGCCAATTTATGACTGAAGTATTTAAGATCAGAAGAGGGCAAGATGTAAAAGACACTAGTCAGAGTTATATCCTCTGAGAGTAATGAATTTCATTATATACCCACACCCTGTGATGAATGAAGTGAAAGTGTCATTTGTAGTGTGGAAAGAAGATGCTTTTCGGAGAGCCGGGCATGCTGATAAGCATACTTTTCGATAAATGTAATGGTAAACCACCTCACTCATCGTTTTACTTAGTAAAGCTTCTAGAGGTTCAAAACAGCCTTAGCTGATGACCTTAACAACAACAACAACATAATTTTTTTATGCAAAAATCGGATGTAACATTATTTTTTTTATCCGTCCCGTATATAATTTTCAAAAATTTAAGGAAAGGAAAGAGTAAGGGATCCGATACAGATTGCAGGGCAGTATACTGTGCCGTAACATGGCTTACCGTGTAATAAGGTCAGCCAATTATATGACTGACGCATACAAGGACAGAAGAGGTAGAGGTGTAAAAGACACTAATCAAGAGTTATCTCCTCAGAGATTAATGAAATATTCTTTTCTTAAATAGTTCAGTCATATAATTGGCTGACCATGTGATAAGAAACAAAACTATTTTTTGAACCCATGGAGATCAAGGTCAAATAAATTAACACTTCACCTGCCTGTTATGGGTTGCTTATTGTTATAAATTGAACAGATTGCAACGTACATACATTAACGATAATTAAAATCTTAAATCAAATCCAATTCAAATTAAATTGTTTCTTAATTTTTTTACAGGGGTATTTTTCCAGAAAATTACTTCTTAACCTTTAATTATTTGATAACGATTTGAAACTCAAACTCCACTATGACGGTTTCATCCAAATTAAAAAAAAATCAGGAGGCGCAGGACTGACCAACAGAAGTGACTAAATCATTAATTAATTAAATTAACAAATAAAATAAAATTTTGTTTGTAAATTAATTAATCGTAATTGTTGATAGTCAAGCGTGACGTGACGACAAACCAAAGATTTCCTCCGTGCAAAAAGCACAGTCTTGGCGAGCCAAATAAAGTACTTTAATAATATAACAAAAATTTGAGAAAAAAACAAATTTAAAAGATACATTTTAAAAAATTGTGTAAAAATTACCAATATCAATAAAAAAATAATATATATCTATAATATTTATTTTGGATAGAATTATTTAAACTGATAACAACCAACGACAATATTCTACGAGAGGATGAAAAGTACCATTATTAAAATTCTAGTGATTTTAATCATTTATATTTTAGTAAATCTCAGTTTTCTATTATTATAGATAAGTGTAGCTCTTTCTATTATTTTTATATTAACAGAGTATAAAATACAGTAATTAATTTTAAAGATATTTACGATATGAAATTTTAGTTAATTTCTTTATTTTAATAGGTTTTATGGATTGATATAGTAAAATAGTTTTCAGCTTATATACAATATTACAACAGTTATTTATGTGAGATAATTTGATGTAGGCTGCACCAGAAATATATACTTAAGGTGTAGAGAATTATAGCGGTTTCTTTAACTGTTAGGGGACCTCCTGCTGTCCTCTATTAACCCTCAAGATAAGGGTCAAAACATTATATACTGATCTAGTACAACGTAAAAGCCTAACCAGAGAAAGGTTGGATATTCACTGACGTCTATTAAGTCTCCACAGATCTATTTTGTGGTTTATGAGATTCTATCACAGGTGGTGATGAATTTAATAGCACAGTAAAATAATATAACATTATTATTATGGCTAGTGTGGTTGTTGGTATATAAATTTTCTAATAATTAGGCTAACCCGGATCTATAAAAATAGATGAAACAAAAATGTTTAGAATATGATATGAACTTTAACAACCGTACAGACAATTTAAATTTATTATTCAAACGTATCCAACAGAACACTGCACGATGACCTACGCGTCCCTTACGTTAACGACACATTTCTAAAATTATACCGTAGGTTCAGAGAAAAACTTCAAAATCATAATAATCCCTTAACATGCAACATGAATTCTCAAGACCTACCAGGAGTACCACAAAGACGACTGAAACGCCGATGGAGTAGAGACATGACACACTAACACGACTTTAATAGTGATTACGAGTACAAAAATATGAAATT
The DNA here is from genome assembly GCA_035578175.1 of Catonia carolina. Classification (NCBI taxonomy): domain Eukaryota; kingdom Metazoa; phylum Arthropoda; class Insecta; order Hemiptera; family Achilidae; genus Catonia; species Catonia carolina. The sequence goes on along the minus strand of JAQMRL010000001.1, from coordinate 247,662,632 downwards.
AAAATTTAACACATTTTTATCTGGAGAGCTACCACTGGGTGGTGTCCTCCTCAAAGCCATTAACGCGGTTTTTTTTGTAATTGACACAAGATGTAAACCTTTTTGCTGGTTGTATCTTTACAGTTGCAAAATAAAACAAAATGAAAAAAAGTCATGTAAATGAAGAAAATCTTACTGTGAAAGAACGCTGAGAATGTGAACAGGTAATAGAGCTTCCAAAAAAAAACATTCGTAACCCTTTATAGGTCTTTGGTAAGTATACTTACCACTTGCAAACAGGTCGAGTTTATTTAAGAATAAGCTATGCAGTAGAACCTTATTGGAATTTTATGGTGTTATAGCTGTTTTCTGGTAAGTAGGCTATCCACATATTGAAATTAGCGTGCAGCGATCACTTGTTTCCTGAGTTGTACGAATGTAGTAAAGATTCATACCAGCGTACTCTACCATGTTGTTTTGTTTTTTATTTTGTACTGTGCTTAGAAAATTCAAGTTGTTTACGGAAAAGCTAGCATTCATGCTAACATAATGAATGACATAAGTTAAGATGACTTATACTACAATTTTTTTTATATAGTACAACAAGTTGTTTTAATAAGCATTCTTACCACTAAACGTTATGTGATTACAATTTCAATTAACGTTCCTTCATGAGTATACTGACCAGGACTTAACATGGAAAGAAAGAAATATCTTACTGTTCTGGCAATAGAAATACATTTTTCAAGTCCCTGTACAGCAAACTTTAATATTTTACAACACATATATTTTTCTCCGTAGTACTGCCCTATAAAGGGTTAACGAGGTCTAAAACTCGCTCTGACCGAGAAAACTTTGAAAACCGAGAAAAGTTTGCCTAAAAGAAGCAGGTGTAGCGTTTAATTCTTTACATTCGATCAGCTAGTACCAGGGCTACAAAAAATAATTCTTTTTCTTATCACATAGTCAGCCAATTACATGACTGAAGCATTTAAGAACAGAAGAGGGAGAGGTATAAAAAAATTAGACAGAGTTATCTCCACTAAAAGTAATGAATTTCACTATGCAGCCAGACCCTGTGGTGAATGAAGTGAAGGTGTCCTTTGCAGGGTGAAAAATCTATGCTTTTCAGAAGATTGGCATACTTTTCCACTCAGTGAGGAAGCAAATGGTAAACCACCTCACTCCTGGTTTACCTTAAAAAGGCCCCTAAAGGTTCAAACCTAGGATCTAGATCACTATGCTTCGCCTTCATCTGCAGTCTCTAGTTTGTTAAGCTATAGTGTATTTACACCTCTCCCTCTTCTGCTCTTAAATTCTTCCGTCATATAATTGGCTGACAATGTGATAAGAAACAGAACTATTTTTGCAGCCCTGGAACTACCAGATCGAGTAGAAATAATTCAACACTCCACCTGCCAGTTGTGAGCAGCAAAGCACTAAAGAAAATGAAAAAGAAAATTATGTAATAGTAAACCAACATTAAAGTTCCCTTTTTTAACTGTTGACAAAATTTCGACTTAATTTTTTTTTTAATTTTTATACTACTTTTAACTTTAGTATATTGTGTTTCTTGGTAGTTAAAACTATAATTATACAGTAATTATATACCAAGCTGTCAATATAAAGAAAGCATTTTTAATTATGCTCTTAGGTATAATTATAAACCGTTCTGTCCACAACATTAATTTTTACTCAATAAATAACAATCTTATCTCCATATCAGGAGTCATATTTTCTTTTGTTTCTTTCGGTCAAACCTAGAACACTAATACTATTCAACCTAAAAAAAAGAACTAATAACAATGAATAACTATGTTTAAAAATGTCAAATACGACTCCGCCCATACAACAAACTGTTCTACATTTTGAAAAGTCTAAGGAATTCGGCTGCTTAGTCATCCACATACGTTTGAAAAGAATGTGATAAAACCTTTATGAAAATATTTCTAAGGTTACCAATAAAGTAAGCGAAGATAAAATTTATAAAATAATTTTAGGAACAAATAAAATTACTATTTTGAAACTGAATTTTTCACAATATCGATAATGTACCCGTCCATTACTTAATAATCGTATTCGTTTTCTTATTTTTTGAAAGCTATATTTATTTTTAAATTATCTTTCAAAAAACCTGTAGGGAAAAAGTAGCAGACGATTGTTTTCATGTCGAGTTTTCCAAATTGAATTTTCACCGGAAATGCACGTTTTCAGGCCCACTGAACCCAAAAAAAATGTTTTTAACTATTGGTCTGTGTGTGAAAAATATCTCAAGAATAGAATAGTGTAAAAAATTTTATTGAAGCTGCAGAAAATTTAGAAACTTACAATTTTTAAATCAAACCTTTTTTCACAGCGCTTAGGTTACAGTCAACTAGTGATTATCTGTATTTTTCTCATCAAAATCAGTAAAACAGGGATATTTTAAGATTGCGGCCGCTTATTGTTCAGTTTACGACAATATTGTACATAATTATAGTTATAGAAAATAAAAATATTTACAACTTTTATTTCAAGCATATTTTCTACAAATCCTAGTTTAGCGTCATTCAGTGATCTTTCGTATGTTTAAGTCCTACAGAAGTTGATTTTCATAACTTCATTCAATCATAACAAAAATTAAATTATGTTCTTCATTTGACATTGTGTACTCATGACTAAACATAAATTATATTTAGCATTATTTACACTGGCAAAAGACAGTAGTGTGAATGTTTCACACCAGATTTTTTTTATTTAAAGTACTTTACTTTTTGTGAAATACCTACAGATTTTTTCGCTTTACGCAACTTTGAACCTGATTAAGATACCTTTTTTTGTAACTTTTGAGATTTCATACATTCCCTAGCATCCATTATCTCCTAAATGCAGTAATACATTTTCTAAGGCGGTCTATTCAACTTCCAAAGACCAAAATAAAAGTTCTTTAAGGTCATTTCAAAGCTCTCATTCAATTATACTAAATTGTTTCTCTATTAATCTAAAATGGCGTCTTAAAACCGTATTCATAGCTAAAGTTTTTATTTAAAAAAAAAATTATTCACTCCGTCAATGAAACAATAATAATTACAATGTTGTATAAAAGCTCAAAATATCTCATCAGTGACAAAAAATATAAGAAATAAACAACGAAGAGCATACTGATTTTTAAGTCGAGTATATTAATTTTGTACTTTCTTTTTTTTGTAAAAACAACATAAAAACAATTCCTTCATAAAAAAATACAAAAACAAATGAAGGATTTTAATAAAATATGAAGACACCATATCATTATCAGAATGGACATGTCAAGTAATTTAAAACCATGATTACTTCATCAGAAACCTAACCTTTCATGTGATTTAAAAACATTTAATTTTCTAAGGTTATAATTATAGTTACCGATACAGATCAAAACTGAGACAGGGGCTGTCAAGTGAAGCCGGTCAAGCACAAGGTTAACAAATATACCTTAGGGTGGAGAATTACTGAACTAAGAAATTGTTGACTGAGTGCATAATCATGGAGAGAAAAGTGTAGAACTTAACTACTACATGTTTTGGGAGCCTGTGACACCAAATTTTTGACATCTATCCTGAACTTTAGCATAACGATTTAGGCTCTTTTCCAAGGTCGTTATTAAGGGATTGGCGCGTTACAAAAAATAGTAAAATGCTCAATTATTTACAAAGTCGAAATTTTCTATTAAAAACATTTTGTAGATGGAGATGAAATTTTAAACCTGTAACCTATAGATTTTCATTGAAAATCTACAGGACATAAATGTTAATATAAACCAAGTTCTAATTTAAAAAACGAGAATGAGAGAAATTCTAAAGACAGAAAGAAAAATCCTTAAGACTTGCATGAACAAAAATCGGAAACTCAACTACATCTGGATCTTAATGTCTAATTCTGGACTCTTACCATGAAATCGAGCCAATTACTGACATCATGCGGAAGAAACAAATTTTTTTCTTCGGGCATTTACTTAGAATACCGGACAACTAAACAATTCATTTCTATAATTAACTCGTGGGAAAAATCCTCCAAGGTGGTTGATCGAAATAAAGCAAGATATGCAAGAACATAACATTGCAGAACAAGATCTTTTAGAAAAATCTGAACAGCTTAAAGATAAAAACACAAGATTCGTCGAAAAACTCGAGCTCCGGCGTCAATGATTTGTACAGACAAAATCAGACAGACCAGATCCCAAAATATGAACAATTACTGGGAAAAACCTATGAATCTTAAACCAAACCAAGAAGGATTTCTAAATTTGATATAAATGGTCCAATGAGGCCCTAAAAGCAAAAAAAAACCAAGTAAAACCAAGCTCAGAAGAAAATTGTACGTATTGGTAATTTCTGTGGAGATTTAGAAAACCACTTAAGTGAAACAGCAGCTTTTAGAAGATGGAAGAAAGTCCAAATCAGAAAAGATACCGGTAAGAAAGGAGATTAAGAGAAGTAAAAACACCAATAAAAAGAACAGGACTTTCTGAAGATACAGAAAGGAAATCCGATAAAAAAACGCTTATTGAAGAGAAAATAATGTGGGAAATATGGATAAGTCAATGTTGTTACCTAGAAGTTCAATGCGACTTAATTCTGTACAAGAAAAAATCAAGAAAACTATTTCAGCGACACCCAAGACGTGAGCTGTTATCGCAACTGAACGTCCCAATCCAAACAAGATTCTTGTAAGATTTAAAAAATTCAAACATCGCTAACTATTTCCAGTTATAGTTACAGATTCTGCAACATAAAGAATTATGTTAACTGATAAGGAAAGAAAGGAAAACTGATAACATTCTTGTGGTTTTTTTCTATAATTACATTCTTTCTTACTAATAACAACTGGTAAATGTATTGATTTTGTTACTAAAGTAGTTTATCATTTAAAAAGAATTTAGACAACACATTTACCAAGAGAAAGAATATTTATCTGTCTTAAAATACTCGTTACAGAGGTAACTTAACTATCGCGGGTATCAGTAACGGCCCTTAATGTATAAATAATACTGAGTGAGAACAAGTAATATCGTTTTAAAGTAAACCAAAAAGATACGGCGACGAAGAAACGTACAGTTGCACTATTATAAAATAATTACATGTTGAATAATGTAACCTCACACCTTTTACAAAAGGGTAACTTTAACTACAGGTTACATATGGCCTAGGCTAGTTGGAATTTAAATCTTTAGTAACTTTCGGTAAAGGAACCTGAATAAATGTAACTTCCTCTTCTTCTTTTTATAAATAATAATTAAGATAACTACAACTACAGTACGTTTTTTTTGGCTTCAACTTTATTTTTATTTACAACTGTACAATTTTTTAAAGCACAACTAGTAAATGAGATGGAATGAATGAGGAATGGCGGGAATGTGACATGAATGGGAATCGATCCAGTGACCGATTTTGGCGTGAAATTTTGGAAGGAATGTGGTGCCAATATTTTTCAATGATAATTATTTATAAACTATAATGATGATTTTTTTTCTTTATATAAAATGATTTTTTTGTTTTCATGAAATGATACAGGTATGACAAGTTAAATTAAAATGTTTTTTTATGGTGGTCGGAGAAGATCCCTATTCCACCTTCGTTTCAGTCGTCTGTTAACAGGGAGATTGTTAGTTGAAAGAGATTAGACATTTGGATTTATGTGGTCAATAGTCTGAGTGTAATGAGTTGTATGTTGCGTTTACAATGTCTCGAACCGTTGGTATGTTCAGGTCTTTGTGAAGGGTATGATTGGTTACGTAAAAAGGTACGTTTGTTATTGCTCTAAGTGCTTTTGACTGGTGTCTTTGAAGAATATTCAATGTTGTATTGTGACAGGCTCCAAAAATTGGTCCCCCATTTAGCCGAATTGGTCGTACTAGGGATTTATAGTGATTTTATGGTTAAGAACCGTAATTTGTTTTTTTACTAAAATCATTTTAATTTTTGTAAGAATTCTTTTGCATATTATGAAAATTAAAATGAGAACAAGGTATGAACGGAGAAAAGATAAAAAATTCTGAGATTGGACTCCAAAAAGAACTTCCATAATAATTGTGTGACGTTTATTATAAACAAAAAATTCACTGCGACATGCTCTGTATTTGTGTTCTTTATAGAAAACTTGATTAAGACATTTTTAATTCCTTGTTTTAATTTAGGTCATCAGCCAAAAGGTATGTTATCAGCATGCCAAACCTTCCAAAAAGCATCTACTTTCCACCCTGCAAATGACTAATTCACGTCATTTACCACAGGGTCTGGCTGTATAATGAAAATCATTACTCTCAGAAGAGATACCACTTCTAGTGACTTTTACACTTCTACCTCTACTGTTCTTAAATGCTTCAGTCATATAATTGGTTGATTATGTGATAAGAAACAGAAATTTTTTTCTTAGCTTGAAACTAGCAGATCAGTGAAAATTATTTAACACCACCTTCCTGTTATGGGCAGATTCAGAAAATATAAACACAAAAATAGCTTTTCATGTATTATTATAATAATTTAAAATATTAAAACAATCCCTAAACATTGAATACGGTACTTAAAAAATCCTTTTGAACGTAAAAATTATCAATAAATAATAAAATTTAGATATGTAAGTTTTCTATAATCACTTATGTTCAAATAGCTGCACTGAACGAAAATATATTTTCTAGATTTCCTATAAATAACAGTTATGTAAAACTTCAGAGGAAAAACATTCAGAAAATGAATCAGTCACACCAAAATTTACATCGAGTGTAACTTGTTTTTTCCATCGAGTTTTTAAAATTATGTTACGCATCTGTAAAGTTCAAGGAACTCTAATTTAATTTTAAATGATTTACTAATTTAAGTTGCAATATTAAAGATTACAAATATTTGCTAAATTGTATAACTACACATAAAAATTGTAAAACAAATAAACTTTAAATTTATTTACCTAACAATATACCAATTAAATAACGGTTTTGCCGGCCTCATTGGCGTAGTTGGTAACTCACTCGCCTCTCATCATGCGCTCTTGGGTTCGATTCCCACTCAGGCACGGCATATTTTCTTACGTTACAAAAAAAATCATTTCATCCTTCACAGTTACTACCCAACGACGTCGCTAATTACCACTGTAGTTGATGCGACGTTAAATAAACAAAGAAAAAAATAACAGTTTTATTATTACTTATAATAGATTTAATTAAATAATATAAAAGTGTGTCTATTGCTTACGATTTTTTAAAAATCACCTCATTAACTAAATTTTTTATTCTCTACAAGATAGAGTAAGGCGCCATTTCAGTTTAAATTCTTGGGAAGGCTGTGCTCTTGTGAAAAAAAATTGTTTTAGGATTGTGACCTTAATATGAATTTTACGGCAAAATGTATAAATTAAAGTCGTAGAAAATTAATAATCCACAACTTTTTTTCAAACAGTTTTTTCTACAACACTTATTTTAATAGTCAATTAGTGATTTTCTGTATTTTGCTCATCAAAATCGGTAATTAAGTTGAAATTTTTTTTACCACAAAAGTGTATATAATCAAAATTAAAGGACATTAAAGAAACCTACAAATTCAATTCAAGCAATTTTCTCTACACAGCCTTGTTTACCGTCAATTACTAATTTCCGGTATTTTTTAAGTTCTACAGAGGTTGATTTTTATTCGCTCGTGATTAAACAAACAAGTTATATTGTTCATTATCTACATTGGTAGAAGAAAGTGGTGTGAATGTTTCACATCAAATCTTTTTTTAAATAAATTAATATAAGCAAGTTAAACGTCAAAAGTTTACTCCTAATTCTATACATAATCAAAAAACTTGGGTTAGTTTTTTTTAAACTTAACTTACTTTTTTAAAAACTATAATTTATTATTTAAAGAAACCGTGGTTGGAGATATTTCTAGAACATTTCAAAATTAAACCAAATATATTTTTATTAAGATATAAAAACCAAACATCATAATTCACAAATAGATTACATTGAAGATTAAATTTTACAAGTTATTTTGTTATTAAAGCACAGAAACACAATAGAAGAAAATGAAATATTTAAAATCAGATAAAAAAACATGATTTGAAAACTATATAAGGTTTTGTAAGTTATAAATTTATATTTAACAAGTAGATCTACACGTGAGAAGGTGTGTCTTCCTATATTATTTAAAAGTCACAATTAGGGTTAACACGATTTTAAGGATAAAGAGAGGATTTAAGACATGGTTAAGTAATCATTGAATAAAATAGGAATAGAATACAATACAATAACTAGATAGGTGAAGGGAAACTGGTTGGTAAATCCTGAATAAGTACTGTAAATAAATAAATAAAAACGAAATAAATAAAATTGATAAATAAAATAAACAACTTGGAACGGTTAACCACATTATAATAGACAAGACTAGACTAGACGAGTTTTTTGTTACCTATTTTATTTTTGTTTTCACACCTCTTTTAAATTTTATTATTCCCTTATTTTCATTTGATTTCATTATATTGTGTATAAACATGGTCACATTTAATTTTGTGTGAGCTGGTACGGTATTTTCTTCCTTATACTTCCAATATAATAGATTAGGTAGTCTAGTAAAGGTCACGTAATCAGTATCTTTTTAAAAAATACACTTGAATTTTTAATGATGTGTTAATAATGATAAGTAACACTAATGGTAATGATAGCAATACGACTGCACTTGGGAAAACGACGGGAAAATTAGCAGTAGACTCTTTTCAAACAAGAAAAGTATCCAACTACACTGTTTATCATTTTTAGAAGCCTATTATTTTTTTCATTTAAAATATGTTTTTACGTAAAAATCATGTTAAAAAATAAATCAGTTCGAATTATCCTAAACTTAGGATTGGGGAAGTTGTTAAGGTCATCCGCCGAAAAGCCGGTTTGAACCTATGGATAGTTAACTAAGTAAAATGAGAAGTGGAGTGGTTTACCCATGCCTTACTCACTAAGTGAAAAAGTATACTAATCAACATGCCAGACCTTCTGAAAAGCATCTACTTTCCACCCTGCAAATGATACCCATTATTCACCACATCGTCTGGCTGTATAATAAAATTCATTTGGTTGTATAATAAAATTCATTTGGTTGTATAATAAAATTCTCTCGGAGGAAATAACTCTGATTAGTGTCTTTTACACATCTACCTCTTCATTTCTTAAATAGTTCAGTGATATAATTGGCTAACTATTAGATAAGAAACGAAACTATTATTTTGTAGTCAGGATAAAATGATTAGTCTACATGAACAGTTACAAAAATAATTACTAGACATAAAAACTGTATGATAAGTAATGTAAAACAAAATACTATTTAATAGAATTTAAATGTCCTTAATCGCGACACAAAACTGTTTGAACAAAAACTTACAAAGGCAGAAAATATGAGGAGGGTGGTGGTTTACGATTTCCTTCCTCACTGAGTGGAAAACTATGCTTTTCAGCATCTTAGGCCCTCTGAAAAGCATCTACTTTCCACCCTGCATACGACACCTTCACTTTATTTACCACAGGATCTGGCTGTACAGTGATGAAATTCAGAACTCTCAAAGGAGATAATTCTGACCAGTGTCTTTTACACATTTACTTTTTTATTCTTAAATTTTTCTGTTTTTAGCAAAGGTGGTTTTGTGTATATAAATTTAATATAGTAAAGTATACACTTACTTATTTATACTTTTTATTACGGGTTAAACAGTTCAAGGTAATAAAGGTTTTTATAGGTTAACCGTTAGGGTTTCAGACCTTACATTCATGTACAAAACACACTCCAGTAATTAAGCAGTTAAACCAACACAAATTTAAAGGTTCTAATCAGAGAGAAATAAAACGAACCAAACAAAAATTTTAATTTTACAAACTTCTAAACTCGTACAAATAAAGATAAAACACAACTCCACATTTTTTTACAACAATGTTTTCAAACCTTTATTAATTGCTCAGAATCATATAATACGCATTATATTAGGTAAAAATAAACATCATAAATCATTCCCTTCATTTAAATCCCTCAGATTATTACCTCTACAGCATCTGTACTTTCATAAATTACTTACTAATTACTATTAAAGTTATTCTCAGGATATTATCCACCGTATCACTTTTACTAGGACTATACATAATGCGGATATGGTAATACCACCAAGGCCAACGATTGAGTTATTTAAACGGTTTTATTTGTATTTGGGACCTAAAACCTTCAACTGCGTACCAAAGGATTTAGAAAATACTAAAAATTTTAAACGCTTTTCCACATTTATAATCGAGTGGCTGTTGACGGTTAAGGATACAGAGACATTTTTTGATGATAGTTTATTTCATTTTCTTTATTTACTATCAATTTTTTTTTAATATGTGCAAGACACGTAATTGGTATTTATTTTACAGGCTAGTTAAATTTGATTAGTCATCCGCTTCTGCTTTGCGGTTAAAGATTGTCGTAATTTGTATTATTTCTCACTTTATCTCTTTGTATTTTTATATATATTTTTGTTAATATTGTCTATATGTTGCTACACCTTTGACAAAGTTTTATCATGCTTGATATCCTCCATCACATTTTTTGGAACAGGATACCTACTGTCTGTCTGTAACTTGATGGCCTCCGGCAGGGGGACCAATATGTGGACTGTAAAACCATTTCAGAAAACATACACCTAATTTTTTTTAAGTAAATGAAACTTGTCGGAAATGACGTATTTTCATAAAAGAAAGTATTTCGCATATTTTTGTTCTATAAAATTATTTCGAAAAACACACGCTTAATGATATAATGTATATAATTTAGTAAAAATTTTGATTTTGAAGAAAAAACCGTATTGTTTTAAATATATCGTCATTGTTCAACAACTATTTGACGGATTAACATAATTTTATGTGACTGGTTTGTTCTGTAATAATTATGGAAAACGATGATAGAATAAAATTTAGTAGAAAATCATTGCTTTATAAGTTACGAGAACAGTTTTTTCTTCAAAAACAAAACTTTTACTACATTTTACATAATCTAATTTTAAGCACGTTCCTCGAAATCATTTTATAGAACAAAAGCATTGAAATACTTTGTTTTTTTAAAAATACGTCATTTCCGACAAGTTTTAGTTACTTAAAAAAATAGAAATATTTTCTGAAATGGTTTTACAATCCGCATATTGCTCCTCTCTCTGCCGGAGGCAATCAAGTTATAGACAGGCAGTAGTTCCACATTTTATACGAAATTCATATTTTGTTAATTTAATTTAGTTTCATTGTTATACTGATTTGTGTATTTTTGCCTTAATGTTGTAGGCTATTATAATATGTGGAATAAAAATTATTATTATTATTAAAATTATTATTATTATTATTATTATTATTATTATTATTATTATTATTATTTGATATGAGAATGGTTTTTGCTAACATCAAAAGAAGATCTTTAAAAAATACTAATAATTCTCAGATTTGTTTTAGCAACAAACAACAAACTTCAAGCATATTAGTCGACCTTGCCTCATGACATGTACGCAGAACTCATAAACTGATAGTTTAATTTAATTCCGCAATTACATACAATAATAAAAGTCGGCACGTCAACTTATAACAAGAAAATATAAAAACTCTTCCTAAGGGAACGTAAAAATAAATTATATTAAGAAAAAACAACAAATAAACTGAACTAGAAAAATGAATCTTGACATGTAAACGTTTATAAAGCGAAACGAATTCAGTAAAACTAGTAATTTATAACAATAAAAATCACTTAAGGAACTTTTTCAAAACCTAAAATAAAATTAATAAAAAAATTAAAGAAAACATGGCTTGAGGAATTTTATTATTATCGTAATAAACTACATATTATTATTTTTTAAGTAATAAGAAAAATAAATTCAAGGTTTTATTAAATTATATCCAAGATTTTTCATAAATATTATTATCGTATTTTTTAGGTAAGTTTTAGCCAAAGGTGTAAATTTTTTTTATATATACAGCGTATTTGAATATATTGAATTTGTGTAATTTATATTTATACATGGACAGTTTGGTATTTATGTATAGCTATATTTTCGCCACAAACTCGAAACCACCTAAAAAGAAATAATAAGATTCATACAGGCCGCCTCCATGGCAAATTAGTTAGCGCGCTAGCCTACAAAGCGGAAGGTCCCGCGTTTGATTCTCGGCTAGGGTCTAGAAATTTTAACACATTAAAACCCACTGTTACAGTAGCAAAAGCCAGTCGTTGCTAATGACCAAGCTTACAGATTCTATATTTATTGCTTACTGTTGATGCAACAAACTAAAAATATGGGTTATCAAAAAATCCCTTGAAACTACAAGGATGTTTACGGCATAACTTTATTTGAATCTTTAAAATTTTTAAAATATATGAACTAAATTTTTAGATAGATCGATTTAGCTATTGTACTTCTTTTAGCGTTTAAGGTGTCAGTACAAACTATATGCCGTTTCAGTTCGAAAAATCCCCATAAGATATGCATGTTATTAACTCTTTTTGTTACTTTATTTAAAATAAATTACAAAACAATAACAATACTAAAACTGAAGTTGGATGTAGTAAAAAGGCTACGTAGGTACCTAAGAATTAGTTACTAGAAACTAACAGAATTAATTTACAATAATAGAGACAGTAAACAAGGTTTTAACAAAAATATTTAAAATTGTAATCTATACATTAATAGAATTAAAACTAGATAAGTTTTTGTAACATATGAACTTCTTTTTGTCTAATTTTTATTACGGTACTGTACAATGAGCTGCACAATTTCCGTATAAATTATATATTTAATTAAACGGATGGTGGGAATTTTACTTTCAGGAAAAGAGGTACCCACTAATACGTACATTCTCCGTTTAGAATTATGGGTGTTGTCCGTTATTCAGACCAAGAGGTTTTTACTCCATTTTTGCTTTAGATAGCCAGGAAGTTCGTTGTATAGGTCATAGGCTAGTTGGTTGGAATGGTTAGCTAGCCGGTAGTGAAATTTACTATAAAAGGACACGGTTAGTTCCTTTAGTGTGGGAATATTTATATCATCGAGGAGGGTTTTATTGCTTACAAAAAATAGAGAAAGGAGACAAAGATACATGTTTATCATGCTATCCTGGAGAGTGTGTGTGTGTACCTATGCTGCGGAAGTTTGGGTATTGACAAAGAGACAGAAGGATCGCCTAAAAGCGGTGGAGATGGATTTCTGGAGGCGGAGCTGTGGTTTGCCGCGGATCGATCGAATTCCGAATTCTGAAATTAGGAGAAGAATCGGCGTTCAAGGAAATGCCGTGGATACCATATACGGGAAACAATTAAAATGGTTTGGCCATTTGAAGAGGGTGGAGGATGGTAGGTGGCCAAAGAGAGTATGGGAGTGGACGCCAGCCGGTAGTAGGAGGGATAGGCCGGAAGTGATATGGTTGGATGAGGCAATGTCTTTGCGCCGGCTCTCCGACTGGCGAGACAGGGAGAGGTAGTGCCTAGGAAGCGAGATACGGCTGGGGCTGTAAATCTTTGCATGACTATATATATACAAAATAGAGTGCCAGAATGAAGTCTTCAAAATTTTGACTGAAAGGCCTGAATCGACTTTAGGTTACACTTTGCTACTGTTCCAAAGAGCTGAAACAACATAAGTCCAGAAACTTTTTGAAAATTATTTATAAGTCTAAAACATATTATCTTTTAATACGTATGGTTACTTAACTATTACCCAAAAGGTTTACTATTAAACTGTTTTGATAAGAATTTAAACAACGTTGATACATGATTGTACTGAACCTGTTTTTATTTACTTAAAATGAGTAAATTTTAAAATACCAAGGTTGTCGTACACCCCATCCTAACCCTCATTACGAACATAATAAAGCGTAACCATTTACTCACCTAGTCGCAGCCGGGTACCGCAGCTAGTTAATAATATTATAATAATTACAAACTAATAAGAACTGAAACATTTTAAACTGAACCAAATAAAACGTTGTTAAGTTGCCAGAATTTTTCAACCTGCTATATTTAACGACGACAGTTTATACCCGGTTATTTTTCTGAGATGAATACCATATTGTTATCAATCTATCAAAGTTATATTCTCAACAGAGAATACAATACAAGAAGGAGAAGTCGAAAGCTTTTTGATAGTTGAATCGAAATCTATTCCCGCCGCTGTCATTCATAAACATCCCGCTGGGTTTAACATAGGTGATGTGACAATCAATAACATACAATGCTAAAACAAGTGCACTAACATTTGAACTTGGGTTTAACTGTTATAGCTAAATTTAAAAGATCTAATTTAGATTATTTATCAAAAGAATGAGCATTTCATTTTATGTGTTACATATCAAGCATATCTTTAACAGTTGAAAACCTACCAAAAATGTAGCGGATCTCAAAGAAATTTAAGAAATATGTAATTAAAGCTGTTTTCTAAAATCAAAGGTTTTTTACTTCCAATAAATTTCAAAATTAATAGTTCATCCATCTGTTCCACGTATATGTTTAATAGACTGAGGTTCTCTAATATTTCGTTTTTCCTTAAGTCCTTCATCTTCTACTATATAAAAATTTAATATATGACTATCAAAATATAATACAAACATGTTGTTTGTTTAGGTCATCAGTCAAAAGGCTGGTTTGAACCTGTAGAGGTTTTACTAAGTAAATCGAGGAGTGAGGTTGTTTACAATTGCCTTCCTCACTGAGTGGAAAAGTACGCTTATCAACATGCCGGGTCCTCTGAAAAGCACATATTTTCCACTCTGCAAATGATACCTTCATTTCATTCACCACAGGGTCTGGCTGTATGATGAAATTCATTACTTTCAGAGGAGACAACTCTGATTAGTGTCTTGTGCACCTCTACCTCTTCTGTTCTTAATTGATTCAGTCATTTAATTGGCTGACCATGTGATAAGAAACAGAACTATTTATTTTAGCCCTGCAGCAAACTGATTGAGTGTAAATAATTTGACACTCCACCTGCTGTTATGGGCATAAATAAAAACATATGAAAACAAACATATGAAGTACATGTACTTTTATGTACATGAATTTGCTTATATGATCGGTTTTTATCTTAAATACATTCATTAGTCAAATACAGTAGCAAAAACAATTTTTGGGGGTAAATTGCATTCCCATTAGACTTATCAAAAATATTTTAGTAGGCTAATATAATTTTATTACAAATTCACAAATGGAATGATTTTCAAAGCACGTGTTACAGTTACATTTTCTAAGTGTTACTTATCTGTAAGAACTTCGGTTATTCAATATCCCACACCAAATACAGAGTACACCAGAGCGTACCGAGAGTATGAGATAAGAAGTGGAAGCTCGTTTTTGATCGAGAGGCAGCAGCAAGGTGTAATAAGATATACGTTACGTACATCTTACAAAAGAGATTTTGCCTAGGATTTTGTAGTTTAGGTTGAGGGATTTTTTAAAAACTGGCTTAATCTTTTTACTGGGAACAAGATTTAAAACATAACTCTTTGAACTAAAGGAAGTAAAATGCATCAAGCACAATCGGAGACACAGTGATTTTATTGTAAATATTATATAAGGTATTGTGCTGCGTAAGCGAGGAAAGGTAAGGCCGAGAAACCAAAATTCAAAAGGGTTAATTAATTACAGTAAAATCTCTCTATTGCTGAAATCTCTCTTTAATGGCATTATTTGCCAACCCCGACCCTTTCGTGTTATACGGCAATGTACTTCACTCTCTTAATAGCGGCACAAAAATCTCTGTATAATGGCTAAACAATATCTTCAAGATATGTATTTAGACGCCTATGTATGCGCAGACAATGACTTAGCCACTTCAACAGATGTTGGCAATGATGTAATAATCGAACATTTCTTAGCTCTAAACAACGAGGAAGAAAGTGAAGATGACGCTGAAATGGAAACAGAAATAGTGCCCCTTCAAGTAAATAGGCACTAGACGCCATTCGTACCGTTTCCACGTACTGTCATTGCCACAATGTAGATGAGAATTTACAAGTTTTAAACATTGAAAATAAGACTGAAGACATATTTTACGAATTGAAAACCAAACAAACAAAAATTACAACTTATTTTACGAAATGAAATGTACTGTCATTAATTGCAGTTATTGTTTCCTTAATAACGACAAAATATACACTGTACTGTGTTTTTTTTTGTGTTTGTGTAGCCTATGTTTTATGCGATTTTAATTGTATGTATGTCTATTAATGTTCAGTGAAAAACAAGTTTCAGTGTTAATTAATTTTAGTCTACCTATTACGGTATGTACTGTATAAATGATTATTAAAAAAAGTTCAATATGAAAAGTGAATACTATTATTCAAAATAAGTGACACAACATCTAATAAAACTGTTTGTATCCGAATTTCTTGTTAGGTTATTAATAACCTACATTTTACGTAAGTAATTTGAATATCTCCTTGTATTGAAGTTATCTACTGTAATAAACATTCGTCATAAAGTAATCTATTCAGTAGTTTTTCAAAGTAAATTTATTGCATTCACCATTCACATATGAAGGAGATTTTAGTACAGAAAAATTAGTACTCCAACTTTCCTCCCACCATTAATTACTTGCTTTCTCTATAACGGAACTCTCTTTACAGCGGTGGAACCTCTTAGTCCCTTCAATTCGGCTACTGAGAGATTTTACTGTACATACAATTTAAATAACTACGTAGACATACAGAAATGGTTACTGAAAGGAACTCGTGGTTGCTGCGACAAACAGAAGCCGTTAGAATATTAATAAATTACTAAACCTTTTTACATTTATAAGTTCTATTGTTGTATTTTTAGATTCTGGGGGCAGCTGTAGACCTACCACTGGTAGGTCTAGAGTACGTGAGTTTTCTAAAAGATCAACCCCATCAGCTGACGACTACAATAAATGTTTTTATATTTATTTTTATTTTTTATTTAAAGTCTCATTAACAGCTTGGTTATTAGTGATTACAGTGGGTTATCATAAATTTTACTGTGTGTTTTGACTAGTAATAATTTCCAGATTCTATCTGGGAATCAAACTCGGGACCTCAGCGTCGTATACCAACGGGCTACCATTACGCTACAGGGGCAGCCATAAGTATCTTAAATGCTCCAGCAAATTACATAAAAGCGAAAAAATTCTTCGACTTAACCCTTTTTTAAAATAGTTTAAATTTTAAAATCCGGAACTATTATAAACTATATTTTAAAGCTCGGAACTATTAACATAAAGAAATACCTTAATATAATTATTATCCTTTAAAGAAAAACAATTGATGATCATTTAGAACGTCAAAGAACTTTATGTACCTAGTTTAGAAGTCTAGAATCTTCACACTTCGAACAAAGTAACCCTCAGACGTTTTTTTATGTCACTGACCTGAAACAAACCAAATTAAACACATTAAAAATATAATCAGAAATTTAATTTACTACAAATCAATTGATAATTAAATTTTCAATGATTTATAAAGAATTTTTAAAATGTTAGCAATTTTTTAAGAACTACACTGCAGTGTTTAATATTGTTGTAGTTTCAACTTCAGGTGGAAAGAAAGGAAACCAAAATGTTTTTTACAAGCACAAATTTATATTTAAGTAAAACTGTTACCGAAGATTCTTTTTACAAATTATTCTTAATAAATTAAAAATTATTCTTGCTAGATCTTACTTAGAAAAGAATAATAAATATATTTTTCCGACTGCTGTATAAAAATATAATAGCCATACTGAATTGTCATTTAACTAAAAATTATAATCAAATCAAGTCACAGACTCTATTTTGGTTGTACAACGAAAAATCCTCCTTTTCTTCTAACCTCTTGGTGTGATTTCTCAATGAAAAATATCATTAATCCTCTAATACTTCTAGTTTTAGCCCAAATAAATATGGAGAAAAATATAATGTAAGATTTAGTGATCACCCTTTTAATATAATCTGTTATATTTAGTATTGCTACTATACGGTATTACTACTAATCTTAGCAAAATTTCAAAAACAACGTTCCAAGGAAGATCTATGATGGGGTAACATTACAACATCGAAAAGCAAACAAATATAAGAAATACTGAGGAAGAGCGCGACATCGTTCAAAAGAATCTCAAAAAATGGAAATGGGTGGACCATAATTAAAGACATACAGACGGTAAATGGAATTTTTTTGTCATCAGTCTCTCGACTGGTTTGATGCAGTTCTAACTTGCACAAGTTGTTTCACATTTATACATACTTGTAACAGCCTACATCTTTTGTAATTTTCTTTAGATATTCTAACCTTTTCCTCCCTCAACATTACTCTCCATTTATTGATAGACCAATACCTCGATGTCTTAAGATGTGCCCCACTAGTCTATTCTTCTTCTGGTAAAATAATTCCATATACTTCGTTTTTCAACCATTCGTTTAAGCCTTTAAATTACTTATTTTGTCCACCTACCTAAGCGTTAACATTTTCCTATAACACCACATTTCAAAAGCTTCCATTCTCTTTATTTCTACAGCCCCTCTCACTTCCATATAATGCTTCACTCAAACCATAGTATTTTAAGAATTTTTTCCTAATCTGTAAATCAATGTTTGTGGTCAGTAAGCTGTTTTTCATTTCAAAGGCCCTTTTAGCTTGAGCAATCCTACTTTTCATATCACTTGTGCTTCTACCATCCTTTGTTATTTTATTCCCTAGATCGCAGAATTCTCTAACTTCGTGTATGTTTCGTTGCCTACTTTTAAATTTCCCATTTTTCTAAACTACTGCACAAACTTTCGTTTTGTTCTTATAAATTTTAATGAAGTAATCCTTTCTCATAATCTCATATAATCCATTTAAGATATCCTCTAGTTCTTTCTTTGACCCGGCTAATACTACGATATCTTCGGCGAATCTCAGCATTTTTATTGTTTCTCCTTGAATCTCTATTCAGTACATGGAATAGTGTTATTAAAAAATGGAGATCATGGACAGGATTAATGGCAAGCGGACGACGACTGACAGGAGATAACATCCAAGAGAAAGTAGGGATTAACTGGACACAGCAAAAATGAAACAGGCAGGAAATGTGGAAAAATTTGAAGGAGCCTTACGATCAATAAACAAATTATTAAGCTATTAAAAAACAACCCCAGATGATGATTTTCCAGCGCGGATCGCGGGCGAAATCACAATACTTCTTTAATTATAATGAATAATAAATATATCTTAAGTATTTAATAACATAATAAATATTGAGAAGAAATTCTTAGATTATTTTCTTAGGTATTGGAAAGATTTCTACTCTGACATAAATAGACCTTGAAATTGTTTATTGTAATAGGATCATAAAATTAATAGGTTTACAATTATATAACACAATAAGCCTTTAATAGTCAATAAATGTACAATTAAATACCACCACATTAACACTAATAATAAAAACAATAATGTAAGAGTGAAAGAGCTTAATAGTATTTCAAAAAATTGAAGAGTCTAGGTCACCCGTTATTATCCGGTTCTTCATGAAGATATTACTATCTTATTCAAATAATAATGAAGAACGCATTGTTATTTTATGTATCTATACATAAAATATTTACCCTAGTCTGTAAATTCAACTACCGGGACTGTATTACCCAACGATCGGGACAAATTACTCGAAGTGGGTTTTACAAACGGGAAGAGCATTGTTGATCTACGACCACCCACAATGATGTTCGAAAATCAATACAACAAAACAAATAAAAATTTAAAAACATATTAATTAAAAACAAAAAGTCTATAATTATTGTAATGAAACATAAATAAGACAAAAATCAACAAGTATATGTTATTATAATATTACTGTTTAAATTCAGGTACAATATTATTACTAACTAATAGATCAGTAAGATTTACTAAATAGGTTATAATATGGCTTGCGGTGAACTAACATTAATCTAAGTAAATCAATTAACAATATTATGCTAATTAATTAATTAATAGTAATTATCTTTATTAACAATTACCTTAATAATATAATAAGACCCTGCCGATTAAATGTTCAGATATATTTTGAATCAATTTATTATAAAAAATTCTGGTATGAAACACTCACACAACTTTCTCTTGCCAATGTAATTATTGTGAAATATTACCTATGTTTAATCATGAGTGAATGACGCAAAATGAAAATCAACCTTTGTAGAATTTAAATATATACGGAAAATCACTAATTGACACTAAACTAGACTCTATAGAGAAAATTCTTGAAATAAAAGTTGTCGATGTTTTTATTTCCTATAACTTTAATTAATATACCGTATTGTTCCGAATACAAGTTTATCCTAATTATCGTTTCCACAATTTGACCTGCGGCTTGCATTCGCAGTTTAATAATATTAATGGTTTCTTAATGTATGTATGTATGTATGTATGAAGAGACACACACGCACTCCTTAAACGCACACTTACGTAGTGCGTGTACAGTGATTTTGATCAGTTTGGTGTTGCAGTATAAAGTTTGGTAGCAGTTAGCTTATATTCATTTTGTTTTTTTATCCGATCATTTGTTTTCTAATGTTTTTTTTTGTATTTTATACATCGCCATGAGTGATGTTATATAGGTTAAGGGTACTTCGTCTATACAAATACCCAAAAATCAGCGCAGGACTTACGATACTAATTTCAAATTAATCGTAATTAACTACGCGGAAAAGACATCCACCAAAGAAGCCGGAAGAAAATATCTATAGTTTAGATGAATCTTGTGTTCGGCATTGAACAAAAAATAAACAAAAACTTCTAAATGCTAATTAAGTAGCAAATGTATTTGTTTGTACGGTAATATTTTCTTATAAAATAAAATATTTTCAAAAACATACAAGTAGCCTACTGTATGTAGTTACTTGAAATTTGTTTCCCTAGTTTTGATCGTAATTTTTCCGATGCGGCTTGTTTTCGGAATAATACGGTATAAATTTTTTCGAATCATGCTTAGGCCGCAATCTTTAAAAATCCCACATTTTACTGATTTGGATGAGAAAAATACAAAAAAAAATCATTAATTTGATGCTAAACTAAGAGTTTCAAATGCTTGAAATATAAGTTGTAGGTTTTTTAATTTTCTACAACTTTAAATAAAATACTTTTTCCCTCAAATGCATATTACGGCCGCAATCTTAAAAAACCATTTTGTTCTACGAGAGGACAACCTCCCCAAGAATTTCGGAAGAAATAGCGCTTACCCTATTTTGTACAACATAAAAAATGTAGTGAATAAGGCGATAAAATAAACGTTTTTAAAATAAACGTAAAAGGCGTTTTTAAAATTTTTTTTTTTTTTTTTTTTTTTTTTTTTAATAACCGCAAAAAAATAAAAAATCGGACGAATAAACTACTACTTCCGGTTGACCGATTTTGATGAAAATTTTCGTGTTTGGTACCCGTTCTTCTATCCTCGTATCTCACACACGGTTAATTTAAATCCCTACTCAATTCAAAACCAAACCCCTACATGATCTAACCAGGCACTGATGAATGGTAGTATTAAAAGAAAAACCTCAGACCGGAAACAATATAAACATTTTAGAAGGTTCTGTCAATTTCTAGCTTTTTGTATGGAAATGAAACGTGGATGCTAACAAATCAACATACACACAGATTACAGAGTGCTGAGGTGAGAGTGTTGAAGTCTGGCTACACCAAATCAGATAGAAAAAGTAATACGGATAATACAGTTGAACTGAATCTTCAACCTCTAATTGATAGAGTTAAAGAGTGCAGATGATAGCACCACATACAGTTTATGTGTGTAGTAAGAATTTCCCGTCTGGGCGGTGAATACCACTAGGTAGAAGAAGTTTGGGGCGGCCGATGAAATGTTGGAAGAACCAATCACAAGGAGGAATGATGTAAATTAATTGGCTGTTGCCAAATACTTCTGGTGGTGGTGGTGGTGATGGTGGTGAGGAGGAGGAGGAGGAGGAGGAGGAGGAGGAGGAGGAGGAGGAGGGGGAAAAGAAGATAAAAAGAAATTTGCAGGAAAACAGATCTACTAACTTTTGTCAATACTTAAATTTGTGGGGGTTACAAAAATCCATATCAAGGTGTAATGACTGGTACTTCCTAAGATAAAGGATGAAGCATCGCAGGCTTACAATAATTTATAAATCGATGTGCATTGATTGATATCCAATCAAAAACTTTCTATATTCTTTTATTTTATAAGAAGAGTAGGGGAGTGGATGAGGTTAGTAAAAGTGTTTTTTTCGTAAGAGAAAAAGTAGGAGAGAGAATTACAAAACACGATTCAAACAAGATAGAAAGACAAATTACTTAATAACAAACGTAATTTGGATTAAATATTAGTTGTGTAACAGTCTTGGATGTAAATAAATTTTAATTATTTATGTTAAAATTAAAGTAATAAAAACAAAAACTATAAAACGATTGATCGATATCCGATACAAGTTTATTTTAGTAGATCAATAAAATCGAATAGCAGCGTGACTTTACTGTAATGATATTTAATCTATCTATTAATATAGACATCTATATCGATATAAAAGCTATAAAGAAAGAGGAAAGGGAGAGGTATGAATTAATGTATAAATTCTATCCCTCGTCTCTCAATTCAACAGCCCTTTAGGCAATTCAGGGCGGATCGGCTTGGACAGTTTTCATAATATTTAAATGAGTCTGCTTCATATCAAGATTGAATTCTTTTGAGGAGAAGCGGGTTTGGGGAGAGAGAACAGAGGAGGGGGTAAGGAGACTGTCTCGGATTAATCAAAGTAAAATAAGAAAATAAAAAGAACTAAGTAAAGACAAGAAAGCTCAGGGAGTTGAAGTGAGGTTAGGTTTACCTACGTACTAAAAGAAAGATGCCGCCATATATTAAAATGAATAAATCTAAGCGAAATTTCTCAACTGAACTGCGATTTCGATCTTACCGATGCAATATACGCAGGATTAGCCTACTCTATATACAAGTAATAACCGACGGGCTAATTAGCCAATATTTATGACACGAAAGGATACCTAACCTCAACTTGTTTACAGGTTAGATTAAACATAACTTAAAATATTTTAAACAACTTTAAGATACTTTGGTATAATATTTTCGGATGTTTATAATAATAAGTACGTTAACTTTTATAATAACAAATTAAAATATATAAATCTACCTGAGGAAGTAAATTTAAAAATCGAGTTCAAGATTACAACTACATAAGAGTATAGGCATACCTAGTAAACCATTGAAAGAAGAAACACCGTGAACAATTTAACACAACTTAACCTTACCGCTGTCTATTAACATCGGTAACGGAGCATATAAATTTAACGTGCGTTTATAATTTAGTTATTAATTATACTTTTACTATATAATATAACTGGCCCTTATATTATATGCATAGAAAATGAAATTATATTTTCGTGTATATACGATTTAAAAGTTATTCTTTGTGCATGAAATCGTAAATTAAAAAAAGTGAATAGAAACAATAACAAAATATGCTGCATCAACTGATAAAAAACCTTGTTCATAAAATATTTAATAAAAAAATATATATAAAGCTGTATTAAACAGCTAAACGTGAATTCCGCTTTGTACCACCGAATCCTTGCTTTATATTTTTTAATTGTAGCTAAATAAAAAAACCACACGGAACGAAAGTAGAAATAAATAAACTCAAAGTTCTAATAATTATTTTTATACAAACAACCACAGTAATTAATAATTACAGGTAAATTGTAAAATATTGGAACAGTATCTACTACAGCAGATTACATACTCTAATAACTTTATAACGGTAGTCATTAGAGTTTCAAGTTTTAGATTTGAGTCTAGGGCTAAAAATCTGGTATAATAACTCAGTTAATGAACGAATTTAAGGAACATAATAAATTTTCAAAGATAATACCTAGAGAGTCATGATATAATCCGAGTGGAAATTATGAATCATAGAGTTTTAAGAAAAGATTATTATGAAATTCAATACACTTTCATATTATCGTAGAATTATATTTATACACCATACGTGTCGTCGGCCAATGGGGCCGACGACACGTGGCAAAACCTTCTTTTGAAAATTGGTGGCCTTGAAAAGGGCCTTTGTTGGCGGTCGGTGATGGAAGCAGAGACAGAAGAGTGACGGCTCGGCTTCCGGGTTCAGGCTTGGCCTTCCCTCAGCGGCAGTTGGGTCCCCACTGCAGCGTGGCAGTGGTGGCCCTCAGAGCCCCGCAGTGTAGGGTCGGTTCAGGCCGTCTACCGATAGCGCGGCCGAGGCGGCTCTTTCTGGGCCGGCGAAGGCTGACCGGTGCAGGAATGTAACGTCCGCCAGCGGTAACGTAGACCAGGGATGGTGCGTCCGGTCTCGGCTGGGCTCATCTTCTTCTGTCTGGAGCTCTTCTTTCTTGGAGGTTGATGTATTTTCTACATGCATGAGAAAGGGTTTTGTTCAAATAATTTGGTGTTCTGATTAGCAAAATAGTAATCAATTCTGTTTCTTGTGCTGGGATTGTGAATATTTAAATTCTTTAAAACGGTATTCTGTTTTACATTATCACTTTAAATTATACAAAGACGGTATTGTAAGCAGTGGATGTTTCTAACATAATGAAATGATTTTTCCCCAGATGATTTTTATTACATATTTGATTAGAATAAAATATTCCAGATAAGATCAAGCAAACGTGTTGCTTTTAAACCAGTTGTTACTTGAACAAATAAAATCTTATGTACTTCTCTACCACCGAAAACATGGCCAAATGAAGATTCTACACCTTGATGTACTCGTTCTTCAATCAGTAGAGTTTTACTCAAGCTCGTGGAAGAAATCCTTGGGTCTATTTGAACAGTTTGAATTTCCAACAGTTCATATATAAGGAAAACACTAATATCCTGATTTAAAAATGCAATATAGTCAGTTCACAATAGATTTTACAATAATACAAAACGGATAAATTCAATTACGGTTCCATTTTGGTGAAATACTGTAAAAATAAGCAATTAAAAAAGTTTGATAATTTTTTTTTCAAATTTCTAATACGTATCTGTGAGTTGCAATCTGTTTAATATAACAATAAATAAGCAACCCCTTGACTCAATGACATCAGAATGATATGCGACGTGTAAATGAGGTGTAGTCTTCTACAGACTCAGGGCGACCATTCCTGAAAGGGCATGGTTAATTAAACTCCAACCATCAAAGTGTACAGTTAACCACTGTCTAGTATTCAAATTCGTATAAAACTTTTACTAGGATCTGAACCCAAGAAACTTCGTCGCCAAAAATCAGCTGTTAACCAGCTGATGACGACTTTACCACTGGACCAACATGGTTTGATATATTTAAGAACAAACATCAGGAAGTAAATATTTTTTACAATTTTAGATTATAGATGACTGTTGACTGAATGAAGTTAAATCGTGACAATTAAAAGTTATTATTTTTACTCAAATATAAACTGTAGCTGGATTCCATTTAAAATATATCCCTCTTGAAATCTGTAACACCAAAACTGCAATAAATACTAAACAGAACATTTAAAACAACTTGATAACTTATTACTGAGTAATCTGATAAACAAAGAAGATGGAGAAATGTGAATAAAGAAGATTAAAAAATATATTCTTGATATTTACATAAACAATCACACGAATACCAATTTTAATATAAGAATTATGGGTATTTTAATAGAGTAATATTTTAAAGAAGAGAGTGCTTCACTTCAACTTTGAACTGATATTACTTGGTATCACAGATGGCGCGTTATTAACCCACATCCCTCAATATAATCTTTTTAATATTGTTTCTATATTAAAAATCTGTCCCCAAGGAAACTTAGCAAATAGAACTGACTGCTTGCGCTAACACACACTAACACACAACGTTACTTTGTAGATCGTTATTAAATTACTGAAAATAAATTCGACAGAGCAACTTTTACCAGATCTTCATTTTTATGTTCAAATTTTACTTGCCAACAATACCTAAATTTTTATAAATTTATATGAATTATAAGGAAATCAGTTTTGAAACGTATACAGAATAACACACATATAAACCTTACAAGTTGTTACTTAAAGTTTTATGACATAGTTTTCTTAAAAGATTATACTATAAAATATTTTAAACTTAATGGGTTTATTACCAGCAAACATAATATTACAATAATAATAAAATATTTAAACGAGTACCTACATAACCATTTCTTTAAATATATTTATTTTGTTTATTTTAATTAGATGTGAATATACTTCTTTCAGCCAAATTATTATTTCAGTCATATTTTTTATAGCTTAATTTTTACATAAATATTGTGCTTGAAACGATCACTAAAGGGGTAAAAATTTGTGTTGTTGTTTAGGTCATCAGCCGAAAGGCTGAATTGAAACTTTTAGAGGCTTCACTAAGTAAAACGAGGACTGAGGTGGTTTACAATTGCCTTCCTCACTAAGTCGAAAAGTATGTTATCAGCATGACAGGCCCTTCGAAAAATAGCTACTTTCCACCCTGCAAATGACTCCATCATTTCATTCATTACTCGTAGAGGAGATTACTCTAACTAGTGTCTTTTACATCTCTACCTCTTCTTTTCATCTTTTCTTTTTCTTTTTTTGTTCTTAAATGCTTCAGTCACATAATTGGCCAACCATATGATAAGAAACATAACTATTTTTTGTAGCCCTGAAACAAGCAGATCGAGTGCAAATTATTTAACACTTCACCTGCCTGTTATAGGCAAATAATTTGAAATTAAATAGAATTACTTTTCTCTCATTATTTGTAAACTACCACAATCATTATAAAACGTTTTTCAATTAAAGCTTTTTTACCCAAATACAGGCTATATATTATTTAATTTGTTGGCAGAACAGTGAAAAACAAAAATTTTTGTAGATTAAAAATTTTGTACCTTGTTCAACAGATTTAAAATAGTAAATATGATGTACAATTTTTGAAAATGTACACTTTTAAGTAAAAAAACTACAATATACATTTTATGTCACTGCATAGGGCCTAAATATTGTTATTCATGTCTGCAATTTTTCAGAATTAGTCCACCATTTCGTTAACTTTTATCAAGGAAGGTAAACACTAAATGAAAATTTCCAATGTTAAGAAACTTTTAGACAGAAAGATATTTTTATTTTGCCATATGTATATGTAACAATCCTCCTTAATGAACAAAAAAAGTGTGAAACAAAGACCTTACACCTTAAATGCATATACTTTAATTAATATCTTCAAAATAAGCACCTATCTGATAAACATTTATGGTAAAGACATGTAATATTTCCATTAGTTTATTATCGGAAGTAACACTAACGGGTGATCTGTTTCTTCAAGACATTTGTTCACAATCATTCGCCTTGTGGTTTCAGTCAACTTAGAACTGCGATAATCGTACATGAGTTACTATTTTAGTTTTCTTTTTTTTTAATTTATTTATTTAACGTCGCATCAACTGCAAGGTCATTAGCGACGACGTTGGGGTGTAACTGTGCGTAATGAGGATGAAATGATTTTTTGTAACGTATGAAAAAAATGCCGTGCCTGAGTGGGATTCGAACCCAGGACCGCATGATGAAGGGCGAGCACGTTACCAACGGCTCGTTTAGTTTTCTTACTCGAGTCTTACTTTGGGCCATGAGTTTTTGTTCTTCCCATTTTTCTTCGTTGTATTTTATTATAATACACAAACAATACAAAATAAATCAATGTAGAGCAAAATTAAGAAAATTTTCATTTTGTTTAAAGTAGCATCACTTTGGTCATTAATTATGCTCATTATTGCTCCCTTTTTAAAATAATTGAAATCCTGGCAATTTTTACAAGATGATGTCGATTTTTTTTTTCATTAGTATGAATTTGGATAATATCATTATTTTATATTTAAATATTGTATTTCAGTTTTATAATGTAGTCTTTATGTATTTTAAAAAAGTACTCTTTATTTGTTTTTCATTTTATCTATTCATTTAAGACTAAAATTAAAGTTTATATGGTTTTTTTTAGCTTGGCTCTAGGCTTTTCTTTCTTTTTTCGAGCTTGATGGTGGCTCAACACGATTTTCAATTAGGTACCTAACCACATTTTTTCCCAGTTATCACAAGTAGTTGTAATAATGTTGCTGTAAGTTTGGTTAATTATTGTGTTATAAAATTTGTTCAATTAGAAAATATATTGTGTGTGGATAAGTAATTAACTTATTTTATTGTTTCAAAAACCAATGTGAAATTTGTAACTTGGAATTATGTGTGTTAATAAAAAAATTTTTTTTTTTTTTAGCCCAGGAATCGACCTGGGGGAACTTCGGTTCTGGCAATGGGAGTGAGATGCGTCATGATGCTCAAAATCTGCATCACACAACATAAGAATTCAACCAAGTAAATTCTCTTAGCCTCTCTCACTCCAACTCCAACACTTAACCTGCTAGAGGTGCCCCTGCTAAGTCGAGTAACCCAGCGGAAGGTTGGGTAACCAATCCCAGCGGGAAACTGGGTCGATGAACAGATTGGTGTTGGGGGAACCAGTGATAGCCTTAGATATCACTGGTTTCTATGGTCAACGGTCTGAGCGGCGGAAGAGGAAATTTCCCAACGGCGTGAGGAGCGGAGGAACCTAGGAGGTGGGTCTCCGAATGAAACCTGGGGCAGGTTTAGAGGCTCCAAGGTAGCAGCCCTACCACTGGTCTTATTCTACAAGACGTTAGTAGCGTTTTTAGGGGAAAACTAAATTACTTGCAAGTCTCAAAGGAAAAATAATAAACCCTTTGAGATCGGAACAGGCGTTTCGCCTATGCCCTGAAGGAAGAAGAAGAAGAAGAATAAAAAAAAATACTACTTCGGGTTAAGGAGCGGTGATTTTTAACGTGTAATAATTTCCCAGATCCTAGCCAGGAATCTAACCCGAGATCTCTCTTTGCAGTGTAGTACGCTAACCACTGGGCCACGGAGACGGCCATTTTTATATTACTTAGAAACATAACTACTGTTCATTATTACAAAAGATACACCAATACATTACAAAATATAATCTTGTATGGAAAAGACAATAAACACCAGCTACTAGCTAACCTATTAGATTTCACATCAGATATCAATCGTTTATTTTTTGTGACATCAAAAAAATAAAATTAGATATAGATTGGTAAGAGAGAAAGACGTGACAAGATTTCTTTATGTTCTTCAATCATTTAGTGTAGCCTACGATAGGCGTACATAACTGTTACAACCATAAACGGGTTACAGAAGAAACCGCATAGGCCTATAATCAATTCGTCAGCATTTTCATTCGATTATATCGATTCAAGTCGGTAATATCCCATCTACTATCGATACTGAAATAATAGTAATAACATTCCGCAATCGATTTACGTTTAAAGTTGATGGGATACATGCCTTTAGTCATTGAAGGAACAACTAGTTTCAAAACCATAACTGCATGATTGCCGTTAATTTCGATTGGCTAGAAATCATCTCTGATTTACTGTTAAAAAACGTCTTTTCATAACCGTACAAAATAAAATAAAAGATTAAATGATTGTTGATTTGGCATCAATTGTAGCCAAATTGCTTTTGTATTATGTACGCCAGTATAAAAAGAAGAAACCGCCATTAATTTTCAGGCTTCACGTCACTCAATTTATTTAGTTAATTTTTCTGATTACAGGTCTTCATGAAATAACGTCATTAATAAACTATTTTTTTTGTTTGGATATTAATTATTTTATCGACATTAGTCTTCGTACCAACCGACTAAATTCGAAAGTTTTCATAACGTACAAATCTCAAAGATTTGACAGCAATTGTCAAAAAAAGTTTACTGTTAAAATCTGTTAAATCATATTCATCATCATTTTATAGTTTAACCTCTAGGATGAAATTTTGAGTTTAAAATTACCACCGATGAATATTAGATTATTTTTCAAAACTTTTGATTTTTTTCTATAAAATTTACACAATTCTTCACACGGTTAATATTTGTAATATTTTCAATTCAATGTCAAAAGATTTTCCTTTAATATTGTAATATGATTATTGGCATGTAGAATACGAATTCTTTTTGAATCATAGGCTTTCAAAACTATCACAAAAATATTCTTAACAAAATCCCTTAAATTCTTTTCTAACGTAAAGATTAATTCACGAATGATATCAACGATTATCTTATCATTCAACTGTATCTTTCCATAGATTTTGATATTTATCTGTCCTGATATTAGCTTTGGTTTTTTTTAAACCTTGGTACTTTCTTAAGAGCATCACGTTTCCGGATGTCCTGGTATGAAATCCAAATTTTCAGGTGATATCTATCCACCTTACTAAACCTCCCCACTTTGTTATTTTATCTGAAAGCACTTAAAGATTTAATCGGACAATCTCGCCGGAGATATGCGTGCCAAGTACTTGTAAAAGGTAATTTATTATTTTTCGCATCAAATCGGTGATTTTATTCTCACTTGTAGGTCTACGTATACAGATCATGGTTACGCCGTATTCTATGCACTCCTATGTGGATTATATTTTGTTTAACAGGACCCAATATCTTCCTCAAAATCCTTGCTTACTTCATCTCCAATTATTATTATTATTATTATTATTATTATTATTATTATTTGCGTCAAGCTCCCAAAGTGGAAGTCGCTAAGTATTTAATTATGGATCACATCTCCAATTATTATTATTATTATTATTTATTTATTTTCATGCAATATTCTATTCAGTTCAAGAAACATAGACAAAATATCACAAGATAAGATTTTACGTCGGTGGAAAAAATTGTAACAGTGAGATTTTGAAGTTGTAAAGTTTGGATATTTATTTCTAATGATACCTACATTTTGCTGTAAATCGTTAAATTTTCATTAATGGGTTGTAAAATTCTAGTTTTTTAAGTTGTTTTGATTGTATTTTATCATTAATATATGAGATTATCTATAACTGGAATTAATGGTTTATTTTAAAACATTTCAAATCCCGAAAAGAAAATTAGCGGAATTCAATTTTTATGAGCTATAAGTTTTTAAGTTAATTTGCATAATCAAAAGAAGTAAAAAGTTGCTTTACTTTGGTCAGTTTTACAGGAGTGAAAAGTATGAATTTCTCAGATTTCTTCTTGAGGGATAAGTTGAAGGTAGACGCAGATCTGGACGAATGAAATGATCACGGTTGAAAACTATTAGGAATTGGGCTAACATGAGTAGGCCACTCTATTGAGAATGATTCACTCTGCAATTAAGAGGTTTTTCTTCTCTTTTTGTAGTTGCATTCTTCTAACGAAGATTAGCAATCACCATGGCTATCTGCACCTTGGAGACGAAGAAGAGGTGAAGATGAGGTTTTTACCAAAGGTATATCCAATCTTCATTAACAGAGTCGGGTCTCTAAGAAGCAGATTAAGTAACCTTTACCGACTCATCTTGTTTTGATCATGACAACTTATTATTCCCTTCTATATTATGTAATGTTCATAAAGATAACAATTTTTTTAATATTTTTCCAACTGGTTAATATAATTTAATTTACGAAAAACTGCATAATGCAGTCTTAAATATACATAGTCTACATTTTACTAAAATGAAGTAGCCAAACTGAATGGTCAAGGTTTACGATATAACAACGAAACAAGGTGTTCAAGTTGTTTTTTGTAACAACAACGCAATAAAAATTCAACGACTATAATGTATCTCTAACACAAAACGGAACAGCTAATTTTCGGCGGTGAATATAATTTCATATTAATTTTTATTTAGGCTAAGTATACGTGTTAAAAAATTGGTCTTGTATTCAGCACTATAATAAATACGTGTAAGTTATATGTTATATCAAACATAGCCGCAAGTGCGAAATTACAGACCAATTTTAGCCAATCAATAGATACAGTTTTTTAGCAAATAATACACATCAGAATCAAAACAAATTGGATAATATGATACTTAACCACACTCAATTTAATAATTTTTGTCTTTAATATTTTGTTTAGTTATAAGGCCATATAAACCTAATATTAAAGTAAATATTATTATTATATTTGATAAAATGAAGACATTTTTTAATCTAAATATTAATTAACAATTAAGTTATAAAGATTATTATTTAGATATAATAATCGGGTAGTTTATTATTTTTTTATTAAAACGTGTTTCAATGTGAATGTAATAAGAAAGTATTTTTTATTAGTATTTATATTTTATACTACCATATTTATAATAACTTG
Organism: Catonia carolina; assembly: GCA_035578175.1. Taxonomy (NCBI): domain Eukaryota; kingdom Metazoa; phylum Arthropoda; class Insecta; order Hemiptera; family Achilidae; genus Catonia; species Catonia carolina. The sequence continues at coordinate 247,630,496 of JAQMRL010000001.1, read as the reverse complement.
TGTAATTTAAATATTAAAAATGAGATTCTGAAATTAAGGTGTCCTCCTGGTGTTCAAATTTATTCCATTGAACTACCAAAGTAATAAAAAAAACTCTTTCTTAAAAATATAAAATAAAAAAATAAATAAACTGTATACATAACGGTTCAGAATATTACTTTTAATGTAATGGTTCCAAATACGTACATTTTACATCTTAATAATTTGTAGAGTTCAGTATACAATATTACTTGACTGTTTTACTTTCAGAACCTTGAGATCAGAAGTCATAAGTCGTTTCGTTAAGTACTTTATTATAACTAGTTAAAAAATTAACCATATTCGCAAAAATGTACATTAATAAACTAATTCAGTGACTAAAGTCTGTAATATAATCTACTGTCAAAACGATTATCCTTAATTAATTTTCGGCTAATTTCTGGAAGTATAAACTTAAAATTGTACCGTAGTTTCTGAGACCTACGTCAAAATTTTAATAATTTACCAATCTACCAGAAATCGGACAAGTTCGACTGAAACACCGATGTTTTAGAAACTGTGCTGTGCAAATTAATTGGGCTACACCATTTTTTTTCTACAGTTACATAAACTTTAAAATACCTTCTGAAACAGATGTTTTTAGGGTTTTTAACAACAAATACCCATTTGACATTTAACTACGCCATTTGCCGGCAGCACTGGCGCAGTTGGTAACGTGCTCGCCTCTTATCATGCGGTCTTGGGTTCGAATCCCACTCAGGCATGGTATAATACGTTACAAAAAATAATTTTTTCTTCACAGTTACAACCCAACGTCATAAGCTAAGCTAATGACCACTGCCGTTTATGCGGCAATAAATAAACGAAGAAAAAAATACCCATTTAATTGCTTGCGTTAATATACATAAAAAAATAAATATAAAAATACATAATATAATAATATAAAAATTATAAATAAGTAAAGAGCTTACAGCATTATTCATTCAGTATGTAGGTTCTAAATCGTTGCGTCCATCGGGAACGAAAATATCAATATTGTTAAAAAACGCTGTAATTCCTTTGCCCTTTGTAAAACTATAAGGCTGAACTTTAGCTGAAATTAATTAGAAAACATGCAGGAACACTCTTCTAAAACGCCATATTTTTTCTATTAAAATTTATCGTGCTACATGTTCTGAAACATGAACTAAGTGAAAATTGAGCTTAAAAACGGGTACATATTTTGTTTTTGTCACAAGAAAATACACTTTCTTGTTTCGTTGTTGTTGTTGTTTAGGTCAACAGCCGAAAGGCTGGTTTGAACCTCTAGAGGTTTTACTAAGTAAAACGAGGAATGAGGTGGTTTACGAATAAAATAACAAAAAACCAAGCTTTAAAACAAGGTGTACCAGAAACTTTTATGTTTCTTACTTGGTGAGATACGCGGTTCCAAACACAGGCTTTATCTTTCATTTTACGTGTTGTAGTATAGTAACCTTAGTTGTGTAGTAAAACAAAATAGTAGTAAATATACTAGTTGTAAAAATTTAATTCAAAATTTTAATTTAGCACATTCTTAATTTTTTGATGCACTGTCAATGAGTGGTATTCTCATATTAATTTTTGCTAGTTTTCTTTTTACAGTTTAAAAATAAAATAAGTAAAAACAAATTTTAGTTTCTATACTTGGGATCAATGAAATCGGGTTTTCAAAGAAACCTTAAGTTAATTGTCGGTCGATTAATTTGTCTGAACAATGTTATGAAGAAAGATAATCAAAAATTAACTAGTAATGTTTTCTTTTTCTTCTTCTGACTAAGAATTATTAAAGAAATTTTCCCAAGCTTACTCACTTATGACATACATTATAACTTATGACATTATATTCTTTGGATCACATGGTCAGGCTGCACACTGAATTTAATTGTCCTTAGGAGAAATAACACTGATAGTATTATCTACTTTTTTTAAATGTTACAATCATTAATCTGATTGCGTACAAGAGAAGAAACATAAGTAGTTTTGACATATATGGAACCAGCAGATCACGAGAAATCAGTCTAACGCTTCTATATGATGGGAAAACATATTAGCAATTTAACAAAATTTTATGTACATTAGCCATTTATTCTAAACCATTAATACATGTATTTGTAAAACATTTTTACAACTTTTATTTTAACTACGATTTAATGCAATAAGGTTAAAAGTTTCATAAAAAAAGTTATGCATTGTAGCGGAAACGTAAATTTATTTAATTAACTATTTACAAAATTTATTTATGTAACATTTATATTTTGACATTGAATCCATGTTATTACATCCAAGTACGCAATCCTACGTTTAACATATGCATTCGGTATTAATACCGACTGCCAGAGGGGTTTACACCAGACGCTATGCATGTTATTTGAATGGAGATAAATCGATTGAATCACAGTAACGTTAGTTGAAGCTAATATTATTTGAATTCGTAGTAACTATGTAATTATTATCAGACTAAGTAACTAAGCATTTTGTAAAAACACAATTCTAAAATTATACTACGTAAAATATTTCACACGTAAATTGTAGAATGGAATTTACATACTAACCTGTGTAATGTTAAGAATTCATTTAAGTACCAATTGAGTTCATAATTCAAATTAAAATCAATGTTGTCGGAATGTTAAATTCGGAATTTGAAAACAATAGTTTATTTTTGTTACAAAAACCACGTTAATAAAAAACAAATCTACTAAACAATTAAATAATAATTGCTACGAACAATAAGATATTTTGTACTTTAGCTAAGTAAATTACAAAAATATAATACAGTATATTCGCAAAAAATTTAATAATTTTTTTGGCACAAAACGACGCTCTGAGTTTTTAACGACTGAATTTGTTGCACTGGCTGTAGTCCAATCGGTAGAATTGACATAGGACCGGTTGGGACGCAGGGCATCCAGCGGCGTAGTTAAAAAGAAGTAAAAGAAAGGGGTTACGGGGTAAAAGCCTTCGCTGCTGTCTCAAACAGGAGCGGCCGCTGGCAAGCGAGTATCGTCTCTACTGCTGCCTGGAAGCCAGGAGCGATCGTCGACGCGGCGTCACCTTTTGCTGCTGCCTCGGTGAGAAGGAGTGGCCGCTGGTGAGGCGAGAAGAGAATCATCTATACCGCTGCCTAACGAATAGGAGCGGTCGCTGACACAGTAAACACCGTTTACCGCTGCCTCTAGGAGAAGCAGTCGCTAGTGAAGCAAAGGCTAGGGAAGTGATTAGTGTGGAGCAAAGAAATACTCAATATTGAGTGTTCGATCTTCTCGAAACGACGATCGATACTGACTGACTGTTCTCCTTCAACTACTACCTGGCCCGGTCGTTCGTGTACGTCTCACCTACTGGCACACGTTTTGTGAGAGGTTTGCTAGCTGTGCTATCTATTGGGAGTAGAAGGAACTACATCACAGCGCCAACAGCAGGCAAAACACGAACGACAGACCGGCGTAGAAAATAGTAGGCTACAGTATCAAATTAGTAATCATATATCATATCATTAGTAATTAGTAATCAACATTCTAACCTGTTGAAGTAAGCCTACCTAAGAGATATAATAAGATATGATGACAAATGCACACCCCTTTAACTCACTAATCATAGTAAAGTTGAGGGCACGCAAAGATCTGGTAGAATAAATATCCTAGCTCAATAATATTTAAGTGGTTTAGGGTTACCTCGGAGGAAATCTTTCGGGAGGCAGAAGCAAAAGTATGCACTGCCAACGTCCAGACCGGATAGGATTGGAGAAGATAAAGTAAAAGAAAAAAATTAGTAATAAGTTTCAACAAAAGATTTGTGTGCTTCCTAGAAACCTAGATGATATCGCAATGATGAGATGTTTTGTAAGTAAAACTTAGATGAAAATAATACATTGTGGGAAAAGTAAAAAATTAGAAGAAAACAAGAAATTTGAGAGAAAATTTTATGGTTGAATATAAAAACACAATTTAAAATTTAATGTAAACGAATTTGTACTACGGTGAAGATCTGATGAAAGGAGGAGTAGACGATTAAGAATTCAAGGAGTATCAAAAGGTGTAGTCATAGAAGAAGAAAATTAAGAAAGAAAGAGAAGAGTAAGAAATAAAAAAGAAAGATGTAAAATATTTAACCATTATCATTTTATACGTTATAACATTAACGACTAAGAATGTAATATGTATCACAATGATTTGTGTAAATTGTGCATTAAATAATATTTCAAAATAAATTTATTATGAATTAGTTAGTACCTGGTAGTAGAAATAGTCATGATAATAACATAGACTTAAGCACTATAAACATTAAGTACAACATTTTATTATCGAGATATCATTTAAATTTCAATGTTTATAGAGTTGTTATAACATTAGTTATAATTAGGTTATTTGGCATACAACATTGCTTCTGCCCCACGCTATAATACCTTCAACTCAATTTCGCATACTTTTATAAGTCTGTGTCTATGTAATAGTATTAGTACGTGTAAATCGTATGAATAGAAACCGAGATCGAGAACGACGCTGTCTGGCAACGATCTAAAGCTCTCTCAAGACTATTTTTGTAAAAATAGTTCGTAGCTTGACATTCACTATTTTATAGTCAATGGACGGTCTGTGTGTCTGAATGTCTGCCGGACATTTAAACAACAGCTTGTCCGACAGTTTTATTGTTCCTGGAACCTTCCGCAGTTTGGCAGTCCTTCGTCTTGTACAACAACAACCCACCTGAGCTTCTTTTAGACACTATTTAACAATGCAAGATGTAATACGTTATAACATAATGTTATCAAACCAAAAACCTTAAGACTTTTTATAAGACACTACAGTGTCCTGAGCGATTCTGATAATCAAATAAGTTAAATACTGTAATTTGATACACTGTTCTGTACAATGTTATATACGAGTATAACCTAAAATGTTTAATAAATTAAAAAACTAACGGAAAAATACAGAATTTCAAAACTGAATAAAAACGAACAAACTACGGTAAAATCCGTTAGAAAATTTTGTTAACGTTCTTGTACATACTATAAAGTATTTTTTTTAATTTTTGATTTTTTTTTTGGAACTAAGACTGAACTTCTTTTTGTGGCAGAAATTTCTCTCATCTTTTTAGCAACAACTTCAGTAGCACGAAATTCAGGATTTTATTGTTGGTTCGGATAATCGACGCTTCTGTGCATTTCAAATCAGTATATTTTTCAACTAATCTAACTATCTTAAAATTGTATTTCAGAACTTAAAAATATTAACGAATACAACAATCTGTACACGGTATAAATATCGTGTATGTTACATTATTAAAAAACTCGTAAAAATCCGATAATTTCCAAAAGCTTTTCTCAAAACTTAAATTCTTAGCATTTTTTAAAGTAGCGTCTCTCTTTTATTGTCAATTTTATTCTCTTTTTAAAAGTACTTTAAGTACATTATCTCTACTGAGTGCTTATTCTTTTTGAGCCATTGTTTCCGTTTTATTCCAATATTTTCAATGTCGTTTATGAATTCCTTAATTACTTGTTTGCCACTTTATTTTTATTTTTTATTTTTTTTGACTAAATTAGTCGGGAGTGTATAAGCCCCTTTCTCCAGTCATCACTGCACCTAGCCAACCGCATCATCTCACCACTCTTCAAAATCCTAAAGCCTCAATTTCGTCGTCATAATTTATTCTCGGTCAACCCATCAATCTCTTTCCTTCTGTTTGAGCTTTTAAATAGTTCAGGTTTTCTGTCCTCACTCATTCAATTTACCTTTTTAGATGCCCCTACTCCAGCACCGTTCTTTTTGATTCTTGACCCATCTATTCTTTTTGACTCTTTCACTCCTAAATCGGTATATTTTAGTTCTGACAGTAATTTTTTGTACTATCTCATCTCAGTAGCTATTATTATGTTAACAAGCTTTTTGTCAGTCGGCCAGCTCTCACTCCCATACAAAAATATTGGGAATTTTACCAGATTTATAAAGTTTGGTTATGGTTTTGGGCTTTATTTTACTTTTTACAAAGATGATTGTAGGATTTATTGGTAATATACACAGTTTGCATCGAGCCTAATATTAATTTCCCTTTTAATCTTCTAAAAAAACCATACCCGAAAACTCGAAATTCTCTACCTGCTCCAGAACATGTCCTTGACACCGAAGGTTTATTTGGGTCTTTCTGTTGACCCCCCCCCCACCACAACCACTAGCAGCATAATTTTTCACATTTTGTGGATATTTCGTATGTTGGTATTCTTACAGTATTTTTAACGATAAAAACAGGAAAATATTTTTAAAAAATCATGTATCAGTATTTTTCAAGGTAACATTTACGGTTTTTCTTAAGTTAACCTTAAAATATTTATTGACAATTATTAAATTATTTAATTAGGTATTCTTAATTTAATTATGTTAAATTAATTTAATAATGTCATGTACTCAATGAGTTTATATTTCATTATTACATACAGTAACAATATTGAGAAAAAACAATGTATTTACCCAACCTAAATTTAACGTTAAATTGAAGAATATTGGTGTAGGATTTTTTATATGTTTTTCCCGTTTTTATCGTTAAAAATACTGTAAGGTTGCATACGAAATATTCACAAAATGTGAAAAATTATGCTGGGGGGGGGGGGATAACAGAAAAGAACCCGTTTATTTTTTAATATTGTCATAATTGTTTAGTTTTTATCACAGATTCTTAAAGTACACCATTGATATATAATTTAACCTAGGGACACATTTCACGAAGCACAAGTGCAATATAAATCATAATTAAGACAAGACACATTTTAACAGATCGGTTTTGACATTTTTTTTAATTCAATTATCTACCTTCACTTCAAGGATCGTTCGTGTAAATTCTATTACACATCATCACACCCAGGATCGTTGAATTCATTTATATTTTAATTATGCTTATTATTCTAAATCAAGGACTCAATTTTTAATTGAAAAATGTATTAACATGATCAAATGAGACAATAAAAAATTATATACCATGAGAGTAAATTATTAAACAAAGCGGAAAATCAATAGTAATATTTTTAAAACATATTTTTGATGAGGTAGCTACAACGTTGTCAGCAATCTAATAATTCTCAAAAGACGAAAAAAGTTAGAAAATTCATGTCACGAAAACCATGCAAGCTTGCAACAGTTCATAAAAGAGAAAAGAGGAAACGAAATGAACAGCGACATTTCGAGGGGAAAATGTCCTACGTACCGAATCGAAATCTTAACCTTACATTATATTCTTCTATCTGAGATGATTACTAATAATTCTGGCATGTATTGATGATGTGAATTGATGGAACGTATTCGTTTCATTTCTTCTAAATAGGACTGAGAAATCAATGTTGTACCTCATGCAAAGGAAGTAAATCAAATTTACATTAGTATGAAATAAAAAATAAAATGCAGACATTTAATAATTCATTATGAATTTACTGTTTATATAAACAAGTTTATTATATACAGAAATGAGGTTCCTTAGACATGTTATACTTTAAACTTAGACTACTTTAAGTATGTACGAAACAAGACCAACAGGAAAGAGGTGATAAGAGAGGAATATGGCACAAATTACTCAGAAAATATTTAAGATACATGGTTGAAATTTCTCTAAATTTTCTTTCTTTATTTATTTACAATACATTGTTTACCAGAGGCCAAAGTGGCCCAATGATAGAAACAATATTACCATAAAATAAAAAGTATAACAAAAAAACCACGATGCACACATAAATATATTTTAATCACAAATAATAATATAAACAATAATAATAAAAGAAAATAGTAACTCAATTGGGTAGAGAGAACATCAAAATAAAATTTTAGTTCGAAGGTAGAGAACGATTCCAAGAGATAAACCTCAACACATAAAAAATACTTTTTTTATTCCTAATTTATGTACGTTGCAATATGTTCAATTCAGAACAATAAGCAACCCCATTACCCAATTGGATGAGGATAATGTGTATGATGTGTAGTCTTGTACAGACCCAAGCAGACCATTCCTGAAAAATATCGTTAATTGAATCCCAACCATCAAAGTACACCGGTATCCACTGTTAAGTATTCAAATCCGTATAAAAGTACAGCCTGATTTTCGTAAGGAGAGCGTGCGTCTGCATTAGTATAGTCTTGTATGTACTGCAATAGTGCAGAGTATGAAATCAACAATGGAACAGCATGCCTACAAAATACAATGGATGTTGTCAATTTGCAACAACACTCTGACTGTACATTGTAATTGAATCCCAACCATAAAAGTACACCGGTATCTACTGTTAAGTATTCAAATCCGTATAAAAGTATAGCCTGATTTTCGTAAGGAGAGCGTTAAGCAAAACGTGCGTCTGCATTAGTATAGTCTTGCATGTACTGCAATAGCGCAGTGTATGAAATCAACAATGGAACAGCATGCCTACAAAATACAATGGGTGTTGTCAATTTGCAACAACACTCTGACTGTACGTCTAACTGTTGGTCGAAGGGGTATGCAGGTCGAAGCAAGTATGCGCATGCGTAGCCCAGCGCTCACAGCAATTGGCTTGGCCTTTAACTATAGATACTGAAGTCACGAGATTGCCTTTTGCGTATGTATGGGCTGTGAGGAAGGGAAGTAAAATATTTGCAGTGCTGCCATCCTCAGCAGTGAGACACTACTCGTACATTTCACTACCGTGCAGTTTCTAGATACATTTTGTAAGCTGTGGTTTAATCCCAGAAAATGTTTTCTTCATAAACCTTATAAGAAATAAATGTGACCTGTAATATTGCCTATAATTTAATTACATGACTAGAAATGTTTGATTTACTATAATTACGAATGAATCGCCTTCTTTACTATTGCTGTCATCTGCGTTTTCATTATCAGTCTCTCAAGTATCTACCTAATCGTTTTCTTTTTATACCAGGTGTCAACAAAACTGTTGAACAATAGCTACTTCACGTCTTTAGTTTCCTTCTTTATTTTTCGAATTGTGCAAAGAGAAACATCACAGTAGTTAGCCGCTCGCTCACGGCTTTTGTTAAGAGGCGCGGTTATGCATTTTTGTTCAGCTTCAACTTTACAACATTTTGTTACATTGCGTTCAGCAATGTGAATAGTTCTACCACGTTTTCAAAAAACCGACATTTGTGCTTATGGTAACAAACAGTTATATTCGTACAGTTAACCTACAAAAGGTTCCGCGATTTACTGTATATGCTCTGGGTATAGTATACGAGTTATGTTTGTCGTACTGAAATTAAAGCAGTCGCGCATGCGCACTGATGCTTTTCCCCTTTACTCCTTGTTGCAAACAAGGGCAAACTCGTGACTCAAGTGAGTATACCTTTACTAGGATTTGAACCAGGAACCTTCGTCTCCGAAAATCAGCTGTTGAAAAGCTGACTCGCGGCGATGACTTTACCTCTAGACCAACCCGATGGGTTTATAAAAAAAACTAAAAGGTTTCATTTAACACATAAAAAATACTAAATAACCCCAAAAATATCAGGTAAATAAAATCCATTAAAAAATTAAATAGTTTTTACAATATTTTTTCGTATAATATAGAAATTTCTTTTAAAATATTAAAACATGTTTACTGTAGCTACATATAAACCAATTTATTAATTGTAAATAAGTAGTTCTCTTTTTTTTAAACTGGGTTGAAGATGCGAACTGAAAAATTAACATTTAAATTAGCCTATGTGAAAACAATTGAGTAAAAATTAATTTATGTAATTTATGTAGTAATGAAGTAAGAAGGGTCAAAACAACATTGTACTACATATTCAACTTCATTTTAATTCTCTTTACTTAGTTTCTTGAATGTAAGGCTGTTTTAGGTTGATGGTTAACGAGAACTGTATAAAAGATCTGGAGAGGAAATACATACTTACATGTTACATAGTATGAGGAATATCTATGTACAACTAACTGCATATAAATAACTAGGGGTCACACCATTTATAACAAGCTGTGGCAGGTTACATAACACATAATAATATATAAACTCATCTTAAAGATGTTTGCTGGATGCAACGCACAGCTTGGCTGCAACTAAACGACAACTTTTGAATCTAAAAACGTTTCAGTTATGTTTTAAAACAAACGTATCTACGTGTGTATGTATGTGGTTGAACATAATGTATTCAAGTATATTTTATGTTTGGTATGATACAAAAATATGTTGCTGTTGTATTCTTACATAGAAGTAGTGATACGACCTTGTAGGTTGTTCAAGAATACTGATTTACCGCCAGACCTAAAGATGCCTTCAACATCAATGATGAGACAGTTCCTGTATTCAGTAATCCATACGTATTTAGTCGTACACATCATGGCAATCCAGACAAGTAATTGCTTCTGGAATAAGAAGTCTACAAGAATAAATAAGTCTTTAAAAAGTGTTAATTTTTACTTTCTCTTGCCTATATGAATACATAGAAAGAAAAGTATTGTTTTCATGTCGATTTTTCACCGGATCTACCCGTTTTCAGACCCCCTAAACCCCAAAAACATGTTTTTTGTATGTATGTGTGTGAACAAAATATCTCAAGAACGGAAAATCGTATGAAGTTGAAATATAAAACTTAAGTTAGGTACTACTACCGGTCCTGACACGAATATTTTCATCAAAATCGATCAACCGGAAATAGTAGTTTATTCGTGTCATTTTTCACTTAATTACGAATCTCAAAAATGACTCCAACGATCTTTTTAAAAATCGCCTCATTTACTACAATTTTTATGCTTTATAAGATAGAGTAGGCGCCATGTCTGCTGAAATTCTTGGAGAGGCTGTTAAAAAATTGTTAAAAATTGTAAAAATTGTTTTTTTAAACTTTTATTCAAAGATTTTTTGTATAACGCTTAGTTTAGCAGTAATTAATAGTTTTCTGTTGTTTTTTTCATGAAAATCTGTAAAAAAATTTTTTTTTAAGATTTCGGCCTTAGTATGCATTTAACGACTAAGTGCATATCTACAACTTTATATTTCAAGCATTTTTCTCTATAGAGCCTAGTTTAGCGTCAAAAAGTTATATTTCGCATTATTAAGCAAAACTGACGTTGATTTTCATTTTGCATAATTCACTGAAGATTAAAATGAGGATAGGCCTATGTTTTTTGAGGTTAGTTTTTTTGCTTATTTCTAATGTTTTATTACTAACGTTAGGTGGTTATAGTGGTCCTTATTTGCATTGGCCGGAGAAAGTCATGTGAGTGTTTCACACCAGATTTTTTTATTAAATTTTTATTTAGCTTTACATTTATTTATGTTTCAATAACAATATAATATAGATCTAAAGACATAAAGACCAAACCAGAACACATACTCCCACCAACTTTCGAGGAAGTCAAACAGACAATTAAGGAAATGAAAAACAACAAGAGCTGCGGGGAAGACCTAACCACAACAGAAATCTGGAAGTACGCCCACGAGAACGTGCAAAAGAAATTACATAAAAAATTCGGGGAAATTTGGGACGCTGAAAAACTGCCAGACCACTGGACAAATGCAATCATATGTCCACTACATAAAAAAGGTCCAAGAACAAATCCAGACAATTACAGAGGTATTTCATTGCTTGATTGTACGTACAAAATTTTCTCTAGAGTAATATATAACAGGGTCAGGGAACAACTGGATCACGAACTTGGGGAATATCAGGGAGGATTTAGATCCTGGTGAAGCTGTGCAGATCAGGTTTTAACATTGAAACTTGTTATAGATTTCTGCAAAAAAAGATCAAAGCCCTTATTTGTAACATTTATTGACTTCAAGAAGGCCTATGATTGCATACATCGGGAATCGCTACTGAAAGTGCTACGAAATTTTGGACTAGACCCGAAATTGACAAGAATGATAGGACTCACATTGACCAATACTAAGTCCAAAATCAAATTTCGAGGAGAGTTTTCCAAAGATTTCGAAATAAGAACAGGACTTAGGCAAGGAGATGGCTTGTCCCCGTTGCTTTTTAATTGTGCCTTAGAATACATTATGAGACTATGGGAAAAAGAGAACCCAGCAAGGATTAGCTGCGGGAAATGCAAAAGTAAAGTTCACCTTGGCTGTCTGGGGTTTGCAGATGACTTGGCCTTGTTGAGTGGGTCTGTAGAGGAACTAAAGAAACAAGTAACAAGCTTAGGACGGTTAGCGGGAAGGTTTGGACTCAAGATCTCCTTCGAGAAGACGAAAATAATTGGGAACACTAACATGGACCCCAGGATTTCAGTGGGAGGTCAAGTAATAGAAGTGGTACGGAATTTCAAGTACTTGGGGGAGGTATTGAACATGAGTTGCAATGACAGGGAAGCATGGGCGGAAAGGACCAAAAAGTTAATGAGAGCTCAGTTCATCACCCACACCACATACAACAAGAAGTCAATGTCGGTAAATACAAAGGTAAGACATTACAAAACGGTAATACAACCTGCAGTGACTTACTGTGGAGAGACCCTAACAAAACTGTCACAAAAAACTAAAACCCACAGAATCCTGACGTTAGAACGAAGAATCCTTAGAACCTGTATTGGTAAGAGAATATACAAAGATAATAGTTGGAGACTGCTACCAAATAATGAAGTCTATAAAATTTCGGAGCCAATACTAGACACAATTAGGAAAAAACGAATCTCCTTTTTGGGCCATATCCTTAGAACACCGGAGAACAGAGTACTTAGACGACTTATTGAAAGTGTCTGGGATTTTAAAATCGGTTTGAACTGGACGAAGGAGGTCAAGGAGGACTTGGAAAGGTTTGGGTTGACGCTGGAGGATGTGAGGTTCAAGTCTGAGAGTTATAGAAAGTTGAAGGATCTGGCTTTGGAACCGGAAACCAAGACTAGAAGAGTGCAGAGGGTGACGGAAGAACTCCGGGCTCAGAGATCACAAAGAATGAGGTAATACTGGGTAAAGATCAAGGCTCAGAGATCGAAGTAGAGTCTTTCATGTTGTGGCTGAAGTGGTCCAATGTGGCCTCACAAGTAAAAAAAAAAAAAAAAAAAAAAAAAAAAAAAAATTAGATCTAATGTGTTAACTGATTTCTCAATTCCCGCTTAAGGCCTTTACCGACGATGATCTTAGCTGCTAATTAACTACAGTAAAGTTAGTATACTTAATTTGCCCATAAAAGACAGATGTAGTGTCAAATTATTGGCATTGGATCTGCTAGTTCCAGGGCTACAAAAAATTGTTGTTTCTTATCACATGGTCAGCCAATTTTATGACAAGCATTTAAGAACAGAAGAGGTAGATAAATAAAAGACACTAGTCAGAGTTATCTTCTCTGATGGTCATGAATTTAATTATATTATTATTATTTATTTATTATTATTATTTATATTATTATTTATTGGAAAGTAGGTGATTTTTGGAGGGCCTAGCATGCTGATAAGCATACTCTTCTACTCAGTAATAAAGGCAATAGTATACCACCTCACTCCTCGTTTTACTTAGTAAATCCTCTAGAGGTTCAAACCAGCCTTTTGGCTGATGACCTAAAAAACAACAGTATACTTAGCTACAACATTTTATCTACAATAAACAAACCGGATATTAAACGAAATACTTAACATTATAATTATGAAATTAATTTTAAAAAACCAAGTAGATTGGCTGGAAGTTAACGAACTAACCCGGGTGGTTTAAGTGAAATTTAAGATTAACAAAAAACTGTAAAATAATAATTAACGTTAAAGTATGGGTGGCAAAAGATGTGGAGTATAGGTATGATTAAAAACAAAAAAAAACTGTATGATCACGCTGGTTAAAGTAAGAGCATAGTGTTAAATTATAAAAAGAAGGTAAATACAGTAAAGGTCTGTTTACACACATCGTGCCGAATTAGTTAATTATCAGTGTCAGTTAAAAATAAAATATCTTTGCTTTTGTTTCAAATTAACCTGTTTCCACATGTCCGACACAGTGACGTATCAGTACCATCAGTGCTTCAGTGCTGTCCGTTCCATGATTATTAATACGATCGCAACGATATTTTTTTAATCTGACGCACTGACGTGATCCTGTAGTTAGAAGAAATTATTGCTTTTGTTGTAAAATGTCAATTTTCGTTCTAAAAATCAATTTCGAGACATTCTGAAGTGTTCGAAAAATTTGGTTTCATCCTCAATTAATTTCTTATAAAAGTAATAAATTCTCCTTCACTTTCTCGTTTCAACCAAACCTTGTGTACCCATTTTCGCTTTTTTATGGTTTCCTTCCCCATCTAGGGATATGGTAATAATTGCCAATTCATTATCAGAAAAATCAACCATCTTGCTGCTACTTGATTGAAGAACACTGAAGGACTACGGATAGAAAATGTCTGATGTGCGTGAATTGGCATCACTGATCAACCACGGATACTGAACGGTGAAGACTAATACTAAAGTGTTACGGCACTGATGTGTGTAAATAGACCTTAACAAGATATTGACCGTGAAAATACATGAAAGATATAATGAAACACAAGGGACTCCATTCTAGAGTTTTTACTATAAGGGCCCTTACACATTCGTTTTAAATACATTGTTAAGTTTATTTTATTTAAAGCCGCATCGTCAGCTTGGTCATTAGCAACTACTGTGGGTTTTGGTACCTTAACGGTGGTTTAAACGTGTTAAAATTTCCAGACCCTAGCCGGGAATCGAACCCGGGATCTTTGCTTTGTAGGCTAGCGCGCTAGTCACTACGCCACGGAGGCGGTTTCAAAATAAATTATTCCGTTAATTTTTGTTTAAGTTTTTTTTTTGGAAATGTTCGGTTATCCGGACTTTGGCACTTTATGCATAGTTTACAGCCGTTCGGTAAACCGGATGTTATAACTACGTAAAATATATAAACGTCCTGTTTTCCGGACGTTGGTCCTGAAAGGGTTAATTTTTAAGTAATCGTTTGTATTATGGTATCTGTTTGGAACGTTCTGGAACATTCTGTTTGGAATCTTCTGAAGGTTAACTTAGAAACCTAGAAACAGATGTATACCTTAGATAATTCGAATTGGGACCAGCAGCTTCGGTGTTTATATACTCCTCTATTTTCCTCTCGCCATGCAACGATGGTACAGTCACAAAAGTATACAATCACTACGGTAATGGGCGACTCGCGCACGGTCACTACGCTTTGTTTTCACTGTTATTAATAATCTATCAGACATAGTGATGTGACTAATTTGTTTTCATATATGATTTTTTGTTCATTATATTATATTCAGACCAATTTATTTAGTTAGTTGCGTGCGTCTGTAGAGTATAGTTCAGTGAGTTTTTGCGGTTTAGTTTTTGTAATTTACAATTTAAATTTTTACCGAGACAAATTAAATTCGTTTTAAAAATTAAATAATTATTTGTATGTTTGTACATTGTAATAAGGTTGTAGGCATTTGCGTACATTAAAATTTGTAGATATTGTTGAAAGAATAGGTTATGGATATACTTTATGCGGAACTGTGTGTACACGTAGAGCAAGAGTTGTGCCAGTTCGAATTGTCCACAGTATACACAAGTCAATCCTTGACGAGTCTTGTTCGAGAACTTGTGCAGTAAAGTTGAATAAAGTCTGTTGTCGTTCAGAGTTGGATATTTTGTTATATATTTTTAATACCGAGTCTTACTACTGTAACCGTTTTACTAAAAAAAGAGATAACTATTCAAAATACAATAATATCTAATATACTTTTTTAAATATTCAAATATTATTTTAATTTTTTTGTTTGTTGATCACTCGTGTAAGAGCTCCTTTAAGAAAAATAGGAAAAAAAGATAACACCAAATGTGATGACAGAGGGAGAGAAAAGATGTAAAAAGAAGATAGAAGGAGAAAGTAAACTATTAAAAAAAGAAAGATTAGCAACCCTTCCTGCTCATAAAAAGTTAAAGGCATAATTACAGAGAGAGTTTATTAAATGATTTTAATCAGAATTGGTCGATAGGTGCAACCTAAGCGGCCGATTACTTGTTCGCTTTAGAAGTTTATTTTTTCATAATCTTTATCCGATATAACAAGCATAATTTTAATTAACAACATGTGTTATGTTTTCTATAAATATTTTACTACAACTAACAACACAAGTATTAGACCAGCAGTAATCTGGTAA
This sequence comes from Catonia carolina, assembly GCA_035578175.1. Taxonomy (NCBI): domain Eukaryota; kingdom Metazoa; phylum Arthropoda; class Insecta; order Hemiptera; family Achilidae; genus Catonia; species Catonia carolina. Next base: position 247,614,432 of record JAQMRL010000001.1, on the reverse strand, counting down.
TTACGTTTCAAAATGTCGTGATTAAATCATTAATTTATTATTGGTATATATAGACCAATAGGAATAATAATAATATTAATATTGAAAATAGAATTTACTGCATTCGGTATAAAACAAGATTTATTGTTAATTATTTATAAGTTGCAATCTATACACAACATATATTAATTAAAATCTGAGATGTTTATAAATAATTACAGTTTAAATATGCATAAATTATCTGATAGATTTATGAATATACTAAATATTTGACGGTACATGAAGTTATTGAATAATTTTTAAACTTACCAAGCCTACATACAACGCTTACTATTATAAATATACAAATAGATATAATCGGATTCACAGTAATACGAGCTTGCACATAGCATCTGTACTTACCACACTTATGGTAGCAGTGTTTACTATTATTGCATTGTGGGAGATTTAGCGGTATAAAAATATTACCTCATCGATGTTGTTTTTCTTCTTGATTTGGACCTATTCCGTTATTTCACATGATCAAAAGATCGTGTGAATGGACCTTTACCGTTCGACCAGCAATCGCCTGTTTCTTTTATTTTCGCTTGTTTTCATTTTTATTTTATTTTTGGTTGTTTTTTCCTTTATTTTTTACAAGTTTCACAAATTATTTACAAGCTTTATTTTAAAAATTACAAAACAATTAAGATCAAACAATTACACTATCTGACATAAAGAAATAATTCGTCGCTAATGACCATTGCAGTTGATGCGACGTTAAATAAAAAAAAATAAATAAAAAATAAAATAAGTAAATTGTATAACATTTTACTGGTTATTAATGATTGGATGGAAAACTTTTCGGGGCAACCTGTACGGTACCAGAGCTGTTTGTTTACTTCAGGCAAGCTCTTAGCGCGAACAAACTATACACATAAAACCAATTCATTCTTTATCCGGCTCGGGCTACCGCCACGTTAGGCCGGACAGTCGCGAGCCTAGCGTATTTTAGTTATTTAAAAAATAAATTTTTTCAATTCATTTTTATTAAAAATCAAACAACTAAAATTCCGAAAATCAAGCTTTGCAAACGAGTAAATTTTGTTTCGTTTTAAAGAAATATTTTAGTGCGTTGTTTTACTACTAGGAGCGCTAACCTACATAATACCAACAGCAGTCTATATTCCGTTTAAAAATACTATAGATTATTATTTAAATAAATATTTAACCCACCGGGTTGGTCTAAAGGTAAAGTCGTCGCCAAAATCAGCTGTTTAACAGCTGATTTTCGGAGACGAAGGTTCCTGGTTCAAATCCTAGTAAAGGTAGTTACTTTTATACGGATTTGAATACTCGACAGTGATTGCCGGTGTACTTTGATGGTTGGGGTTCAATTAACCATACTCTCTCAGGAGTGGTCGACCTCGGTCTGTACAAGACTACACCTCATTTACACGTCATACATATCATCCTCATCTCATTGGTTCATGGGGTTGCTTATTGTTCTGAATTGAACAGATTGCAATGTACACACATTAGGGATTAACAAATAAATAAATAAATATTTGGTTTTTTAATAACATTATTTTGAGAGGATTTGTAAAGCTTGATTCGCAGAATTTTTAGTTGTTTGATTTTTGATAAAAATTAATTTAAAAAAGTTATTAATTTATTAGTGACTTTATTTACATCAAATTGTTCAAAATTAATTTCTCTATATAAATTTCATACTAAAATTCGACTGTTTACTATAAATGTTTCTACGTTATTGAGGTGTAGACGTAAAAAAACGGTTTTTATATCAATAGTTTGTGTTTTATGTCAGATGTCTTTAAAAGTACTGAAGATACAGTTTGGAGACCTGTTTTAGACCAAATATAATAAAAATCCACCAATTTTGTCCCAAAAAATGAACGCTAAAAAATTCAGTATGACCGAATTTCACCAGGGGAGCTGAAATCGTTCCAACTAATGAAGCATTTTCAGACATATGTTTACAAGAACGTTTTTCATAACTCGATGAGAGAAATACGCCTATAAAGTATGGCAGATTCTTCCTAAAACACTCGGTATAGGTACCAATAAAAAAAGATATAAATTTGAAAATAAAATATAACGCGTAACAAAACGTAACGTCATTTTTTCACAATATTTTACTACAAAACTGTACTCAATCTTATTAGGTAACAACTGAGGAGGAATCCCATTGTTTATAAGAGTAGACAATTTGTTCGAAGTAAATATAGGGAGTCATATGAAAGAATTAGTTAACAGAACGGTTAGCCAACAAGGCCGAAGTTATAGAAGCATGGTAAATCATACTAATAGTACTATGCCCGTGCTATATACAGTTTAATACTCACTCCGTAGTGTGCTTTTTAACACTTTATCAAAGAGAAGACAATTCGTTCAGATAAAAACTTAAAATAATAGTAATAAAAATGGACCTACTATAACTGCAAGGCATCAAAAGACTAAAAAAAAATATGAACCAGGGGTTGGCATCATACAATGCCGATGAAGAAAGTAGGGGAGATAATTCTCTCTCACTCAGCCTCACTACCCTGAAAATTATAACATGTTCAGTTGGTTGAACTATGTACTAGTGTATTAATCGGACGCTCTAGGCGTACATCAGTTTAAAAAAGTTCAGTTGTACCAATTTGAACAACAGATAATTTCCAACCTTTTTATAGGTTGTACTTAACGTCCTAGTATTTTTAACTGAGTCAATATTTACAGCGTTAAAATAAAGTACTACACTAAGATAAGAAATGTTAAGCACATAGTTACTATCTTTATAAACGAACCAAGTACTAGAATATAAAACATATTTTCACATTAAATAAAAAATTAATTTCAGTCAGGAATTTTTTAAAAATTTCACAACTTTTTTAACTAAAGGTATAATTAAATTTTGTAAAAATCTATGCAATCTTTACATAAAATAAAACAAACATAGCCGCCTCCGTGGTCCAGTGGTTAGTGAGCTACGCTGCAAAGCGGAGGTCCCAGGTTCGATTCCCGGTCAGGGCCTGGAAAATTATTACAAGTTTATACCCACCGTTCCTCCACCCAATGTAATCGCTAATAACCAAGATGTTGATGCGACTTAAATTAAACTAAACTAAGAAAATGCATATTTATTGTGGTCAGCTTTAGCCATAGAAAATATTTAAATTTTCCATAAAAATTTTAGTAGTGTCAATAGAATTGCGGAAGTACTTTCAGTTTCAAACACTTCTTGAAATAGAGATTTAATATTTTATCTTTTTAAAAGCTGAAAACATCAATGTTAAGACGTAATTATTAATAACTGACAGTAATTGGAGTTTTACTCAGAAATTAACTTCTTCTCCTCATGAGTTAGGCATTTCTACCTGTTCCGGCACCCATATTTTCTTTAGCCTTCCAATATCTTTGTTTCCTATTGGTTTGTACGTTCTTGGTAAACCAGATATGCGGCTTTCTGGGATTCTATTTAAATTATCGACCCATTGGGCACGGTATATATATTTTATCGTTAAGTGAAAAAATTCCCAATTCTTGTCTATGTATTTTTTTCTTCTTTTTTTATGACCACATAGGATCACTTTAGTCATTTTGGACGGTTCTTTTTCAATTTCTTCTTCTTGCTGTTCCAAAACTTTTCAAATTTTCAGATCTTATTTTCTTTAGTTCATCTGAACAAACCCCAATTGTGCGTTTGACAGTTTTGGTGCTTAATCGAACTTTGTGATTTCCCATTTGGTGTTTATACCAAGGTGTACGTTGCGTTAGATCCTCCATGGTTAGGTCGAGTTCTTTTATTTTCTTCAGTTCATCTGAACAAACCCCAATTGTGCGTTTGACAGTTTTGGTGCTTAATCGAACTTTGTGATTTCCCATTTGGTGTTTATACCAAGGTGTACGTTGCGTTAGATCCTCCATGGTTAGGTCGAGTTCTTTTATTTCCTTTTGAATTTCTCTGAGCCAGGTTACAATAGCTTTTTCAGATTTAGCGGTAAGTAGTTTTTCAGTGATTCTTCTTAGAAGGCGTGTTGCTGGACTTCTTAGTGGTGTCCCAGAAAGAAAATCCTCTTTTTTCTCGTTGCGATTGCGACTGGTTGTATATCTTTGTAGACTTGTTCGTTGGTTAAAAGCCTGTATTGTCCATCGATTAGGTGTTTTTTGTTGATACAAGTCCTTAAGATTCTTCTCTCGACTTTTTTAAGTTTCTATTTGATTCCACCATTGTCGATACTGAAGAGAGCTTCACTTCCGTACATCACTTAAGATCTAAGGACTGATTTGTAGTGTTTAAGTTTGGTGTGTAGGCCTATTGATAGACTTTTTTTGTTGAATGTGTTTTTGGTGAGATGTTGTCCTTTGGTGAGTTAGGCGGTTTCTCGTTCCAAGCGACTTTTTCGTTGCATTTGTAATTAGTGGTCTCGCCCAAATATTTATATAATTAAATATTTATATATTTATATTGTCTTATATTAATATAACTAGTTGTAGTTATAAAACAATTAATTAATTTACCTCTATTTTTAAGTTCAACAACTTATAGAAAAATTTCTATTAACACGATTGTTTGATATTTAATTGGCGTGAACACAATACAAAACATTATGTAATTACAGCCTAAATGGTAAAAAATAGGTTAGTAAGTATTAGCTTATAATGTGTTGGTTTTAATAACTATTAACAAAATTTATTAAGGTTACTCAAGGTTGACTTGACTAAAGTGGAGTCAAATTGATAGAAAACAAAAATAAATAGAGCAAACAGGCAGGATCAAGCAAGGTCAATATAATAATTGTCTCTTTTGTTGTTGTATTAATTATGGGCTATCATTTCTATAAGACTAATACAAGTACAATGCACTATATATCACCACCACTCACTGTAAATCCTTTCCCCATTCGATTCATATTATTTCCAACAAAACTATAATGATACCTATAAAAATTGGAGACTGTAGGTCAATAAGAATTGGTAAGAAATGTTAAACAATGTCAATAAACCAAGTTATTAATTAACCACTAAAAACAAATTGAAAGACGTGGCTTGCTCTGCTTGTACTCTTTTCGCCTCTCCCAGTCTTGTGCATCGATACTATTCCCCTACAATAGATCCAACTGATAATCCGATATCCTGAAATTACCGATAACAAGAGCTCTTCACTAAAATAATTACACGAGCAGAAAGTGATAAGGGTTTTAAAAGTGTTTTGTTCATTGCATTATAGAATCTACCGTTGTTCTAGTGGTGAAGGATTGCCACAGGCAGCTGTTAAACAGCTGATTTTTGGAGACGAAGGTTTCGTGGTTCGAATCTTACTAAAAGTAATCACTTTTATATGGATTTAAATAATATATATTGGTTTCCAGTGTACGTTTATGATTGAACTGAATTAACAAATCTCTTTCAGAAATGGTCGGCATGAGTCTGTACAAGAATACACCTCATTTACAAGTTTTTTATATATATAGAAAAGAGGATGTATGTATGTATTTATGTATGTTCCTTATAGACTCCTAAACTGCTCGACCGAGGTTGATCAAATTTTCAGGGAACATGTACAATGGTCCTGGGATGATTCCTGTGAAGTTTGGTGCCGATCGCATCAAAACGAAGTTTTTTCGTGATTTTTCTAATTTTTCCCCGAACAAATACATAGACTGTAATAAACATACGTACATACTAATATCAACAGACACATCAATTCTAAGGATTATATTTTAGTATACCTATATATACATTTTTTTCCTTCACTATTTTCAAAATTATGCCACTAAAAAAGCATCAATTGGGAGAAAATTGGCTAAAGCCAAGCAAATGGGGGGGAAGAGCAGTAGAAACCGAAGAACGACGAGAATCTCGACCACAGGAAATGCGCGACAAAGCTTCAACTTTCAGAGCAAACGAAACGGAGGTAGAACGTGAATCTCGCCTTCAGGAAATGAGCGATAGAGCTTCAACTTCCAGAGCAAACGAAACCAAAAAACGACGAGAATCTCGCCTTCAGAAATAGCGCGACAAAGCTTCAACTTCTAGAGCAAACGAAACTGAGGAAGAACGTGAATCTCGCCTCCAGGAAATGAGCGATAGAGCTTCAACTTCCAAAGCAAACGAAACCAAAGAACGATGAGAAACTCACCTTCAAGAATAGCGCGACAAAGCTTCAACTTCAAGAGCAAACGAAACGGAGGTAGAACGTGAATCTCGCCTTCAGGAAATAAACAATAGAGCTTCAACTTCCAGAACAAACGAAACCAAAAAACGACGAGAATCTCGCCTTCAGGAATAGCGCGACAAAGCTTCAACTTCAAGAGCAAACAAAACGGAGGAAGAACGTGAATCTCGCCTCCAGGAAATGAGCGATAGAGCTTCAACTTCCAGAGCAAACGAAACCAAAGAACGATGAGAAACTCGGCTTCAAGAATAGCACGACAAAGCTTCAACTTTAAGAGTAAACGAAACGGAGGAAGAACGCGAATCTCGCCTTTAGAAAATGAGCGACAGAGCTTCAACTTCCAGAGCAAACGAAACCGAAAAACGACGAGAATCTCGCCTTCAGGAAATGCACCACAGACGTTCAACGTCGAAAGCCTCACAAATGCCCCAACAACAAATCGAACGACATGAGGCCAATCTCTTACTATTGGCTCGATCAAAGGGAAGAACCGAAATGAAGTTGGAAGTTTTTTTTATATTTGTGTTTTTTTCTTGGGCTCCGGGTACCACTAGTGTAATATATCATCCTCATTTCACTGGGTCATGAGGTTGCTTATGGTTCTTAATTGAACAACGCACACACATTAGGGATTAATAAAAGAACGGATTATAGTAGAGATTGTTTGCTTAAATAAGTTTAAAATTATCGGTTATAAAAAATAAAACGTAATTAAGAGGTGCCGTGTACCCCTGTATAGAATTTTCTAGTTACAATTAATGTAAAATAATTTGTAAAATAAATATTTTTATTATGTTTACAAGGAAGATTTGCTTATAAACAACCAGATTCGAAAAGAACCTGAAATGAACGTCACAATATCATAAGTAAAATTACAATATTTTCGCCAATGTTTTTCAGATCTACTATACAGTATTTAAGTAGCTGTAGAACATTACACTATAGGTAGGATTCAAGCCAAGTTTACTTTTCACTATTTTATTTATTTATTTATATTTAAAAGAATAATAAAAACCTAGATGTCATGTAACATCTTTAGTAACGTCACGGAGAATCAATTTGATATACGCTTTCATAAAGTGTCTCAATGTCGCGGAAAATACACTTCGTCGTTTTAAAATACTTTATCGTTTTTAAACGTAGACAGTAAAATTTTACAGTAGTTTTATTTGCATCATTTGATAGTTTGTTGTGATGTAGTACTGTATAATAATATATTGTAATTTATTTTTATTTTTGCTAGACTAAGTTTTGGCAAAATATACACTTGCATTATGTTCTGTTAAATTCAAGGCTGTCTCCATTCATTTTTACAAAACAAGATTTGTCCGCAATATACAATTCGCGTACTGCATGATTAAAATTTAATCTTAATTATCATCTTTACTAAGATCAAAGAACTAGAGTAAATATTTTTTTTAGATTTTATTTATTGATCTCAAAATATTCCGGAGAAGATTATTTTACAATGTTCAATAACTGAATAAAAATTGACCTAACAATCTTCATAGGTACACCATACATGAATATTAGAAATTATTTTTTCTATTTTCTTCCTTTACAAGTCGAATGTAATAAAAAATTAAAAAATACCAAAATTGTAGCACTATTTGTTCTCTTTTGGTTATATATTTTGTATGTTAAAATTACTTCAAGGGTGTAATTTGGTTTTAAAAACCCGATTTTTAAGCAATTTTGCATAAAATTGCAAATTTCGGAATATAAACATTAAATAAAAGAACTGTGACATTTTAAATTTCATAAAGATCTTGTTTTACCAAATTCGCCTAAAATATAGCCTAATACATTGAAGCTGTATAGGTATTTAAATAAAGTTTTTTAAAAAGAGATATCTATAATCCAAATGGAGTTGTAGGTTATGTCATCAGCTGAAAGGCCGGTTTAAACATCTAGAGGCTTTACTAAGTAAAACGAGGAGTGAAGTGGTTCACCATGCCTTCTTCACTGTGTGGAAAAAATATGCTTCTCTGGATACCAGGCCCTCTGAAAAGTACTTTATTTCTACCCTCCAAATGATACCTTCACTTCATTCACCACAGGGTCTGGCTGTATAATGAAATTCATGTTTCCGAGAGGGATAATCTTGACTAGTGCTTTTTACATCTCTACCGCTTCTGTTCTTAAATGCTTTAGTCATATAATTGAGTGACCATGTGATAAGAAACAGAACTATTTTTTGTGGCCCTGGAATTAACAGACCAAGTGCAAATAATTTAACAGTCCACCTTCCTGTTATGGGCAACCAAATGAAATGTAAACAAAAAATTGTTAATTTTCAGTCCAAATAGTTTTGGATACTTCGTGATGAACGAATAAGTCAGTCAGTGGTATTTCACAATTCTGTACACATCATTATCTTAAATCTTTGTGAACTAAAATTAACCCTCTTATTTACATTGAAGATAAGTTGGTTACAAAGAAGTTAAAACTAAACACGAAAAAAAATTACAGTCTCCCATCATGCGGTCTGGGTTCGAATCCCACTCAGGCAGGGCATATTTTTCATACGTTACAAAAAAAATCATTTCATCCTCACACAGTTGTACCCTAAACGTCGTCGCTAATGACCTAGCAGTTGATGCGACGTTAAATAAATTTTAAAAAATTACAGCAGTAATTTTTTTTGCATAATAGGACAGCGACTTGAATTTTAAACGGTTGAATGTCCCTAGACTGTAGTAAGAAGTGGAAACTGGGATTTTTTCTAGAGTTAGGGCCTATATATGTGATGACTGAGCATCTTTATAATTGGTTATTACAATAAAGTATATAGTTGCATTGGTAGTAACTTTCCTTCCTCAATAAACAACTTTAGTAATTTAACCAATCCCATACATTCCACACATTATTTTCCAACATTAAGCGGATTTTTCTTTTGTACAATCTACTTTAATTAATAACATTTTTATTTAACCTACGCATATTGTAAATAAAGTGTTTAACAGATGTATAATGATCACGAATTTGCTTAAAAAAAGTAAAATAAAAACCGATTAAGATTATTTCCTTATGCTAATTCGCGAATAATATTAAAATTACAATAAATTGTAAATTCGCTTATATTACAACCCATATGAGACAACATAATGCTATTTTTTATAATTTATTTTGTATAAACATATTAAAGTCTAGCTTAAAATTAGATTACTTTGAAAAACCTCTAAGAATATAAGCCTGGTTCGCTTAATATTTGAAAAGAATCTAGGTAATACGATTTTTAGTAGCTTAGATAGACGAATATCTACATGATAAGTGAATGATAAATGCTTCGTCATGTAGAAAAAGATTACTTGCACAAGGCGGGTTAAAGAAAGATAAAAAAAAATGAAAATATTATTAACCTCTATCTGTAGAATGACTTGCACAATTTCAGAATCCTTTGAAATAAAATGCGGTCCTGGTCCAGTAGAGTGACAACAGAAAAATTAATAATTCAGATAATATTTTTATTATAAATACTTTAAAGACTATCTTTAAAATAAGAATGCTTTAAAAATTTACGTTTACATACTTGTGTACAGTACGCATTAACTTGAATTTTTAAAAAACTTTTTTGTAGACTACAAAATTTGTACTTTCACAAGTAAATTCAAAAATTGTAAAATAAATAACTTTTTGATCGCCTTCGTGGCGCAGTGGTCAGCGAGATACGTTCCAAAGTGGAAGGTCCCTGCTTCAATCCCTGGCTAGGGTCTGGAAAATTATATGTTTAAATTCACTGTTCCTTAACCCAAAGTAATTGTTAGTGACCTGTAGATGCAACTTTAAATACGTTTTTAATAAAAATTAATGCCTGTGAAATGTAAATCTACGGAAAGTTTGTATTTTAGTTTAAATTACATTGAAGTTTGCGTTATTCAGTATAGAAATAAAATTACGGTACCGATTGATCTCAAACTAGAAAATTGAGGTTTTCTCAACCAATCCCTAAAGTTTCTTTTGAATTGACCATATAGCTACAAAATTAAAATACAAAAACTTTGATGCAAAAAAAATAGATAATAGCTCTATTCGGTAATCCTCTAAAGCACATTAACATTCTACATTTGCTACGCTCATTAAGACAACATTACTGGTATCGTGGCAAAATTCGTCAGAGCGGCTTTAGTGTGATTGAAAAATCAATTTTATCTCAAAATTAAAGCCATATTATCTCAAGGTAACAGTCAGTTTATAATAGAAACAGTAGAAAATTCTACAATTTTTATATCCAATTCTTTTAACGTTTAGTTGAAACAAATTAAAATAATCCGTCGACTACACCAACTTTACATTCTTTTTTTTGGTTTTATGTCCGACTGTTTTGCAATTACTGCTAATGCAGACGGTGAGAAGGGAATTAGTCCTATACTCTACGTCATCTAAGTTAAAACCTGGTCAAAACAGTTTGAAAGAAAAATATTACGTAGCACGATCCATTCAAAAAAAGTTTACGTTCGCTTTACAGGAAGTTATATATAATTTTTTTATAATAATTAATTTACATTCTTATTATAATTATGCCCATAACACACAGGTGGACTGTCAATTTATTATACTCAATCTGTTCGTTGCAAGGCTAAAATAAATAGTTATGTTTCTTATTATATGGTCAGCCAATTAAATAACTGAATCATTTAAGAACAGAAGAGGCAAGATGTAAAAGACACTAGTAATAGTGATCTCCTCTGAAAGTAATGAATTTCATTATACAGCCAGACCCTGTGGTGAATGACGTGAAGGTGTCATTTGCAGAGTAGAAAATACGTGCTTTTCAGAGAGCCCGGCATGCTGATAAGCGTACTTTTCCACGGAGTGAGGAAGGCACCGGTTAACATCCTCTCTCCTCGTTTTACTTAGTAAAACCTCTACAGGTTCAAACGAGCCTTTCAGCTGATTTGCCGGCCGCATTGGCGTAGTTAGTAGTGCTCGCCCCTCATCATACGGTCTTGGGTTCGAATCCCATTATTCAGGCACGGCATATTTTCATACGTTACAAAAAATCATTTCATCCTTCACCGTCTGTATTAGCAGTAATTGCAGAACAGTCGGACATTAAACCAAAAAAAATAAAAAATAATAAAAATTCAGCTGATACCTAAACAACATTATAACTATAAATTTATTATTATAAACATTTATTTGTAACTAGGCTTGAGGTTGTTAATTGTAAACAAAGTACTGTAACAGGTTACCTAATTGTAATTCTTCTACATCCGATAAAACTTCATCAGACAACACATCATCCTCGTTGTTACAACTTGAATCATGTTCCAAAAATGTACTACAAGTTTTTCTACCTGAACTTCGCTCAAAGAATCTAAATCTCTCATGCGTTTCTCATCCTTTTCCGCGTGAACCATTCAGTTTTACCACTACTTATTAAAACCCCTTAAAGGTTAATTTTTTAAACCTAACGTAATATTATTTTGCTTAATTTTTTCCCACTGAATAATTATATTTATTATTTTTATTATTTATGTATGTATTTTATTTTTTTTTATTTTGCATTATATGAAATTTTTGTAAGTATATTTAAGAAAATATATAACAGTTCTAAAACTATTATTGTAATTATTTTAACCCTAATAAAACAAAAAATGAAACTAATACTGTATAATAAAACTAATACGAATACGCGGCAAGCAAAGGAAAACATAAGTACCTTAAACGACTGTAATAACAACTATAAATAGTGCCTATATCCTAACGAACTAGAGACTGCAGATGGAGGCGGAGCGTAGTGACCTAGATCACAGCACAGAGCCAACTGACTTTCGTTAATCGTATCCTGCGTTGTCACGTTGTGGACCGGCTTTGGGTGACAGCCTAACAAAATGTCAGCAGGAGTTTGGTGGAACAGAGTGTGACTTAGCGAAGGGCCAACCTCACACCCGATCTTTGCTATTATTAGCTAGATCTCATCTGCAGTCTTTAAATTCGTTGAGGTACAGAAACTATCACTTAATATGGAAAGATTAAAATTAACCAAAAGCGTTGATAGGGTCCAACGGATTAAAATAGTACTACAAAAGACTGGTACGCATTACCGGCTGTTAGCGACGAAATATTACGTCACTGGCTCTTTTCGTCTACAATGCTTCCGACGTAATATTTCGTCAAAAACCTTTAAGGGGTTAACCGATACTTAAGAAACCCCAATTTCCAAAAAATTCTTTACTTTTTAGAGCTTAAATGTTTTATTATTTTGTATCCACGTAATCCTTCCCTGTACCCATATTAACTCAATAGGTTTATATTATATTATATTTGAACCGGTATATTAGCACTCTGAAATACGTATGAGACATCTACTATGCATGACAAGATAAAATAAATTATCTTTTAAAATTAAATAAAACCTCTATAATAATTATCGGAATTCGTAGAAGCGACAGGCACACAAACGCAATCTTTGATTATGAAACGCAGCTTTTGAATTTCCAGCGCCGTGTTTTTAACTTACGAACTGAAAATATCTACTCTTTTCATCAGATAGGTAATACAGATAAAACTTCAGTATTTTTGATGTGCCTAGAAAGTACACTATCGGTGTGAAAGGTGCTAAAGTAGTACAATAGAAAACTACTGGGTACAAGAAACTGCGAATAACAGTTATGTCATGCGTAATAGACGATGGAAGAAAGCTTCCTCTTTATTTGATACACAATATTAAAAAAGTTAATTTAAAAAAGTTATTATTTCTATCAAAATCATGTTACATTTAATTCTGTTTCATCGCCCATTTCAGGTAATAAAATTTCACTTTATATTAGATATAAGATTTTGATGATTTTTCTAGATTTTGTTTTTTTCCAAAATTTGTACTCCCAAAAAAAGCTGCGTCTTAGATTCGAGGGCGTCTTAGAATCGAGGATATACGATAATATTAAGTATAAATGAAAGCACGCGAAGGGCGCCAGCCATACACGTAGCGTAGATACAACAGATTCAACCTTACTTCGTAAAATGTTGTTTTCAGTAGCCCTCAGCTTAAAAGAAATATCCTATAGAAGACAAGGTCAAAGGTAAGCCTTTTCAAAAATTGCCACCAGCCGTGGGACGCGTCGTCTAATGAAAGGAATATTTACAAGTTGTAGTTCTTGTATAACACACAAAGTCAAAAAAGAACAAAATAAGTTCGTGTTAACGTACTCTATAAAAATAGTTACAACATATTAGGCAATATTCTTTGAATAGGGTGTTTATCGATAGAACTATATAGAAGCCTACATAACTATATTTGCAGCCATGATTGCGGGTGTGATAAAACGTGTACGGCGGCGGCTTTATCAAAACAGAATACGTTAACAAAATTATAATATTGCCTATGTGGCCGGCCGGCATATTCAAAACAAGCAAATGTGAGTGGGTGATAATAATAAAATGTATAATAGTATCCTTACCTATAAATCTATATATTATATTGTTATAATATTACTAAGAGTACTGTTATTTGGTAAAATGATTTATAAATTGATATTTATGTTATCTTAAGCTAAGATTGTAATACAGAATGAAATATTTAATATTAATAATGTATTTAGGTATATTTACGATATAAATTACTGCATAAGAAAGCAAGCAGCCTACCGCGGTGTAAACTATACATACATTTATTCCTCCCACTGACCCCTTACATTCAAATTAGAATTCATAATCTAATCGGATCTTTTCTCAGAAAAGTGCATTAAAAATTATTAGAATTTTTATATATAGTTTCCAAATAGTTAATTTTATTTTATATAATTTAAGTTATGAAAAATATATTATGAAATTTTAAAATTTATGTAGTAATTTATTTATTTCTCTAGTATACCTAAAGAGAAAGTTGTGTTCACAAAAAAATTGAGCTTACGATTTTATAAGGATCTCCGAGCACAAAAATACATTCACAGATATTGATTGTATTTCCGTTAGTCTACATAATTGGGATGATTTTTACAGAATTTGTTACACACGTCCTTTATTCCCATTAAGATTGTTAAACTACTTAAACTTGACTTTCCTTTTCTAAAAATAGTCCTATTTCATAATAGCACATATATATTTTTGATTGTATTTTTATAAACAATACAATGGCCGTTTTGAATTCCGGAAATTTTTCTTAACTTCTCCTAAACTTTAACAAGAAACAGCAGAAGATAAAAAGTTTCACTCCTCCACGTGGTGCGGCTAGATAACCTGAATCTTGATGGGAAAATATCAAGCGAACTAAAAAGGAATTCACTCACAATTTCACAATAAATCACCCTCACACCTCATTATCACCTTTTCAACTAAAAATTGGAGTTGGAATATAGAGTCCCAACAAGTTGATCACCTCGAAAAATCATACAATGGAAGGTCTTTTAAGGAAAAATCCACCTTCAGGTAAAAATAATCTGATAAGACCACTTGGATTGGGCGGGGGCAGTCACTTAAAAGATAACGATGTACTGTATGAAAATATACTGGGCATAGAAAAAAGCTGCTCAGAAAACGAACTCCAAAAATTGGTTTTAAGTGGTCCCATGTGACCGTAAAAGTAAAAAAAAAACAATACCATACAATTTAGGGATAGTAACCCCTAAAATTAAACTAATTAATAAAAATTTGGTGATCGGCTGATTTATTTACAAAAGTACCTGTTTCTAAGTCAACATTTTAGAAAGGTTCACTATTTTTAAGTAAATATAAAAGTAAAGTTGTTTACAAAAACTTAACAATTTTAATGTTAACCGCCTCCGTAGCCCAGTGGTTAGCATGCTATGGTGCAAAGCGAAAGGTGCCGGGTTTGATTCCCGAGTATAGTCTGCAACAATCTCACGACGGCAGGCTTTTTTTACAAAATATGCATACGCTTCATTCTTTCGAAGAATTTGTAATAAAGTTTAATGAGCACTAAAAAATTTCAGTAAATTTAATTTTAACTTTTTAGTAGTGTTGTTTACATGGTTTTGTTATTTGTTTTAAGAAAACGTTATTTTCTTTTTTTTCTTTTGGTTTTACGTCTGACTGTTCTGCGATTTCTGCTAATTCAGACGGTAGATAATGATGATAATGAAAATTAGTGATGAAAAAATGCCAGACCTGACCGAGAATCGAATCCTGGATCCCGTCGTTCATTCCTCAATTGAATGACCACCCAATCTTTTTTCTAATCCCTAATGTGTATACGCTAAAATCTGTTCAATTATGAACAATAAGCAACCCCATGACCCAATAAGGTGACGATGATATGTATGCCGTGAGGGCGAATTCTATTCTTGTACACACTCAGGCCGACAATTCCTGAAAAGTATGGTTAATAATTGCACCCTAACATTGAAAGTACTTTGGTAACCACTGTCTAGTATTCAATTCTGTATAACAGTAACTACCTTTACTAGGATTTGAACTTCGGAACTTCCGTTCCCAAAAATCAGCTGTTAAACAGCTGAATTTGGCAACTACTACTGCTAGACCAACCTGGTGGATTGTCCACCCGATCTTGATGAATGCTTTTTCCTGAATTTTTAGTTCGAACAGACAAATGTAAAAAGAAACGGTAGACTCTTTATTTCTATGTGACTGACAGTTAATCACCATATCAGGTTTTGTTATTTTAACAGTGTAACCAAGTAAATTAAAACCACCTTCTATTAACAGATTAAATAGGTATTTCGGAATCACAGTTTTATTTTTTACCTATTTCAAACATTTACATTTTTTATACATAACGTTTATTAGGCCTAAGTTATACAAAAAATATTTCTTCTACACATAAAATAACATGTAAATTAACAGACAATTTCAGAAGTCCAGTACATAAACGCAAATTTATAGTCATAAATAGATAAATAATTTAAAAATTTCGAAAAAATTGTGATACAATAGATTAAATTAGATTAATCAAGAAAATTTATAGTTTAAATTAAGCTGATAAATAGTTATACAAAGTCATCTAGACAATCATGTACGGTTAAAACTAATGCAGTTAGACCCCAATGAATTGGGATTAGTATAAATTGGAAGAGGGGAAAACAGGGGAAAGAATTTGATGACAATGATGATGATGATATCAGAAGAATTATAACCAGTTCGTGGGTGGGGGGGAGTGAATTGGGGTCTTGTATTATGATATACGTATCATAAGAGGGGTTGATTGAAGCGTAGAAATATTGAAGTGCTGTACTCTATGTAGAAAGGCCTATGATAAACTAAACTAGGCTTTCGATTTAATTTAAGATTATATCTAACAGATGTGTTTATAGCAGATGTGATAAAATGTTAAACCATTACAATATGACTACTGCAGTAGTTAGTTTGTACTATGTTAATCAAATGACTACATTGTCCCAATTGTTGTTAATAAGCTTATACGTTTGTTGTTTAAGTTGTCACAACAATAACTATTATTTCAGTCATATTGTAATCTCTAAACTAAAATTTAAACCGTTTTTGTGAAATTACGTATGATAGAAACCTATTTTTCTTCTCAATCAATGTGGCTACAAAAGGACGCAGTAGAAAAATGTAAAAAGAAAACACAGAGATTCCTGTATTCTACGCAACTACTTTTATCGCATAAAAAATTATTACACTGATAATACGACAAAACTTCCTGAAATATGCTTTAAATCATCACCAAGGATTAGGCTCAATGGCCTGTTCTGGCATCCATCTCTTTCTAGTTCTTCCCAAGCCTCGCTTCCCTCTAGGTTTATATTTCCATGCTCGCAGAGGAAGTCTGTGAGCTGACATGCGAAGTAAATGGTAGGACCAGTTTCTCTTATATATTTTTAACGTTTCCAGTAGTTACTGAACATTTAACTCGGCGCGGATAGCTTCGTTACGCACTTTATCTAACCGGGTATAACCTTTGACACCCCGCAAAAATCCCATTTAGGCTGCCTGAATACGAGATTCATTCCTCTGTAATGACACCCATGCTTCACTCCCATATATGTTATGAGTGGTAAAGCTATTGCTCTATAAAATTTCATTTGGGAGTCCTTTCTCGTTTTCTTTCCTATTGTCATGCGAATAGAACCGCATACAGCGCTGAATTTTGACACCTTTTTCATAAACGTCATTATCTTTGTCACAGGAAATCCATCCTATTTAATATCTCGAACTTGTTTTATAGTTCGGTTCTAAAGTATAATTTTTGAGCGAACCGGCCGTCTTCCCTTGAATGCATGCTTTAAATAAAATCAAACGTTTTAAAATAATTAATATTTGCTACAAAGACAGTATAAGAAAACAATTAGAGAGGTTGAAGAGGTACTTAGTGCACGGTATGATAATATTTTTTATTTTCATACGCCAAAAAACTACTTATTGCATTACTGTAATAATTTTACTGTAATGTATTCACCACAGGGACTAGCTGTATAATGAAATTCATTATTCTCAGAGGAGATAACTCTGACTAGTGTCTTATACATCTTGCCTCTTCTGTTCTTAAATATTCAGTCATTTAATTGGCTGACCATGTGATAAGAAACAAAAATATTTCTGTAGCCCTTGGAATTAGCAGATCGAGTGGAAAAAATTCAATACTCCACCTGCCCGTTATGGGAATTTCTCACTGTCAGACTAATAAAAACTCAGAAAAACTAGACCAACTAAATATACGTCATCATACAATGACAATATTTTATTGATTTCAAGTGTCAACGAATACGTAAAAATATGTTTACTAGCACACAGCCTAAAATAATACCCTACCGTTATTTTGGAGACATGAACATATAGATTTTTGAATCTTCCAAGTACCAAACCAAGTAGTTTCTTGGTGTTAATAAAAATATGAAAAAATGTCAAAACAAAATATTTACAGTTTCTCTCGAAATATAATTTTATTGTTATAGGATCAATGCTATTTAGAGATAGATATTCATTTGACTGTTGAAGGTGGTAGACCTCGCAAGGCCATACACAGATGAATACAAGGGACAACATTTTATAACAAGTAGACAGGTGTGCATTCTTTGAGATTCCTTCTTTTTCTTTCATATATTTATTTCATTCATTCCGTTTTTCTTTCTTCTTTACCTTCTTGCATTGAGTTTACCTTCTTGCATTCACATTCAGGTAAAGTAATAAAAATGTGAAGCAAGGTAAGAAATCTTTGGAGTATATCATTGAATTCATCTCTTGTATTCTCTCTGACATCTTACATCATTTCTAAAAATGAATCTTGGCACTGTACACATTCAGGAATACAATACCACCCGTATTGACAACACGTGGAAAAATAACTCATTCTCGAGTTACTTGAATCATTTGGCAGTGATCATTAACTGTAAGATTACATTTAACCTGCTACAAACATTTAAAGGCCCATTTTATTCATGTTAATTAATTTGTACCAAAACAAACGTGACTAAACATCAATGTGATCACCATTAAAAAATGTCTTTGATATAGTTTGTATTTAGTAATACCGTATTTCCGGTATTTTCTACAAGTGTCTTTAATATGAGTTGCAGACAGGCTATACATAAATTATTAGAGCAATAATGTTGTTTTTTACGACTGTACAAATTTTACACTTTTATTAAAGTTTAAAGTAGATTAAACTACTAATGGCATGTGTTTGTAACACTATCAAAACAATTATTTTGGAATACTTCCAGATCTTAAACCGGGAATCGAATCTGAACCTTAAACTATTTCTATCTATTGTATTTATAGCTACGTTTTAAATCAACAGAACTGTCATATTTTTTGCTGTGTCATATTTATTTTTCCATCTAAATTAAATAAATAAGTATTGAAACACATTAAAACCATTTGTTTATGTATATATGTGTGTGTGTGCGTGTGTGTGCGCGCGCGTGTGTGTGTGTGTGTGTGTGTGGGTGTGTGTTTTGTTTAAAGTGCAAAAATTGTTTGGTCATTAGTATTTGCAATGGGTTATGAAATGGAGTGTTTTAAGGAAGACGGAATCCCCACCTTGCAACATGCTTCCATGTTAACGTTAGAAACATTTTCTTAAAAACTACTGAACCATTTTACTTCCATTATTTAACACAGTTTCTACGGTACCGTTTTGCAAAACCATGAGGTTTTACAAAGAAAAATAATTTATTTTTACCACGAAAATTTTTTTTTGTCACTGACTATTCAGAACCTGATATTTTAAGCTATGTTTATTTTATTTTTTTATTTTTTGTGTTTAACTGAAGTGATTCAAAAAACTCATGGTTGTGTAGAGTGGCTGGGTAAATAGTGCGTAAAAATAAATATTAATGCAATAGTTTTTGAAAAAATGTTCCTTGTGTACAAACAAAAATAGAATTTTTGGTAATCGGCAAAAACCTACAACTATTTACATTTAATCATACTAAAGAAAAAGCAAGAAATTGAAATGCAAGCTATTTTTTGCCGGCCGCATTGGCGAAGTTGGTAACATGCTCTACTCTTATCATGCGGTTTGAGTTCGAATCCCATTCAGGGCATGGCATATTTTCATAAGTTACAAAAAATAATTTCATCCTTCACCGTCTGCATTAGCAGTAATTGCACAAGAGTCCGACGTGAAACCCAAAAAACAAAGCTATTTGTCAAAAATAAATTTTAAATATAGGTAAAGGAAAATCAGAATTTCAAGTATTATAATATCAATGGATTCAGAACGTCATGAACTATAAAATGGCGCTAAAATTTAAAAATCGAAAAAAAATATTTTTTTGTTTTCCGTCTCCCCTTAATGTGTTAACATTTCCAGATCTAAGCCAGGAATCACCAGGCAGACCGAAGTTTGTTTAATAATACATTTATAATTATATACATACTTACATTTTTACTATAAAGTAACGATTTCAATTAGAAAACCTCCAATATAATGTTTGTTTATACTTATATCTAATAAATTATTTTTCATTAAGTCATTCAAAAAGTTTTCAAGACAATGTTACAGTAATAACAATTAGTTGTTTTCTCGTTTGTATTAAGTACAGTTTATTTAAAAGGTTTCCTTACCCTTGGGGTAAGAAAACACTGGAAGAGTAAATGAAGTTAGTCTTAAATAATTGCTAATTAAATTTAAGCAAGTAGATAACAGTACATTTAAACCGTACTACTAGGTCTTGGAAGACTTTTTTCATTAGCTAAATAAACAAAATGTACAAATGAGATAAATAAACTAGTTTATACTAATTAAATACAAGTAATTACTTACATATTACACCTAATTAAAGTATAGACACAACATAATATTTCAACCCAGATTTGTTTTGCTGAAAATAATATTTTCACTATAACACTAGGGATTTTAAAAAAAAATTATTTACTGTTAACCTTACAGATAATTTACGTAAATTACCAGAGTAGAAGAAAATTTCACAGAATTTTAAAAATAACCAATATCCATATAAACGAGGTATCCCTTTTTACTTCAAACAATTTTGGAAAAAGCGAGAGAAATTCCACACATTTTTGTAATATTATTACTGAATAAACGTGGCAGATTGTTGATCCCTATGCAATTATATAAAATACCTGCTTACTGTAAGAATTCGATCATGTAAGCCTCGATTATTCAAATTTTGTGTTATCTGAGGCACCTTTCAAAAATAATTTTGATAATTTTAGGTAAAAAGTTATACAAAACTCTATGTATTACCCCAAAACGGTTAGAACAGCCCAACAAACTAGAGCAGAATTTTTTCAAAGGGATCCCAATTATAATTTTGTGAAACAAAAGGCTTATATAGTTCTGAAATAGTTCTTAGGCTTATATAGTTCTAAATAGTTCTGTTTCTTATCATACGGTCAGCAAATTATATTAGAGGAGCATTTAAGAACAGAAGAAGTAGAGGTGTAAAAGACACAAGTCAGTGTTATCTCCTCTGATAGTAATGAATTATACAGCCAGACCCTGCAGTGAACTAAGTGAAGGTGGCATTTGCAGTGTGGATAGTAGCTATATTCTTTTCAGAGGGCCTGGGGTATGAAGATAAGCACACTTTTTCTCTCAGTGAGGAAGGCAAAGGTAAACTACCTCAATCCTCGTTACTTAGTAAAACTTCTAGAGGTTCAAACCAGTCTTTCAGCTGATGACCTAAACAACAAATGGCTTATAGGCCTAGTCGCTGCTGATCAATTTAGATGCGTAGGCTACCAAATAAATAAATATGGTAAAATTCACCTACTGGAAACTGTTATTAATATTTCTTTTATACATTTGTATCTAATATAATAAGGAAATATTTTAGTAGTATGTTGTAAAAAATACAACTGCATATATTCTTATTAAAAAAATTACTCTAAACTGCAATAACTTCAGTGTAATTAAGAATTTTTGGTTATTAACAAATTGGTTGCAGGCCTAAAAAGATTGTTTACCATAATTTTAAATGAGAGAAAATAAATCCAATAAAAATTTCAAAATGTGTCACTGTGTGACGAATCAGTCTCTCACTACGCATTATGTTTTTCTACCATAGAGATATTTTAATCTCTCACGTAAAATAACTTTAAATGACTTAATATGTGTAAAAAATTGCGTCGTTTTTGTTAATTGTTTTAGCATTTGCCTATCATTAAAGATAAAAAAGTTATTAGACAAAACCTGCGCTACATTTAGTGCGAATTCCGTTCGTATTTGTGTTTTATATAAATTTACAACTAGAACTGGTTGGTAAATGCTTTACATTCATTACCCCTGGTTGGATTTCTTGAATGGATATTCCTTTACAAATGTATGAGTGAAAGGTGAAAAAAAACAGAATAGTTTTACCTGATTGATTGATTTACACCTACTTTTTTTGTTAAGACAACTGTTTAACAAAAGAATTTTAGATAGACGACAACAAGGTGTCAAAATATCAGCCACGTTAATTCTTCAATTGGAGGAAACATTGGCATGACCTGAAGGTGCAGTAAATACCACCGGAATAATAAAAGTAATTGTTTGTAAAACTGGCCTGTTCAAAATTGGACCGACTAACCAACTTGACAATGTATAAAAGACCGACAGATTGCTTTATAGGAGACTGTTTCGTATCAATGGTTGATTTTTAGATCTATATAAGGTAAATGAAATTCAATACACACAACATTCACTCTACGTCGACGTCTTTGTGTCTAGCAAAACAGGTGATTTCTTCAGCGACCTTTTTCACCTTTCACGAAAAGGAAATTGTTAACCCACCTTGTAAATGAATACTACAATGAATTAGAATGAATAACAAGACGGATAACTTTACGGTACTTTCTAATACCCTTAAAAAGCTACTGTTGTAATGAAATTAAAATGTTTAAGAACAATTTTCAAAGAATTATAAGATAAGTTAATAAAAGATGACTTTTATAATCAAAAACAAAATAATGTAGGCCCAACAACGACATTGTTATTAGGGCACAAAATAATTTTCGCAGAAGTACCTTACGTCATTCTAATTATCCAATTATCAGGATTTTTTAATTGCCACGGAATGGAACTTAAAAACAGTAAATTAATTATATTTACAGGAAAATATTCCTCGGTCCATCATCCAAAACAAAAACACGAAATTGAGATTTTATAAAAAAAAAATAGCAGTCCCGATCCTACTCTATAGCAGTGAAATTTTGCTATCAAAGCCACCACGATGTTATTATTAGGGCACAAAATAATTTTCCCAGAAGTACCTTACGTCATTCTAATTATCCAATTATCAGGGTTTTTTAATTACCACGGAATGGAACTTTAAAATAGTAAATTAATTTTAATATTTACAGGAAAATATTCCTCGGTCCATCATCCAAAACAAAAACATGAGGTTGAGATTTTACAACAAAATAGCAGTGCCGATCCTACTCTATAGCAATGAAACATAGGTGCTATCAAAGAGAGAGGAGAGTAGATTGCAAGCATTTGAAATTAAATTCCTTTGACATACATATGGATGTAGTAGAGAAGATCGTTACATGAATACCGAGATAAGGAAAGAACTCAACATCATCTTAATAAAAGACAGGGTAACTCTGAACAGAATGGAAAGGTTGACATACGAGCAGAGGGAGGATAGGATACCTAAGCGAATACTAGGCTATAGCCTAGTATTCCGGTTTATATAAACTCCGGTTTATAAAATGGAGGGAAAGAGAGAACGAGGACGCCCGAGAAAGAGATAGGCAGATTTGAGAGGTTCGGAACAGGCAGAGATGCCTAATCCTTGAAAGGCAGAAGATATTCTTACGTTTGTTTAGCAAATGTAACGAATAAAATGTACTACCTATATAAGGAGCTTCTATTATTAGATTTTTAAAATACTCACAAACTTTTAATTTCTAATTAAATATATTGTTGTCAGAAATTATTAAAATGAGACAACGGCCATATTTTTCGCAACTTTTTGCTAGTAACTTAATGCTGTTTTTGGCTGATTTCGACCCGGATACTTAAAAGGGTTTGCTCGAATGATCAACAAAAAAATGTTGTTCATTGTTGAAATTTTGCTGAATATTGCAGAGCGACTTTTTACTAGCTGGAGTGACCCGAATATTTACCAAGATTGTAAAATAATTAGTTTTACAACAACAGTAATTTTAAAATATTGTTTTTTTTCTATAAACACTGTAGATAAAGAATATTATTATATTTTTTCTTATCTACAGTATTTATATTATAAACATCGTCATAGTATTAGTGCTACGAAGTCTCTCTTAAGCTAGTTATACGCTTTATTTTTGTTTTACCGCTTTATTTGTTACCGTAATTTTTTCTTTAACAGTGTATTTCTTTTATCAGTTATTTTATACATTTAATTGTAAACTTTAAGCAAAGATGATAAAAAAATGAGTAGTAACGTTCTTGGAATTAAAATATAAACCACACTCAACAGTGTTCCAAAAAAGATTAAACTGTGAAGAAAAAAATATATATAAAAATAAATTAGATGAACTGTGAATCAACAACTTAAAACACAAAGTTATTGAAGTTGAAAATAAACATGACCATGATAGAGATAATAATGTGCCGATTATGAAATGATGATTAGTAGTAGAACTAGAAAAAAATGTGGCCTGAAACACTCAACACGGCTTTCTCTTTCCTATGCAAATAATGAACAATATAATCTAACATCAGTCATAAAACATTATAAATAAACAAAAACAACTAACCTCAAAAAACATAACCTTATTTTAATCATGAGTGAAAAAAGCAAAATCAAAATCAACCTCAGTTTGGCTTAAAAATAAAGAAAATCACTCTTTCACGCTAAACTAGGCTCTTCGGTGAAAAATGCGCTAAATAAAATTGTAGATCTTTTAATTTCCTATAAATTTGATTATATAACGTACACTTTTGTTGTAAAATGCATACTAGGGCTAAAATATTAAAAATCAATTAATTTTTACACATTTTTGTGAAATAAACGGAAAATCGCTAACTACTGCTAAACTAAGCGTTATACAAAAAAAGTTTGAAATAAAATTTGTAGGTTTTTAAATTCTCTACAACATTTACAGACTTTTTGCGCTAAAATGCATATTAAAGCCGCAATCTAAAAAAAAAACTATTTCATTACGAGAAAACTGCCTTCTCAAGAATTTCAGCAGACGTGGTGCCTACGCTATCTTATAGAGCATAAAAAATCTAGTAAATGAGGCGATTTTTAAAAAAAATTTAGGAGCCGTTTTTTTGAGAAAATTGCAAAAATGTGAAAAATAACACGAAAAAACTACTACTTTCAGTGTACCGATTTTGATGAAAACATTCGTGTCGGGTCCGGTAGTGGTGTCTGACTTAAGTTTCAAGTTCCAAGTTCGTACGATATTCTGTTCTTAAGATATTTTGTTCACACACACACAGACCAATCGCTAAAAACTTGTTTTTTGGGTTCAGTGGGTCTGAAAACGAGTAGGCTATATCCGGTGAAAACTCGATTTCGAAAAATCGACATGAAAACAATACTTTCCTTCCTATATATTCATATAGGCAAGAGAAAGTAAAAATATTAATAATATAGGTATTCGAAATATTTAAATTCCATATCATTACAGACAATCTGATCCATAAATGTATAAACATTGGTAAACATAAATCCGTTTCCCTCAAATAGGATACGGTTGGTTTACCGAGTGTGTCATTCATGTCAGTTGCAGGAATATCGCCTGCGGCAACAATCGGCTGGGGATAGTCTGTATAAACTCATTGAATGAGAATAGCCTGTATTGTATACAATGCTTAATAATAGTAATAACAATAACACGGGCAAAAGCAATAGAGATCAAAGTGATATGGTCGACCACGAAGCCAGACAATTTTGCACTCAGTTCTTTTATAATTTAATTGGTTAAGCCTAGGGGTCATCATTCCTTTAATTTTAACGTTAAATAATCTTTCAAGTAATTCCCCACCGAATTTCGTTATTTTTTTAACGTTTAAATGTTAGCATTTAATGTTTTGTGAATCAATATTAATCAAAACCATAAAATGTAATATGTAGATACATGATAAAAGAGACGAGACTTCTCGGTTACATGTTAACATATCGGGTGGCCCATATGTCGGTTTCCACATGAGATGAGACATTTCATTTTGATTAGTTGGTAATAGTCTAATCATGGCAAATTACTTACAAATGCTGCAAGAAGTAGTATTTCCGGAACTTAAAAACGATTCTGTCTACAATATCCAATCGCTCATCTGTCAACAAGTTGGCGCCCCAGCATATTTCGGTATTGAAGTTCGTGAATTTTTAAATTCTAAAGTTTATGAATGGATTGGTCGTCGTGGTAGAATCGAATGGCCTGCGCGCTCGCCAGACTTAACAACACGAAATTTTTCACTGTGGGGCATTGTAAAGGAACTTCAAAGCCACAAAACCTGCACGAACTAAAAAGTTCAATTGAAATTGCATTTGACTATGTAAATGACGATAAAATGTTACTGTTGAAAATTTGTGAAGCAGTTTTAAGTCGTTGTATAAAGTGTACAGAGAATCATGGAGCACATTATGAATACTTGCTATAAAATTTTCAAGGTAATATAGATGTACAGTTAATAAATAAATAAATTTGTTTCTTTTTGTCTATAGGTTTTTTATTCCATTAACCTTTCTTCTGATTTCCGTAAATATTGGGGACAACATATGGGCCACCTTGTATTTACTAACATAAGGTGCGAAAGCTTCTTTTACGAGCAATCAACTAGAAACGTCCGCTATATCTATCTATCTAAGCAATATTGTACACGGATTTTTAAGTATTAGCCATTCTCCAGTTTTATGCCCGAGAACTAATTACACAGGCGTACAGAAATGCAGCAAACTTACTGAAACGAATTCATATCTAAAGTACAAGAAACAAACACTAGATTCTATATCAAAGAGATGTGAAGACTCATTCTCTTTGTAATCTGGTCCTATGTAAGGACGATCATGATCACATTATCTAATATTTGAAACTTACAAAGTTTAAACGTATTAAAATAGTAAATTTATAACAAAAAATAGTAGTCTCTAACGAACAAAGGAAATGACGCGATTTAAAAAAACAAATTCTAAATGCTTTCTGCAGATACGGGAGAATTTAAAACGTCTAGTTTCGAATGGTGAAATATGTTATATGGACAGCTTACTGACTACAAACATTGACTTACAGATTAGGAAAAATTTCTTATAACTCTATGTTTAGTGTGTAGCATTACACGGGAGTGAAACGTGGGTTAGGGGCTGTAGACAGGAGGAGGATAGAAGCTTTGAAATGTGGTTATAGGAAAATGTTAAAGATTAGGTTGGTGAACAAAATAAGTAATTTAGAGGTTCTTAGGCGAGTGGATGATAAGAGAAGTATATGAAAGCACCTAACTAGAAGAAGGGATAGGCTAGTCAAGCACATCTTAAGACATCCAGGTATTGGTCTACCAATAATTGAGGGCAATATTGAAAGAGTGAATTGTAGAGAGAGGAAAAGGTTAGAATATATAAAGAAAATTACAAAAGATGTAGGGTGTTACAGTTAAGTAGATATGAAACGACTTGCACAAGATGGAACAGCTTGGATAATTGCATTAAACCAGTCGAGAGACTGATGACAAAAAAAGATGGACCTTCCCAAAACCGTGGTTAGTTAAATATGCACAAGCATACATAAATAATAACAAGAAATAGGTAGAATATATACTCGTATATTAGCGCCTCAGTGAACTTAATCCAAGCAAATATTGATCTCTGCTTAGATTATATACGTTCCATCAGTGTAAAACAATCAGCAGAATTAGATCTAGCGTGAACTTCTGACTGATGAATGGCAAGCAATGCTAATTGCCAGGCAACGCCGTAACTGGTTCAAATAATATTGTTGTCTAATTTTCCCAAGAGGAATCTGTTGCTACGATACTACATCAAATAGTAAGTTCCTCGGTTTCTTTGACTACAATACACATTCCTTAATGAAGCTATTTATCTTACATTAACAAAATTCACCCCGTTATTTTACTAACCTCCGATTACCCTTAATTTTACTTTCTATGATTCTCTATTTTTCACGATTTTATCTTAAAAGGAAATGTACATTTACAGGTTAATACCGATTAGGTCTATTAATAACATTTTCCTTGTAGTATTATTTAAACAGTTTCGAAGGAAGTTGGAGGGTTGTTTGCTGATGTCGGATCAAGTGGCCAGGCGACGGGTGTTTAGTTGGTAGGCGGTTGCGGCCTCCTTGGGGCTGGACGAGGACGCCTCAATTGAGTCCAACACTACTTCCCCCATCGTGAGGGAGTGAAAATGAGTTTTTCTCGCCGCCTCGGATATAAAAAAAATAAAGAAAAGGTCTATTAATACCCCCACCTGAGTGTGGATAAGCAACCTGAAGACTTTTTCACAATCAAATGAAGACTTGATAAAGATTTTAGAAAAAACTGGTGTGAACCCTCACACGACTTTATCTTGGGTATGTAAATAATGAAAAATAACCTATAATTAATTATGAGTAAACAATGTAAATTGAAAAACATAACCAAATTTTATGAAAGAGTGAATGACGCTAAATGAAAACCAACCTCTGTTCAACTTAAAAATACCGAAAATCATTTTTTGACGCTAAACTAGGTTCTGAAGGAAAACATGGTTGAAACAAAGTTGTAGATTTTTAATTTTTATAACTTTGATTACAAATAGTTTTGTTGTAAAATGCATAATAAGCCCGCAATCTTAAAAATCGCATTTTTTATCGATTTTAATGAGAAAAATAGAAAATTGACGCCAAACCTGAGCGCTGTAGAACAAAATGTTTAAAATAAAAGTTATCGGTTTTTTAATTTTCTAGAACTTTGATTAAAAACGATTTTTTTCTAAAATGCATATTAAAGCCGCAATCGAAAACAATTTACCTCGAGAGCAGTCTCCAAGAATTTCAGCAGAGCTATCTTCAGCTTGCCCTATTATATAAACACAAAGAACGTAGTAAATCAGGCTATTTTAAGAAAAAATTGAAGGGGCAGTTATTGAGAAAATTGCAAGTAAGTGAAAAAGTTGAAAAGTGAACAACAATCGCTAATAACATGTTTTTTGGGTTCAAGGGTCCTGAAAACGCGTATCAGATTTCCGGTGAATACTCAATTCGAAAAATCGACATGAAAAAAAATGCTTTCGTTCCTTATAACTTATATCTATACAGGGAAAATAAAAATATATAACATGAACTTGCTACTTAAATTTTAATAAACACATTTCTTTGGAATTCTAGGTTTATAATCAACAATACACAATTTTATTTAAGTCTAAATTTCACACAGATTATATTTGATAAAAATGTTTTGTATAATAATTTAAAAACTCCTGATCACAATAGAATGCACTTTTTCGTTAACAAACCTTCTCGATTAAAGTTTTGTAAATTAACGATTTTTATTTTAGATGGTAACTAGTAACACTCATTGATCTAAAAACTCAATCAAAAAATTTAATATTCATTCATCAGTAAAAGACACCTTCTGTATTTTTTTAACGTATCACGTTATCATTCTTTCACACCTTCTTTTCACACCTTCATTTACAGCGTCCATCAATCGTAAAACGAAAACTACGTCTTTCTCCGTGCTTATCATCGTGCTGAAGCATCGTCAGGACCCAAGAAGAAATCTTTTATCACTTACTAACATGCCCCGCGCGGCTTCGCACGCGAAAAATGTGTGGGGCTTATCATTTTTTAAAAAATAAATATGTAACAGAAATTGTGTAGCTGCTCGATCGACTGTATCCTCCAAAAAGCACGCACGCACGCAGACAAGGTTTGGAAATTCCCGTGCAGTCTTCAACAATAGTTTGTTCGCGCGCGCACAAACACGCTCTCTCTCTACCTCTACCTATCTTACTCACCCTCCTCTACATCTCTTTTTCGCCCTTTCCCTCCCTCTCTACCTCCCCTCCCCCACCTTCTATCACTCCCTCTCACCCTATCACTGCACCACCACCCCTCTCTATCTTACACACACACACATTCAACGTTTTGATAATTTCCCCTGCGTACGTCTCTCTCTCTCCGCAATCAAACCCCTTCATCTACTTCAACAGCAATACGTACACACACACACACACACACACACAGACAAATATTTATGAAAATCTTCGTTAGGGCTCTTAGGGTTATCATTTTTGAAAATTTAAAAATGAAATGTTGCTGTGAATATGAATACGAATACGGTGTCAAAATTTCATGAAAATCCGTTCAGTAGTTTTGGAAATTAGCCTTCACAAAAAACACGCTTTGTCTTTATAATATTAGTAAAGTTAACCAAACGATTATACAGAAGCAATTCTGCTGAGTACTGCCTTCTTCAAGATAATCCAACATTTTAACACATTTACTGAAAGTTTTTGTTAAACTGTTCGTAAACAATTTCTTAACTGTTAAAAAAATGGTTTTTTATTGAAATACCGAACGGAATTCTACTGAATTCCTTTCAAAAACTTTAAAGGTATATATTTTTCAATTATATAATCATCTTTAATAATTGCGTAACGGTTCCACTGCAGTGTAGACAAGAATTCTAGTTTTACAGATTATAAAATATAATAAAATAACTTCCTATGTAGTATTTGGTTATCAACAATAATAATTATTGCAGTATATTCACGCTATATCAATAGCATAACTAATATTTTTATAAATAAAACTAAATTTCTGTGTAATTATTATAACTGTTTTTATAGAATGAAACTAGGTATGAAAATAGAATAACCTAACAAGATTAGCGTGATACTGGAACATAAAACGGTTCATATTATTTACTGAAGCATCCTGTATAATTTATTCCATCAAATCATTTACTGTACATAATATAGTTGTAGGTATAGTTGTAGCTAAAATACAAAGGAAGTTTTTCATCATTATTTGTAATTTAAAATCATCAAATTAAAATTATTTAATAATTGGATAGAAATTTCGAAGGTCGTCGTACGAGATATGCTACACAATTTTAACCTTCATAGATTGTTTAGTTTTGTTGACCTAATTTTACGTATGAGCACTTTTTATTTATTTTTATGTGATTCTCTCATGAAATGACGATAAATTATTTTGTTTTATTATATTGAAGTAGTTACAATAGCATTATTAATCTAACAATGTTTACATAGTTATTGTTCTTTTTAACAATTGGCTATTTTCTTGAATAAATACAAGGTTGTATTCAAGTAAGTTTTTTTTAATTTCTTGTCTACTTAATGTAACAATGTAAAAATTTTTCAATTTTATTTTTATCATTGACCGTGGCCAATTTTTAACAATCAAATTATATTATTTTTATAAAATCAGAAAGTTTCTTTGGCAAAAGATAATCAGAATGTTTGAAGTAATAGTTACATTCTAAGAAGATTTCTGGTGAAACTGACTCATTAATTTTACTACAGTTGACTATATTTAAAAAGAAAAAAATATTCTATTTTGTGCTTGGAAACCCATTATTCGTGGGTACATTAAAACGAAATATTATTTACACAAATAAATATTTGTTTCAAATTATTGAAACACTATTGGAACATTATTATTAAAACACTATTAGAAAAATTATTGGAACATTATTGAAATTGATTGTTTAATTTATTGAGAAAACTATACGTAAAAAAAATTTACTTCTATCATTTAAACAGAGCAATTCAGTTATATATTAATGTAATTTAGACTTTCAATTAACAACTTTGGTTAACTATTTCGTCCCTTACATAAATTGAAGTGAGCTCAAAAAGTCTGGTACATTTTTTATGATACAATGATGTATAGTCACGAATAAAAACTGCAAATTCACAATATAATTATTAATTTATTATTATTAATAAATATTATCAGTAAATAGGAATTTACCTAATTACATTTTTAAGATAACTACCTCTTTACTACCTCATGCTTATAACGGGCAGGTGGAGTGTTAAATTAATTCCACTCGATCCCTTGGTTTCAGGGCTACAAAAAATAGTTCTGTTTCTTATCACATAATCAGCCAATTATATGACTGAACTATTTAAGAACAGAAGAGGTAGAGGTGTAAAAGACACTAGTCAGAGTTATCTCCTGTGAGAATAATGAATTTCACTATACAGTCAGACCCTGTAGTGAATGAATAGGGCGCTTTACGGAGGGCCTGGCATGTTAATAAGCATACTCTTTAAACTCAGTGAGGAAGGGAAGAGTAAACCACCTCACTCTTCGTTTTTACTTAGGAAAACCTCTAGAGGTTCAAACTAGTCTTACAGCTGTTGACCAGAACAACACCTCTTTGCTTTATTTTTCTTTTATTTCTGTTTTCCTTTAGACCCACCGGGTTGGTCTAGAGTTAAAGTCGTCGCCGCCAGTCAGCCGTTTAACAACTGATTTTCGGAGACGAAGGTTCCTGGTTCAAATCCTAGTGAAAGTAGTTTCTTTTATAGGGATTTGAATACTAGACAGTGGTTACTGTGTAATTTAATGGTTAGGGTTTAATTAACTATACTCTCTTAGAATTGGTCAGCCTGAGACTGTACAAAACTACACTTCATTTACACTTCATACACATCATATTCATCTTATTGGGGTTGTTTATTGTTTTGAATTGAACAGACTGAAACGCAACACATTAGAGACAAAAAAGTCTTCCTTTATTTTTAGTAATGTACCCATAAAATTAAAATTTAAGATTCTTCTGGAGCCAACATATAGGGTTAATTATTAATTTTTATTACGTGATCTGAGAGTACAACTTACCGAAGCTTTGATTAAAGTCAGACATATTGATAATGGCTCTATAAAATTACATAGTCATTCAACAGCCTGCACGATAGAGATAAAACCCAAATGGTGGCATTTAATCTGACTAGGGTTACACCTTCATTTCGTTAGACCTCCTACTATGGTACATTCTTTGGAGGACCTACAACTACGAAGAATACAGTAAGAATAATTTATATCAATGTTGTATTTTTTTTGTTAGTACTGTAAATAAATTGTCCTTGATGTAACAGATCAAAACATGGAATAATATTTAAATAGATGGATTATAAAGGTCCATAAAAAATAAACGTACCTAATAAATTTTTAATAAAATCAAAAATTTAGTTAATATGTCAGTTATATTAGTTTTATTGTCGTTACTGCAATACATAATAATATAATTCTAAAATCTATCCATAAAAATGAATTTAGATATAACTAGAAACCTACGAGAGGAAATTTGTAAGCACAATAATTCGAAAAATCTGGCATGAAACACACAACTTCCTCTTTCTAATGCAAATAATGAACAATATAACCTAACAATAGTAATAAAACATTAGAAATAAACAAAAAAACTAACCTCAAAAAACACAACCTTATATTAATCATGAGTGAATGAAGCAAAATGAAAACCAACCTTTTCAGCTTAGTAATAAGGAAAATAACTCTTTCACGCTAAACTAGGCTATGTAGAGAAAACTGCTTCAAAAAAAAGTTGTACATCTTTAATTCGCTACAAAACAAGTTTTTGGGGTTCAGGGGGTCTGAAAACGTGTATCTACGGTGAAACTCGATTTCGAAAAATCGACATGAAAACAATACTTTCCTTCCTATATATTCATATAGGCAAGAGAAAGTAAAACAATACATATTTTTTTTAATTGATTTATTAATCGATCATGTGTAACTACAGTGGGTTTAGTATAACATGTGTTGTTTTGGTCATCAGCCGAAAGGCTGGTTTGAACCTCTAGAGACTTTACTAAGTAAAACGAGAAGTGAAGTATGTTCCATTGACTTCCTCACTGAGTGTAAAAGTATGCTTATCAGCATGCCAGACCCTCTGAAAAGCATCTACTTTCCACCTTGCAAATGACCTTCACTTCATTCACCACAGGGTCTAGCTGTAAAATGAAATTCATTACTCTCAGAGGACATAATTCTGACTAGTGTCTTTTATACTTCTACCTCTTCTGTTCTTAAATGATTCAGTCATATAATTGGCTGACCTTGTGATAAGAAACAGAACTATTTTATGTAACCCTGGAACTAGCAGATCGAGTGCAAATAATTTAACAGTACCACCTGCCTGCTGTAAGTAAAAATTATATCCTTCCGAAAATCTAAGAAATTGTACCATTTTTTTAAGAACTAAATTTTATTACTACATGTTTTAAAACTTTTTTCTCTTTTTTTGTTCTTTTTTCTTTTATAGAGTTTTTAAAAAAATATTCCTAAACTTTCGTGAATTAACGATGGGTTAAAAGAATCCCTAATCCGAAACTTTGTGCTATTAATAATGGTAATATTACTGTAAGTCTGAATAACTGAAATTAAAAAGGTGGAAATTGGTAAATTTATCAATTAGTACAGTTTAAAACGCAATAAAATAAATGTTGAATAACAAATAATTCTGCCCATAACAGACAGGTGGAGTGTCAAATTATTTACACTCCATCTGTTAGTTGCAAGGCTAAAATAAATAGTTCTGTTTCTTATCACATGGTCAGCCAATTAAATGACTGAATCATTTAAGAACAGAAGAGGTAGAGGTGTAAAAGACACTGATCAGAGTTATCTTATCTGAAAGTAATGAATTTCATTATACAGCCAGACCCTGTGGTGAATGAAGTGAAGGTGTCATTTGCAGAGTGGAAAATTTGTGCTTTTCAGAGGGCCCGGCATGCTGATAAGCGTACTTTTCCACTCAGTGAGGAAGGCAATGGTAAACCACCTCACTCCTCGTTTTACTTAGTAAAACCTCTAGAGGTTCAAACCAGCCTTTTGGCTGATGACCTAAACAACAACAACAAATAATTCTTACCCTTACAATAAACCGGACAAAATAACAAATTAGCTAGTTGTACAAAATTTTACACACGGATGGAGATTTTGAATTATGAACAAACAAATTTAATAACAGAAACTTACTCGTCAATTATCAAAAATAAATACAACAATCAAATAAGTTACCAGATAATGTTTAGGATGAACAGTAATACTGAAAGGTAACTTTGTTTTGAATTCGATAAGTTTAAACTATCTGCCTGCTATTCTGTGCAATTTCCCGTTATTATTTTTTATATTTTTACTCAGGTGTTTTTTAGTTAATTACCAATCAGACAGGTAACCTTTGATGTATATTGTGTGGTAGTCGAATTTTTTTTAGTTTATTAAAAGCCTCATTAACAGATTGGTTATTAGTGACTAAAATGGGTTATGGAAATGGAATGTTGGGTTGACTTGTTATAATTTTCAGACCCTAGCTAGGAATCGAACCCAAGACCTCCACGTTGTATTCCAGCGCAATATCACTACGCTACGGAGGCGGCCTCAAGTTTTTTTAGTTCATTTTATAGCAGTAATAATTTTCGTATTTAATAAAACATACATTTATTATTAACTGTAAACTACATTAGTTAAGCTACAACAAAAATATAATACAATAAAAACTCACATCTTACTCTTAATGAGTTATAATTACGTTTCATATTGCATTCTCCGTAGAATTTTTAAGACGTCTTTTAGAAAAATGAGCACTGTACCTGAAACAAAAAATATTATATTAGCTACAAAATGAAATATAAAATTAAATTGAAACACAATTGAAATGTTTTTTATGATGAATTAAAATAAATTGGTTGCACGCGTAGCTAAAACAATTACATTTCGAAAAATTAAGCGTTTAATTAAAATTCGTAAGAACAAATTTTAAAAATTCACCCTATTAAAAATTTAAACTTTAACCTTTTCATGCCCTTTTCAATTGAAAAAATCTATGTGTATTCAAAGTTTCACAGCACCCCGAACGCCTATTCGAATTCGTCAAGATCTGATACAAAACACACCACAAGCAGCAATACTAAAACAAAGAAGGAATCATAAAATAAATAACTAACTGCCGACCGCATTGGCGCAGTTGGTAACGTGCTCGCCTCTCATCATGCGGTCCTGGGTTCGAATCCCACTCAGGCATGGCATATTTTCATACGTTACAAAAAAAAATCATTTCATCCTACATCACATAAAGTTCCACCCCAACGTCGTCGCTAATGACCATTGCAGTTGATGCGACGTTAAATAAAAAAACAAAAAAAACAAAAAAATAACTATTTTAGTATTTAGTTGATATAGGAACTCTGTTGACAACCACTGAAATTGATGCTGCTTTTGTTGTATTTTCGGTTTCGAGTAGATGAAAAGTTTAACAGGGGTTTCCAAGTTTGTTCACTGAATTTTTAACTGTCAACTGATTCCATAAAAATTTTCCCACCCGTTGTTACTTAACAATTAATAGAAATTTTCTACCAGCTGACTTATCGGGATGGCCCGAAAGCTAATTGCATTTTTTATTCTAAAAAAAACCGGACTTGACCGGGAATCGTACCAGGGACGCCGGCATAGAAGCCAGTCGCGCTAACCCCTACACCAAAGGCCGGCCAAATTAAATTGAAAAAAAAAATTATATTTTTAATATACAGAATATTTCCATTAGAACATTGTCACCTTAAACTTAACGAATTTCTATTAATAGGAAATGTTTTGCCCAACATGCTCAAATTGCAATAAGGAAATATTACTACAAACTGAATGAGAAAACATGGATAAAATAGAAACTGTGAGTATGAAGAAGTTTATGTATTATTATAAAAACAAATATAAATAGTAAATAAATAATGCAGAAATATTAAACGAGCCAATGTATATTTTACGAGACAGCACTTCAGAAGTGCACGTTGCCGCTAAAGTTAAGGTACGTTAGGATTAACAATTCGGTAGATTAATACAAAGTAATAATTTATGAATGATTTACATAAAATTTATGATTTATTAAATACTTATACAACAATCTAACAATTTTTAACCAATAAAATATTTTTATTATCAATTTATATTTCAAATTTATTACCACACTTGAAAATTATGGCAGACATTAAATTTATGATTTTGTACCATCATTGTAATACTCAATAAAATATAATCGAAAAATAATAAAAACGATTGTTAATAGAAACATTGCAATTTACTCGTAAAAATAAAAGCAAATGTCGATTTCATAAACCTTTTTAGAATACAAATTTATTTGTAATAGAAAAATATCAACTAGATCAAGAAATTCAAAAAATTAGACGTTTGTACATACTTATTTCCAAAAATATACTAAAAAATGTGTACATACAATACCTACTGTCTGTCTGTCTGTCTGTCTGTCTGTAACTTGATGGCCTCGATAGAGGAGAGCAATGTGCGGATTGTAAAACAATTTTTGAAAACAAACATCTAATTTTTTTAAGTAACTGAAACTTGTCGGTAATGACGTATTTTTATAAACCAAAGTGTTTCGCATGTTTTTGTTCTACAAAATCTACAATCTATTCTTAAGCGGACTAATGAGTAGATGAATTTTCTTTCTAATGTGTCATGTCGAAGAAACCCCCCCCCCCAAAAAAAAGCCAGAAAATTCATGGATTATATTTATTGTATATATTGTCTTGTAGCTTTATATAAAATCCGTAGGATGTCTTCGTTTCATCCGACAAGTATCGTTTGAATTATTCACGAGTGATTTTTTTTTTGGTTTAACGTCCAACTGTTTTACGTTGTTTTGCGTCTGAATTTTTTGCAATTACTGCTAATGCAGAAGGTAAGAAGGGTGATAGATGAAAATGAGTGATGAAAAAATGCCAGACCTGACCGGGAATCGAACCCGGGACCCTGGCATAGAAGCGCTAACCACAACGCCAACGGGCCAGCGTCTAAGAGTGAGATGACTTTTTTTGGTTTAACGTCCGACTGTTCTGCAATTACTGCTAATGCAGGCAGTGAAGGTTGAAATGATTTTTTTGTAACGTATGAAAATATGCCGTGCCTGAATGGGATTTGAACCCAAGACCGCATGATGAGAGAGAGGCAAGCACGTTACTAACTACGCCACTGCGGCCGGCGTAAGAGTGAGATGGTGAGGTAATTCGAGTTTTCTTTGGTATTTTAAATCTCTGTGTAATATTGCTCGTTAAATACCAAGGTGATTATGTGATTGTCTTGAGTAATTTCGATTGGAACCTTTGCAGGATTTCAATGTTGGAGTGGCTTGCTGAGCCCAAAAAAGTTGGATTCCATACGTTAATCTGACTTTAAATTGGAAAGTTCTTTTTCAAAGTCAATAGTATAAACTAAGGTAAATTGAAGAAACTTTCACGTTTCTTGAGGGGTCACGTTAGGATGCGCAGTAGCCGATGACGGCACCGGTGCTTAATAACACGGCCAGCTGTTTGTATTATTTCGGTTTTTGTGAATGTTGTCAGTCCGTCTAATTACCGCCGAAAGGTATTATGTGAATTCTTTGTGCAGTTAGTTTAATCGAATATATTATTGAACATAACAAAAACTAGTAAATATTTAAAGCCTACTAACAGTTATTAGTCAATGTATTTATTTTGTTGTTTCTAATATTTAGTTCGTGTTTTATATCTAGTGAGTTCAAATATAATTACATTGAAAATAGTTGCGGGTTGTGCTAACAATGAAAAAATATATATGAAAGATTTTCATTTCACCGTTTCCCGAAAGATGAACTCTTAAGAAAAGCATGATTGCATGCTTGTCGACGTACAGACAATTTTCGGTTGATTCTGTGCGTGTTTGTGGTGCTCATGTTGAAGACTGTCGACGTTTAAAATCTGAACTTTGTAACTTTAAAGCTACAAAAAGATAAAAAACGTCTGCAGTTCCACATCATACGATAGCAACTCGCGGAACTGTTTAAATTTTAGTGACTTCAAAAGAAATTTGAGACATGAAAAAAGAGAAAAATAGTAGAATTTCTTGTTTTGCAAGGAAAAAATTATGGTTGTTATGAATCTCCTATTGCTAATGAAAATAATCCTATTTCACACCGAACCTACAACGTAAAAGAATCTAAAGATTTTATAGCGTTGAGAAACGAAAATTTGTGTCTGCGAGAAAAAGTTACCGAACTTTTGCGAGAAACAACTTATATTAAAGCTGAAAACACAAATTTAACAAAACTTGCTGAATACGAGTTTAAAACATCTTTTTGCGGAAAATAACATATTACTTTAGGCCTAAGTGTTAAATATTCACAACCATTTTATTTTCCTTAGTACAAGTTGGCTACCGAATACCATGAATTTATTTATATTACAATTTATTACAGACTCGTTTAAACATTTTTATTTCATAATGTGAATATCTAAAGACAATCTCTTTACTTAAATCGTCAACGAAAAATGGCAGGTAATTATTTTATATTTTACTTACATTTCATTAAAATTCTTTATCATTATTATTCTCGCTGTTATTATTACAGTAGACAAAACATGAATATTATATACCAATATTAGTCTTGAATGTAGATGAACGAAGTTTAAAAACTGGTGCTTTCCGCACCGGTGACGTCATTTGCTAGTGACGGTATGTACTCATAACGGCCGGTCATGCGCGTGACCCCTACCTTCTCTTCTATTTACCGTGGTATAAACTATTGAAAATGAAATACTACTAAAATAGTATTAATACATTATTATTCATAAACGGCTTCAAAGCATTACGTAAAATGGATGATTAATAATTACCTAGTTATTGAAACAATATGTAAATACTTTGAATAATAAGTTTTTCTTTTTAATCTTTCGTTAAAGTATTAACACATCACATAATTAAGAGCAGAGTTATTCATTATTACTACAAAAAGTTACATATTTTAAAAGTGTTTGTTCATATTCATAAATGCATATAAGGTGTGGTCAACAATTCCATTATTTTAAGGAGTACCAATAACAATAATAGTAAGTAACATGAAGCGAAGAAACAACTGAGAAACAAAAAAATGAAAGGTGAAAACTTGTTACTAAATAATGAATGCAGTTTTCAAGTAGAACTTAACTAAATGTGTACTTAACACGCGAGTAATACTTAAAAGAGAAAGAAAGTAAGAAAGAGAGAAACTAGAATGAACAATATGAGAAGGCTATTTAAATGCTGGACATAAGAATACAAATCCAGAAGATAAAGTACATCTTTAACTGTAACAACCTTCACAAATGCATCAGAGAAAATGAAACAGCTAATTACTTGAACCATTATGAGAAAATTAATTTAAATCTAGTCATCGTCAATTAATATATCAGTAAAAAAGTTACTTAAAAAATATATATACAATTGAGCTATTTTGAATACAGGTACAAAGTAACTATATATATGCAAAGTAATTATAATAAGCGCGATAAATTTAGGCGGATAGGAGTTTGCTTTATACTTCTCCACTTCCTTACCTCGCCTATCCCACCAGTCGACTAATTTCTCCTCTCTTTCTGCTCCTATTGACTTGAAAATTATACCTTATTTAAAAGTTTACTTCACCCTTTACGCACAAAAATTGTACTCCGCCTATAATATTTAATACGCATCAAGTGATAAATTTAATATATTTGCGATATATGCGTTAAAAAAAAAATCAAACTAAAAAAAAAATCTGACTTTTATTTTGTGTTTAAAAATTAACTTATCGTATTTCATTGTACAGGACTATTGCACGTATGTTTTATTATCAGTAATAATGTACTTCTTTTAACACTGCAAAGAGCGTAAGTGGAGAACTATGAGTAAATAGGAGGTTGTGGAAGGGATACACGAGCGAGTACTCGACCCGCCTAAATCTTTCGTTCTTAGTATAGTAAGGAAAATGACATTTAAAAAAATCCACAATCACGAGCACATTAGGAGTGAATAACAACTTAATAACTAATTACTGCCACCTCTTGTTTCCTCGTCAAAAAATTCATCAGTTCGAAGTCTGAACAATTATATATGATATAATTTTCATGATAATGATAGATAATGATACCTATGTATTTTCAATAGGCTATTTTATTCTACTGGTGTTAAAATTCCAGAGGTTTTGAGTTCATTTACAATCATCTTTTATAGTTATTCATCATTGAATTATTTTTATCATCATTTAATCAAATCATTTACAATCATTTATAATTATTTTAAATTTTAATTCAAGTACGGGTGCAGCAGAAAGTCTATATCAGCGGATCAAGCCATTTTATTTAAAGACGTGACTCTTAAATATCATTTATTTTTTGTTTCTTTTGTGAGCTAGCCAAATGTACTGCTGATTGTTGTTAGTAAATTCCGAGATGTATGTATTATTTATAATTGTGTAAGTTATATAACATTACAGGAATAAATTCATTATTTTTATTATAATCTTATTTATTTTATAAATGAATTATTATACAATTCTGACCCGGATTTGAGAGTACGATCACCAAACAATAAATATTAAGCCACTTAAATTTTTCCAACTCACTCACTTAGGCCACAATCCACATAATGGATCTCTCATAAAATAACCCCTACCCCTATTTTCCATTCGCTACATGCTACTAATACGTACGAGACGCAATAATAACTTCTAAACCGGGGAGTTTGGTGTCTCACAGGGATCAAAACCAAGCTATAGATACCCCCGTTACTGAAAACAAAAGCAGCTGCAGGTTAGCCAACACGAATTGATCTCTTCTCCTAACTCTTCCAATAGTTTATGCCATCATGCGCAAAGCCTAAGTTATTCTAACTTAACGGCTGAGAGCAGTGTTAGCTCTGTACTCCTCTACGTATGCGGCAGATTGTTCGTACCGTAAAGAATTACTTCCAGTTAGAGGTGGCCCTCAACTGTAGAACAGATTACCTTACTTAGCGAAATTCTACGCGAGTAAATAATAATTATAAAACTTAGTATTGTGTAATGTATCAATAAATGCTACGTTTATTTTTATGTTAAATTTTAAAGTATTTAATATATCTATGGTCGTTCTGAGATTACATAAATTCTCTTGGATATCCGTCACTGTGTGAACCCCACTATTATTCACAATTATCGTTTTTTACAATTATTATTTACTTGTGTGGAATTTTGTAAATTGAGAAAAAATATGTCAAGGCACTTCATTCGTGTGTATTCAAAACAAACTTTCTGTTCAGAAAGAACCGGAACGAACTTTTTTCATTTCCTTCAAATACACGGGTCAAATGAAATAATTGTAAAAAATACAACTGATTAACACGAAATAATCAAAACAAAACATAATGGTAAGGGTAAAACGACGACTTAAAAGAAAAATAAATCAAAGCGTAACCAATAAATAAAATAAATGCCAATAAATAAAATAAATGCCGGCCGCATTGGCGCAGTTGGTAACGTGCTCGCCTCTCATCATGCGGTCCGGGGTTCGAATCCCACTCAGGCACAGCATATTTTCATACGTTACAAAAAGTCATTTCATCCTCCATTGTACACAGTTACACCCTAACGTCGTCGTTAATGACCGTTGTAGTTGATGCGACGTTGAATAAATAAATAAAATAAATCTTTAAAGTCACATAAAATGCAATTAAATTTTATGTGACAACTCAACAGTTAAGGACAAAAATGGCAAGGGATGCTACTCCATTTAAAACAAAAGAAATGTTTCGACATTTCATTTGGAGGTATCAAAGAAAACCACTAAAATATCTTGATCAGAAAGGAAAA
Source organism: Catonia carolina (assembly GCA_035578175.1). Taxonomy (NCBI): domain Eukaryota; kingdom Metazoa; phylum Arthropoda; class Insecta; order Hemiptera; family Achilidae; genus Catonia; species Catonia carolina. Next base: position 247,572,352 of record JAQMRL010000001.1, on the reverse strand, counting down.
CTATATAACTTTTAAAAATATGGTTCATTTAAAATAAATTATTTTTCGTAAAAAATACGTCTCAATCTCAGCTGAACTTTCACTTATCACTTAAAAATTGTTCATACTGTTTCTGAAAAGTAAAAAAAATAATTAGAATGAAATTAAACAAACGATAATACTAAAAATTAATGCAGAAAATATTTAATACATTTAACCACAGTATTAATAACAGACTTCAACATTTTTATTTGACAATGAAAAGAATCAAAAATATAAAAATGGTTAAAACCTCCAGTCTTATTTTCTTAAAGTATCATTTTTCGAATACCGTTCTATGTAATTTAAATGCGATTGTACTTAGTATAGAGAAACATTTCTCATTTAAATATACTGTACAAGTAAGCAAAGATGATGAAGTTAAAGGACAGTTAATAAATCGATTTTATCAAAGTTTTTAGCTAACACTGTCTTATATGGTTATTCCTTTACTCCGTTAATCTTGTCGTCTGACCCTTGTCCCTACAGTTCTTGTTTATACAGTTTCACAAGAAAAACATTAAGTTAATTTGATATAAAGTTTGGTGTTTGAGGTTCAACATTTAATATGTACACAAATTATAAATTTACCTTTCTAAAGATAAAGATATGATTTGCTATGTGTGTATTATCTTACACGTACTACGAGAAAATGCAACCACATTTTGCTCGGAGTTATCTCCATCATCAGTAAAGTACCTAAGGAGGTCAACAATCATATGGAATCATAAAACAATAACTTATAAAAATTTCTCTCATTTCTGATGCCGTTTTCGAATTAACGGATATTTCACGAAGATGCTGACTCTCTTTCTCTAATATACCGTGTCAGGTCCCCCAACATCTTTGGGTATCACAACGGCGTATCCTATTCTTTGCTAAATGGAATAACTCCTCAAGTCTGGAAATCCCGGTCCAATACCTTATGTTCCTCAAACAGGACATCTTTCACCAATCAATACCACACCGACCTAAAATTTCCTTTCTATAAACCCCGACTATATATAATATAATCATGCGAGGATTTACAGCCCCAGCCTTATCACGCTTCCTAAGCACCAATTCTTTTTGTCTTGCCAGGCACCATCGGAAAGCCGCCACAAAGACATTCCATCCTGCATACCATCTAATCACCTTCGGTCTACCCCTCTTTCTTTTACCAGCTGGCGTCATTCCCATACCCTCTTTAGCCACCTACCATCCACTGTTCTCTGAAAATGGCCAAAATATTTTAATTGTTTTCGGGATATGTATTCATGATATTTCCTTGAATGCCAATTCTTATCCTAATTTCGGAATTTGAAATTCGATCTATGCGCGATACACCACCGCTCTACCTCCAGAAATCCATCTCCACCGCTTTTACGCAATCTTTCTACATCTTAGTCAATACCCGTACTTCCACACCATACGTACACACACTCTCCAGGATAGCACTATAAATATTAATATTCGTATCCTTAGATACTTTATTATTCCAAAGTACAGAATTTAACTGGCCTATAACCCTTCGCCCTAGCGAAATCTTGCTGTTTACTTCCGTTCCACTCCTATCAAAGATGACTCCCAGGTATATAAAACTATTTAAAATCCAAATTAATTAACTTAAATAATTTTTAAACAACTCTGTAAAACGTATCAAAAATTTTCATAATTTTTTTCGAAAAACGAGAAACCCTTAATTGAAAAATGAGGTATCAAACGTCTATCTACAATTCAAATAATATAACCTGCAGAAACTGTTAAGAATAGGCTCCTACTCCTGTTATTTTTCGTTATCATATTAGAAAAGAATGAATTCGTCGAGCGAAATTATGCATTGAACAAAACGGAGGCCATTTCGAGCGACTTCGTTTGTTATAAGCAACACACTTAATTCTTTAAATTTCATTCTTCATCGTTTTCAGAACTAATTATGGATGTATTGCCGACCTAATAAAAAAAAATAATCTCATTCTGTTTAAAATAAGTAATTTTTAGTACGATCTTATTAGTAAAAAATCGAATTTCAACGAACTCAGAATTTAATTTCCTACTTGGTAAATTAAAAAAAATGAATAAATCAGTTAAGCATTTAGGAAACTTATTTTACGTTAAGCCTAAAAAATAATTTATTTTCGACCCTTAATTTTTATGTTTGTCACAAATTTTAAAAAATATGGAAGATACAGTTTAGGTAACTATTTCATTGAATTTTTCATTTTTGAAACCATAAGATGCCACTACATTTTGCCTCTTAATTAAAACGAAATTATTTCAGTATACCCTTGTTTTACCGGGGTAACTGAATTCAAGACGAAATCTTTGCCAGCCGTAATTCGCAAACAAATCTTTTCTGAACCTATGTAAAAAAAGAACATTTTTTTCTTTTTTTAGCTGTAAAATCACTTCTAGATTTTGGTAAACACTCTGTAAAGCTTTGTTCCAACTTCTTGCACAGTACTGCAGTAATTATTTTACATATTTATGTATTATTTTTCATAACTTACTGTAAACCAATGATTTTATTTACTTTTTAACGAGGTGCGAGCATCAAAATTTGTTCGTGGTTCCATACATTTTTGTTAAATAGCCTATTATAAAACCATCATGTCATATATAATCATACCTTTAGAACAAGGAAATGAACATAAGTATTTTGTAATTAATTGCTGTCAGATAGTTAATTAATTTAGGTACAAATTAATAAATCTCCGAAATTAATTATTTTCATGAATTAAAAAAAGTATTATAAAACCACGAAAGGAAAATAGGGGGTTTTAAATTAAAAACGTAATTAATTTGCATTTTTTACGCAAAAGATTTTACGGAATTGCATACGGATTTGAAGTGAGACTTAATACGCAATCAGCGTATTAGAAACGCAGTCATTTTGAAAGAGTAAACCGAATATATAAACAGAGAAAAAAAACAATAAACTGTAATATATAATAAATGTTTAATTAAAGTACAGGACGCAGTAGAGCATAACCAATTTCAAAGTGGCTGATTTGCATAGCACGGGGTCTCTAAAAAAAACACGACCGAAGTGAGAAGATAGGGGCGTGTCAGTTAGTATTCCCCTATGCCTTAGCTTTCTTGTATCCCTAACCACATCAAATTCTACTGAGTCTGTTGAAACTAAATGGATTCTATTCAAGTATAGAAGATTTATAGCTATCTATATAGATGGTGAGACTGATCGATAATTAAAAAAATTGTTGCCAACAAATTACTGGTACTTATAAAACCAATGTAGAAATTTTCTTGCGTCATTATTTATTTCAAAAACAAATATAATGAACGGAATAGAGACGTGAAATACTTTATCTATAGTACTAAAATCCTGTTAATGGGAACACTTTAATATCTAAGTAAAAAATGTCCCAATATAGCGGCTCTCCCGAAAACGTTTTAAAGGATACCAGGGTAGGTATCATCGCATGTTACTCCATACTAGAGTGAAGAGGGCGCAAGTGTAGAGCGCAGTTTTCTTATAAATCAACATCTTCCAAAATTTCTTTGGCAAGAAAATAAATTTTAGATAAAACAGAAGTAACATTACAGGCACACAGAATAATAAAGGCTGTAAAGGTCCCACAAAACCCCGTACAAACATGGAAATATAAACTGGGAGGTAATATCACACCTAGAGTAAATTTTATACTCCACTCCACTTTAGACTGTCACATACACAGTCGAACTTTTATAACTCGAATCCTCAAAGTATGGGGAAAACAATTCGATTTACAGAAATTTCGAGTTTCCAGTTATATTCGTGCAACATAAAACTCTTAGGCGTTTCATGGATTTGTTGTAACCCGAAAGATTAACGAATGTTTAATACCTGTCCGACGTTGCTCAAAATTACAGTTTGGTTTTGTCGGGACTGTTAATTTCATTAAAAACATAGTCTACCTAACTCCACTTTCAACAGCGCTTTATTCTTCCCAACAACCCACTTCATGTTTGTGGAGTAGGAATTAGATGAGATCAGATTCACCATTCCTTGTAGCTTCAATCAACTTCAATAATCATTCCTTGTAATTTCAGTCACGTTACTCAACTACCTTTGAAGAAATACTTTTATCTAATATTAACCTATATTCTCTACAATTAAGTGATTCTTATGGCAGTGCCTTAAGAGCTTCCCCCCAAAATAATATACGAATGCTATATGAAACCTAAATCTTGAAATATAAATGAGCTAATTTTAAATTACTTGTTCAAAATTTTAATCGTTTTTATAAAAATTACGTACCGTTTTACATCATACCGTCGTCAACCTTGTCGAAACTTGACATGAGCTGTCTTCCTAGTTTAGTTCCTGAGTATTCCTTTGTTATTTTGTGGTTTAGGTAATCAACCAAAAGGCTGGTTCGAAGCTCTAGAGACTTTACTTAGTAAAACGAGGGATGAGGTGGTTTACCATGTCTTCCTCACTGAGTTAAAAAAACAAGCTTATCAGCATTCCTAAAAGCTTCTACTTTCCACCCTGCAAATGAATCCTTCACTTCATTCACGACAGGGTCTGGCTGTATAAGGAGGAAATGCATTATTCTCAGAGGAAATGACTACAGTACGTAAAATGAAAGATAAAGCCTGTGTTAGGAACCGTATATCTCACCAAGTAAAAACGATAAAAATTTCGTTTTAAAGCTTGGTTTTTTGTTATTTTATTCGGCTAAATTACGAAACACTGAAGTGTATTAGGCACTTTCTAGTGAATTGGAAACAAAATATGTACCTGTTTTTTTAGCGCATTTTTCACTAATACCCCAACGAACTAAAGACTGCAGATGAGATCTAGTCAATAACAGCCAAGGTCGGGTGTGAGGTTGCCCCTTCGCTAAGTTACACCAGCTCCAGCTGACTTTTTGTTAGGCTGTCATCCACAGCGGGACCACAACGTGACAACGCAGGACACGATTATAGAAAGTCAATTGGCTCTGTGCTGTGATCTAGGTCACTATGCTCCGCCTTCATCTGCAGTCTGTAGTTCGTTAAGCTATAGTCCATGTTTCAACGCATGTAGCACGACCAATTTTAAGAGGAAAAGTATGGCATTTTAAAGGAGTGTTTCTGTTTGTTTTCTAATTAATGTCAGTTAAAATTTAGCTTTTAGTACAGAGGGTAAAGGAATTAAAGCGGTTTTTTAAATGTTATTTTCGTTCCCGATAGACGAAACGAGTTAGAACGAAAGATGTATTCCTTTAGTTAATAAGGAAATGAAATTTCACTTTTATTGTTGTTTTTCAATTTTTATGTTTTTTATTTGGTGAAATACGCGGTTCAAAACACAGGCTTTTTTCATTTTACGTAGCTACCTATTTTACACATATTTTACACCTGTACCTGTTCTGTTCTTAACTGTTTCAGTCATATAATTGGCTAACCATGTGATAAGAAACGGAACTATTTTTTGTAGCCCTGAAACTAAATACTCAGTACTCCTTTTTAATAATACGTAAACTACTGATTTTAAAATTATAAGCTAAAAAAACGAATTTCTATCCATTGTAATGTAATTGTTTCAATGCTAGTTAATATAGCAACAAATAATAAATCTAAGCAACTAGTAATTGTGCAGTTTTAATTACAGATTTAGAGGGGAAATGAAGGCAGTTAGGGTAGCGAGAGATGGGGATTTGGGGGCTATTTTTATTGAGAGGCGCTATAGTAATAACAGTATTGAAAGTTGCCCTAACAAACTAACTGGGAGATACGTGTGTCTTTATTCTGTATATAAACTAATATATCCAACACAAAATACATCCTGACAAGGTTTTCCGGTGAATTTGATGTTCTGATCCCTTATTATGTTACAAACACATATATACATACAACGCAACCCCTAAAAAGATATACAAGAGAAAGAGGGAATACAAAAATATATGTAAGCAATTCAATGGAGGACTTAGCATAAATTAAATGTTTATAGTACGTTGCATCGTAGTTAGCTGGACACAAACTGAAATGACGGTCTTCTATCCAAAGGGAACTAATGCAACTCTCTACGGTTGTTAGTAAAAGCGTGGCATATAATTTCTTAGAACTGCTCCATGCTTTATAATAAGCTTGCTCTATTGTAATCGTAAAATCATATTCTGCTTTAAGTTATTTTATTCATAATGTAATGAGAATTACTCTCGGATCAGTGAATGAAATAAATTAATACAATTTAAAATCGTATGAATATATCTGTATGACTAAAACAGATGTTTTCAAGAAATAATACTTCAATTCTAATACGGATTTTCTCATACAACTTAATTAATAAAACATATACACAAGAATATGGAATGCTTACACAGACATTTAATTTTCTTATAATCATGTTTGCCGATAACAGGCAGGTGGAGTATTAAATCATTTGCACTCAACCTCCTACTTCCAGGGCTACAAAAACGAGATAGTTAATACAAAATAGCTCGTATAGTTCTGTTTCTTGATTTACAACAGTTTGTAAAATTCAAAGAAGTTTACTTTTTGTTACAATACTAACAACCCCCATTCGCTGCGTTTTACGGCAAACCGAACTTAGAACGCTTTACTTCTCCCACAACCGCTTTCAACATGTAAATGTTGAAAGCAAAATCACGCTGTATAAATAAAACCGAGTTGTACTGGAAACACATATTTCGTTGACATCAGTTTGAATTATCAATAGAACAGGAGTAATACGACCTAAGAATAACTATAGACTATATATGTTATAAGAAAATATAAATAATATCTAGTTCTTAAAACAATGGTACGAATTCTTAGATTTTCGGAAGGTTATAATTTTTGCCCATAACAGTTAGGTGGAGTGATAAATTATTTTGCATTCAACATGCTAGTTCCAGGGCTACAAAAAATGGTTCTGTTTGTTATCACTTAGTCAGTCAACTATACGACTGAAGCATTTAAGAAAAGAAGAGGTTAGAGCTGTAAAAGACACTAGTCAGAGTTATCTCCTCTAATAGTCGTGAAATTCATTATACAGCTAGACTCTGTGGTGAATGGAATGAAGGTGTCATTTGCAGGTTGAAAAGTAGATGCTTTTCAGAGGACTGCAATGCTGATAAGCATACATTTCCACTTAGTGACGAAGACAAAAGTAAACCACCTCGTTTTACTTAGTAAAACCTCCAGAGATTCAAATCACCCTGTCTGCTGATGACCTAAACAACAACAATAATCATGTCTAAGAGGTTTAAAATTAAGAATTTAAAATTTAAAATCAATGATGAAAACCAAAATTATTTTGACCTTTCAACTTTTTTGTAAATATTTTTTATCTCTATTTGGTAAAAGATAAATAAATTTGTACATTTTATACAAATTATTTAAAAGACGTACTTAACCTTTGTTTGTACGAGGTAATCTTAGAAAATAGCCAACCGAATTTTAAAAAAATGTTCACTGTAGGAAGTTTAGAGCTTCTTGAATAACATGTATGACATTGCGTGATTTTTAAATCACGAAAAATTTTTGTGATTGATAAAAAGTTTGTCCAGTAAAAGTATCCAGAAATTTTTCAGGAGGGTGCAAAATGAAATATTGCATGTAAAAGTGCGCGCGCGTACAAACACATATCTGTTTCTAGTAAAAATTGGTGTTTTTTGTTCAGCGTCATTTTTCTTTAAACGTGTAAGGTTATGGGAGAAGTTAAGCACTTTAAGTTCGGTTTCCGTGAAGCGCAGCGAATGGGGCATTGCTAGTATTGTAATAAAAAGTAAACTTCTCTGGATTTTTCAAAATATTGTAAATTGGTAGACAAAATAAAATATTTACGAAATAAGAGAATTTTTATAGTTTCGTAAGCAAGGAAATCGTACTTCGTAAATATTTATTGTTGTAAGTTACTCATTTTTACTCTGCGGAATTTGTGGATTAAAAATAACTTAAATAACTGTAATTTACTCTTATGCAGTTGTTTTAGGTTATAAAGTCGCATCAACAGCTCGATCATTAGCGACTACCATGGGATATGTAACGGTGAGTTTTGACTTGTGAAAATTTCCAGGACTTGGCCGGCAACCGAACTCGGGACTGCGTGGTTGGCTAGCGCGCGACCACTACGCTACGCAGGCGGCCTTTATGCAGTTTTAAATAGGAAATAAACAAGTGTTAACCGTAATAAACTGGAAGGAAATTAAATAAATTATAGGAGGTTAAAATGAAAGTATTATGTCCTACGCCTAGAGGCTCTCATGTTTTTGTTTCATCTCAAAAGAAAACAAAGAACCCTAAACCTTCCTGCTAACCGTACAACCCCTTTTCAAAACCAAACCAATGTCACTACCGCCCCAAACAATTATATCAATAATACGTTGTATTTTACAGGATATCTAAATTGCTTGCGTTAGGGCGTAAGGCACATGAAACACTTCTTTGTTACTTTTTATAAAACATAATTATTTTTATCAAACTTCAGATTAGGATCCTTTTTCTAGTGCAGGACTTGTATCCCTTGTAGTAGTAAGTTTTAACAGAAGTCGTAGATTGATAGTTGTAAATCAAAATTTTGTAAATTTTTATAACATTCTAATGTTTTATTATATGATCTAACATCTTATATGATTCTAACATTTTATTTATTATCTTTATTTGTTCTGTTTTAACTAGTAATTTATTTTTTAAATAAAATAATAATGAGATTTAGAAACTGTTTTCATTATAATTTTATAAACGTCAATGTAAATTATCGTTCGTGTTCAAACGTTTCATAGTCAATTTTCTTGAATACAAAGAGAGAAATTTTGAAGAGTTACTTAAAAATTCCTCTCCTTAAAATTATTAATAGATTAATTATTTTTTATCAATTCATTTTATGTCCTACGCCCAAAGGTTTACATGTTTTCGTTTCATCTCAAAACAAAACAAAGAATCTTTCTACTAACCGTACTAGAGCCCCGTTTATGCTACCGTTTGTATCAAGTACGCAACCATCTAAGCTAGAGACTATAAAAAAATTAAGCTCGCCAGATTGGCAAGTTATTTTAACAAATGTATCATTTCAGATAATGTTACGAGTTTGAATTTACGGGGAGGTCTGACATTTTTTCATCCATCACGTCTTCACTGCCGGTGAAGAAGTAAACTGTACATTTAAAAAAGAACTACAGTCATTCAAAACTAAATATTTTACAGGACACATCATATTACAGGATACTACTTTTAATTTCTTTTGAAGTCATATAAACTAATTGTTTGTAAAACACTACAATGAATTAGCGAACAGAAAAAATAATTTTTGAACTTATTATAATTTCTAGACCCTAGCTGGGGCTCAATCTTTCTGTAAATCTACACTGCTCCATAAAGGTAGCTTAAAAATCATGTCTTAAAGACAATAATATTATGTAAAAACCAAAAACTGAACAACACAAGACTTAAACAGAAGCGCCCGACCAAATGACAGACAATCGTGTATTCCGACGAAGAACGCCAGAAGAGATCAGAAAGATTAAAGGAATACTAAAGAAGAATCAAGGAAAGAAACGTCAGGAAAAGTACTCTAACACAAGCAAAATCTAAATAAAATTTTTCTTTTTTAATAAACTTATGTAGTCCAATAAGGCTTTAAAAACACAGAAATAATAACTTGACCACCTTCGTACCGTAGTGGAACCACGCTAAACTACAACGTGGAGGTCCTGGGTTCGATTCCCGGCTAGTGTCTGGAAATCATCACAGCTAAAAACCCACCGTAGTTACTAATAACCAAGCTGTTGATGTGCCTTTCAATAAACTAAAACAAAAACTTATTACAAACTATTCTACTAAACAAAGTTATTAATTATTTCATAAAATAAACAAATTAAATTTTGTATGTACAAACTGTGTTTTTTGCTAACTTAAAATCGCATCAATAGCTTGGTTTTTAGTAACCACTGGAGTTTATTTAACAAGTAACGTGTGTTAAACTTTCAGAACCAATCCAGAAATCTAACTCGAGATGTTTCTATGTTTTAGTACAACAGCACGCAAACCACTACACCATGAAAGCAATTCTTCTGTTACTGAGCCATTGTATTTAGGAAAATAATTGTGTATACGTTTATTGATTAATTAATTGATATTTACTATAATTTAGTCCAGTAATAATTAAGTTCAATTAATAAGATCAATTACCGCAATAGGCGGACACTTTGATCTTCAGTGTTTTAATAACATAATAATACAATTCAGTTACACACAAGAAAAAATTAAAAGAAAACTATAATAACAATTAACTACTTTAACATCTGTAAGTGGTTAATAAAAAAAAGTTTTACTTATTTTAAAAATTCTTTTAGCTACGTAACTTTTTTTAAGTTTAAGTCGCATCAACATCTTGTTTATTAGCAACTACTTGGGGTATGAAACATTTGGTTTTGGCACTTAAAAATTTCCAGACCCTAGTTGGGAATCGAACCCGGGACTTTGTGCTTTTACTTGATAAGAAATGTAAATTTTCTAATAGCTTTTGTCATTTATCTGATGTAAAGGGAAGGTTGTAGAGGAAAACAAATTATATAAATCCCTTCTCCCCATAACAGGCGGGTGAAGTGTAAAATTATTTGTGCTCGAGCTGCTAGTTCCTAGGGTACAAACTTATTACTGTTTCTTATGACATGGTCAGCCAATTATATGACTGAAGCATTTAAGAACAGAAGAAGTAAAGGTGTAAAAAACACAAGTCAGGGTTATCTCCTTTAAGAGTAATGAATTTCATTATACCGCCAGACCCTGTGGTGAATGAAGTAAAAATGGCATTTTCAGGGTGGAAAAAAGATACTTTTTGGAGGACCGGACATGCTGATAAGCATTCTTTTCCACTCGGTGGGGAAGGCAATTGTATACCCCGCTCCTCGTTTTACTTAGTAAAGGTAAAGAGGTTCAAACCAGCTTTTCGGCTGATGACCTGAACACAATAAATCACTTAAACAATTTAAATAATCAAAGCTTATTTAACGGAGAGTTTTTAACGGAAGTTTGAACTCATTTGAAACTAAAATGGGAAATAGGTACTCTCTGTGAATTGAAAGATGAGGAACTGTCCAGGTTCTGAACAGGAATCGAATTAATACGCTATTAATTCTATTTAACAATCTATACGGACCATTAAATGACATTAAACTTAATTTTATGATACTTTACACTTTGAAATTCATACTTTTTAACAGCTTGCGTAAAATAAACCACTGCACATATCTTAACAACAATTTTAGATACAAAAGGGAATGAGAAGCAAATATCCCAACGATATTTTTCTTAACTGTAATTAATTCCTTATAAGATGAGGTCACTTTTCCTGTGCAACATCACATATAAGTATCTCTCCCTACTACTGTCTTTTACTAACGTAAATAAAGAAAAATATAGCCTACCTATGTTTAATCATTCGTGAACAATATAAAATGAAAGTCAACCTATGTAGAACTTACAAATACGGAAACTCACTAATTTACGCTAAACTTGGCTCTGTAGAAAAAATGCTTAAATAAAATTTGTAGATTTTTAATTCCTACAACTAATTGTATAAACATTTATCGTAAAATGCATTTAATAATACCACAATAATACCCATAATCATACAAAGGCCACTATCTTAAAAAATCCCATTTTTTCCGAGTCAGATGAGCAAAATACAGAAAATCACTAATTGACGCTAAACTAAGCATTGCAGAAAAAATGCTTGAAACAGAAGTTATAATTTTTAAATTTCCTACAACATTAAGCACTTGCACACTTTACACTTTTGCTCTAAAATGCATATTAAGGCTGCAATCTTAAAAAAAAACACGAGAGCACAGCACCAAGAAATTCAGCAGACATGGCCCTTATCCTATGTTGTAGAGCCTTAAAAAATGTAATAAATGAAGCGATTTTTTAAAAAATCGTAAAAGCCATTTTTGAGAAAATCGCAAAAATATACTGCTACTTCCGCATGACCGATTTTGCAAATAAAACATTTTACATGAACATGGGTGTCTGGTCTGCTAGAGGTAGGTACCTAACGTATGTTCTAACTTTTAACTTAACGATATTCCTTTCTTGAAATATTCTGTTTATACACACACAGACTAATCACTAAAAACATTTTTTTGGGTTCAGGGGGCCTGAAAACGTATTTCCAGTGAACTTTCGATTTCGTAAAATCGAATTGAAAACAATACTTTCCTTCCCTACATATTCATATAAGGGAAAAGAAAGTAAAAAAATAACGTATGGGCGTCAAATATCCCTAAGATATTTAAATATTTGTTAAAACGTATAAATAATAAAGGTAATACTGTCCGTGACTAGTTATTTCCAACCATTTTGAATTTTTACTTAAACATAAACCCAAAGATGAGGATGAGAAACAAGAAAAGTCAATGTAAGAATAAAGTGAAGAATTAAAGTACGAGTACATAGAATGAGTTTGGAAAGTCGCCACGCAGTCTAGCCGTAGTCACTTAGATATTATCTAAATGCATTCTTCACCAAGAAGAATTAAAATGTGTATCTTAATTTAAAATCGCATTACAATAGGACAGAGACAGCACACGAACATTAAAATTACACCAATTAAGTGAACCTTGCATTTAAATGTACGAGACTATAGAAATAGGAGACCACTAAAATAAAATTACGTAGAAAATGCAATTTAAATTGTAAAGCTTTGAATAAAGTAATATAGTATTGTACGTTTAACATAGCAAGAAGATGAAAATGAAATGAAGGTACGTTACGTTAGAAATGTAGGTGGATACATGCAAAAAATGACAACGATTTACTGCATAAATAATCTGAATATGATAAAAAAATTTCAAAAAAAACTCAAGAATCCCTCTGGTTACAAGTTCCTGTGCACCAAATACTGGAAAACAGTGAAATCTATAATTATCTTGTCTAGAATGAATCGCTCATTTAGAACGGATTATCAATTAATACATTTATATGTTTTGTATTTTTCAAAAACGAAAGTAAAGTATGATAACGGGATAATTCCAAAGATATTATAAATCGAAGAAAAAAATGAGATCGGTATTTACATCTACATAATCACGATTTTTTGCAGGGACCTGAATCTGGAACCAAAAACTAATATCTAGATATTAGTTTTAGAATAAAGTTTTATTGTTTTCTATGTGTTCACCACATTATTGTATGGCATGGACCTTGTCGGAAGCCACCAAAAAGAATATTCAGGTTTTGAAATTGGGCTGTACCGACGTATTTTGAGAATCTTTTGGGTTGATCAAATCACAAATGAAGAGGTCCTTGAGAGAATGGGATTTCAGTCTGAACTGTTGACAAACAAACAGTGCAAATTGGAGTTTCTTAGACATGTCGTGAAACACAGGGACAAGTAGAGACGCCTCCTAAATCGTTATATGATCTGGTAGAACAAGGATATATCCTGCAGCAGTAAACAACAGCATCGCCTTGTTGATCGCCAACGTTTAAATCGATTAAAGCTGCTGAAGAAGGCTGTGTCAGATCATAATCATTTAGTCACACCTGTAAACATTTCAGCCATTACAGGGAAGTACTATTTAAAACATTCATGTTGATGGTGCTCATAAAACTTTATAATTATAACAGTATTGTTTCAAATAAATTCTTAGGAACCTTTTAATTCTATAATTATTTAATACAACCTGAAATAAAAAAATCTATCTCAGAAGACGAATTCTAGAGTTTCCCAACGTAAGTAAATGTGCAACTAATATTACCGACTAAGCTATCTTAATTAACGTTATGGTAATTAACGTTAATAGTAATTAACGTCAATGGTTAAGGGTAAAGTCCTTTCCTGGCATTCACACAAAAGTAGTATCTAAATTCATCAGAATCAGGCAAAAGTAATTTGAAATTCTTGAAGTAAAATGCGATATAAATAATGCAAGAATTCTTAGTAACAGAACTATACTATACTATTTTTCAAAGTTGATGAACCCTGAACGTATTTCCCCCTACCAACTTTATAGCTAGCCAATGACTTGTCTGCAACGTTGCCAATACTTGCTCACGTAGCTCTATTATATATTTCGTTAGACATTTTTTGGTCTTTCAATTTCAATTATAACCTATAAACAAATACAACCAGCTGATTATATTATAAAGAATTGCATGTTAACGCGCTTTATCATCGATGTGTTAGTACGAGATGCAAGACACGAGTGAACTACTGCGGCTCTTATACGCATGCGCGCGTAATGTTTGTCAACCTGATACATTCGTACAAACTGACAACGCTGTCAAATGTTCTGATTGGTCTATAAACGCGTGGAACAGCAGTTCATCAATGGTGAAAAGCATTATAAATAAAATTCTTTTGGATAACATTAAATGAAAAAAAGGTCTTTTACTGGTTATTTTCTGTTGTTTAGGTCATCAGCCGAAAGGCTGCTTTGAACCTGTAGAGGTTTTACTAAGTAAAACGAGAAGTGAGGTGGTTTACCATTGTCTTCAGGAAAAGTACGCTTATCAGCATGCCAGGTCCTCTGAAAAGCACATAATTTCCACTCTGCAAATGACACCTTCACTTCATTCACCACAGGGTCTGGTTGTATAATGAAATTTATTACTTTTAGAGGAGACAACTCTGATTAGTGTCTTTCACACCTCTACCTCTTCTGTTCTTAAATGATTCAGTCATTTAATTGGCTGACTATGTGATAAGAAACAGAATTATTTATTTTAGCCCTGCAACGGACGGTTATTTTCTATCAATCCATTTTATACTCAGTCCATTTAAACTACCTAAAGTATAACTTAATTTTAGAACCAATAAAATATTATTACAAATATTTCATAAGAAAATCACTTCAAGCTAATTCAAACAAGTTTTAAAAATATATTTAAAATCAGTAGCTTGGAAAACTATGACCGCGTACATATAGACCGAACGCAATTGTAACGCGCAAAACAAAATCTACCCACAAAGTAATATAACGTTACGGAAACTCTACACGATGTACGCAATAATTACTATACAGCGGGCGTTTGAATGCACGCCAAACGTTCAAAGCAATTTTTGTTTTTCCACAGTTGATTCTTTATCCGACGACCAAAGAGAGTTGTAGTTTTAAGCCTGCTTTTGAGTTCAGAATAAATGTTTTGTAGGTTATAAAATGACGTTAGGACTGCTTCAGTTTAGATTCAGAATAAAATTGCAATGCACATACGCACATATATTCCAGAACAATGTTGTAATGCATTTTCTGCCAACTGTGCTAAACGTTTCTTTCTCACTCTCCACCATCTCTCTTCCTGTTTTGCTCTATTCAAACGACACAGTCCTCTATTTTCCATTCACAATATTCTATTATAACAATATTCAACAAAACTAAACCCAGGATTTTTTTACAAAACATTAAACACATAATACCACCGAGTTTAAGTATAATTTCATTGCAAAGTACCAGTGCATTATACAAAATACAGCAGAAACAAATTACTATTTAATAAAACCTTCAGGCAACATAAACTAATTACATGCAGAAGCATTTTGAATAAAATTATTGAATATAGAAAACAAGCTGTAATTAGTGCAGCTGTATAACTTGTTATAAAATTTTAAACTCAGAAAAATAATTAATAAAAATTTCAAAGAATTGTTTAAAATATACGTTAGAAAATATTTTATACACTTAATAATTAATATTAATTAATTATGAGAGAAATAATTTTAAAAATTATATTTTTCAAAAAATGTAGTCAAAGTGGTAAAGTAATTCATTAGCATATATTTTTATGGAACGATTTCAAAACTATAGGCTACATAAAAATAGAATAACCTCTGAACCATGTTGCAATAACATCATTCAACCATGAATTTTCAAGATATTGTTTACTGTCCATGTTTATTGAATATATCAATTTTTGAATTCTTAATAATTGTGTTGTAATTCTCCAGGCGTTTCAATCAAACTGCTCAAGACTTACTTCTGGCGCTCCTTTTATGTAAGCAATAAAACCCTCCACGACGATTTCAAAATTCCGATAGCAAAGGAACTAACCACGTTCTTCTATAGTAAATTTCACGAACGACCATCATCCAAACGAATTAGCCCGTGATCTAGCTACAAGGAACTTCCCAAATGAGCGACGTTTAAAACGAAAATGGAGAAGAGATCTCATTGTCTGGATAACGGACAACACCCGTAGTTATACACGAAGAATGTACCACTGGGTACCTCTTCCCCTTAAAATAAAATTCCCCACAGCCATTTAAATATCATTACTCGTATACCGAAATTGTGCAGTTCATTGTACAGTAGTCCTACCATAATAAAAATTATGTTTAAAAAATTTTATACATGAATGTTCGTATTTAATAAGATAGTATTGCAAAGATTTTACATCACTGAAACCAAAATAAAAACAGACACACATTTTTATTATCAGTAATAAAAACAAAGTACGAAAAATATTTCTAATAATCTTTGTACCAAGAAGAACTTAGACTCAATGTTTACTTTCAGGCGTATTACTCGCTGTTCATGGCAGAAATCAGTTTGTCTAAAAATACTACTTTAAAGATTTCACAACAAAACTGCAGAATAGTAATTTAATATTATGATAATGAATGGGTTTTTTTTTAATTTTTATCGGGGCATCGATTGCCACGCTTATTAGCCCTATACTAAATATTAGAATTTTTGTAATTACCAAAATTTTCGTAGGCACTGCATTTAGTTTAATGACAATTTTTAATTTTGTATAAAATAAAGTCCGAAAAATGTATTCCGTTATTTTTCGAAGGAAAATATGACGACAGTGGATTAGCTGTAATTTTTATTCCTAATTTGTGTACGTTGCAATCTGTTCAATTCAGAACAATAAGCAACCCCATGACCCAATGAGATGAGGATGATGTGTATGACGTGTAAATGAGGTGTAGTCTTGTACAGACCCAGGCCGACCATTCCTGAGAAAGTATGGTTAATTGAACCCCAACCATCAAAGTACTAGCTGTAATTGAAAAAATTAAATATTTCACGAGTGTTCCTTTTAGCAAGCGAGGGCTTATGCGTATAGGCCTACGTAAAATTCACATAATATATTTATTTTACAAATTTTAAATTTCGACCCAAAAATCCAAAGTAATGGCATTCCATGGCAAATGGCCAGTGCGATCGAAAATTGTGTTAGATAATGTGATTATGGAGCAGGTGAGTAGTTTCAAATATCTAGGTTGCAATGTATCCTTCGATTGTGAAAGTGACTTACCTCTGAAGCTGAATAAATTCAATGCGATATGTGGAACCATACATCGTACATTGAAGGGAAAAGCCAGAAAAGAAACAGAGCTGAAATTTTATAAGACAATGGCGATTCCACTAGTTACATATGGAAGCGAGGTATGGACCACAACAAAGAGAGACGACTCGCGCATACAAGCTTCAGAGATGAGGTTCTCGAGACACATTCAGGGATACACAAGGCTGGATCACATTAGAAACGAAGTGATAAGAGAAGAATGCAATGTACAGCCACTTGTAGATGTGATCAAGCAATATAGAAAAAGATGGACAGATCACCTGCTACGAATGCCACACAACCGTTTGCCACTTCAAGCCTGGATGTCCAAACCAGATGGTAGAAGGGATGTGGGTCGACCGAGGAAGAGGTGGAAACCGGAACAGGCTCAATAGCCTAAACCATGACGGATGATGATGATGTTGATGACATTTATTTTATTTTGTTTTAGGTCTGACTGTTTTGCAATTACTACTAATGCAGACGATTAGAAGGGTGATATATGAAAATGAGTGATGAAAAGATGCCAGACCTAACCGGGAATCGAACCTGGAACCCCGGCTTAGGATAGTTTTATGGCTACAGTAGTTATCTTTTAATATAAGCTATTCCTGTATCATAATGACGATGTTAGAGCCCAACTGGAGATAGATAACTTCTGAACCAGTGCAGTACCAAATAAAATCCTTAGAATATTTTTTTTTCTTCTGCCTTTCATATATATCTCTTTCTCGGCCGTCCTCATTCTCTCCTGCTTTCCGGCTTATAGCCCAATGTCTGCTTTGGTATCCTATCCTCCCTCATTCTGATCACATGCTCTTACCACTGCATTCTGTTCTAAGATAATGTCTTGTCGTTTACAGAGAAGATGTTGATTTCTTTCCTCATCTCGGTATTCCTGTAACGATCTTCTCTACTACACCAATATGTTATTTTTTAGAATATGTTTTGTAAAAAATTCAATTCTCTATAAATTTTTCTTAATTTATTCTTAATTTTTTTAAATTTACACTGTTATGTGTTACAGTTACACTGTTATGTGTAACAGTTAACTAATAAAACAAAGTTTCCGCCATTTTCCAACGACGGATGACGGATGAAGGTGAAGAGTCGGGAACTTTTGGTGTGTTATTTAGATAACTATCAGGAGGGTACCTAAATTTTAAAACTAGCTATATGAAATTATTTCCATTGAAAACGCTATTTACCCAAACCTAATTGCAATTTATTTCTATAATTATTCAGTGATGATCAATTAATCTCTTGTATTCTTTATCTTTCGAGAACCTTCGATGATTTGCTTTTTTATATAAAGTGGCTAACTACCCTTGTTTTAGTCAGTCAGTGTTTTGGACAGTGAATTTGTTGAAAACCGCTTTGTGGATCGTTTATTGAAGCAGTTCTCGGTGATGGGCAAATAGTGGGTAATTTTTATCAGTTTCTAAGTAAAAATTAATTATTTGATAGATGATGTCTCGTAAATAGCCATATATTTTTTTTAGATAAGTTTAAATCGTTGTTAATTTTTAGAACATTTTGTATTAGGGCCTACATTTACTCCGTTATTAAATTAAGTAGTTATTAACTGAGTTACTCGTAAGTAACTCTTTGTAAGTACCTTACGTAACTCCTGTAAGTTTACAAACCGTAAGCACATTGTAATAGGTGTGCAGTAGTACAATCTTCGATGATGTTACGCTAGTAGTACGGTGGATTTGACTGGCTATTCCTTCCGCAAGGCCACATTGTGCCTTCCCACTGGGCCTGCTATCTATCCCCACTTTGCGCGAAAACTGAACTTTATTAGCTTGAACATCTTATCTTCATTTAGTTGTGAAAACTGTGTAGTAATTAAAGTAAGCAATATATATTTGTTATAAATTTAAAAGAAGGTTTTGAAACAAGCAGATTCTGAAAAACCCCGTAACAAATATCACAAACTAATTAAATATAATTACAATGTATTAAAAATCCTAAAACAAGATAAGAAACTACTGAATGTATTTATGTACATGCGAGAAGAAGTATTAAGTTAACAAAAATCGTTATTTTCAATCAAGATTAACATAACAGAAATATTCGTTGTATACTACCAATAATTATGTTGTTCATATAAATAATACAGATGTTAGAATGGTGTAACAATTTATAAGTATTATTGATATGAAATATTTCTTGTATCGACAGGATAGTACACAATTTTATTGTAAGAAAGTATATAAATATTAATGCAATAAATACGGTATCAATTTGCAAACAATAATCTTCAACTTGTTAACTGTCACTGAAGTAAAAGCATAAAATATAAACCAGTTTAAAAATAATCAACCTGCTAAGAGATCTGAAAAGACAGTCGCGGCATGATTTGTCATAGCAGTTTTGAGATTCTACAGCATAACAACACATTCAAGAGTAGGAAAATAAGACTGTTAAAACGGAGAGACAAGAATTGATTTGCATAAGAATGTCAACCAAATAGAAGATGGATTGAAAAAAGACGAATCAAGAAAATGTGAGACTTAAAGAGATAGAAAAGGAGAGAAAATTACAAAAAGAATAGAAATAGGTATTTTCAAAGATTTACACAACTCCTTGGTGGACATCACTTACTCTTCTGACAGTAAGCATTTCTAAGTTTATAACCTACACCTGCGTTCAAACAATACATGTATAACGTAATAAAGAACCGTGATATTTTCCTTAGTGGTATTATGTACATTTTTGTATCGATGTAAACATAACTACAATGTGATTTGTTATGTTCAAATAAATACTGATTGTCAATTCCATCAATTTATTATTTATGTATTTCTAGTTTTATAAAATACATTCCAAATCTGGAAGTGAAACTGCAGAACAAAGATTTCTGTTACCATAGGAATCGATTTACAAATTTTTGACAGACATTATAATGGTTTTTGGCACGCGTCACTGTATCTTAACAATAGTAGCCTACGTTTCGCATCAATTTTAAGAAATTTGTCAGAGCTGTCATCTGAAGAAAATAATCTGAAGAGAAGAAATATCATCAGCTCTCATCTGACAGCTGATGATATTATGACTTAGCTAACATTTAGCAATGTTTCTCCGAAAGGGTTTAACAAAATATACTAATAAAACATTTGCATTTCGGTCATCTACAACTAAACGCCTAAAAGAGGTAACTACCCTGAAGCAATAATAATAATAACAATAATAAACTTTATTTTCATATTTTTTCACAATATTGACTCACACAAATTCTTTTCAAAACCTATAAATTCACTTACAACACTTTACAATCTACGAGGTGGAGGAAATTGACCTACCCAACTAAGTTAAAAAAGCCATGTCCTAGGGTAGGGTTCTCTTCTTTTAATTAGAAATACAGTACAAAAGAGATTTAAAAACTACAGTAGGGTCGAAACAATGAAAATTTAAAATAAAAACCAATTTCTAAAAATTAAAAAAAGTACATCTAAAGTCTAATAAATCTAATTAGTAAACAATAGGCTATATAGGCCATTTAAAAAAAACGACAATCATAACGGCAATACACAATGTTAACTCTCCGTACACGGAACTAGTTTCATGTTACAGACGTCTTTAATTTTGGGTTCGATTGGAAACTCAAAAATTAATTGATGCGGACACATCTGTCTTTAGTCCTGAGTGATATTGACTCATGTGGATGTATCCGTAAATAGAATTGACTAAAAAATTTTGTACTTTTGAGTTGCAGAATAAAATGAGAAAATAAATCTACTAGTTCAAAGATTGTTTAAAGAAATAATTTGATTATATTGTTCGAACGTAATACACATAGGCTAAGTAGTAACGAACAAAGGGGCACGACTGATATGGAACACCGATCTCGTGGCAGCCAGGAACACAAGGAGGCAGTACTGTCAACCCAGCTTTTGCAGTCGCAAATTTCCTAGAATAATTAGGTATTATGGCAAAATTTTTATGACTATTAAGACAAAGTTATCATCATCATCTGTAAAGGATTAGGCGCAATAGCCTGTTCCGGCATCCATCTCATTTTAGATCTTCCCAAGTGTCGCTTCCCTCTAGGTTTATATTTCCATGCTTGTAGAGGAAGTCTGTGCGCTGGCATGCGAAGTAAATTGTTGGACCAGTTTCTCCTATATATTCAAAATTATTAGAACCAAAGTTTAGTTACATTTTTTTAAATTTGATTTTTAAATGTGCAGATATGTCCGCTAAACGACCATAACCATTTAAAACCATATACGGATACATCCGCAAAACGACCTGAAGGGAAGATTTTTTGGCGGATATAGTCTATCCATCAATAGTCCGCGAAGGGTTAATATATCTTCCCAAAGAGCCACGTTTCTAGAAACCGGAATGGGTATTTTGAAACTGGTACATACAAAAGTAAACCATTTTAGTATTGAGTATAATACATTTCACGATTGATGAGCCTGTTGTTCGATTCGTTTAGACCAATCAGAACGTTTGCCAGCGTTGTCAGATTGTATGAATGTTTTAGCCTGACAAACATTACGGGCGCATGCGTAAATAAGAGCCGCAGTAGTTCACTCGTGTATTGCATCTCGTACTGAACACATCGATAATAGAGCGCGTTAACAAGCAATACGTTATTATATAATCAGCTGGTTGTATTTGTTTATAGGTTATAATTATTATTGAAAGACCAAAAAAAAATGGCTGACAAAATACTATATAACAGAGCTACGAGAGCAAGTATTGGCAACGTTGCTGTCAAGTTATTAGCTTGCTATGAAGTGGGTAGGGGGCAATGCGTACGTTCAGAGCTCAGCAGCCATGAAAAATCGTTTAGAGTTTTTAGTTTGGATTCGTTTTTTTAACCCGACATTTCCCTTGCAGTATTATATAAACAGTTCCGAGGGAGGTGGAGGGTTGTTTCCTGATGTCAGATCAAGTGGCCAGGCGGCGAGGTTTTGGTTGGTAAGGCGGTTGCGGCCTTCTTGGGGCTGGACGAGGACGCCTCAATTGAGTCCAACACTACTTCCCCCATCGTGAGGGAGTGAACATGAGTTTTTCTCGCCGCCTCGGATAAAAAAAAGTTTGCATTCGTTTGGAAGTTGCTCCAAAATAGTAATAAGGTTATCACTAGCCTAGAGCAAAATCTTATTTTTTACTTACAAAGAGCTGTACAAAGAGTAAAATATAGGAGAATAGCGTGTGGAAGGAAACCGGGAGAACCAATAAACCGAATTAAAGTAACCCTTGAAGCCAAAGTGAAGTGCTGATGCAACTGACAGTTCAATATATAGTTACCACTATACATAAATGTAAAACCTATATTACTTACATCTTGACAAGATTTTGTGCAAGACCGTTACATTGGAGCACATCTAAGATTCACAAAACATATTTTCATTAATTTTAAACAAGTGAAAATAAAGAACAGGATGTTTTCTGTATCAAATGAATCTCGTATTTATACTCCAATAATAACGGCCTTATAATCACATAATTATTTTTTCAATGTGAACGTAACTGTACTTCTTTTATTAATTTAAAATTATATTTAAATAGTTGTTCACTAAATTTTAATCAATCATCACATTTTGGAGGTGTACATGACTTTAATACTCCATCTTTAAAAAATACGAATGCAGAATACAAATTTATTCAACTACTATGTGTACATTTAATGACCTTCACATTTAATAACAAAAATCAAACAGTAGTCTGCCTTAACGTCAAATCGGCTATTATACAGCCTACTGCATGTCAATCGTCGTACAAGTGAAATAACTTTAGTTCAAGAGAGTAACGAAATGATCCATCAACAAAAGATGGCAACCTAAGAAATATAAAATGTTAAATTCACTAAACAGCATGTTAGGCCTATTAAAATAAAAATTGTACGCACATATTTAATAATTTATTTATACATTACTAATGGCATGAATCTTTTAAGAATAATTACATTTACTTGCATAACTCTTCATAATACTTACCTTCCTTTGCCCATCAAATGCAGCTGGAGTGCAAAAATAATTGCATTTTATCTGCCTGTTCCAGTATTACAAAACAACTAGTACTGATATTAATCTCAAGCCAATTAATGTAAGGGTTAAAGCGTCTAAGAACATCAGAAATAGATGTGTAATTAAAAATAATCATGAGATCTCATTTGAAATGAATTGATTTCATTACACAAAATGATCATGTGTTGAATGAAAAGAAGGTATCAATATAAGGTCAGAAAATTAATATATTTGATTAAGCATTCATATGTATTTACATTACGTAAATTACATTAAGTAAAACTTCTGAGACTTCAAACTAGAGTTTGTCTGTTAAATGGTAAATTTTTCTAACATTTATACTTTTGTACGGTGGACCTAGAATTTTCTATGCTTCTCGAATAATACAGCCCATTGTTTACTATCTTCTCAGTCACCCTTCCCGATATTTCTGGTAGTCTTAGTCTTGGATTCCTTGCATCCGTGTTTTCATAGGGCAACCTCTCTCCCTTCCATCTTCTAAATGGACTGAAACGTTCTTTGGGGCTGTCGCTGTTTGGACATCTCCATACCATACCAACTATCTGATCTCCAATGTATCTACAATGGTGTTCTGAGAACCAGTCTGTTGCTTTATATCGTTATTTCTCTCTTTGGAGACCAGTGCGACTTTGAGAATCAAGCCATCTTTAAGCCATCTAGCCTTTGTTTATTCTAAAAGTTTATTTTCCAGTACTCGGCACCGTAACTCCAAATTGATAACTCCATATTGCCCAAAAACTTCAAACAATTTACATGATGGCACATTGTACATCTATGGCCTGGAGTACAGATGTAGCCACTAACTTCGCCCATATCTGTATTGTACTTGACCAGACCATATTTTCCATTTTAATTTAGAAATTGAAGAGCAGTTCGACTCAGATTCATGCAGTCCTTGCATCCCCTTTACTCTTTTCCAGAGACGAATGTATCAACCCGAGATATTTACACCTACCGCAGTAACTGTTCCCACCATTCTTCAACAAGATTTTCAGGAGTTCCAACCACACTAAGGTATTCTGTATTTTTTTATGTCCATACTAAACACATTTTTATTAAAGATCCTTATCATTTGTAATGAGTAGCTACCTGATGATCTGAAAACTGAAAGGGTGGTAGGGGTTTCCTCCCCTACTTTCAAACCCATAAACCAGGATCTTCTACCCTAATCTTACAGTCCCTCAAATAATTATTTAAAACATATTGTGAAAAATCGCCCATAACTGGCAGGTGGAGTATTAAATTATTTGCATTCGATCTGCTAGTTCCAGGGCTACAAAAATAGTTCTGTTTCTTATCTTGTGGTCAGCCAAACAGAAGAGGTAGAGGTATAAAAGACACTAGTCAGAGTTATCTCCTCTGAAAGTAATAAATTTCACTGTACAGCCAACCCTGTGGTGAATGAAGTGAAGGTCTCATTTACAGGGTGTAAAGTAGATGCTTTTCGGAGGGCCTGGCATGCTGATAAGCATAGGCTACTTTGTACTCAGTTAGGAAGACAATGGTAAACCACCTCACTCCTCGTTTTACTAAGTAAAACCACTAAGAGGTTCGAACCAGCCTTTCGCTGTTGACCTAAACAACAGTGTGAAAAAGACAGAACCCTTAATTTTAACCATTCGAGACTCGCAATCCTCTGTTTCATAGTGCACTAGTAATTACTATAAATATAATGGGTTTTACTCTAGATTGCTCCAAAGCTTCAAATAATTTACATGACGGGACATTGTCATAGGCCTTTTCCAAGTCCTCAAAAAGACGACATGCACACTTGTCTCTGGCCACTCTCTCCTAATAAATAATAATACAGTAAATAGATAAAATTTTTATATTTATACGGTTTATTTTTTAAGAAAAAACAGTTTTAAAAGATGAGGTTTTACTCCAAAAACCATGAAAATGCTAATGATCAATCAACTTTATTTGCCCGGGAAATTGTTATTTTTAGAATTGCATCATAGGAAGCTTTTGAAATTAAACATGAAATAAGCAAAATATTAATTTGAAAATTATAAAATGTTCAATTCAACGAACACCAACAAAAATAAACGAGCAATAGCAAAAATAAACAAGAAACATATTGAAAATAATATTTAGTAGCCTATAGGTCCATCCCCAATACTATGACTGCCAAAACTGAATAACACAATAAGAGTGTATAGGGGCAACAAGCAGCAATAGTACAAAATCGAGACGAAAGCGGATGGAGGGCGGTTATCTCCCCTGAGGGTTATTTGAGAGGGGGTTGGGGAGGAGATTTTGTCTGTAATAACCAACAGTTAGGCTGTACACACGGTACAATATTACCGTGTATTTTCGTAACAGGTCATTCTTTAAACACATCCCCTTTGTTTGAGTTCAGTGTTCAGTTATTGCGTTATATATAAAGGGGATGAAACAATTTGATGTTGTTATTGTTGTTTTAAGGGATGTTATAACTAAGTTAAGTAACATTAATAAAACTAATTTTAAACAATATTGTCAATACGTAGTTATGATAATTTTATTTTTATTAGATTATTTATTTATTAATGTTATCGTTCAATTCTTTTAAAAAATAATCGACAAAAATATAAATTAAATCAATTTTCGTTATAAATTAAGTTAATAAATCTGGTGTGAAACACTCACACGACTTTCTCATGCCAATGTGAATAATTACCAACATAAGATATGTTTAATCTACATTATTTATAATAAATCTCTTTCATGAGACAACGCGTCTCGTGGATAATGGCAATTTTTAAAAAAGGTTTACCTTTGACTAATAACAAAACTATTAGTGATTTCTGTATCTACTCTTAGACCTCTTCTTAACGATCCACTCCACGCCACAGAAAATACATTGCGGCAGATACGGCTATCTTAACGGTCCACAGCGATTGCTGCCACCTCGGGACACACAAAAACCTTATCAACTCCCTGCCACTTTGTTTGTTTGTATGAAGTAATCTCAGAAACTACTGAACTGATTTTAAAAAATCTTTCATTGTTGCATAGCTTAGAGTTTCCTGATCAATATAGGCTATTTCGAAACTTTACGTAACTTTAATTTAGTGAGTTAAGCAACTTAAACTGTGGCGATGTCGTATATTTTAGTCCATCGGGTGCATAGCACATTTATTTTTTGTAAGTCCTCTGGGTAGAGTATTTTTTGGGCTAGAAATTGATTCAACTTTTATATTTCATAGAAAAACGTGAAGAATAACATTCGATTCCAAAAACATTAAAAATTCGGAAATATTCAAAATTTGTATTTTTGTACTGTATTTCATATATTTGTTTTCATTCGACAAAAAGTGAATGAGTCATATTTCCAGTGAGTCATAGCGAGTGGCGTGGCGTGGTGTGGCTGAGTATTTCTGTGGAGAGGAGTGGTGTGGCGTGGAGTGGATAGTTAAGAAGACGCTTTAAAGAGGAATCGAATGTACTATTTTTTCTAATTTCCTACTTTGATTACTTGACATCCTGTTTTGGGCACTTCCGGTCGAAACCGGAACTTCAAACCCAATCCAGGCCCACTAACTGTTAATGTAGATTACGAATCCGAAAACTGTTTGTTGCTATCTCTTGTAGTTTTTAAAACTTTTTTTTTGCATCCAGGAGCCTCCAGGAGGAGGAGTACAGGACATGTCAGTTATAAACCTGAAATACATATAAGAATCACACAATGTATCACTACTATCAAGAAAGAAATTCTTGTACGCTATAAAAAGTTTCAACGACCAAGTAATTTTCAGATTTTTTTAAAGGAACGCAAATTATCACAACATTTTAAAAATTGGGGTAATTTATTCATGAATTTTTTCCCCGCATAAGTAGGTTTTTGTTCAATCAATTTCGTGGAGTGATTAGCCACATAATAATAATATATAATCATATAATCATATAATAATATAATATATAATAATCATTTCTGTTTCTCGTGTTATGATTGTGAACATTGAAATTCTGCATAAAATTATTTTGCCTAACATACATAATCACCTCAAAAATGTAGAGAGAGGGAACTATAAGCAATTTAAGCTCCTTAAATAGTGGCCTGGATGAGGTTAGCTGGTTAGCTCCCACCATACACCTAATAGCTTTCTTTTGAATTTTAAAAACCCTATTCATATTACTCATGCTAGAATTACCCCATACTAAGATACCATAACGGAAATGAGAGAATGAGACCATGATAAGCTGCCATTAGTAATTTTTTATTAATAATTCTGGCAATTTGTTTTAGTGCAAATACCCCACATGATACTTTACTACAAACTTGATTCGTATAGAAGTCCCATGACAAAAATACATCTAGAGATACTCCTAGGAACTTCACTGTTTCTCCATGCTCTAGACTATTTTTATTATCTGGGTGTGACGGACGGAAAATTATGACAATTTTAAAAATTGCATCGACTGACAGAGTGTCAGTCGATCACATGAACATGCCTGAAACAGTTGATTACGTGGAACTACAATTTAAGGAATACAGTATAGTTCACATGGTAAGTTATTAAATAGAAAAAAAATTATTAAATTGTTTCATATTCTACTATTCAAATAAATAACCACTAACACTAATTTTAACAGTATTAGTACATAATGAATAAACAATTACGGTAATTTATCATCAAGAAAACGACCTAAGAAAAGATCTAATAGATTTTAGCAACTTTCTTTCTGATCTAAGAAAATAAAAATTAATTTTAATCCTCGACTTTTAACACAGAAAATTTATTTAATATATTATACTATAAAAAATTACGTTAAAAATTTTATTCCTTAAAGGATAAAGAATGAAATTTGCATAACGCGTAGCAATTTATATTATAATCTTCATTTTAAACTCAACAAGTCGAAAAACATTTAGATAAAGTACTTAAAAATTTCATTTTAATGCATAATAAAACAGAAAAAACAGTTAACATATTTTTAATACATTTAATCTCAATTATCATTATGTTGGTTGTGTCGTATAAAATACTGTAGTTCTTAGTTTAAAATCAAAATCAAAAGAGGATTAATACAGCAGAATATAAGTGTCAGTAGTTATGTATAAGTTTCTACTGAAAAGCTAATAAAATTGTGTCTTTTTTAATACTATTTTTTAAGTTATTATTAATGTATTTTAATCTTCTTAAATCTAAACGTTTTCTTTCAGTGTGAGATGAGAAAAATGTATGGGAATTAGTAGCTAATATTTTAGAAATGAAAAAATACTTGAAGGACGTGACCTGCTCTGGTTATACTCTTTTTGCCTCTCCCATTCCTTTGCATCGATACTATTCCCCTACTGTCGTTCATCGGTGACGCTGCTCCATGTACCACAAAGTGGTATTTAAGAGGGCAACTCTTCCCGAGACTTCAGTAGACACATGGGTGTAGAAAATTTTACTATGTTTTTCTATAATAAATCACATTTAAATTGAATATTATATCAACTAATTTATTATTAACATTTTAAAATGTTATTTTAAAATAGTAGTAGCGGATTTATATTCATTTTATGAATGGATTACAAAAAACTTGTAAAACATTATAGCCTAAATATAATTTTCTGTAAACCTTTTTGCAATAGGCATTTTTTAATAAATGTTTATTTTTAAAGTTCTCTTGTTTTGTCCTACAGATCAGATGTAATATATAACTTGTAACCACGTTTATTTATAAAAAAGAATGGAAATAAAGTATACCGTTTTTATAAATTTATTGTTCAGTACTGTACTTATAGAAAGAAAGAAATCTTCATAAAAGTTGTAGTATTCATTTCCCTTATAGTATTACATTAACAGTAGCAAGAAAAGTGGAGGATTTTTGCACATGTCGGATCAAATGGCCAGGCGGTGGGTTTTTGGTTGGTAGGCGATTACGGCCTCTTTTGTGAGTGGACGAGAACGCCACAATTGGGTTCAACCCTAGCCTACTTCCCCATCGTGAGAGAGTGAACATGAGTTTTTCTCGCCGCCTCTGATACAAATAAAAAATTAATAAATAATAGTTGTAAACACAAAAAATCATGAGTTTTCAATTAAAATATAAAGATAGATGTTTTTCTGTTTTAATTTAAAGTCGCATCAACATCGTGGTCATTAGCGACTACGGTGGGTTTTTGAACGTAATAATTCCAGAGTTTAGCCCGGAATTGAACCCGGGACTTCCGCTTAGTAGGCTAGCACACTATACACTACGCCAAGGAGACGGCCCATAGATTATGAAAGCTAAAGAAATACTATAAATGTTTAAAATACCTTATTATCTAATAGATAATCTTTGTTAAAAACCTCTCCATGAACAATTTCCCTTTAGTAATTGAATTTACTGTAAGACAACAATGAAGTTCTTTTATTTATCTTCCGCACAATTTTTTAATAAATACATAACAATATAAAGATAACCTTGCAAACGATCTGTAAAAACATAACAACAAAAGAAAATATTTTCCAGGAGTAAACAGACAGTAAATACCTTTAATCATTAGGAGTAGTAATATTATTTACAAAAGGCGCCGCCGAAGGTAATATTTTCTGCCAAATTTAACATCTATTTTCTTTTTTATTGAGTGGCGCCTTCAAATGATTTACGACCAGAAGTAATAACGAGTAAAATTATGAAAAATAATAAAGGTTAACTGTGTAGTAAACGATAGCAAATGATTCTACAACGTTCCAAGTTATAATCCAAAATAAAACAAAGTGAACGACTTGTCTGTCCTTTAAAAAAATCTATTCGAGAGTAAATAAACGTGAAATCAACATAACTAAAACTGAAATGAGATTAAAAATTTCTTTTCAATTTTATTTACTGTGTTTACGACGATCACATAAAAATTTTAAATAAAAATCTTTTAGGCTTTATTTAAATATTTTTATTTTAATACTGTATTTTTTATTTTAAAAAGGAACACAAAAACCGAATCCTGATTTATCACAAGGACATTTTATTTAACATTAAACGAACTAGATTGTCAGCTATTTAAAAATTTTTAAACGACTACATTTAAAACTGCTTTGGTTTGGTTGTGTAGTATTTAATTAATTAAAATAGAATTCTTTATAAAGCTGTTAACGAGTTGGACGTTAGGTGAGAAATCGATTACACGTTCTTTTCGAGCCTCGCAATGATAATTTATTCACCTGTTACGTTCTGTTGTGTTCCTTAATGAATCTTAAAGTCTAACTTTGTTGATCTTTACCTTTGTTTTCTTATCCGTAAATTATGTTAGTACAGATAAATATTTTAATTAAAAAATATACGGTAATAATAAATAATTACTTACAAAGAATAGAAACAAAATAAAAATAATTACGCGCGTCGGGTAACCGCAAATAATATTCTCATTAATTTGACTTACGCTCTGTTATTTTTGTTTAATTTAACTATTTATATTGATTAAAATATCTTTGTTTTTATTTTATTACAACTACCAAATGACTTTGTTATAAATTCTCCAAAATCTCCGAAATCCTCTAGCAAAATATATAATTATTTTAAATAAAACTATCCACGAAAATCTAGAAATAAGATGGAGTATGATATTGGAAAAGATTACGATTGTAAATTACTAATATTCCATATTTTTTTAATCCTATCTTTACATCCAAATCTGTGCACTCATACTGTAAAAATTTTATTTATTTATTGAAATTTTACGATGTTCAAATTGACAACTCGGGAAAATTATAAAAATTACAATTGTGTATTACGTACTTCAAGGAGAAGACCACCTATTGACAGGACTCCGCGTTACAAAAATTTTAAAAATTATGCTTAAATATGGAGGTAGTGTATGTAGTTCACTTTACATTATCCCTGCTCCAGCGACTGAGCAAACGTCTTAGGGATGTTCATTGTCAACATTTCTTACAAGGTGGAATCAGTTTGTCCTTAAATCTGAAATAAAGCCTAAAAAAATCATTAACCTAAGGTACATGGGTGAAGTGTTTGAAATTGACGTAAAAAAATTAATTATATATTTTGTAATAGAAATATAAATGTAATGATTTTTTTAAATAAATTTTTACTTTTCACATTCAATTAAATGATATAATTTAAGAGTACTTAATAAATTTTTGGCTTAATAAAAGCGGTAGAGAACAATACTTGTACAACAAGGATGAAACTTTTAAGGATATCATCAGTATAATATTTTTGACTTTCAGCAAATATTTATTTCACGTAGGAAAAATATTTACCATAATTTGATCAAAATCGCAGAGCCATTTTTCTTTTCTGTTATGGAAAGAAATATGTAATTTAGGTTTTAATTCCTTCAGTATCCTTAACCTACCGTTTAATTTTCGAAATTTAGGTTTCCTCTAAAAACCTCCTATACTATATCCAACCATCACTTGAGATTGTGGG
Organism: Catonia carolina; assembly: GCA_035578175.1. NCBI lineage: Eukaryota > Metazoa > Arthropoda > Insecta > Hemiptera > Achilidae > Catonia > Catonia carolina. The sequence goes on along the minus strand of JAQMRL010000001.1, from coordinate 247,540,769 downwards.
AAAGCTAGATTGGACACTTCACTTCATTTACCACATGGTCTGGCTGTATAATGAAATGCATTACTCTCAGAGGAGATAACTGTGACTAGTGTCTTTTACACCTTTACCTCTTCCGTTCTTAAATGCTTCAGTCGTATAATTGGTTGACCAAGTGATTAGAAACAGAATTCTTTTGTAGACCTGTAACTAGCAGATCGAGTGCAAACAATTAACATTCTACCTGTCCGATATGGACAAACCATTGTATTACCATTACATATTAATTTATTGCTATCGTTTGCGACGCTATTTTTTTCTTTATTTTGGCCGCAATGCTATTCAGAATACAGTACGTAATACATAATCAGGTACAAATTGATGAGTTTTCCTCTCTTTTAACTTCTTTCACTCTTTTGTATAAATGTTCTTGCTCGAGGCCTGGTATAACGAGGTTTAACTGCGTGTGGTAATTTATAAAAACATCGGTAATTTTCTTCAAACGTACGTGATAAAATACACAAAATAAACTGAACTAAAAATTAGTGCATAATGCATTTAATCTCTTAAATTAACAATTTAAAAAAAATCTAAAGAGGAGTTCAGGAATTCATTATAATGATAAAAATAATCATTTTTTCCGTTCACATATCACATAACGTAATGGTTTCTCTCTTTTATAAATCAATTTTCAACAATAAATATCGATAACAAGAAATTTATTAATTCCAATAAAAAATATTGATATCCATGCTAAAGTCCATTTCGTCTGTTATCAACACACTATAGCTGATCAGCAAATTAAAACTTTGTTTTTCCTCCTTCTAGACATCAATGGACTTCAACGGTTGAAGGGTTTCCTCTTTACTTTTTCCTGTCCAATCCATTATAACCTTCATCCGTCAATATTTTCTACTACAAAACTAATGCAGTCAATATTTTTTTATTGAGTTTACTATAACATTCTGCTGTACCTTAGTTTTGTATTTTCTCATTCTATCTTCAACTGACTCAAAAAAAAATCTTTTTATTTACGTTTAGCTTTTAAGTCAAGGTTGAGTTTTAAAACATTTTTTAATAAATTTAGTCTGTTGCTACGTTTAATAGCCAATTGCAATTTTCTAGTTGAAATAACTATAATGAATAATGTAAGTAATTAATTTGTAAATTAATATTTGCCATAAATTTAAAAAAAGTTATATTATTTAGAAATAACCAGTTACTGAAAAGAACCGGAAATAAATACCACAATACGTTTTCCCTCTACAACCATCAATTCATTCAACACAGGTAGTGGTTTATAATGAAATCCATAACTTTTACAGGAGATAACGTGATTTGTGCGGACACTAAATCATCAATGAAAATTAAATTTCTGAATTTTTATGGAACGTGATTTAAAATATCATTCTTTTCAATGAGAAGTTCATGAACTTTTGGTTAAATAAACAATCATGAGCTCATAAAGTGTTCAACAAACTGAATTCAGATCATTCAAATCTACTCCACAAATATCTAATAAATCGGTTTTGAAATTTATTCACCAAAAATAAAATAAACATACGTTTAACGTTCTACAATTATTTACAAATTGAATGAATACACTGGTTTACAATAACAATTAATTACATCGAGAAAAAACGGACATTTTTAGATTTTACAAAATAGCTTTAAAATTATCAAAATCGTATCTGTTATTGACAGATGCATAATTGAAATCGTTTGTTCAAGCGGTTCAAAGTATTACTGTTGTTATTATTACTACTAATATGGCCAAATATTGTATTAAATTATTATAGGTCGTTACCATCAGACACAATTTGTATCGGTATTAATATTTAAATACAAAACTGATTTAATTTTACATATTATTGATTATGATCACAGAAAAAGTAATTTATTTTCAAAAATCTAACCCTACAACAATGTTTACTTTCTCTTGCCTGTATGAATACATAGGAAGGAAAGTATTGTTTTCATGTAGATTTTAAGAAATGAAGTTTTCACCGGATCTACACGTTTTCAGACCCCCTGAACCCAAAAAACATGTTTTTAGTCTGTGTGTGTGTGTGCGCGCGTGCGTTCATGTGAACAGAATATCTCCAGAACTGAACATCGTACGAAGTTGAAACATGAAACTTAAGTTAGGTTTTGCCGCTATACACGGATTTTGCTTTGCGCGATACTATTTTGGACTAACTCGGTTAATCCGGAACTCGATTAGTCGGGGCTCGAATTACCGAGGCTCTACTGTACTTAAGAATGGTGTAAAAATTGCCAAAATCTTACCATTACATGCTATTTTTTCAAATAAGAGATACGAATCAAAATGTTTACTCCTAAAAGAGATTCACAGCTCTAACCTACCCGCATATACATAATTAATTTTTCGTTTTGACATTTTTAACCCTTCGCTGCCAGGATGCCTGTACCTACTAGTCCAAGGAATGCCAAGATGAAATCCCGTTATTTTACCAGGAAAGTTTGAAAAATTGTTAAAAATTTCAGAATTGACAGAGGAGAAAGGTTTTAGTATCATATTTTGCCTTAAATTCTGTTGTTTCTGTTCATATAAATAGTAACGGAAAAAGTTAAAATAGTTTCAGTAAATTTGAATTTAAAAAACATTTTGAACTGTAAATAAATAAAATTCATTTTCAAAAGTGTTGGGATAAGTCTTAATATTTTTTTATTTATTTTTTCATTTATATCAAAATAAATGGCTTTCTTTTCTTTTCAAACTGTGAAATTTTGATAAATAAACATTTACTTTTACATAAAATAATTACCCATTTAGTTCATGCTCATTTTTGGGGTAGTTACAATTTGGGCCTTATTTTACTGACACAAAACACACAGATTTACTAGTTACAAATAACAATATCCATTACAGGTAATAATAAAAGTCATAAAATAACAATAATTATCCTTTCCGTACAACAAAACACACCGTAACGAAATCGTACGATAACCACACCAACCAAAACAAACATTGCAGTTGGTGTACTCGAAACTATCGATGTTTGTAAGCATCGAACCAATCGATATATTTGGTTAATACTCAGTACATCGTTATAAATAGATGCAAAGACTACTATCCTTTAAAATATGAACGCGATCTATTAAGAAAAATTCAAAATACGACGTGATATATAAAGTACCGATGTCGTCGGCTCTTGGCAGTCTTTCGTAAAAATTCAAATCGAATCAATCGGCTTTTTGGCGTTAAAAGGAACTAAGAGATTATTCAACAAAAACTTTAACATATTAAAAAATATATTTACTAAATCCAAACACTAGTTTATTCAAAATATCCGTCTATTCAAGTTTCGGTTTTCATGGAAGGGAGTGGCTTGTTTAAAACAAGAGGTCAAGGGTTCAATTCCTGGCTACGATCAAACATTATCTTTCAAGTTTATCTCATTACCTAGGTCCGTGGCTCAGGTGCGTTTTAGCTCATCAACATTTTTATACATCATAATCTCTTCAGGAATTTATTTCTCTCATTTATAAGCAAGCTCGCCAACTTTATTTATTTATTATTTTATTTACTTATGACAATAACATTGTTTACAACAGACCTTAAGTGGCCCATACAGAAACAATATTTATTACACACAGAAAAACATTAGCAGAAACTTTGTCAATTAATGTAATTATTACACTCTTAATTACCAACAATAGAAAAGGTGACGTAATTGGGTAGTCTCAAAACACAACTACAGCTTGATGAGAAGGAACGGATCTAAGATTTAAACTGTACTTTTCATAACAAACAAACAAAAATAACCGGTCCTGGGTTCGAATCCCACTCAGGCATGGCATATTTTCATACGTTACGAAAAATCATTTCATCCTCATTACACACAGTTACACCCCAACGTCGTCGCTAATGACCTTGTAGTTGATGCGACGTTAAATAAATAAATAAAAATAAAAAAATAACCGGTTAAACACAAAAACAATTCATTTAAAAATTAAGGCATTTCTAAAGCCCGGAAGCTAGTCTGCCTAAACGAGGCTTCGTTAAGGAATTTAAATTAAATAAAACTCAAGTATTTGCAAAATAGTTAAATATATTCGTAAAATTTTAATAAAGTATCATGTAAGGACTGTGTTCATATTTATAAAAACATTGTTGTAGGGGTTTTTTAGTTCGTATAAGATGAGGGGAGGGATCATACAGTTAGAATTTATTGCTTCCCACCCACTGGGCTTTTGACTTCTACAGAAGAAAGAAGAAACTACTTTTGTAGGGTGAAACTTAACAAATCGTTAGCGATGATGATAGTAAGGTTTCGAAACCGCAGTCTTCCCTTGATATACAATAATGCAATGCCAGAATCTAGAAATCTTTCAGTCGAGCATGTACCCTTTAGGCGAAAAGTAGCAGTAACTCAAACCAAACCCACTGGGACCTATTGCAGAGTCTGACAGTGGACTAAGATGTTCGGGTCGGTCTAAAGGAGGCTGGATCTACCGACATTACCGATAATATACTCCATTCCCCGACTAAAATATCGTCTCCCTCAGAAAAAAGACTTCTACGCCCAGCCCACAATAAAATAAACTGGACAACATTAAAACAAAAAAAACTTTTAAGAAACCAATATAGATAATACAAGAATTTAAAAACATAAACATTGAATAAACTTGAATATTTAGATATTACATACATTTTTGTATTTACATTTCTTTAGTTACATTACCAAACTTAACCTCCAATTATATATTTTCAGTTCACATATTCATTTCAGAAAGTTGTATAACATCAAGCTTTATTTTAAACAAAACTGCATACCAATAACTAACTAACAAACTAATTTTAAAACCACGTTTATCACATTATATAAACCATATATTATAATATTATTAGGAATACCCAATAACCAGTTAGTATTTTTAACTGTATTTTCTATTATTGATACGTTTTTCTGGTAAAGTCATTTAATTATCGGGCACTGTCTTGTTTAGCTGTTTCCGATGTCAATTACGATGGTATTATAACCTGTGTCACACGAAAATGAGCTGCAAGGTCGCTTATTATTAACGACGACTCCTCTCCCCTCGCCCATTAGATTGTCATCTACCCGTGTTCTTCTACATTACGCCTTTTCATGCACTGGATGAGGGAATACCGAGCGTGTCTTGTTATGGAGTGCGTGATTCGGCAATACTGCAGGTGGCTGCAGTGATCTTGAAGCTTATTTTCGAGAGCCTTACATTATAGTAAATTGCTGTGTAGCATTACGTTTGTGTCGTACCATGTACATTGCCTTAATACATACAAAATGTTGTTTTGTACGGCTTGCGTATATTTCATGTATGATCGCTTTGCAGATCCCCAAAGCTGAACCCCATATGTTCAGACACGTCATATGTCAGACAAATCTAGTAATGTGTATTAATTTACACAGTACATTTTTTCAGTATAGAACATCCATCGAGTAAGAGTTTCAGTTGTTAGAAAGTAGTTTGAGCGTATGCCGAGTTTTTGTTACGTGTGTGTCCCACACGAGCTTTCAATCCACGCCTATACTACTATTTTTCAAAGCTGATGAGCTCTGAACGTATGCATTGCCCCCTATCCACTTCATAGCTAGCCAATGACTTGCCAGCAACGTCGCCAATACTTGCTCTTGTAGCTCTGTTAAATATTTTGTCAGCCATTTTTTGGTCTTTCAATAATAATTATAACCTATAAACATACAAACAGCTGATTATATTATAAAGTATTGCTCTATGATCGATGTGTTCAGTATGAGATGCAAGACGAGAGTGAACTATTGCGGCTCTTATACGCAGGGGCGCGTAAAGTCAGGCACAATCTGACAACGCTGGCAAACGTTCTGATTGGTCTAAACGAGTGGAACAGCAGAGCTCATCAACCGTGAGAAGCATATTAAGTAGAAAAATATTACTGTAAAGAATTGAACAAATTTGTTGTCATACATTGCAATTGATTTTCATTCATTTCTATTTTCTATAATATAAGTCATTATTCTATCAACTGTCTTTATCAAATGGTATCCTTGTTTTTCGAGACTCAAGTTGCAACACAAGATTGGCGTAGCCTATCATAAGCAAATATGGTTATATTCGTTTGAATACATATTGATACATCAATCGTATTTTTACCAAAACAATCTTGGTTCTCAAGTACACTTTCTTGTGGTACACCAGGATTGGTTACGTACATTCAAAATATAACCGGGTTTTACTTAAGAGTAACATTTCTCAAGAAAATATCTTATCACGCGGTGTAAACCACCTTGGCATATTATTTTTACGCCGTTGAACGCCACTTGGATCACTTGCGGACCCTCTCGAGTGAAATTTACACACTATAGCGATATTAGGTACCTACTCAGAAAAAACGTTTAAACACTTCTAGTCACGGGGTTTTCTTTAAGGACGGCCAATTATAGCAATCCAGTAGTATTGCAAGCTCCTAAATTAAATTTTGAAAACACAACTTAAGTTCAGTAATTGTTAAATAAAATGACATATATATAAATTCGAAATAATCAATAAACTTTCCAAAAAAAAAGTTATAAAGTATTTAGTAACAAAAAAATAAATAAAAGGACACTGTTACAATAGAGAATAACATAATAATTTAATACAAAATGTTTACCGAGTAAAATCCAGACGAAACAATTCCATAGAACTTACCTGCAAAAAGAGAGAAAAAATTATTACATTTTTGTATACAGAAAATTTCAATGAAAGGTTAGAATTAATACTACTTATTGAATCTTTAAAACTAAATTTAATTTATAGAAAGACCGGAAATTGGAGGTTCCGGGTTCCATTCACGGTAATCATTTTGGAAAATTATTACACGTTCAAACCACAAAAAAAACGAAACGAAAGCAGTTGCTAACGCCCAAGATTTTTATACGACTTTAGACAAAATAAAAGAAATAACAACAGAAAAACATTACCATTTGACAGCTTTCGGGACAAACAAGAGGAAAACAAAATTTTAATATTTAAGTATTTTTGAATCCAGACCAGACTTACATTAAAGTTTAAATGAAAGTTGCCAGAAATAAATTACTAGAAAAAATATTTTTAATAATATAAATTTTATTGCATTTAAGTAATTAAATTGACTTAGCCTTTTAATAATAAATCACGTAATTTTTTAACAGTAAAAGAAACACATGGATTACGGTTTAATTTCTAAATCAGATGGCTTCGTTTCTTTTACAATATTTCGGCTTACTTCAATAATATTAAGGATATAGCTGAAATTAATAACAAAAGATAAAAATTTTCACAATATGGATTAATTTTTAAAATATTTATAAATATACACATCTATAAAATGACTTGTAAAGAAACAAGAAATATTGCCTTAAAAAAAACTACTAGATGACTTTCAAAAAGTTTATAAAATTGTCCCGTACAATAATATTAAACATGACAAAATGTCCCCAACTGGGTTAGAGATTTAATGTTAGTACCATTGGGAAGCAACAGTGGTAGTGCTTTTGAGAAACAAAGCTAACTTCTACATACTGTTTCTTTTTTTTTAACTAGACTAAATTCTATCGTGACATTTACTCCTTTATTTCAGTTTTTTATGTATACGCATATGCGTTTATATGTTTTCTTTTGTTTAAACGGAAGAATATAATGTGTATATTGTGTATTTTTATAATTTATTTTTAAGTTTAGAAATAATAATCCTATTATTTAAGCGTCTGTAATAAGTTATAATGATTTATATCAATAAAAACTAACACTTTTTTATTTACAGCAAAAATAAGATGTTCGTTTTCTTACAGATTTAATTTTAATTAAAAATTTGATATCTTAATTTAATATTCTAGACATCGAAATGATAGCGAATACAAAAAAGATTTAATTGTTAAAAAAATAATTTTAAACAAAAATTTTCAAATGTAATAAGACGCCTATTTTGCGTAGGGTTACATATTGATGTTAATATTTATCTGTAATAAATTATAAAGAAAAAATGCTAGATAACAATCTGAAGATTTTAAAAAGTTAAAAATCTCTGTAATTTCGAATGACTAAGCTGTTGAACTGACTTTATGTTGACTAGAAAAAATTATTTTTCATTTACTAATCTAAGGTGATTGTTAAGAGAATGATCTTTAACAAAAAGCCAGACCTTACCCAAGGACCAATCTTATGATCTTATGATTCGCACTTGAGAAGCAAAAGATAACAAAAATTTCAAAAAATAAAAATCTCTGAAGATACCGTAAAATTTCCGAAAACCTTTCAACAGTAGGAATAGTTTGTAGTGACGAAGACGGAGTTATGAAATCCGAAATATTACTTCTACAATACAAAACGTATTGTACGCTTTAACCAAATATTATCAAGTACACAAACACTTTCTTTTTAAAGTTTTAAGTAAAAATTAAAAATTTCTAAAATCAATAGATTGTAAACTGTCGAGGTAATTGTGTCTTTAAATCTGGGTATCTGGAATGAAAACTTTTTTGCAGCGTACCACACATATTAAGATACTTTTTAATCTACTTAAATCTCTAATTAAGAAAAAGTTGATGTAACTTTAAAAACAATTTAATAGGTTATTAACTTATCATTTATTTTTCTATCAAACTACCACCATTTCTAAATTAATACAATAAACTAACATACACACACAGTCTAAATAAACCAAAACTTTGTCACATAATGCGATAAATTTTCTTTATTGATGGAAAACGGAAATTAACTTTCTTTTCATCCACAAAACTAAACGACTAGAAAGTTTTTAGTTAGCTGAATTTCTTACATGAAAGAAATAACTAGATAAAATGTTGTGATAGCAAGAATACCGATTAATGTCTGATATTTTTAACACCAAATGATGTGATCATAACTTTCGAAGTGTAGAATTTATTATAGGATTCGAATTATTACTTAAATAAAATAGTTTTGCAACCTTAAAGATTTCAGTATTTATTAGTTTAATACATTGTTAAATAAGAGTGTATTTTGTATTTAAATTTGTCATGAATGTTCTAAGGGCTTACAATAATTGTAAATATTGTAAATTATTTACAAAATGTTAAAGTATTTAACTATAAGTAAATTTTCTGTCTTTAAAAAAGAAAACTTGATGGAGATTACGCCCACTGACGCAACTACAATTTAAAAACCAAATTTCAGTGTTTTTTAGGTTAATTTTCAATTATTTTATAAGTAGGCCCTAAAATATTTTAAAATTATTGTCGTTATGTTGGTCAGGGAAGCGATATAGTTTGATGAACAGACGACAGCCATAAAGATGAAAATATCACTGTAATATCTGTTCAATGGCAAAAATAATAGCTTCAAAAATAATAGGTATATATGATTACCAGCCAGTTGATTAAAAGGCTTTCAAAAAGACTGAAGTATTTCTGATTCTTTTAATATCTCATATTTTTTTTAGCTGTCCATAACGGGCAGGTGGAGTGTTAAATTAATTGCACTCGATCTGTTGGTTCTAGGGCTATAAAAAAAGTTCAGTTTCTTATCACATAGTCAGCCAATTATATAACCAACTATTTAAGAACAGAAGAGGTAGAGGTGTAAAAGACACTAATCAAAGTTATCTCCTCTGAGAGTAATGAATTTCACTATACAGCCAGACCCTGTGGTGAACGAAGTGAAGGTGTCATTTACAGGGTGTAAAGTAGATGCTTTTCGGAGGGCCTGGCATGCTGATAAGCATACTCTTTCAGCTCGGTGAGGAAGGCAATTCTAAACCACCTCACTCCTCGCTTTTACTTAGTAAAACCTCTAGAGGTTCAAACCAGCCTTTCGGCGGTTGACCTAAACAACAACAATTTTTTTTAGTTTTGATTCTTTTCATTTCTTCTTTCGCAATAGTACAGAAAGATGTACTGATGAATTTCGTCATTGTGCACAAATCAGTTAGCATCACTAGAAATGCTACCTCAAACAGAGTTAAATATTTAGGTTTAAAGTTAGAAAGCAAGTAGGTTTGCAGCTTCTTGAAAAAAAAACATTTAAAAACTATGAGGAAAAATTGAATATCAAGTTTTTGAAGATGAATGGGCTATTGGGAAGAAGATCGCCCTTGTTCTTAAAGTATAAATTATTATTATTATTATTATTATTATTATTATTATTATTATTATTACATAAAAGTTCCTTCAAGCCTGTTTGGGTACCGAACTGTACGATACTTCTACCAAAAGTAACATCCAACAAGTTTCAATACAAAATAGCTCCACACGAAATATTATACAACACAATTTTCAATTAAAGTAGTAAAGTAACAAAAACCTACTGGAATTTTTTTGTACCTTACTTAATTTTTCAAATGTACATTACCAGTGACGAATATCACGTATAACTAAATTATATAACTATCACATAAAACTATGTTAACTGAATTATAATTGGAAACCAACCAGTGAAAAGTTTTGTAAAGTTAATTAAATTTTTTGTTGAATTTCTTTTACCAGGTTCCAGCACCTTAACTTAAAATGTTTCCCACTGATGCTGCAACAGACCTGCGCTATTGTTAGTAATAAAACATAAAAGAGATATTGGCAGGGTGTTTCGTTTTAATGTTTTGTATGTATACATTATTTTTTTTTATCGAGTGTCTGACTGTCAAGTAAATGGACGAACAGAGCGTGGAATCAGTTAAATGATCCCGTGTTTCAGGTGTTTAAAAATAAAAATTATTATGAGACGAGTGTATATCTAACTAACATAGCTTCAGGGTACTAATGCGCAAGACTGGATAAACCAAAATAATTATTGTAACTTTAAGTGTAGGCTATACGGCTGGCTTACACCGCTATAATCGTATGGTGTCGGACCGGATGCAGTATCAGCCAATCATATTGTGCTTCATTAAATTTATAATACGAGCTTCAGACAAGACATACTCTTGTTACTATTATTGGTATTAAGTATTAAAGAATTTCACATTTAAATTTTAATCTATACAATTACTTTTAACCAACTTTCGTATCTCTGAAAATTACAGCATTACAAATTAATACAGTTTGGTACAAACGACTAGCAACTGATCCTTGATTGATACCTTCTGAGGTTTCTATTAAATAAGCTGGTTTATCGTTCTCCACGGTTTTCCTGATACCACTCCACATTTTACATAATATTTTATCACTTAATAATATTTCCGTAGAATCAAAAATTAGAAAAATCAAAATATGATTTACCGTGGAATCGAAAATAGAATATTGGGTAACTAAAATCAAAGATTTCGAAAATTTTCAAGAAAACTCCTTTAGCGAATCATATGCAATCAAGGTTCAAGGGGGGGGGGTTCCTTTAAGAATTAAATTGTATTAAGAATAACTTTTAATAATTTTTAATTATTTTTTAAGTTAAAAATTATTAGCTCATAACGGGCGGGCAGTTGGAGTGTTAAATTATTTGCACTCGATCTGTTGGTTCCAGGGCTACTAAAAATTGTTCTATTTCTTATCACATAGTCAGCCTATTATATGACTGAACTGTTTAAAAGCAGAAGAGGTAGAGGAGTAAAAGACACTAGTCAGAATATGTCCTCTGAGATACTCAGATATCAATAATACCCTCCATTATTGATAGACCAATACCTGGATGTCTTAAGATATGCGCTACTAGCCTATTATCCCATCTTCTGGTAAGATGTTTCCATGTACTACTTCTTCTTTCATTCACTCGTCTAAAAACTTTTAATAAATTACTTATTTCGTCCACTCACGTAATCTTCAACACTTTCCTGTAGATAACACATTTCACTCCCGTATAATGCTACACTCAAACATATTGTTTTAAGAATTTTTTCCTAATTTGTTGGTGCATCAGTTAGTGTATCAGGTTATATTTCTCGGTTTATGTAAATTATTAAAACTGATTTGATTATACAAAAAATTTTCTATTCCTTCAATGCAATGAAGACAACTCCTAACTCCTAAGATATCTGTTAGGATATTTACAATTTTTATAGATAAAAGATATTGATATTTCAAAAGCAAGGTGATTTGTAATGAAATAAAAAAGTAAATCTCAACATTGGTATTTCAGGCTAACCGACCAAATTTATACCAAAAAAATTTGGAAACAAATTACATAATTGGAAGTAGAATTTGTACAACTCAAACTCCAGAACGAGAATTGTATTATTTTTTCTTGATCCTCAAAGCGAATGCATTCCAATTGAATAAACATGACGATGTTTGCGTCAGAACCAATTGATATAATATTAACAGACATATAAGCAGAGAATAATTAAATTTTGCAGATTTAGACCCTAAAAAGAGTCTAACTGCAAATTAACCAACAATTCAGAATTGGAAGTTCACAAGAAAAGAGGGTGATACTTTTTACATAATAACAACAACTAAACCTTAAAAAAAAGAACAATAAATACGTGCACCAGACAGTCATGTGTAGAGTCGGGGCAACAATAATAATCATGTGCTGCGCGTATTAAGCGAAGTGCAGTCAGGTTTGAAATTGGCTATTGAAAAAGATATGTGTTTCGAATTCGTTCCAGAATTGGAATGATGATGATATTCTTTGAACCGAAATGATCCATCCTAGAGCTCTCTCCCCCCGCTTTAGCTTATTTCTTTCTCCCTCGATACCTCACCACACGCCCCAACCTACAGAACAACAATCTGACCATTCATTCCGCGCCGTTTTCAATTCATTGCTCCAAACTTTCCCTTTTCCGTTCAACTTAACAAAAAAACTTCCCTAATGGTACATAATAACAAGCTAATATTAACAACATTATCAAATAAAGGGAAAACGAATAAAATTCCCGTATTTACAGAAATTACCCAAACTAGATTGTTCACTTTTAAACTATACGTTAAAAGTTACTTTTAAATGAAAGAGAATTATATTGGGGCGCATCCAGTAATTGAAATATCCAAATTATTCAGTGTATTCAATCAAAAGTACTCCGAGCTCTAACAATTCCACCCTGGTATAATCATATTCAAAAATATCTACATTTTAACATTTTTTTGACACTTTCATTTGAAATTTAGTATCTGTTATTATATTTATACAACAATTTCTAAATGTGAAGCTAATGTTCCAAAACTTGATTTACTTAAATGAGCGTGCAGTCATCACCACAGTCCTACAGTTGGCCAAGAAGATCTCTTGATCAGAGGCGCTTCAAACGTCTGCGCTGAGCACCCGGTATCGCCCTAGTGTACATGTTTTGTATGAGAGGTTGTCATGTAATTCAAATTTGTCATGCATCGTCTTGTACAGTTGTTTCGCGACATGAATTACGTGTGGGATTTGTAAGTCTTTCTGCCACATTGAGTTTGTGATGTAAAAGGGGCATTGCGTTATCGTTCGTAGAATCTTGTTCTGAATCGCTTGTATACATTTCGTGTGTGAAGGTTTAGCAGATCCCCAAAGTTGAACTCCACATGTCCAGATTGGCCTTAAGACCGTCTTGTAGATTGTTAATTGTTGTAACATGTTTAGTTTAGAACTTCTATGGAGTAAGCGTTTCAGTTGATAGAAACGTGTTTTGAGTTTGTGGCGTGTGTGGGTAACATGTGCGTTCTATGTAAGTTTTCTGTCCAAGTGTAAGCCTAAATAGCGTGTTTGAGTAGTGTGAGGCAGCGGAATATTATTAATGTAAACGGTTAGGCAGTTTTGTCGTCTAAGAGTAAACGTCTTTTTTGTTGCGATTGTTTTCATTAATTTTAATTTACCAAAGTTTAAGCCATGACTCTATTTTTACATTTAAGGAAGAAATTTCAAAATTAGTTTAACGTACAAAAAACAGCTTGAATCGCACGATAGTTACTTGATCATAAATTTACTGGGCAGCAGTAGTACATTACAAGAGCTAAAAGAAAACATCAGACCTACTTTTTTTTTAATTTTAATTCCTACCTTTGTTTTTAAAACTTTAGTGGCATCTTTTGTAATAATAAATATAAAGCTGTACGGATTATGTGAACAGTAATTGTTTTTGTTCAGTAAAAGGATCTCCACTGGAAGTTATCTTTTCATTTCAATTTTTACATTTCACAAATCTATATATTGTTCTTTACAGAACAAATTATCGATAAATTATGTAAACGGTTAACTAAAAGAGGAAGAAATTTAAATTTAACTAAGAAAGAAAGAAATAAAAAGGAAGAAATTGAAAGCTCAGGGACAACAATAATTATCATTTTATCATTAAAGAAAAGACTTTCGGTTTCCTTTTTTTTTTTTTTAAAGCGAAATGATATCTATAAAATATTTAATGAAAAATTAAAACATCAGCGTACCAAAATAAAACAACTTGATTGAAAAAATTTTACGTAATTAAATTATCGAGGAATTTAAACTTTAAACTTGAAAATTCTTAAATTGGATTCCAAGAGAGTCTCTATTTCTGTACTTTCGCAACGTGCTACAACTTTGTGTTGTCTATTCCACTGCACGTGCTACTGTAGAAAGCTGTTAAAGTAACTTCGAACAAATAAATTAATAAATTAGGCCTAGTCCTTTGACTCAGCCTATTATTCTCCAGTAAATCAGATCAAAAAAAATGTAGTCATGAAATTAATGGACTTATGAAAGTTATTTATTTTGCAAAATGTTTAACCGACATCTACATACACAATACAACTTTGTTAATTTTAATAATACAAATTTTTCTTAAGATAACATCTAGGTATTAAAAAATTAATTAAAAATTAAGATGCTCAATACTAATAAAGAAAAAGTTTCTTTTTTTGTTTTTGGCCTCTTTTAGAAATATTTCAGGATTTACTGAAGTATTTTTGGTTTTGTTTACAGATTGCTTTTCCGTAAAGTAGTGTTTTATCTTGGAATAAAATATTTTAGCTGTGACTTAACGCGTTTATCCGTAACACAGATGTACTAAGCCTGTTGTTCCTCTGCAGCCTACATTTTTAAACTTTTAATACATTGGACATAACCTATCTTTACCAAAAACGATTAGATGGCAAAATAGTTCATAGAATTATCTAACAGCTGGCAGCAAACCCTGATTTTACAAAAATTGTGACTGAGCCTGTTCTTCCCGTGAGATCTTCAACTATAAACAAACCCAAAATGTTTGCAGATATAGTGCAAAGGATGTATGAAATGACATTAATGTATTATTTTAACATTATTTCAGTTCCAAGTAATAGTAATTTTGCAATTATGCTGAACAATGGTATGAATAGCATAGGAAGTGGATTACCTACGAATACGAGTTTCATAATAGGTGTGTGTGCGTTTTATTTTTATTTGTGGATATAGAAAGTGTTTACTTCGAATAAATAATTAATTATTATGCTGAGTGATAATTTTTTTGTGTTTATCTTGAAGCAAATTAAGACTTTATTTCTCTTAATATTCCTGTGAAACTTCAGGTAGGTATAAGGTCATGTATTTTGTTGATTAAGTCATTTATATGTTTGTCAGTTTTCCGTGGAATCGTTTTTGGTTTTCTTTAAATACATTAATAATAAACGGAATTTGAAGGTCGTAGTGAAGAGTGTCATTTCGCACCTAAGTTACTAAGGGGAGTTTTAGTAGTCATAAGTATCTCAGGATGAGGTGCTACCATAAGCTATTGTGTATGATTTCAAAACTCACCGTAATCAAATTTCAGTTGCACCAATATGAACTGAGTCAATATGAAATTGACAAGAAAACAATAATCAAAATATGTTAGATATACGACCATCTAACATTTTTCTATTTTAGGTGTATTTTTTGTAGAGATCTCCTTCAATTATATTCTACTGGTATTCCGTTATTATTGGCTTTGCAATTTCATTATCGTGAGTCCTCCCATTGTCACCCACATCAAGTTCGTTTTTTCATAATGTAACCACATTATCCTGCAGTGTGTGAGCCCTCACCTTCCACGTCTAACTAATCTAACCTAAGCCTAACCTTAATTTAATCTATATATTAGTGACAGCGCTGTAATGTACACAGTATAAATGAATCAGTCATTTCAGAAAGCCCGTAAGTCAAAATTTTAGTTTTTCTTTAGTGCATTTTAGAACTACCTGAATGTAAACACACCATTCCTACAAAAATCACGTAAATTTGGGTTTCCTCAAGTAATATAACACTAAGAAAAAGCTTATCCTTAAGGATACAAAGTGTTTCCTTCTAATTAAAAAATGAAAGTGGACGTTCTTTCAAAGCTTAAGCTCCACTTTCTAGTGGAAGAGGCCATACAAAGATTCTATGCAAAAATATTTATAAGGTGTGTAACTACGGTTTATGGCAACGTTGAAGAATGTGAAAAGCCCAGAAAATCAACACTTTTCTTTTTTCTTTCTTAAAGTTAAGAATTTTAATTATTATTATCGCAAAGAGCTATTTTAAGTCATGATGTAAACTACTGAAATAAATAAATAAATAGTATTATACAGTACAATTTTCTTCTGGTCTAACAACGTATTCTACAAAAAACAACGTAAGTTAACATTTTAGAAACACTTTACGTCTAAATTTTCAATTTTTTTTAATCAAGTGCCTTGACTTTAAAAAGGCAAAAGTATATTTTATATTAACGTGGACGGCCCTCTGTACAATTCAAATTTTTAATGTTTTTTTAATTTAAAAATAATAAATTAGTACAAGTGTTTTAACTTTTCCAAAAGTTAGTTTTTTTGACTTATGGGCTTTCTGAAATGACTGATTTAAATATGTACTGAAGACAAAACCTGTGAATTACTAATAAAAGTTTCCTAATTTTAGGCGTCTTTTTTGTAGGGATCTCCTCCTTCAAGAACGAAATTCAAAATTATAAAAATAAAAATAAATAAAAATAAAATTAAAATTAATTACAAAAATTGTAAAAAATTATATATTATATAATATTCAAAATTATATTTTACTGATATAATTTATGCCCATAACAGGCAGATGGAGTGTTAAATTACATGTCCTCGATCTGCTAGTTCCCGAGCTACAACAAATAATTCTGTTTCTTATCACATGGTCAGCCAATTATATGACTGAAAGATTTAAGCACAGAGAAGGTAGAGGTGTAAAAGACACTAGTCACAGTTATCTCCTTTGAGAGTAATTAATTTCACTGTTGTACAGCCAGACCCTGTGGTGAATGAAATGAAGGTGTGATTTGCAGGGTGGAAAGTAGATGATTTTCGATGGGCCTGGCATGCTGATAAGCATAATCTACTTTTCCAATCAGTGAGGAAGGCATGGTAAACAATCTCACTCCTGGTTTTACTTAGTAAAGCCTCTAGCCTCTAGATGTTCAAACAGTTTTTCTTTTGGCTGATGACCTAAATAACAACAATCATCACTACTGTCTTAGCAATTTCGTCATCATCAGCCCTGCCATTGTTATCTGCATTAAGTTCGCTTTTATCGTAATATAACCCGTTATCCTGGAAGAAATACTGCAGAGTTTGAACCCTCTCCTTCCACGTCTAACTAACTTGACCTAAGTCTAACTTTCATTTATTCTAGTGTCTTCACTGTAGTGTACAAGCGTAGGCTGAAAATTAAAGATAAAAATCTGTAAAATATAAATAATTTTATTATTATCAATAAAAATACATTATAATTAAAGAATTATTGTGTCTGTATAAACCGATTTAAAAGAAAATTTAAGACCAATAATATTACGTTAAATATATTTCATTCATATACATTTTGTGAGGTTAATGTAGCGATATTTACGAATACAGAATAGTATACAACCAAACAGCTTATTAAGCCAGTAAGTTATAACGTATACGGAAAGTTATTTCATCCGTAACATTTTCAAAATTTACATAACAAATAAATAAATTACATTTTTGATGATATTACCGGAAAACAAAATAAAGTCCCCATTACCATCACCATAAACCGCAACGAAAATTAACATAGAATTATATGATTCGAGAGGACATGCAAAATTAAAGGATGTAGGTCGAATGAAATCATTCATTTCAATTGAAATTGGATCAATGTGTAGTTTTTCTTGTTTTTTAATCCATCAACGAAGTTATAATCAAAAGTATTAGCAAGTTAACTTTGTAATCTATTTCAAATTGCTTTCAATAGGGTACCTTCAGTACTTATTTTGAATTATCCAATAATCTAACTACAGAATGAAACCAGTTTCATAAGAGTAAATTAAAAAATAATTACATTTAAATTCTTATTTTACTCGTGTATTTTTAATTTTTTTAATGAATGAAATCTAAATTCATATATATTTTATGAATAATTAGTAGCGGTACGAATACGATTAATCTAGTCAGGTTATTGAAGCTATTTACGAGTTTTATGCTATTATAGGGCAACTTCTGCTGTTTCGTTTTGCACTCATAAATATTTTTTATTTCAAGTACTGATCGTACCATACTGGAAACCTTAATTTTTTATTTAGCGTTCAGTAAACGTATACATATATATAATGTTGTTGTGTTGTTTACGTCATCAGCCGAAAGGCTGATTTGAACCTCTCGAGGCTTTACTAAGTAAAACAAGGAGTGACGTGGTTTACCAATACCTTCCTCACTGAGTGGAAAAGTATGCTTATCAGCATTCTCCGAAATTTCACTTCATTTACCACAGAGTCTGGCTGTATAATAAAATCCATTACTCTTAGATAACCTCTTATTAGTGTCTTTTACAGTTCTACCTCTTCTATTATTAAATGCTACAGCCATAAAATTGGTTGACATGAGATAACAAACATAGGTAACTATTTTGTGTAGTCCTGTAACTAAGAGATCGAGTGCAAACAATTTAACACTCCACCTGCCTGTTATGGGCAATGTAATATATATATATTTTATCTATCTCCAATACAACCCCCCGGATCTGCGAACAACATAGCCCTTATCCCGCATTGGATCGAGAATAAATTACCTACAGTACTTGGTTCATCGTAAGAAAGATACGTCGAGTAAACAAACAGCGGTTATTGAATCAGCTGCTAAAGCGGTGACTCAGAAAAATGCCACACTTTTAATGAAAACATCACAAACTGATACGTGCTTCAAACACATTCAATGCTGAGCAATTATGAGGTATCTCTCCCTTTGGGCTGATTGCAGCATGTTCTCCGCTTGCTTTATCTAGGGCCTACAACTGATGCTACTAACGTTTTTTAGATTTAGTTTATTTGCGACCTATACATGGATTGCTATTAACATAAAGGTATACAATTTAATGTTATTTAGGTTAATTTTCGCCTGTTATAATAATGCATTTTTTGTTTGAATTATTTCATTTACCGTTATGATTTACACATAATTTCTTGTATAATTTTAGACAACAAATAATATACTTTTAATATAAATCTAAAAGTAAATCTATTTTGAATCGATAGATGCAAAGATACTAAATTCACGGCTTCAACTGTACCCTGAAAACCCGTTAAAAATACTGAAAGAGTATAGGCCTACTATACGAGGGTAGAAGATCGTGTAATGAAAATTCAAAAACGAACTGCACGGTTATAAAGAAAAAAACCTTTCTAGGCTATAAAATAGCAACAAACTGATATCCGACAGGTAGTGTCCCGCCGGAATGACGTAAAATGATAACAAAATAGAACCCGCTAGATGAGACGGCAGCCTGGCGGTAACACCTACCCATGACCCGCTAGGTGAGTCTCTAGCTCTGAATTTGTTAACCATATACAGAATAAAACGATAAAAGTAGAAATGAAACAAAAAAATACTATAACACTAAATTCCTAATTGAAAATAAATTATAATGCTCGTAAGAAAAATGCGCGACATTAAGATGTCAAAAATATGGAGAGAGATCTGTGGGTTTGGATTAGTCATCGTCAAATTCAAATTTGAAATAACGAGTGACTGAACTAATAATGACTAATCATTAAAATAAAAATGTTTACTTGTAAAGTTCTCTTGTTTCGTCATACAGATCAGAGGTAATACATAGAACTTGTAACCACATTTATTTATGAAAAAGAATGGAAATAAAGTACAGACCTAACGTTTTTATAAATTTATTGATCGGTACTTAAAACAACAGTCATGATAGGCCTATGATATAGACCTAACAGTTTTATTTATAAAAATACTTTTAAAATTATTTTGTATGTAAATACTTTTGAAAGTATTTTGTTGTTAGTTTTTAATCAGCGTGTACACATTTCTAAATAATGCGCATAATCAGTGACGTTATTATTTATTTACTTGACACATCTTTTTTACGATGAAACGAGTACAGTTCAACCCTGCCATTAAGAGATCAAATCCGAAAAAAGTGGGAGTGGGTTGAAGCCTGCAGGGTACAGGTTCCCCGAATCACGTTGGATGAGGCTAATTGTAGAAACAGCACACCTCGAGAGGGTACTGCATGTTCCTCTACCGTAAAAGCACATTACGGGCGGTCGCATCCATTCACCCCCGAAAGACCTAATGTTGGGCAGCGTCACTGTTGTTTTAAGAATACAATTTGTGTGGTCTGGGATGTACCGGCAGCGTTCAATAGACAGCTGAAAGTAGCCCGGAAATTTTTAAATATGAAATACACACGACATTTATTGGTCCAGTGAAATAATGTAATTGATTTTTATGCAAATGTTTAGAAAAAGAAAAGATTCTTCAAAACTAAGTGGCAAACAGAATAATAATACCATTTTTATTTTGATTACAGTCTTAATTTAAATACACATTAAGGTTGTAATTTTAGCAAAACCGATTTTAGTGTGGTTTTCATAAAATTTTGAATTGCCAAGTAATCAGAAAACTAATAAATTTTTATAGAAAGTACAAACGTTGTAGCATTTAAATTTTCTTTTATCTTTTCCTATGTAAATGTTTGGCCTAACATTAAAGTTGCAATTTTGAAAAAAACGAATAAATTTTTTTGCAGAAAATCGTACTTAGCGATTAAATATGCTCAGCGTTGGGCATCGGATGAAAAACAATAGATTAAAAAAGTTATAGAATTTTAAATTTTCTTTACGTTTGCTTTATTTTTGGCCTAAAGTCATCTTAAAACAGTAGCCTAATTTTTAAAAAATGAGTTTTTAAGATTTTCCACTTTCTTCTTTAAAAGCAAAATTTTTTAAAATCCGTTCTTAGAATGAAACACAGATCCCAAATTTCAAGTTTTTTTGAACTTGTAGTACTTGAGATTCCTTGAAAAGTGAGTGAGATAATGAGTGATTTCGGATTTCTATACTGTATAAGCAGATAATATAATTTACATAATTATATATTATTATTACATAAGGTATTACATGTGTACGTGACGAAATAAAATAAAGACAAGCATAAGCACTATTAAGTACCTTTCCACTACATACAAGAGGACCTTTTATTGTCATTAAACTACCACTGCTACTAGTAAAAACAAGAGACAATACTGCTAATAAAATACTCACGAAAAACCAATCCTGAATTGCCTTTTGTTGTTTCCTAACCTATACAATAATACTTCATTTACCTTATGTATTTTAAATTCATAAACTGAATTTTTATTCAGGCAATCAAAATCAAATATTACTCATACTAACTCAAGTGATGTAACTCCTTACATCACCTGCAACACACTATACACGATTATTTACATTTAATATACTTCACGGATACGGCCAAAGGTATTTATAATTCCATTCACACACAATTTCAAGCCCACACAAACCTACACATACAACGGATGTATTCGCGACGTTGACCACGTAGGCTACTCCATTGGCAATACTCTATAGCTCATACCCAGAGCTATATGGATGCTGTAGAAATATCTACACCAAGTTGGTGGAATTTAATCATTTTACGCTTCATCAAATTTGAATTTTTTCATATTTTTGCATAAAAAACTACATATTGCATACAACAATTTCATTTTAACCCACCGGGTTGATCTAGTATAAAATTCTCCGCCGCGAATCAGCTGTTTAACAGCTGATTTTTGAAGACGAACTTTTTTTTTTTAGGGTTTAACGTCCGACTGTTCTGCAGTTACTGCTAATGCAGACGGTGAAGGATGAAATGATTTTTTGTAACGTATGAAAATATGCCGTACCTTAATGGGATTCGAACCCAAGACCGCATGATGAGAGGCGAGCACGTTACCAACTGCGCCAATGCGGCCGGCCAAATACTGTATTGAAGACGAACGTTCCTGGTTCAAATCCTAGTAAAGGTTGATACTGTTTTTAATTGTACGCCGGTCCGTAGTTCATGTTTTGCCCACTGTGGCGCTGTGATGGGGTTGCTGCTGCCGATAGAATGCGCCAGCGGTCATACCTCTCACAGCGCATGTACCAAGTGGCAACATATGTGTCTATGCACTGGCGATGCAAAAGTTGAGAAGGGGACAGTATCGATATTCTCTGTGTGCGAGAATCGATACGGGGAAGTTGACATCTCAACATTGAGTTTTCATTCCGTCATCTGTACCTCCATCCCCTACCCTCGCTTCTCCGGCGACTGCTCCCCTTCGGGGGCAGCGGTGAAAGGTGGTCGCTGCGTCGGCGGCTGCTCCTAATCTTTTACGCAGCGGCGAAGACGTCCTCCCTTCCTCCCCCCCTTCGATGTTTTCATTATTTTGAACAACGCCGCCGGAGGCCCGGCCGGCCCTAAGAGCTCGACGTTTGCGTTACTAGAAGCCGGTGGCGACAAGGTACAGTTCAGCCTCTCTTAGTTTGCTTCTAATGTAAACACATAATGACGTCACTGAGCATGCGCATTATATCAAAATGTGTACACGCTGATTAAAAAGTAACAACAAAATACTTTCAAAAGTATTTAAATACAAAATACTTTTAAAAGTATTTCTATAAATGAAATTGTTAGGCCTACATCATATCATGACTGATGTTTTTAGTACTTTAAGTACTTATAATTTAAAAAAATAGTTAACTTAATAGGAATACGACATCCATAAAGTCGCAGACTCTAGCGTGCACCCTGTAGTAGCTGGCTTTGGTTTGTTGACAGTAGGAGCAAACTAAGAACGGCTGAACTGTAGTTATTTGTGTACGGATTTGAATACTAGTCAGTAGTTACTGGTGTACTTTGATGGTTGGGGTTCAATTAACCATACTCTCTCAGGAATGGTCGGGCTGAGTCTGTTCAAGAGTACACCTCATTTACACGTTATACATATCATCCTTATCTTATTGGGTCATAGGTTGCTTATTTTTCTTAAATTGTACAGATTGCAAAGAACACATATTAGAGGATTTTCATTTTACTGAAAACTACAAGTATTCGGATATCCTTAAGTTTAAATGGTAGCATATCAACTTTTCAGATGAATTTTCCTCTACTTTCCTTCATAGTGGAACTAATCTGTAGCAGATCAGATGTAAAGAACATGAGAAAGTAGTTGGTTATTTTAAAAGTTCTATTATAATTAACCGCACAACTAGTAGGCCTACGAGATGTTTTAAATTGATTTTATAATATAAAAAACCTGGTGTAAAATACTCACACGACTTTCTCTTTCCAATGTAAATAATTAAAATTTATATATACCCCATGTTTAATCGTGAATGAGTGTTACTAAATAAAAATCAACCCCAGTAAAACTTCAAAATACGGAGAATAACTAGGCTACTTGACGCTTAACTGCAGAAAAAAATTTAAAATAAACTTTAATTTTTTTTTCATTTCCTACAACTCTGAGTTAAGCTATTGCCCTAAATGCATTAAGATCATAATCTTGAAAAAACATTTTTTACAATGAGAGCGCCATCCCGTCTCCCCCAAGAATTTTAGCAGACATACCGCTTACCGTATCATTTAGACCATAAAACATTTACTAAATGAGGCGATTTTTTAATAAAATCGTAGGAGCCGTTTTTGCGGAAATCGCAAAAATGTGAAAAACGCACGAATAAACTACTACTTTCAGATGACACATTTTGATGAAAATTTTCGTATCGGGTCCTTTTGTGGTATATAACTTAAATTTGAGTTTAAACTAAGTACACTGTTTTGTTTTTGAAATACATTATTTACACACAGAACAATCGCTAAACATGTTTTTTAAGGTTCAAGGGGCCTGAAAACGTGTATTTCCGGTAAAAACTCGATTTCGAAAAAATTACATGAAAACAATAGTTTCCTTCTCTATATAATGCAATAGCGAGTACACAAAATTGTTCACCAGATATCTAGAAACAGGAAAATATTAAATGATTTGTAAAATTTGAAAAATACTTACACAGTAATTTTTATTATTTTATCGATCCTAACGTCAAGATTAAATAACATAGTCTTTAAATTCACACTTTTACACAACCATTGCCTAACATATATTTACTATAAACCTTAATGAAAAGACTAAAACCACTTTTAGTTACAACATAAGGCTAATACAAAAAAAAAACGCGTGAGAAACAAGATTGAAATATTAAATACACTTAATAATTTTTATAAAATTTATGGAATTTAAAATATGTTGTATAAACCACCATTTTAACAAAAATTTAAAAAATAAAGTTGTTTTCAAAGGAAACAATCATGAGGTTGGATTGTAGAGATGTCTATAATATTTCGACTCTTAAATTAATTTGTCACGTTTAAAGTTAAATAGAGAAGGCTAAGTGTAAAAAAGATAGTGTTCTTATAAATTATGACACTTCATTATTTCTTAACTATATGCATTTGATAGTCCTGGCTCGGTTAGTGTTTTTATATGACTGAAGCCGTCTTAATGTTCACATGTGTGAGTTAATATAACATATTGTTTATTTGCGTACACTTGTCAGAAGATTCATCTGAGTTCTTTTCCATAGAGGTATTTCATAGAGGTTGAAGGATATAATATTTAAGAAATTTATCTGATATTTGATACGCCAGATATACCTTTTAGTTAACAAATATAATTGCATTTAGACAGGTGCCGTATTATAGGAGAAAGAACCAAGCGGCTAGAGTTGCAAGGTTAGGTTGAACTTCTGCTAAGGGCATAAACGACCGGTTAATACAACAATACTAAACGCGCGATATCATCACACTGCATCGCAAGAAAACAATCTTATAAAAAGGGAGGTGTGCGTGCATGTTATGTTTGGTTCGAAGAATTTTAATCCGTGGGTGTAGGCCTAATATGTACTAAGAAAAAAAGTAAGGTGTGTAAACTAAATATTATTTTATGGCACATGTTAATAAATTTATGTCGTAATAATTTCAAAGTTGTAAGTTAGTACAGTATTACATCTTTCCCGCAAACTGGTAATAATTTTTGAAAAAAACAAAAAGGAAGTTATAAAAGTTAAAAAAATAATGTAGTTTGTCCATTTTTGTATTAAGTTATTATAATAATTTTTAAATTTTTTATTTGCTTTGTTTTATGTCCTTTATGTTACCGACATCATTAACATATTTACTTAAATATTTATGAATAATAAAAAATATAAAAACATTGTCTGATTCATCAATAAAAAAAGTTACGGTACTTTTCAAGTAACTTTACTTCAGGATATATTTATATCCGCAATTCGTATGAACTCAGTAGTGCAGAATATATATTTTCATAATTATTTTAGTCAACATAAAAATGAATGATAAAATACTATGTATTTCTTTATAGAATAACAAAATACACAACTTTGTTAAAAGGTCGGCTTCATCCATAATAAAATCATTTGTTAATGCCAATTTTATCTGAATCATATGAAACGTAATCAAGATGAATTTTTCAAATACAATTTTGCATGCGTGATGGATTTTTTTGCAGCTACAATGGTCAACGTCAACCGATTTTGACTATTTTTAGAAAATTATGTTCCGTGGACTCGAAATAAAACATTCCATTGCATTAGACGGACATATTTGAACTAATCTCACTGCTGGTGGCAATTTTTTCTTAGGAAAACGAGTCGGCCCGAGAAATCACATGGCATGTTTACTTAACACGGGGCTTTCCTTTCTCGTAATGGGATCAAGCCCACTTAGCATATATTTTATAAAAAAGCTACTCGTTAAGAAGAATTGCATGACACTATTTTTGTTTCCAAATTCCGACTTTGATTTCTTGACTTCCGGTAGAAACCGGAAATTCAAACTCAATCTAGGCTCACAAACTTTTTGGGTAGATTACGAATTCGGAAACTGTAGCTATATCTTGTAGTCTTTGACATCAAAATGTGACGGACGGACGGAAATAGGAAAATTATCGATGCCAAAAAATTGCCACCAAAAATAGTTCGTCACTCAAAGAGCTTCGTAAAGAAAGCATACTTCTTTTGTGTAATTTTTCGTTTAATCAACAGTTTTGTCATTAGCGTTTATTATGGAGTTCAGAACAGATTGAAGGAGTTTAACGTAAAATAAGTTTCTGATCCTAACAGGTTTTGAACCCTGGATCTTCTGAATTATAGTTCAAAGTTATCTTACTCGCAAACTACTATTATCATAAACATTTTTTCTTCATCTCTCAACGATGTTCTCACTTCTAATAACTGCATGGACATTAAACAACGTTCAATTAGAGAAATTCACACATTATTTCGTAGAAATCTCCGTTCCTATGCGTCAAACAAAAAATGCGTAGAAATTAAACGAATAAAAAGCAATACTATCTACAACCTTAATTATGTATTTTTTTTTTAGAACTAATAACTTTTTTAATCCTTAATGCGTGTACGTTGCAATGTGGTCAATTTAAGAACAATAAGCAACCCCATGACCCAATGAGATGAGGATGATATGTAAGACTCGTAAATGAGATGTAGTCTTGTACAGACTCAGGCCGACCATTGCTGGAAGATACGGTCAATTGAACTCAAACCATCAAAGTACACTGGTAATCACTGTCTAGTTTTCAAATCCGTATAAAAGTAACTAACTTCACTAGGATTTGAACCAAGGAAACTTCTTCGAAAATTCGCTTTTAAACAGGTGAGTTTGGCGACGACTCTATCACTTAACCAATCCGGTGGATTAAAAAACTAATATTAACAGAAGTTTTTATTAAATTGCTATTTTTATTGCGGTTTCGCTTCAGACTTTCATTTTCTAGTAACTGTTTTAACAATACGCATACCGGTTTTCAGATCAGCAGCCCTTTATTTTATTAATAATATCTATTAATTAAAGGTATTTTAGTCCCTTTCTACCTCATAGGAACAAGTGGTCCAAATCCAGATGCTTTTTCCCATGTACCACATTAAAAAGAATCATATCAATTTTCAGATTTGTAGCTCTTTACGAAGGTATATAATTAATATTAATATGTACGGATTTCGATTAGTTACCTTAATTTTACTCCGTACGCCAAAATGAGAATGATTTAATTATATCTTCACCAAAGAAACAATTGTGCCATACTTCAGCTCTGTATTATCGAGAAGTAAGAGGAAATTAGTAATGTCAGTCAGTCAATTAGTTAACGAGGACTTACGAATTTATGTAACATTTATAGGAAAAATAGGTTTTTTAACACATTCTTTATCTATCTCTGTTTTAACTGACAGATACAAATGTACAGAATTATTTAATGAAAGTAATTACAACATGAATGACACGAGGAAGATGACCACAAATAAATGTGACGTTCTTCGTATTAATTAGTGTAGCCTAAAGTGTGTTTTAATTTGTGAAAAATATGAAGCTTTTATTTACATATATTTCAATATTTGTATTGATTAATAATGTTTTCTTACGTCAATCTTGAAGAGAATATCACCTCTATTTTCTTTGAAACATTCTTTATTGTAACATCAGGTATTCTTTATTAATCAATGCCAAATTTATGAACTAAAATATTTTTAAGTTTAGAAACTTTGATAATAAATAAACTTATTAAGATCCCGCAGATAGAATTAGAAATGAAGAAATCAGAAGAGCTTTGGGTGTCACACCCCTGCGTGAAAAATTTATCCACAATCGAAGACGCTGGTGCAGTCATTTAAATAGAATGGAACCAGGAAGACTACCGCTTGAAATTATGAATTACAAGCCAATAGGAAAACGGGATATAGGGAGACCGAGGAAAAGATGGGTATCGGAACAGGTTTAATCCAGCCTAATCCTTGAACTGAAGATGATGATGATGATGATGATTAAGATCCCATATCTTAAAGAATTAAGATACGGAAAATTTATAAAGGGAATTAAGTTGAATTTCCTTTAGATTTACTTTATTACAATTAAAACAATTTTTAAATACATAAGGTTAGACAATACTTGCAAATAAAATGTTATATAAAAAAATTAATTCTAATAAGATAAGTACGATTGTCATTTATCAGCCACTTAATCAGGATGCCAGAAACAAGGCTTGTCAAGAAACTTCTCAATCAGCTCATGCGTTTCAAATCACAGAATGGTCGGCTACAGGAGATAAACAACGATCTTAACACCCTGGAGAAAATATACAACATGATTCTGAGACGAGAAGATGGATCAATACTCAAGGACCCAAAAATTCACTTGCCACTACTAACCAGAAAAGTTGGACAATATAACATAACTGACGAACAGAGGAGGGCCAGATCTAAGAATATTAAGATGTGGGATAGAATAAAACAAGCCAAACGATCCGCTAAAGACTAATAGTTGACTAAAGTGTTCCAATTGGGGCTTAAAACTAAAAAAGGTACACAAAATGTAGTAAAATACCTCATATGGTAAATATCATAATTGTAGGAATAGTGGATTGAATGGATAGATGCAAGTAATGTTATTAGAAGCGGAAGTCAAAAATAAATTTACGGAACACCTGTAATAACATAATGTATTTGTATTTAACTTATTATATTTGACTAGAATTATAGCTCACGGACAACGTGCTGATTAAAGGAACAATAACGGTTTTCATAACGTAATTAATTATTAACGTATTGAATTTATGTCAACTTAATTTCCAATTAATAGCATATGTAATTAATTACTGCTAAAGGACGATAACCAATTGACAGCTGGTAACAATTAAAGCATAAGGGGCAACAAACGTATTATTGTAGCAATGCATTACCTATTAATGGAATACAGAAAAGAAAGTTTAAATACGAAATCTTAATTTTTTGTACTAGAAGGTAGAATATCAATAATTATACGAATTTAGACTGCACTAAAAAATGAAAAACTATAATTAATTGATGTAATCCTTACTCGATGTTTTAAGTTGCAGATTAAGGTCTAGCGATTTTTTGAAAAAAATTTGCCCCAATTTTTGTACTACAAGATATTAAAAATTTCTTTCTTTGGATTAATTTTTTAAATTTTTTATTACATTAAAAAAATCATCGCAATACAATATTAATTTCCTTAATTATAACTTAAAATCTAAAAGTCTACACTCCAGCGGCGCTTAGCTCTGCTTCCGTGTCTCGCATCAGAGGGGTTGGTAGGATTGCCTCCAAAGGGGTTAGGTGGGTGACAATAATACATATTTTAAGTTGGAAGGTTTGAAAGTTGAGGCAAATTATGAAATTTGTATAGTATTTATAATATTAACTCGTGATAGAACAATTATTAATTTACCCAACTATGGTTTGTCATGTTCAATGATAGATTAATTTAGTGTTTCTTTATTATTTACTACTACGGTAATGTATCAGTGTGTTAGTAATTATTAGTTAGTTCATTAAATACTAATTAAACTATCAAGAAACAAATAAAAAACACAAATCAAATATAAAAATCCAATCCTCGAACAGGTAGCGAGCTCACACAATCGTTGAATTCCTGGTGTAATCATTATTTCCACAGCTTATGTTCCTACTTCCATTAGCGAGATGGTTACTGCTTTTTTATACTTTATGATTACTGGTATATTTTTTAAATTATAAGGGGAGCAAATTGAGTAGCTTAGGTGCTAAGTAGCAGAAATGTCTTTGGTATAAAATTTTGAGGTCTTATAATGGTGGGCTCTTGTAGTAAAATAATTTTTATTTTTAAAGAGTAAATAAGACCTTCTTCGTAAATATTAGGCGGATATCAAGTACGCTGAATTCTTGAAAAAGCTGCTCCGATGGATACATTTGTTATTTTTTATTATTAATTATTCGTAAAATCAGCTTCTGAACTTTCTGTGCCCGGTCTAAAGAAGAAAGGTTAGCTATTTATATTACATCACTATTAATTAAAATCCGATTATTAATATCTGAATGATTAAACGTGATTGTGAGTTTTGTGGATGGGCTATGGACCGATTTCAAGTAAGATCAGCGGTGGGGGGCTACCACGTAAAAGCATCCAGACGTGCTCTGGGTTTCATTAGGAGACCTATTTACTCTTTCATCCTCTCCAATGTTGGGGAATATCTTCTTTTTCTTCCACCGTCAAGTCAGATGACCATCTTCCTATTTACTTTAGGTGATGCGTGGGTGCTTATTTAGTAGATGCTTGATTCATCCACCTTATTCTCACCTTATACACTTATTATTTACCTTATTTACTAGCACCATATACTTGTCCTGAACACCTTCAGAAACTTCCCTATCAGCGGTTGGGATGCGCCTTATTGTGAGTCCTCCATGCAAAGTTAACCTCAAGTCCTACTCGATTCAGAGCGTAACCCTTAAATGAGCTAACTAGGTAAGGCAGTGAGATATGAACGCAGACACATGGTATCACAAACAGTATATGGATGTAACGAGAATTTTCCGTCTGGTAGATGAAAACATACCACAAGGCAAAAGAAGTTTGGAACGGCCGATGAAGCGTTTGAAGGACCAATTTCAGAAAATGTAACGTAACAAACTGTTGCCTTATACGTATGAGAAAGAAAGAAAACAGACCAAAATTTGAGATGGAGTGTAAAGTATTAACAAATTTCACTTGACATGTAGGTTCTAATGCGATATTTTTTTTATCTCATATAGTCAAATGAATTACAGAAGCATTTTAAGATTAGAATAATAGTAGTGTAAAAGACAGTTTATCTTTCGAAATTACTAATGGGTTTCACTCTACAGCCAGATCCCGTAGTGAAAGAAGTGAAGGTAATATTTGGTGCGAAAGATACTGCTTTTGTAAGCTAAGTATACTGACAGCTGACATACTTCTTCATTGTCATTTAAATTTTCATTTTAATTAGGTAAACAACCAGGGTAAGAAGGCAATCTTTTGGCTACTCACCTGAAAGAACGATAAAACCAGAGGTGAATTAAAAAAACCGAAGTTCAAGAATTCTTACCCATTTATTTAAAATATTATTTCGTTATCTCTTCTCAATAAGTCAGAGCTTCCAAGACGCTTTGTCCTCATTTCTTAGGTTTTGGTACCAGTTTTGCAAGAAACCGTGACGTATGAAACCGTAAATTAATTATCTTAAAATTTTATTATAGTCTAGAAGGTCTTTGTTATTTATTAGTCTACTTTATTTTAAATAACCTACAAATTTATATCACTATAAATAAATTTAACCATAAAAATTATGCAGATTCATGAGTACCTAGTACCGGAGATGGCTGTTTCCGTTCAATTATGAATTTTAAAAAGTTTACATCTTTTTTGTTATAATAAAATAATTTATTAATTTTTTGGGGTTGTTATTTCGTTACAGACAATAATATTTCTATTGAACAGTAATGAAATGAAGCTAAAGAAAACACTGTTATTGTTCTTTTTAGTCGACATAAAACTAAGACATTAAAATGTTGAAGTGTGAGCGGGCATATTTTTGTTTTGATCAATATTTATAATAAGTGTGTGAAATTTGCTTATTTTTATGCTATAATTATTTACGAACTCTACATTTAAAACGGTTTAATACGCAGATTTAGTACACTACGTATTTTTGGCTGCTTTATTTTATTACTTTCTTTGTGTAATAAAATTCGATCGTAAATAAAAATCACGTTTTACCAAGGACTAAATAGAATTTTTGAAGTACTAAAATATTGTTTTATATTCTTATTTAGATTATTGTGTGTAGTTTAAGAGATGGGTAAATTTTTTACTGAAATAATAGCACTGTAAATTTATTACATAAAACAGTTATTATTTGTTTTTTTCTAAAACATTCTGATTAGTGACCTATAATTATAACCTTATAGTAGATTAATAGACATTATAAACATCTTTGCAAGTACAATTATTATTAGTTATGTAAATTTTTCTGGATCTTCAGCAGTAAGTCTCAACTCAGGCACGGGATATTGTCGTACGTTACAAAAAATAAAATTTAATTCTTCAGAGTTACGACCCAACGTCGTCGCTAATGACCACTGTAGTTCATGCGACATAAACAACGATAAAAGAGAATGTCAACAATCGTGCAAATTATCAAAAATTTAATGTTTATTTACATCATTAGTTATTTTACCTGAAGAGAAAATTTTCATTATGGAGTCATAGCTTAACATAATAAAGTATTAAATAACACAAACTATGACGCCGTTGAATGAAGTTTTTGCATCAAAAGAAAAACAGTGCTGTAAACGATTAAATACTTCGCTTACTTCAGTAGTACAACTTTAGGTGATAATTTAAATACAACAGATCCTTAATACAAATAGACCAAGTCATTGAACACTTAATGACAACACAAACGCATATAATTTAAAAAATGTACGTTCACCTTCCATTAATACGCATAACCTTAAACTGAAATTAATAACTTTCAATTTACTATCCTTCCTTTTAGTTTGCTGGCCTCGTAACAGGCAGGTGAAGTGTTAAATTGTTTGCCCTCGATATCCTAGTTCCAGGGCTACAAAAAGTGTTCTGCTTTTTCATCACATGTTTAGCCAATAATATCACTAAAACATTTATGAACAGAAGAGGTAGAGATGTAAAAGACACTAATCAGAGTTATCTCCTTTGAGAGTAATGAATTTCATCATTATACAACCAGACCCTGTGGTGATTGAAGTAAAGGTGTCATTTGCAGGGTTGAAAGTAGATGCTTTACAGAGGGCCTGGCATGCTGATAAGCATACTTTTCCACTCAGTGATGAAGGCAACGGTAAATCACCTCGGTTCTCCTTTTACTTAGTTAAGCATCTAAAGGTTCAAACCAACCTTTTGGCTGATGACCTAAACAATAACAGTTTGTTAGAATCTCCCCCCACCCGATTGGTCACCCGGAAGCATAGATCCGGAGTTAGCTCCGAAGAACTCTTATAAATTCATGACTGGCGAGTTGTCAACTAACTAAGCTTATATTAAATATAAGTTACGTTTCATAAATAAAAAGCAATGCACATAAATTTTCCATTCATTTAGAAAGGTGTGTGATTTCATAATGAGGTCCTTTGTGCTGCAAAGGAGCAGTCATGTATAATCATCAGTATTGAATTATTTTTGACGTAACGTTATTGCAAATCAAATGGGGTTTATTTTTATTAATTCAAACTACTTAGTCAAATGATTGTACTTCTAAACATTTAGGAAACTATATCCTAAATTTTTAGGTAAGTTTTTTCTTTAGTTGCATTAATAAATATTAATTAATGTTTTTACGACACAATTCTCTATACGGAACATGTTTGTTTGTGTTTTGTATTATTAATTACTGGAACGTTACTACATAATTGAATCTATTTATTTAAAAACTAATTAACACCTATTAATAACTGGTGACAGTAGGTATATTACCTGTCACATCTAATAGAGAATCTCTTAAACTTCGGTATGAATAGAAATAGGAACAACGGTATTTATTTTCTAACTAATTAATTCAATAGTGTCAAAAGTAATTAAAACTAATAAAAAATTGAATATTAGATATCCGGTCATTAAGGATAACTAATTTTTAAATAACAGGCCACAAAAAAGATTACTAGGTCTAAGCCTACGGTAAATACTTTGTCATGTAAAGACAAAATGTCGTGTGACACTTCCGTTAAGATTTCACATTTTTATCAACATACATCAGAGAATAGTGATGGATAAACATGACTACTTCGTAGAAAAGTAGGAGTTAGATTTCTCATCATAAAATTTTTATGTCAGCATAGTTAAAATAACCAACTTTTTGAACATTATAGATTATAAAATGTATTTAGAGGTACTCCAAATAATAATTACACCATTTATAGTGATTAATATTTAATTATCCGATACAATTATGAATTCTGTCTACTATTTATGTAATTCAAACAAGTGAAAGAATAAATTTGAATTGGGTTCTAAATATGAACACCGTTACTATTAAGAATTAATTTTAATGTTTTTGACTGTTGACTTAGCAAGAGTCAATATGAATACTGTTCACAATTAAGAATTAATTTTAGTGGTTTTTGACTGTGACTAAGCAAAAGTTAGTCTTTTTTGCGTTCCATGCAATAGTACAACATTCTCAAATCCTACCCCAAATATTTTTGACATATTATATAAAATTGCGAAAATTCCTAGCGAAATTTACAGACAAATAACAGAGGTTTATTATAGTAATATGATGAACGAAGCTTCAGTTTTAAAATGGCGTATTAAGTTTGCACGGACTGTTGTCTAGCTGCGTTGTGCTTTTGCACAATAACGCACGAGCATATTTGCTGGATTGACGAAGAACTTGCTGCAACAATTTCGATGGGAACTTTTTGATCATCTACCCTATAGTCCGGACTTGGCCCCGAGTGATTTCCATCTATTTCCCAAAATGAAGGACTTTTAGACGGGAACAGCTATGGCAGTGATGATGAACCGAAAGAAGGTGTTAGTGAGTAGTTAAACAATTTGGCGACAAGTGAGTATGCAGAAAATATAGCAAGATACTTTAAGTATCAGGTATTTTGTAAAAAAAAACCAGTTTGTTTGACTACAATAAAAAAAATTCAAAATGAAAACGTTCTTTACTTTCCGAATGACCCTTGTATTTTATGTGAAAATACCGTCCATTTATTTAATGCTTCCTCAAAATTTTGTGTAAAAGATTTGCCTAAAGTTCGAATGGACGATCTAACTATAACGAAGATAATGGATGTACAAAATGGTAGTGCAAAAAGTAGGAAATTTACTAGAATAACGATATAAGGAGTAGATTATACAGTTTAGGTTAAATTTCTGCGGACTGCTATTTAGGATGAATGACAAATGAATGATAATATAAATTTTAAAACCACTGAAAGTGTTTTAAGGTTTAAATTTGGAATAAGAAAGAAAATATTGGACAAATAAAGAAAAGATTTTATATTGCGCGGATTTTAAATACTTTTAAGACAAAATAAATATGAAAAACAGATGAATGTATGGAAGAATATAACTTGTAATAATAATGCTATATATTGTTGTTATAATGCTATATAACTTAAAGTGACCTACCATGACCCGAAGCGTTAAAAAAATAGTTTAGTTTGTATGAGGTTAGTGTGTCACAAACTGTCAAAACACTTTAATAAGTTATAAAATTTTATGACTTGTGACAGGTGAGGAATCTTCTACTACTAAGATTCAACGAAAGAAAGCTAATTAGTTAAGACACATAATGAGACGGAAATGTTTAATTCAGACTATTTTATAAGGGTTAAATAAAATAGGATATAAAAGATTTGAGGGTACAACGATTTGAAAAGTTATGAGCTTTTAAGAAATTATAACGTCGGAAAATCTAACAATTCGGAGACAAACACGGTATCAACAAGGTGTCTGCCTCAGTGGCAGATAACTTCATCGTGATGATAAAGACACCTAATTTTCAAAAAGTTTTACATTTTTTAATTTCCAACACCATACAAAATAGAAATACAAATTGCAATGTATTAAAGAATTTATGCAGTTCACTATTCTTTCTATTAAATGTTTTCAAATATATAATACTCTCCTAATTTGAAAATCTATCAAATAATTACGAAATAATGTAGAGAAGGCTTCTGTGAACCAGTTGAACAAAGTTTTTACAAATTAAGTTCCAATTTAGATAGTTCCAATTTAAAATGTATTGTTATTTAGCCAAAATATTGTGAAAAATAGACCGGATAAGCTTATGAATGAAGTTAACAGGTGTAGTTTATTACCTACCGGGCGCAACACCTTTTGCTTAGTTAACGATTTTTCTACAATAGAATGAAAGATTCCCTTGTGTCTATGATGTTACTTTCTGTCGATGGTTAATCGTTTCATTTTCTTTTGCGATCTTTGTTCTTCTAGTAAGATGGTTGTTCGTATATAAAAGCATCCCGGCTCTTTCCCCGCACGGTAGTTGAACAGTGTGAAGTAATTTAATCAATACGTAAACAGTTTGTGTAATGAACCAAAGTTATTGGGAGATTGTATCAACTGCGTTAGTTAGAATCGATTTTTCACGCAATGGAAACAGAGTCGTTAGTGACAAGAACAAAGAGTAATATTGTTATCATGGTATCTAAGCAGTAATTAAGAATTCATTAAATAAATTGTTTGATTGTAAATGGACATATTTCTTTTCAATAAAGTCTTTTATAAGTTTTAAAACATTTTGTAATTAATTAAGTCTAATAGTAGTTTAAGTAGTTATTGTATATTACTAGTAGTTATAACTGTAATGATAATTAATTTTAAAAGAACTTTTATTTGTATAGCCAAATATTTAAAAGAACCTTGAATAAACGTCATGATAAATTAATACATACATTAGGTACATCCTATAAACGTTGATATTTTTTTAAAATAAATCGATAGTTCTTCTTGAATTTGTTTTTAAAAATTTATAATTTAAATGATACTTAAAAAATATATACTTAAAAATATTCTCATATATTAAAATATTAAAGTTAACGACGTGATTTGGAGAAAAATATGGGTTAAAATACTTTAAATAGGACCTAAGGAGATAACTGAAAATGAGAAATTGTAGCTAAGAAGTGGTAAACGCAGGAACTTTTAACACCCATCATCATAATATCACAGCAGAATAAAATGAGCTTTCCAATTTGTGTTAAGTCACTGTTGATTAGGTTAGCGAATGGCAACGGCTAGATGTTTCTTCATTTATCCCCCTTAACTACGTCATCACTATCACTCTATCTTTTTTTAACTTCTCATGATATATTTCCATCTTTCTCATCCTCCATATTCTAAAAAAATTATTTCTATTATTTTACCATGAAATGAGTCCAACATTGTCAGTGATAAAATAGTTATATTTTTAACCCAAAATAAATATAACTCGTCATATTACTATTGCTTTCAATTATGATCATTTGGTGAAACTTCAGACATGTCAAAATAATTTGAGAAGAAATGAACTACAACTGTATAAAAAATTTAATAAATTTAACAACGTAATACAAATAATAAAATCAACAATATTAAAATCACGACTGTACCCACAATACCAAAAAATTAGAAACCCACCACAAATATAAAATAAATATGGATATTAAATTTTTTACTACTTTATTGATAATTTTTTCTTAAATTTTCTAAATAACTTAAAGTTAACTTTTTGCTACATTTTTTAAGACCTAAATAAGACAGGACTTTAATACGTTCTTTTATAGAACTTGTCTTCTTTTTAGTTTCTTACGTGGGAACATTAATTTTATTGATTGGAGGGAAATCAGATTTTAAAAAATACCCCGAAGTGTCTAAAATCCAAAAGAAACATTTTTTTAATTTTTTCAAAAAGTAAACATTTGATGGCAATATTGTTTGTCAGTGCTAATAAATCTAGCATCAAAAATTTTAAAAAGTAATTTTCAGAAAACGAGCAAAATAATTACATTATGATATTTATTTATAAATTTACAAAAAATATTTTTGGTTGACGTAGAAACGTAATTTTAGTATCACTGGAAAGCATGCATTACAAACTTCATATTTAGAGTAAAGTCAGAAAATTGATATTTTTCATTTTCCCGTCAGACACTCCTTAATACAGGTTGACTGAACATTTTTTATGTTGTAGGCTATTATCATTTATGTACTCGTAGTTGCATCTGTTCAATTCAGAAAAATAAATAACCCCATGACTCAATGATATGAGAATCATATGTACGATATGTTAATGAGTCGTAATCTAGTACAGATTCAGGCCGACCATTCCTGAACGATTATGTTTAATTGAACCCCAACCATCAAAGTACACCGGTAATCACTACCTAGTATTCAAATCTATATAAAAGTAACTATCTTTACTAGGATTTGAACCAAGGAACCTTCGTTTCCGTACATCAGCTGTTAACAAACTGACTCTTGGCGATTACTTTACCACTTGACAAATCCGGTGGGTTACTGAATGATAAGCACCATTGTTATGAGAGTATGATTAATTGAACCCAACTATCAAAGTACACCGATAACCACTGTCTAGTGTAATTCATAAGTATCCGTAATACCAGAATAAAAAAACAGTAATTTGAAAAAAACAACAGTTTACTGCGTTTAGTGTGAAACCCCTACAACTACAGAATGAAATTACAATTTTTATATCTCAAAAAAATTAAGTTGAGTTGGAAGTAAAATAAAAAACAAATTGTTCTATAACTATCAGTAGTTCCTTATTATAACAATTTACTAGTTGTGGACTCTACGTGTCTTTAGAGAACGTTGAACCTTTTTTCCTCAGTACGATTATGTAATAATTAGCGATTTTCTTCTCTATTATTATTATTATTATTATTATTATTATTATTATTATTATTATTTAATTATACCTAAGCAGACACTGGGCTATAACCCGGAGGGCAGGAGGGAACGAGGACGCCCGAGAAAGAGATGGGCAGATTTGAGAGGTTCGGAACAGGCAGAGATGCCTCATCTTTGAAAGGCAGAAGAAGAAGAAGAATCTTTATATTATGATTTTATGATTTCACTTTCGAATATCAAAACTAGCCTACTTACACAGATAACTATTCGTTATTTGTTTTCTTTGGACTATTTGTTATCTTAAAACTTTTTCAAAGTTTTTCTTTGGGTTTTATAATAAAATTATCATCGAAATTCAAAATAAATATTATGAAAAATAAGAAATTTGAATATTTTACGTGTGAAACGATAAACAATGGTTTTTTTAGCAATAAACAAAGTGTTTCTTTAACAACACCCATAACTTTAATCAATGTAGTATAAAAAATTATATTTTCTAGAAAAAAGAACAGTCTAAATAAATTACCATAATTTGTAAAATGGAATTAAAAGAAAACCCTTGTTTAAGATTCTTTAAAATATAAATTCCCTAATAAATCAATAATGAACAAAACAATAGGTTTAAAGGTTGAAAGAGAAGTTTAGTAGATAAATTTATAAAATAAAGACGGGTTTATATATTTTCTTAAAGAAAACTTTTGGAACGCAGAAGTTTTAAAACATTAAACTCGAGATCCTGTTTGAAAGAGAAGTTATAAACTAGAAGAGTTAGGTTTAAGTTTTTTCTTTACTTGTTAATAAAATTATCGAGGATTAAACAACGGCAGGCAGCGGTTTACAGGTTAATTAATGTATATTACAACATGTAATAAAGAAAGAGGAGTAGCCGGTTAGTAAAATTCTGCTAAAAAGTTTCTATGAAATATTTTCTTGCATAAAGGAAATTGCTTGTTGGTTTAATTAATTAACATCTTATATTACCACTTCAAACATTTAATAATTTTATTTGTACATTATTAGAATTCTTATTCTTTCTTACAGGTTCTGAAAGAAAAATTTTAAATATTTAATAATAAGAATATAAAATCCGGACTGAATCATTAAAATAATATTATATAATATTTTTTACCGAAATTACTGCAAGGAAACTCTCTATTTATAGGACTAACAAGATAAAAAAAAATAAGAAAACACCTTCAATGAGACCACGCGTCTCACAATTGGTGGCAATTTTTAAAAAGGATAACTTATGACTTATGGCAAAAACCAGTAGTGATTTCTGTTTCTTCTCTTTAACAGGAATCTATTGAAACTTGTTTTATATCCGAATTCCGACTTTTGATTTCTTCCCCTCCCGTTTTTGGCCACTTTTAATCGAAACCGGAAATTCAAACCCAATGATTTTTGTATCTGCTTTTTAAGATGAATCGAATGACACTATTTTTGTTTAAAAATTCCAACTTTGATTTCTTGACTTCCGGTATTGGGCCACTTCCGGTCGAAACCCGAAACTTCAAATCAAATTTAGGCCCACTAAATTTTGTGTAGATTACGAATCCGAAAACCGTTTGTTGCTATCTCTTGTAGTCTCTGATACCTGGGTGTGACGGATGGATAAAGGAAAATGGATAAAAATCCGTTCTACCGAACGGATTTTTATAATTTTTACATGGTTTTAAAGAGTATTCTTTCCTGATTCGGTAAAAAGTTCTAAACTTGAAATTCATGCTAAATTCGAGCTTCATTTTACGAAATGAAAAAGAACAAAATATATTGTTTACAATATAAATACGTCAATTTAAATACGAGTATATAGAATAATGATTCTATTCCAGTAGCTATATATTGTGCGAATTTATTCGCACGGGTCCACTAGTATAATTGAAAATAAAATATCCAGAAAAAATAACTTTATTTCTACACTTTTCCTGATTTTATCCACAACTGCACTATACTAACAGCTAAAGGATGTGTCTCACCATTGTGCGCTTGAATATCAATATAGTTTGCTACAGTATTGCCGGAACGCATTTTCCGGCAATTTTTATTTTGTCATTTACGTATGGTATTCGTAAAGTATTATGCAGAAGGGTGTTATTTACATAAAGGAAACATGTAAAATATTTTTCCTAATGCTTCGGATTGGAATCTCTGAATTATGTTTAGTACTAAGAGTTTTGTGCACCCACATATTTCCTTGGAATTCATCCAGATATGTTTTAAAAATTAGTAATACACGTTAATTTTAGTTCAATAAGTAATTTAGATCGCTGTCAAAATAAAAACTTAGTTATTTTACTGTAATTGTATGTATTCTACAAAAAATTATACGTGGGTTTACATATTTAATTACTGATCTTGCGACTTTCTCGGTGGTAATTTCAGAGAAAACTTTTTCATGAAAAACATTATATTTGTTGTGGATAATAATGAAAGTTTACAATTAAAATCAGCGTTTTACAATGCATTAATCTATTTTACTGTCTACGGAAGTATGCGTCATAAGCTTTGTCTGTTCCAAGCAGAACGATAACAGTGAAAGTAAATTTTTTAACCAATATTTTTAACTTTGCATGGACTATTTTTGGAAAACCTATTTTCAGTTATTATATTTCATAGTCGTGCTTTAATTTAAATTGAAAGTAAAATAATACAAGGTAAAAAAGTAATGAAATCCCTAAATCATTAGATACTAATTTCTAAACGTTGATCTAATTTTGAAACATGATCTGGATATTCTGTGACTTTTTTTGCCATCAGTCTCTAGACTGGTTTGATGCAGTTCTCCAACCTGTTCTATCTTGCGCAAGTCATTTCATATCTACATACCTGTAACACCCTACATCTTTTGTAATTTGCTTTATTTATTCTAATCTTTGCCTCCCTCTACAATTTACTCCTTCATTCTGTGACTAATAACCTAAAATAATTAGAGTAGCCAACTAAAATTTCGAACATTTGCTCAAAAGGATAAAAGGGAGCGTAAGTCCCACAAAACAGTAAATATTGTTCCTGTACCTTACGAAAACCTGATAAAACCTGCAATTCAAAAAATCGGCATACATATTTTAAAAATTGTACCTAGATAATTAAAATATAAAGTAAAACCGGTAAAACAGGGAAATAAATAAATAAATTTATTTAGCCTACTGCATCCCTATGAAGGTAAGATAAGCACGGCCGCAATTCTGTTTACAAATAAGTGCAAGTAATAGTGTAAAATAATAAGAGATAACGGAACATTATGGGCGGAAAGTTATTTCTTAAATTACACAAAACAGAAAATGAGATTTTCATAATAAAAGCAAAGAAATTAATTTTGATCAATTGTCAGAGAGAGTACCATAATACAGAAGGGAGAGAAACCCGGAAGCAGGTGCAGATGAGTTGGACAATAAGGGTAACAACAAACGAAAAGAAATGATGTTTTGAAGGGACGTTTGGAATTTGTTTGACAATTATTTCCCTGATGTGGGATAAACGGCGGGAACCAGCCCCGATAAACCACAATTTTATTGTTGGGTATTTTTGGACTGACGGCTGTGTTGGGTTTTATTATTATAAACATTATATAGAAATAGTGTACAGGATTTAACCGTCTACCAATTTATGCAAGTTCAAAGTTCAGTCATACTTTCAAATGTGTATATTTTTTCTCGTTAGGAAATGATCTGTCAGCTGCTTATAACGAATTTAAACGTCAGGATAATCTTAGGGTGTATTGCAACCTATTTCTGAAGTCATATTGTTCATCGTATGATAAAATATTTAAAAAAATCTGGCGTGAAACACTCACACAACTTTATCTTGCCAATGCAAATAATTAACAATATAATCTAACATTAATAATATAACATTAGAAATAAACAAAAAAACTAACCTCAAAAAACATAAACTTATTTTAATCAAGAGTACATGATTCAAAATGAAAACAAACTTAAGTTGGGCTTAAAAATACGGAAAATAACATTTTGAAAGTAAACTAGGCTCTGTAGAGAAAAATTCTTAAGATGAAAGTTGTAGATCGTTCAATTTCCTACAAATTTGATTATGAGCATTTTTATCCTAAAATGGATACTACGGCCGAAATCTTAAAAAATCGAATTTTTTAAGATTTTCATGAGAAAAAACAGAAAATCACTAATTACCGCCAAACTAAGCGTTATACAAAAAAAGTTCGAAATAAAGTTGTAGGTTCTTAAATTTTCTACAACTTTTATTATAAACTTTTGCGCTAAAATTGATATTAGAACAGCAATCTTAAAAAAACATTTTTTTCTATGATGGAACAGCCTCCCCAAGAATTTTAGCAGACATGGCGCCTACCCTATCTGGTAGAGCATAGAAAATGTAAATGAAGCGATTTTTTTTAAAAAAAAAGTAGGAGCCGTATTTGAGAAAATCGCAAAAAAGTGATACATAACATGAATAAATTACTACTTCCGGTTGACAGATTTTGATGAAAATGTTCGTTTCGGGTCCTCTAGTGGTATGTAACTTAAGTTTTAAGTTTCAACTTCGTTCGATGTTTCGTTCTTGAGATATTCTGTTCACACACTGACACAGACACAGACACACACACATATACCAATCGCTAAAAACATGATTTTTGGGTTCAGGGTGTCTGATAATGTGTAGGCTATATCCGGTGAAAACTCAATTTCGGAAATTCAACATGAAAACAATACTTCACTTCCCTTCCTATAAATTCATATAGGATAGGATATAATATTCATATATATTCATATTATAGGCAAGAGAAAGTAAAAATTAAGCTTTGTAGTTTAAAAAACGTACCATACTTCACAGAACGAAAATTTATATACATAAAATGTGAAGCCACCACTAAATGACTGTGTTCAATTATTTATCTTAGGATCCTGATACAAGAACAGCTGAAATTTTCCAGAGCCTATAACGTTGGGACAATATGTAATGTCTCACCTTAGGTAATAAATAGGTAACTATTAAATATATATCTATTCATCAAAAACTATACAGAAAAATAAATAAATTATTAAATAAAAATCAATTATTTATCAATCTATATTGTCTTGAATACTCCCTAAAGTGAGCTATTTTTATTCATAATGTGTGTACGTTGCAATCTGTTCAATTCAGAACAATAAGCAACCCCATGACCCAATGAGATAAATATGATGTAAATGAGGTATAGTCTTGTACAGACCCAGGCCGACCATTCCTGAGAGAGTATGGTTAATTGAACCCCAACCATTAAAGTACATCGGTAACCACTGTCTAGTATTCAAATCCGTATAAAAGTAACTACCTTTACTAGGATTTGAACCGGAACTCTCGTCTCCGAAAATCAGCTGTTAAACAGCTGTCTCGCGGCGACAAATTTACCTCTAGACAAACCCGGTGGGTCCTAAAGTGTAGAAATATAAATACTTAAGCATTTTTAATTTTGACCACGTTTGAGTCTAAGAGTTAAAAATGAGACAACTTCCTTAACGAAACATATTAATTCTGTACCTTTCCAAAGAGCTACAGTTCTGAAATACGGTACGGGTAATCTCTGAGTGATACCTAAGAAAAGTAAAGTAAGTTTTGAACTTTGCCCACATTTTCCTTTGAGGTATAGACATGGAATTACCTTGAAGCAGAAATCGTTGCATACCATCTCGAAAAGCTACAGTTGTAGAAATCCGAATGTGTATTCTACAAAATGAAATTTAAAAAATGTAAAGTATGAAGCGAAATTCGGATTACAAGGAAACCTATTAACCAGTTTATTTAATAAATCTATTTTGAGGTTAGATTTGGAGACTACATTAAAACGTTAAAATTCACATTTAACTAACTTCCAATTTAAATCTAAGAGAATTTATTACTGGAGAGCGTTCAAGAGCAACTTCAGTCTAAAGTTAAGATTTAATTAAATATAATAAACTGTCTTAAATAAAAGTAGGGATTGTATAAAATTAGCCACGAAAATGTGACTGTATGATGATAAAATTACTTTTCCTTGTTTTTAAAAACAAAACTCCAGTAATAACAATATTCTAAAGATAAGACCGTAATAATTAGAAACAAGTTTTGGGTTTATGTATACCCGTAAGAAGAATATAACTTTTTATATTTTATTGAAAGTGCAGCTAAAG
Organism: Catonia carolina; assembly: GCA_035578175.1. Classification (NCBI taxonomy): domain Eukaryota; kingdom Metazoa; phylum Arthropoda; class Insecta; order Hemiptera; family Achilidae; genus Catonia; species Catonia carolina. Next base: position 247,496,287 of record JAQMRL010000001.1, on the reverse strand, counting down.
GCAGGTTAACTTAAATAAGTGAATCTGGCTAGAAGCTCCGAGAAGTCGGCTGTTTGCAAGGATCACTTTCGCTTGGGTAGTCAAGGAAATAACGCGCGAAAAGTAATAAAAAGAAAGAAAAAACAGAGTAAAACGGATTGAACGAAGAAGTGTACGAACAGGGGTGTAAGGGAATACGGTGAAGAAATTTAAGGAAAGAATGAAACGAAACTTAAAAAAGGAGGTAAAAACAAGAGAAGTGAAGAGCAATTCTTTGAAGCTTTGAATCGCTCAGCCGAGCAAAAAAGGTCCTTGTCTTTTCTATACTAAATTCAGACTCTTATTTATCTAAGAGGTCTTTTTGTAGGGAGAAATGTTACATTAATTTGTTTCTGAAAGAATCTTATTCGGCTTACTTTATATCATCCTACTTAATTAAAAATTAGACGGATGAAGCTGTTTTTATCTTGCATATGAAGTTAAGTCGGTAGACACCAACAGGCTGAACATAATTATAGCTGGTCCAGAACTTCATGTCACGAAACTACCACGCATGCTTGTACTATATTGTACCCGCGCAAGCTCTGTATCAAAAGAACCCCCTCACAAATGAACGAACAAAAAAAAACTTATCGTTCACAAGCCACTTATCCGCAATTCAGTAAATTTACATTTCTTTGCAACATTCAGTTAAAACAATTTCACTTAATGTTTTAATAAACTAAATTTTTATAAGCATGAATCCAATCCCGTTTCAATGCCACATGAGAGAGCGCTCTTGCATATCAATGGAATGCTAAAATACTTATAACAGCAAATTCTTTGCTGGCCAACGAACTGATGGTACGTAAATTGCAACAAAAACAAAAACACGAAAGTGAAAAACAATGCAGTTAACGGTAATTTAAATTTTTTTTAAAAAAGGTGTCTTTTGTTTATAAATTTGATTTTTGTTTTGAATAAGAAAGTTTTCTCGTTTAATTTTAACGATTAATGTTGACTTTTTACTTTCTCTTGCCATATACGAATATATAGATAAGAAAGATTGTTTTCACGTCAATTTCCCGAAATCGAGTTACAGGAAATGCACGTTTTCAGGCCCCTGAACCCAAAAAACATGTTTTTAGAGGTGTGTGTGTGTGTGTGTGTGTGTGTGCGCGCGAACAAAATACCTCAAAAACGGAATATCGTATTTATTAAGTTGAAACTTAAGTTAGGTACCACTAAGAGAACCGACACGAATATTTTCATCAAAATCGGTCAACCAAAAATATTCGTTGATTCGTGCAATTTTTCACTTTTTAAGCGATTTTCTCAAAAACAGCTATAGGCTTTTGTTAAAATCACCTCATTACTACACTTTTTATTCTCTACACGATAGAGTAAGCGAAATGTCAGGTTTTTTTAAGATAGCCGCCTTAATACGCATTTTAGGGCATAAGCATATATGTAATCAAAGTTGTAGGAAATTAAAACCTACAACTTTTATTTCAAATATTTTTCTACAGAGCCTCTGTTTAGCGTTAATTAGTAATTTTCCGTATTTTTAAATCCAACAGAGGTTGATTTTAACTTTTCGTCGTTCATGCGTGATTAAAATTAAATTATATTTTTTACTCATGATTTTTACTCAAAAGAAAGTCGTGTGAGTGTTTCACACCAGATTTTTTTTGTTCTATGATCGTCCTAATGTTTTATTGTAACTTCAAAACTGAATGAAATTCTATGATATATGAAATAAGGTGGTTACAGGTATAAAGGCAAAACCTTTACATAAAAGTTTTGGCCGAAAATAATTCTGGAACTGAAAACAACTTGTCTCCAAAGTTATCATCTCAATTTATTTTTTGGTTCATGCCTCCACGTGATTCGGCTGGCTAGCCCCTGGAAAATTGGAGCTTTCTAGGTGGTGAACTAAATCGGAATTCCTCCCCGGCTAAAAACCGGGGTTGTAACTCGGAGTTTGCTCCACTCAAGGCTGATTGCATTTGAAAGTCAATCGTGGAAAGGTATTTAAGAAAATAATTCCACCGTCCCGCACACAAACAAAGCGGGAAAAGGCTACATCGGATTCGGTGGGTAGCAACTTAAAAGATAACGGCAAATCGGAGTGCCTGGTATCACCATCAGTACAGAAAGAGACAAAAAGTAGGAAGGGTGATTTCAGGGAGAGAGCCAGGCAAGATCTGAAAGGATGAAGAAATATTGGGAAAACTGGAGGCTGAAAGACCCTTCTTATGGTTGACTAAAGTGGTCCCGTTTTTTAGGTAATCAGCCGAAAGGCTCGTTTGAAACTGTAGAGGCTTTTCTAATTAAAACTAGGAGTGATGCCTTCCTCACTGAATGGAAAATTACTTTTATCAGCATGCCGGGCCCTCAGAAAATAATCTACTTTCCACCCTGCAAATGACATCTTCCCATCATTCACCACAGGGTCTGGCTGTATAAAGAAAATATTTACTCTTAGAGGAGATAACTCTGACTAGCTTCATTTACACCTCTACTTCTTCAACTCTTAAATGACCTCTTAAATAAATGAACTCTTTATAATGAACTCTTAAATGAGTCATATAATTGGCTGACCATGTGATAAGAAACAGAAAAATTTTTTGTAACCCTGGAACTAGCAGATTGAGGGCAAATAATTTAACACTACACCTGCCTGTAAAGTGGTCCTATACTGGCCATATAAGTTAAAGGTTTTTACTTCTCTTGCCTAAATGAATGTATAGAAAGGAAAGTATTGTATTCATTTCGATTTTCCGAAATCGAGTTTTCACCGGGTGAACACGTTTTTAGACCCCCTGAACCCAAAAAAACAAGTTTTTAGCCATTGGTCTGTGTCTGTGTGTGTGTACGCGCGCGCGCGAACAGAATATCTCGAGAACGGAACATCGTAGGAACTTAAAATTTAAATTTTAAACTTAATTTAATTTTAAAACTTAATTTAAGTTAGATACCACTAAAGGACTCAACACGAACATTTTAATCAAAATCGGTCAACCGGAAGTAGTAGTTTATTCGTGTCATTTTTCACTTTTTTGCGATTTTCTCAAAAACGGCTCCTACGATTATTTAAAAATCGTCTCATTCAATTAATTGTTTATGCTCTACAAGATAAGGTAGGTGCCGTGACTGCTGAAATTCTTGTGGAGGCTATTTTCTTGTAAAAAATTGTTTTTTTAAGATAAAAATGCCAAAAGCGGCTTCAATATGCATTTTTAGCACAAAAATGTATTTAATAAAAGGTATAGAGAATTTAACATCCAACAACTTTCATTTCAAACCTTTTCTGTTTTTATTCTGTTTTTTGTGATTTTCTGTTTTTATTTTCACGAAAATGTGTAAAAAATCGATTTTTTAAAATATTTCAGCCTTTTTACGACAAAAGTGTAGCCTATATATTCAAATTTATAGGAAATGAAAAGATCTGCAACGTTCATATAGAACATTTTTCTCTACAGAGCGAGCCTAGTTTAGCTTGAAAGAGTGATTTTCCGTATTTTTAAGCCAAATTGAGGTTGATATTCATTTTGCGTTTTTAACTCACGATTAAAATTAAGTTATGTTTTTTGTTTATTTCTAATATTAGGTTATATTGTTAATTATTTGCATTGGCAAAAGAAAGTTGTGTAAGTTTTTTGAACCAGATTTTTTTAGTTTTGGTGCTAGTCATGACCGCGTATAATCGAAATATTACTGTAATTGAAATACTTGTTTCGTTGCACATGTCTTTCTAATGCAAATTAACTATTAGTTTTAACATAATCTGACTTGTTCTAATACAACTTTATAAAGCCATAATATTTCGAACAGCCTTTAAAGAAACAACATTCACGTTAATCTGTATTGCATAGCATTGTAACGTCAACTTCCATTCAACTTACCTACTTTATTATAGAAGCAATATCTTATTAATAAACTTAATACAACAACCTACACGCACGTCAAAATCTATTGATTCAAAAGTGTAATATGCAGAAGAGCTTTCTAACAAGAATAATAGAAAAATAACAATAAACCGGTGCTTCAAGTGCTGTAATTTGATCATAGTTATTACATAGAATACTAATTTCATTTTTTTTTTTCATGGATATTTCTTAATTGCTTAAGGCTAATGTTACTGATTTATATATACCGTTATATGTTATAATTTCCAATTACTTTCAAAACTCAGAGTTGATATATTCTGTAACAGATGTCGCTGTGGCTATAGTTAAACCTACAATAGAGAGGGGAAATTATCCGGAAATCTGCTTAATCTTTACCGCAGTTGTTTGAAATGTACCATTGTAACATCGTAGGGTAATATAATAGATTATTATTTAATAGCAAAAATCATAAGTAAGAAAAGCCATGCCATCTATTCTGTATAATCAATACTATCTCTATTCGATGCGGCCTCGTCAATTCCTCTCGGATATTATTTCGATGTAATAAATTAGAAAAGTTTAGAAAATCTTTTTCTATGTCTGGGACCTTTATAAAATATGTTAAGTAGTTTTAGACATTCATGGACGTTCTTTTTGCAGCCCATACTTTCACTGTACGCTTTTCTTCTTTCTTTTATTCATCTGTTGTTCTGCTTTGGTTCTTTGTGGATGCCCTTAAAGCAGTAATCAATAGTGTGAATGTTAATCGGTACATTATCTTTTCAAAGTTAATCCCGATATTTTTGTGAATTCTTTAAACCACTTATTCAACAGGTATATTGTTTATTGTCCTAAAGGTTTGTTTTTACAACTGTCAGCCATCCATTATACAGAGTGTGATAATTTTAAAGTTTTAGTCATTCCTTTCTGATCGTTTCCACTATCGTTTGTTTTATTGTATAGTTTTCTCTTTTGTAAACTGTACTGTTCGTCCACTGTTTTGTCGAGAATTTTCTCTATTTTTTAAACAGCCTACCTCATCAAGATAATCGTGAGGCATATTCACTTATGTACAGACATCAATCAGCCGAAAGGCTGGTTTGAATCTCTTAGAGGTTTTACTAAGTAAAATGAGGAGTGAGGTGCTTTACAATTGCCTCCCTCACTGAATGGGAAAGTAGCCTACGCTTATCAGCATGCCGGGCCCTCCGAAAAGCACCTACTTTTCATCCTGCAAATGACACCTTCACTTCATTCATTACATGTCCTGGCTGTACAATGAAATTCATAACTTTCAGAGGAGATAACTCTGACTAGTGTCTTTTACACCTCTACCTCTTCTGTTCTTAAATGGTTCTTCATATAATTGGCTGACCATGTGATAAGAAACAGAACTATTTTTTGTAGCCCTGAAACTAGCAGATCAAGGGTAAATAAGTTAACACTCTAAATCTGCCTGTTATGGGCATAATCACAGTACTATAATGTCTGATCTTGGCTTTTCTGAATTGTAATTTTTTTCGTACAGGTGTGACTTCTTAGAACTGAATCTTTCGTTTCTTTTTCGCAAGTCTTCCGCTGTTTTATTCCCCAAAGTACTTGAAGCAAATTTTCCAATTTTTCCATATTTTGTCTTCAAGTTACGTGAGGCTGGGGTTAATGTCCGTTCAACACTTTCAATGTAAAAATGCTTTTACTTTCTCGCGCTCCGCCAATGCAATAACAGAGTGAAAAATTAGGTCTACTAACATACGAAAACTTAACTTTCTTTACTTATATTTCATGCAGGTAAAGAAAAAGGAAAACTCCTATAACTTTTATGTAGTAGGTAGTATTTTTCGTCCAGTACTTAATTCAGCGGCAATTTGCCGTTTTCTGTAAAAAAAACGAATAAAACTATACTTTCGTGTAATTCAATATATGCAGCATCAAATTCGGTCATGAAATTTAAAAAACTTTGTAGATTCGCCAGAGAACTGGTACGTTTTATTGACCATTTATTATACAGAAGTATTTGGGAATGTAATAATAAACCAGAAAAGGCGATGAATAAGTTTAAAATAAAATTAATTATAGAATGTTATTAAAATTTTTATTGTTAAGCTACAATCATATTTTCAGTAAAGTTCTCATTTTAATATAATAATCATAACAGTTTATCTTGAACAGTTAATCAGTAATTTGAATCAGAATTCTTCAGTAGCTTTTCTTTACCACTAGAGCATTAAAACTAATCGCTTGGCTCGTTTATTTCAAACTCATCAAGGTCTGAATTTGCATCAGTCAATTACATAGAAACGAAACGATACATTCAGTCACGCGTTCATCGTTCATCGTTCATGATTGCGTGCGTGCGTGTGTCCAAGGAAGTACGCGAGAAGATTCTTCGTTAATCCTGTTAGATAGAAAGTACGGTTTGCTGGTAAGTCAGACTTTATTCCTTTTATACCTTTTGCCATCTTCTTCCTCTTCTGGTCATTTACCTTTTTTCGTCCATTCGTCGCCCCTTCAACTTACAAACGTTACAGCTGGTTCTTTCTTTTTATTTCTCCCTTCATCGTTAAACAAATCTATCCAAACAGTATTCAATTCGTGGGAAACAAATATCAAACTGATAGGCTTGTTTTGTTTATACTACATAAAAATATGCAAATTTAAAATACCGGTAACGGATATTTAAATAATTCATAAATAATAACAACAGAAATCGTGCAAAGAATTTCTCTGAAGGATATAATACAACTCAAACAAAAATAAATTTATCATCGCATACAATTCATTAGTTATACTGGGAATAGAAACGAATAATGAACTGTGATATTAAAACTGGTCTACTAAAATTAAAAAAAAATAGTTACTTATTCTCTTTACGTGCGTAATACGAAGGACGTTCAAGAATTAACGAGACATATTCAGAGAAAATACATTCAATGATAATGAAACTTGGGTCTTTTCTGTTATCCCCCCCCCCCCGAAATAACTTCTCAGGTTTTGTGGATATTTAGTATGCAATCTTACAATATTATTTACGATAAAAACGGGAAAAATATTTATAAAAATCCTACACAAATAATTATTCTTCAAGTTAAGGTTAATATCAACAAAAAGTGAGGCGCTATAAGGCGAAAACGTTAGAACGCTCTTTGTCTTTGGGTTTGTCTTTGAAAGATTTGTTTTTAATTCGTTTAGGATTTATTTTTTTTATTTTTTTGGTTTTAATTATGTACGCATACATTTTGAAGTATCATATCTACTTCAAATTTTTGTACAAGATGTTTAATTAACATATCCAACAATAATTTACGTCAAAAAAAGTAAATTTAGTGCCACTCTTCTAACACCACGTCTCCCAGAATCAAAGTATCAGATTTGAGCTCACATATTTAAAGGTGTAATCATTTATTTCATGTTTTGCCTACCAACGCTAAATTAAATTGTTACAGATATCTTTATAATATTTTAAGGAAGCAGATTGTGCAGTTGGGGGCTATGTAACAGTAGAAATATCTTTGAAATAGCGTTTCTGTAGCTCAGTGCAAGAAAGTCAAATGCCTAATGAAATTGAATAAATGAAGTGTCTCGAATTTATTTTTAGTTTTATTAAGCGACATAAACAGGTGGGTCATTAAGGTTATGGTAATACTTGAGGTTAAGGAAAGGTGGGTTTCAATATATAAACATTTTTCAGACCCTAGCCGGGAATCGAATCCATGACCGTGAGCTTTGTAATTCATCGCGCTAGCCACTAATTCACGGAGGAGGTTAAACGAAACAAATTAATATGATAGAAATCTACAACAAGCTTTCTACAAAGTGAAAAGTACATTTAGATTTTAGTTCGTTGAATGGTTGAAATAGGTGTTCAAGAGTTTAATTTATTAATAGCAAAAATAGTAGCCTACGAATGAAATTTCAGACAGTTTTTAGTTGAATTGAGACAGATAAAATAATCTTACATCGTGTCGATAAATTTGATTATTAAGACAGATATAAAATATTATAAAAATTAACACTAAATTTATTCATAAGAAATTCTTTAGCTTAGAAATTAATGAACAGAGATAATTTTTAAATATTAGCAAAATGTGTTATGTCATTTGGTCCAGGTGTCTGTATTCAGAAACAACCGCTGTCTGTCGGTTCAGACTAGACGTTACATAGTCTCACGTACCTCTTCCACCTTCTGATTTGACCATAAAATAAGACCGCATTGTCAGATAGTGGAATGCCGTTGAGGAGGACTGGTTTAAAACACCACAACCCATCTTTATTCACCAGTTTAACAACCAATAAATACCTTAATGCAATTTGTTTCCTTACAATAATCCGGACTTGTGAAACTAATCAGAATTATTACATTGTTTTGTCATTAAAAAGCCAAAATTTGTTACAGATAAAGTAAATGTGAAACACCTAAAATATAACGAAAATCAGAATATCACTTCTCGTTGTAAAATGAAATGTTTTATTACTTCTATTTAACATTTTTTTGTAAATCGACAAGGTAACGCAATATTCTTTGCTAATTTAATGATAAGAAATACATTAACTTTTTTTTTTTTTTTAATTAAGAACCGATAAAGAACTTATAAATAATTGGAAATAAATATAATTTGAAAACCTGATAAATCTTTTAGTTTTTGTTCCTTTTTCATTTTGATGTACTTATAAATTCAATAGCGGAAAAAACTCTCAACGATTTCGACGTATGATGGCTTACCGGAAAGCTCTTAAGTCCAGGAGATGGCGATAAAAAACAAAACATAACTGAAATCACTAATGATAAATATTTTAAATTAAAATTATTTAATAATTTTATATATTTTCAGACTAATTTCGAAATGTTAATTTTTTTTAAACTATTAATATTCATGGAAAAAATAGCATTTAATATTATCATATCATTAATTCTCTAAATCCCCGAACAAGTAGCGTGCTGAAATTCAGCCCATTTATCCCTTAGAGGTTGTGTTAAGTAAATGGTAAAAAGGGTTACAGAAATACGTATTACTAATACTCCCATACGTGCCCAAAGGGTTACAGTTTTCAAAATCGGTGTGGGTATTCTCTAAGTCAGTCATTCGCAACTTTTTAGACAAAGCGACCCCCTTATTAGATTGATTATTTTTCCGACCCCCTCTCAATTATAATGTTAAAAACAAAATTAAAAAATCTACAGTTGTAATTTTTACTTAATATTATGACTACGTTAAGGATATGAGTAGATATTTGTTAATCCGTTTAATAAGCAAGCTGTACAAAGTGCTTAGCTAAGTATTCCTCTTCATGATAAAGATGACGAAGCTATCAAGTGATCAGGCAATGAAATTTATCTTTCGACAATGCTTGTACAGACAAATTTTCGATAATTATTTAAAGGAATACCCAGAACTTTTCAGAGCAGCGTTGAAAATTTTAATACCATTTGCCACATCTTACATTTATAAGCAAGAATTTTCCGTAAAGATGAATTTGAAAATCAAATCACGAAATCGTCTGATACTGGAAAATACATCGTTTTGCGTGCTACAAAAAAAAATCCAGACATTTAAAAATTGGTTAATTCCAAACAACCAAAGTTTCATAACAATAACTGTTTTTAATTCCCCCCCCCCATATTTCGCGACCCGTCCAGACATGTTCTGTGACCCCCAGGAGGTCGCGACCCACCGATAAACACTGCTTGCTTTAAGAGATATCTACGCAAAATGAAACAATTTATTTTCAAATATTTGTGCCTAAGGACAACCCTACAGAAATACTATTTCAACAATTTCCGAAATAAAAGACGATTCCTAAAATTCAGCAAGTATCGTCTTCTTTGGGTTGTTATCCAACTGGAGGTTGGCAATCATAGTAGCATTCTTATTGACACTTCTGTCTTAAATAATTCTACAGAAATGCAATTACACACCACTCTCACACTTTTTTTAACCAAGATTTTCTTCATCCTTCTTCTCTCCTGCTAATTTTCGCTTTATAATCAACTGCAGGAGATAGTTTTTCTCTTCATGCGTAAAAATATCCAAAATAGGCAATTTAGTTTTCGTCTCTTCATCGTGTCAATCAATTCTAACTCTAAGATATAAGACTTTATTAATCGTATTCACGTATTCTAAAAGCTTGAAGGGTTTCGTCAGATTCAAGCCCTCCATTTTGTACAGAAGAACATAAATAATTTTCTATCCCATGAATCAGCATATATATTCAAAAATATATTAACTTTTTATCACCTAGAGGTTCCTAACTCAATTTAAAAGCAACCTTAACGAGGCTGTAGTTGACTACAGATGAAACTTTTACTAATAATCTTTCAGGACGAATTTAACTAAACAATATAACAATAATTATTACAAGATTAATAAAATGTAACTATAAAACCATAACTGTAGCTCCTTGATTAGTACAGACAAAGGTCATACATAATAATGTATAGACTAACTGTAAAACACAATAGTTTAAATAATTCAATAAATAACAATAGTAGTTAATTTGGAGGAATAAATTTGGTATTCACATTAAAATAACAAGAATAACATTGTTTTGTCTAATAATAAAACTTACAAAGAAAATAATTATCAATTCTATCTTTGATTTAAACTTAATTAAAATATTAAGAAATTATTTTAATGATGAAAATGTTATTGATATAGCCCATCCATCAAAATTAATTAATTTACAAAATACCAAACAAATTAGTTTGGGTAATAATAAATAAAAAAATAATTAGGTAATTGTCTAAAAAAAATATAAATATTTTTGTAATGAAAACAAACAATTTTTTTAGTTTATTTAAAGTCGCATCACAAGTTTGAATATTAGCGACTACTGTGGGTTATGTAACTCAAACGGCAGGTTTATGACTTGCTATAATTTCCAAAGCATATCGAAGAATTGAACCCAGGACTTCCAGGCCATCGCGCTACCACTACTCTACGGAGGCGGCTATAAATTGCTGTTTTGGCGTACGCTACTTGAATATTCGAAACTACCTCCAAATTTATTTGGAGGTAGAATTCTACATTTATTATTCACTATTAGAATTTTCGTGGATTTTTGTGTCTTGGCCAGGGTTTCCATCAGAGTTTAGTAAAGGATAATATTTGTGGAGTATAAGAAAAAAAACGAGAAGTATAAGATGGAATGTCTTAGTCTTAAAAAAATGTTCTGATCTTCTGGATTTTACTTTTCTATATTGGAGTAAGGCGATTCTGCAGCGGAATTCCTGGATGGGGAAGAAATATAGAAGTCGTCTACAGACACAGTGGAAAGACTTCTTGAAACTGGTAGTGGTATTTACATAGGAAAGAAAGACGCATAATAGAGAATTGTGGAGAAAGAAAGGAGAGGCCTATACCCAACACTGGATGACAGGTTGATAAAGCACCTCTACATTGTCATGACTCATTCTTTACAATCATTACAACACCTCATCAGCTGTTATGTAAGTATTGAGAAAAAGTAAAAAGAACCGCCGTTGGTGGAAAGAATATCAGTAATAACCTATAATCAGATTTTAAAATAAAATTTTCAACAAATTAACATGTTTTCGGGTCCCCTGCGTCCAAAAAACCATGTTTTTACTGATTGCGTGTGTGGTTGCGTACATGTGTGTCCTCTGTATTATGTCGAAACAAGGAGACAAACATTTTTATCAAAATCGGTCAACCGGAGAAAGCAGTTTATTCGTCCGATTTTTTACTTTTTTTCAATTTTCGTAATAATAGTTCCTATAACATTGTGTTCAAGTGACTGCACCAGTTTCTTCAATTTTGCAAGATCTTGTCACGTAGTGGTGGGATAGACAGAACTCTTCTTATTTCATCATTTCTTATCCTGTCCGCTCTAGAGCATCCCAACACACTACGCAAAAATCTCATCTCTGCACCTTGGATCTTGTTATCAATGTTCTGTGTATGTATCCAAGATTCGCTGCCATGCAGAAGAGGAGGAACGGCAATGGTATTGTAGAATTTGATCCTCGTCTCTTGTCTTGTTTTTCGAGTTCCTATGAATAATGTCGCATATTCTTTGAAATTTTATTATTTTATTTAACACACCTTTATCAAAATCATATGTTATATCGTTCCCGAGGTAATTAAAGTGTTTGACCAGATCTATTATTTTTCCTTTAAAATTCAATTTTAGTTCATATTATGTGTTTCCCTTTGAAAGCAATTGATTTGCTTTTTACAGTTGAAATTTCTAAATTATATTCCTCAGCAACTCTGTCCAACATGAATACTGCTTTCTGTAAGTTGCACTCATTTTTTCTATTATTAAAAATATAAAAATTCCTTTTTTTATAATATGTTTTCATGTCATATTAAAAAACATTATCCCTATGTAATTTCTTAACAATCTCGGTTATATTATATTACATTTTATTACATAGTTACATAATGTTACAAAGGAAATATTTATTTACACAACCCAACGGATTCTCTTTTTTATTCCTGCTTACTTATATTATTTGCAATGATATTTTTAATTTAAATTTTACATTGAAAAAATAACATATTTTCTATCAAATTTTTGAATTTATTATTTTACAAATAAATAACCTTTAACCTTTATATTTATTTTTTTAATAATGATAGGTAAATGTAAATTTAAATAAATAATAATAATACAAATCATAAAAGAAATGAAAAATAAACAAAATATATAATAATATTACAGCAGAAGTAATAAATTCAAAATGAATGTTTAAAGAAAAAACCCGCTTATTTTAATGTTATTATTTTAAATTATTTATTTTTCTTTCAAGAAGACAGCTTGACATACATAAAGAAAGGAGGTGTTTCTTTCCTTTAGGCACTTTTTTAAAATAATAACTTAGACTAAACAATAATAGTAATAATAATATTCATAGAAAATATCTTCGTGCTTATTGTATTCCTATACTTGAAAATGCAATATTGGATACTGTACAGCAATTAAAATGCATTGTATAATGGCATGTAATATACGGAAACCAACAGAGGCTTCGAAGATAAGTATAAGCCAATCTCAAAGTAGATGGGCATAATGTAGTCCGGATGATCCAGCATTATTAGAATAAAGATAAAAAAATTATAAAATGTTACTAAATAAGTTAGTGAAATATAGATACAGTAGTCCCCGGTTAAAACGCGTGTTTATGGAATCATTCGCTGACCCGATTTATATCACCTACCGTGGTATAAATGAAATCAGTAATTTTCGTACTTGCCCTTCAAAACGTAATTTGCGCCTACGACTGGTACAGTTGTCAATATCATCAAATTATAAATAGAAAACACTAAAACCGGTGGCTGATTTAGCATCAAGTTTAGTGGGGGGTCACTAACGGATATTTGGGATATCCCCCAAAAGAGTAAGAGGTCCAAGGGTTCTCCCCTGGAAAAACATTTAAGAATACACATCTTAAAAACACGTTTTTAGGAATTTCTGAGCCTAAAATTTTCAATTTTCATGCTGTTACAACAGACAAAATGGAACGATTTCAGATATTTAAAAAATTTAATAATGGGGAATAGATTAGTATTGCCAATTTGAAATTTAATATATTTAAAACGCAACATACAGTAGCTTCCAATGTATTTGAAATGTGAACTTTATTAACTCCTAAATACAGAGTTCTACCGAATGAATTTTTATAATTTTTACACAGTTTTAAGGAGTATTCTTTCCAGATTTGTCCAAAAGTTCTAATTTTGAAGTTCATGCTAATATGACCTTTATTTTACGTTATTAAAATGAGTCAATTTCGTTTACAACGTAGCGGTAATACAGCGTAATGTAATGCAGATCTCCCGCGTTTACCCCCTCCATAGCTATATTTCATAAGCATACAGAATGTCATCTCTCTTCTCATCTCACAACACAATCGGTATTAGACATTTTGTTAACGTTGTTTTATTTAAATTTTTAGTTTAAAACCGTTCTTTTCAGGATGAAAATATCGTACTACTGTGCTCTAGTCGTTACTCACAGTTCTTCATTATCGATGTTTACAATCTTCGATTTCGGCAATCACTTTACAAATATTGTATACCGTATTAGGATAAAAAAATACAGATTTAATAAAATACGAGAAAACAAAATTATAAATGACACCTTTATTTGAAACCTATTACAGTATTATTTTCATGTAATTTTAAAACAAAACACAATTTTAAAACAAACAGTGGTAACTTGTGATTGCCAGTGCCGTTACTCCACAGGAAAAACGTTATACAATCTTTTTTAACTTTGAATTCAACGGCAGTCTTTTCCCCACTCATGAACTAAGGTTTTTCCTGGTAAAATTTTCCAGTACAATGCGGACTCATCTACATTGTAAACTTAATCTGCTGTTAAACCCCGTTTGTCTACTTCATCCTGAAATTTTGTTTTAAAGTCCATAAAATCGTCGATATCACTAAAATCTTTTTCACCGGTAAAAGTTAACGGTCTAATACCGTATCGTTGTTTGAATTTGCTCAGCCAGCCTATACTGGCTTGATAGTCGTCTTTCCCGGTCATTTCCTTGTAGAAAAATTTCCCTTCTTGGTGAGAATGTCTCCACTGACTATAGACTGCCTTGGTCTTTCTTGCAAAACCATGAGTATGAAGCCCGCTTGGCATCTGGTTTACCTGCTGCTTTCAATGTTTTTCTTTTCAGTGGCCCGCACTCAATTTATTACACGTTTCTACAGAATTTTTCTAAATGGCAAAAGAAATAATTAAAGACATGATAATAAGTGATCGTTCGGATTACTGGAGGTTTTAGTGTACTGGGGGTTCGGATTATCGCGACCATACTGTAACCATACTGTACAAAAGCAACACTTTATTACCGTACAATGTTCTATAATGTTTTTAATATATATTCATGCGAGGATTTACAGCCCTAGCCGTATCTCACTTCCTAAGCATCAACTCTTTCTGTCTCGCAAGTCCACATCAGAGAGCCGCCGCAAAGCCATTGCCTCCCGCACCCCATCCAATCATGTCACTTCCGGCCTACCCCTCCTCCTTCTACCGGCTGGCGTCCACTCCCATACCCTCTTTGGCTTCTACCATCCTCCATCTTCTGCAAATAGCCAAACCATTTTAACTGCTTCGTGTATATTCAAATTCTGTAAAAAATGTAAAAATATGCGGGGACATAATTCAACCCGAGTTATATCCGAAAGCGCAGTATAACCGATAGCGTTATATTCGGAGACCACCGAAGTATTGTATGACTTTTTTATGTCCAATAATATTCGTTGTATTTTCACGTATCTAAAAATTAGTTTTTTAATAATTTGTTTGTACATTATAAAATTAGGATAGATAGATTAAACTACTTCTTGGAATTTTAAGAAATATCAAAGAAAAGCCAGTAGTTTTTGACGCCAGAACCTGAAATTTATTACTTATCACAATGCCAGGTCTCAATATTTCATATATTTACTTCTTAAGCTCTATAAAACACTTTTATTTCATAATATACCGAAGAATCTGGCTATATAATGAAATCCATTGCTTTCAGATAAATTATATATATGGTATTTACATATTTATCTACACTTCTTGAAAATTCTAGTCATTCTACACAACATAACATGGGGAGGAGTGTGGTAAAAGAAATGAGAGGGGGAGATAATTTTGTACAGCCCTAGGATTGGTACGCAACTTTCAATTAGTTCAACTCTTCATCTCCACGGAATAGATGAATTATAAGAGCATATTTTTTAGATAAGTATATGAAGTCAAAGACACCAAGTCTCAACAAGTAAAATCGAAAAATTTACACAATTTTACGTTATTAAAGTTAATTTAAAAAATATAATCTTAAATTACCTTTGACTATATTGCAAAATACTATTTATAAACGATATAGCATACAAAGTAAAAAATCACCTTAGTTTGATCAATGTTGCATAAAATTCTAAGCAATATTTTTCAATGACCTTAGGCAAAATTCAGTAATAATGACGAACCTTGTTTTATATTTGCAAAGAGAAAGAAAAATTTAAAAGAAAAATCTTGTCTTGTAAATCTTTTGAGTACCCTCCAGCTAATCTCATAAAAAACACCAAGTTTTGATGTGCTTTTTTATTCTTTCGCAATTCTCAAGGGATGGAATAGGAACCCTTAGGCAAATTTATTAAGGGTAGCAGGCCCATAGAAGCTGATAGTAAGAAAGCAGGTGGTAGAAAACTTAACCTTCCAAGTATATTATATTGGAAAAAATCTAAACTACTAAACAAAATAGACCTGTCAAACATTTATTGAAAAATATTTCAATAAAATGATTTAGAGAAAATTATACACAAACCGTATAATTTTAGTTAACCACCGATTCACAAGAAGTGATGTGATAAACAAATTATCACATTTCAAATTAACCTTACTGGTCTAAAAGAAAAAAGGGTAAAGGTAGATTTTTTGTACGTGGGAACTATCAAGCGCTACTGTATAGAGAATACATTCTTTAACAAGAAGGAATTACTATATCACGAAATTATTCATTACAGCAGGTTGAGTAATAAAACAGATAAAATAGTGGGAATTATAATAACTACCTGACCAAAGCAATCTTCTTCAAAGATTATTATCAGTTCAAACTTCATCAAAGTTGAAATTAAAAGATTGAATTTTTTTTTTTTGTCATTAGTCTCTACTGGTTTGATGCAGTTCTCAAAACTGTTCTATCTTGCGCAAGTCGTTTTGTATCTACACACTGTAATACCCTACATCTTTTGTATCTTGCTTTATAAATATTCTAACTTTTGCCTCCCTCTAAAATTCACTACCTGAACAATATTACCCTCCACTATTGATAAAGTAATACCTGGATATCTTTAATATGCCCCACTAGCCTATGTATCCCTTCTTCTATTAAGATGTTTCCATATAAGTTACTTCGTTTCTCATCCACTCGTCTAAAAACCTCTAACTTACTTATTTTGTCCACCCACCTATTATTTAACATTTTCCTATAACACCACATTTCAAAAACTTATATCCACTTCCCTTTTACAGCCCCTATCACCCACATTTCACTCCTATATCTCCCGCTACACTCCAAACATAGTGTTTTAAGAAATTTTTCTATCTGAGAAGATCTAGTGTTTTTGAGAAAATTGCACAAATAAACTACTTTCGGTTGATCGATTTTAATAAAAATGTTCGATCCACGTCCTCTCGAGGTACTTAATTAAAGCTTCAAGTTTAATTTTCGTCCACACGTTTCGTTCTTGAGATATTTTGTTCCACACACACGCACACGCACGCGCTCACACGCACACACACACACACACACACACACACACAGAGGCTAATCGCTAAAACTACCTACGTTTTTTGGGGTTCACGGGCCTAAAAACGTGAATATACGGTGAAACCTTACTTCGAAAAATTGACATGAAAACAATACTTTCTTTCCCTATATATTCATAAAGGTGAAAGAAAGTAAAAACGATCAAACAATTTTTAGGAATATTCATATTTTGTATAATCACAAGATACATTATTGAAACAACAGTCTAATTTAATTAAGAAATAAATTAAATTTAAATCATAAAGAATTATGTAATTTTAGAAGTAAATTAATTTAGAGCAAAGTTGGGAAGATGGAGTTAAGGAGAAAACGATGAATTAATACAGATGGTTGATACAAGATACAACACATTAAGACACGTTGAAATTGTTGATGTCTGAAGATAACTCCGTTATAAGGACAGAGAGAATAATTGTAAGGTAGTTCTGTATAAATCAAATTGTGGGAGAAATTAAGGGTAGGTAAAGAAGGGGCGGGTAAATAGAAGTGAAGGGGGAGTAGATACGACGACCAAGTGGGTTGAATTATTCAGTCGCAATTAAAATGTCAACAGCATTTAGAGTTCTAGTTAATGTGGAGGCGTGACATGAAGCCAGTACAATGAAGATCATGTTCCTCTCATCTCGTTACATTAACACTCACATACTACTATTGTTACTACTGTTCTATAGGTATTTAGGGTCGGTGCATGTGCGTTCGTATACATAACACATAGACATTTATGTACGTATATATAAACCGTATTATTGTTCAGACTCTACATCAAATGGATTATCATTACTTAGTGCATTAATATATTCATAAACCTATCAAGTATAATCATCCAAACAAAATTTATACATATTATTTTGGAGATTTTTTAACCGAGACATTCAGAAACACATGGTTAAAAACACATTCAGATAAATTAAACTCTGATAGAATATGGTTTCACTTTATGGGAGTAACTTTTATGTTTCTAAAATTTTTATTTTCTACAAAAATTATCAAAAATTAGGATATAATCATTTAAGAATTACGATCGAATAGCTGATTAAAATTGTTATCGTAACTTTGTGCTGAAGATTGTACAAACATTCATGTTCTTGTACTAAAACAATGAGTTGTTCTTCGTACATTTTTACGTAATAATTTGATTGTAGGACTATTCTCAAACAGAAATAACCGTATTCTGCGGTGATCAGTCGAAAATAATTAAGTTAAAGTGCTTCGGATTACAGTTAGAAACTGCCGAGAAGCTACCGAAGTACAACAGCGACCTGGGGACGCCCGACCGATTTACACATGACGTGCTGTGCATCAACCTTGATGTGTTGCTCTCTGGACGAACGGCAACGACACGGTCGGTGCACAGTCTTGTATGTGTGAATCATGATGAACCGTTTCTGCACATTTTAAATGTAAAGGACCGTTTTCCGATTCCTCTCGAAACGACACAGTCGGTGCGCAGTCCTGCATGTGTGAATCAACTGTTGATTTTTTACGCCTGACAAAAGATAATTAAATGAATTTAATGACATTCGATAGTATTCAAAAGAATTTTCTGGATGCATTTGCAGGTTCCGGTGAAGGAAACAAATTTTCCACGAATCGATCTTTCGCCTATAATCGGGTGTATCCACCAACGTCTGTTTCGTCTGCGATTTCTTCTGACCAGAAGCAGAGCTAGAGCAGCTTTCTGGGTTTGACTTAATGGCATATCAATGAATAAATGATATAAATAAATGAATATCAATCCGTCCAACTGTATACACTTAAAACACGCGAGTAGAATAGTGGAAAATTTGTTGCATCGTGTGGCCAGGCAGTTGCGTCAAATGTTGTTGCTACAAATGTAGCACAAAACGTGCAGCAAATGTAGTTGTGTGTGGCCGTACTCTAATACTGTTCCAAATGTTGCCAACTTGACCCTCAAAAAGTTTCATTGTCATTGAATGAACCGTTTTTTCTCTACATTAATTTGTCTCCTCCTGTACACTGACTCAAACGAATATGCAATAAGGTCTCGAATTACAAGAATTCGCGATAGCGTCATTTTGTAGTACATATAAATATCATGTACTGTACAGTAGAAATAACGTAAGAATGCCGATGGGATAGAAAGAGATTGTTAAGGGTAGGTACGCTGAGAAATATGCGTAAATTATTGAAAACATTTGACTCACTTCCCGTCATTTGTTAAAAATTTTTCTTTTGTTTCGATAATGATACGTTACATACAATGAGGGAAAGTGAGGCAAATATACAACTTGTACTAACATGTACTTGTACTAACTTAACGCTGTTACAAATTGATTTCAAGAATCATCACTTCTATCGCTTATCTTACGGATGTTTACATTTTATGACCCCTGATTTGCTGATTGCTCTCGAAACCGTTATATTAGTTGCCCTCCCAATTTTTACACTGGAATTTTATCTTGATTTGCTTTTGTTCTAAACATTATACCCATTCGAGTGAGAGGTTGCCACTTCGGTTTGTCACACTTCAGAAATAAGTTGAGTTTCCCTTAAGCTTGACGTGAAACTTGCACTAAAATCTTCGTCTCGATTTGCTGTTTAATTCTTCAATTTATGGATTAAAAGCAGAATTTTTTATGTGACCGTTCAAGGCGATTGAATCCAAAACTTTTAGTAATGTGATCTGTGGCTGTGATACAGCGTCAACAAAACGTGGCAACGCAGAATACGGTTGACATAAGTCAATTGGCTCTTTGCTGTGTTATAGGCCACTATGCTCCGCCTTCTTTATGCAGTCTTTAACTCACCAAGGTATAGTACTGTTTAGGTGTTAAAAATATCGGCCGTGTAAGTTTTAATTGTGCTACAATTTGCAGGACTTTTATTTTCATGTTACTTTGCCTACAATACGAGTTCGAACAAAGGTTAAAAAACCGGAAAGCGATGATTACTTAAGAAAAAAAGCAGATGTCGTTAACGGGTTGACTCCCAAGGCAATTTTTGCAGTTTTGCTTAAAAACCCATACCTATTTTACAGTTCCTTTGCTTTTTTTAATTAATTTTCTTTAAAGTCTAGAGTATTGTAAGGTTTAAGTAAAAAAATCAAATTTACTGTGAAAGAATGATGTCTCACTGAAATTTTACTTGTATTTCTACAAAATATTATATGTATTTTATAAATAATTTACTTTGGGCTATTATTCAATAAAACTACATAAATATCGAAGATGAGTCTCTCTATCAAGCAGTTGTTCGGCGAATGGTAAACTTGAGTACCAGTTGTCTACATAGAGGCACTATGTAGACAATATTACGTAAGTCAACTTTTACAATGAAAAAATATTGTAATAGGAAAACCATAAAAAATTAAAAGATAAAATAATTTTTCATTATATAATATTATTAAAACATAATCATGCAATCATAAACTACAATAATAGTCAATATTATGTAATAGTATTAATAAGCTGTCAAGTTTCACAAGACTCATTTTTGACTCGATCGGACCAAGTAAATCACGAACCATGACTGGGGAAATGTTTTTTTTTAACTTATTTCTAACAGCTCAGTACATGATTCAATGCAAATGAGCATCCAATCCGTCTCACGATTCTATTAAAAATACTATTACGTGAGATTCGGATCAGTCTCTAAAAAGTAAATTTTACAGATCTGGTGAGAGACGTATAGGTGTCCCATTGTAGTCAACCTGTTTTAAAAGATACAAAAGTGGTGAAAAAACGAAGGACAAAAAGTACCGACTGGGTTTAGTGAATCAACACTACGGACAATTAGCGGATGTTTTAAGGTAAACCAAACAACCCCAGTTACGCAAATTTCACGTTACGCGATGATTTCGTGGAACGCATCCCTCACGTAAGTCGAGGTCTTACTGTACTGCAATTATTACAGTCATGTGTTGTTTAGGTCAACAGCCAAAAGACTGGTTTGAACCTTTAGAGGTTTTACTAAGTAAAAACGAGGAGTGAGGTGGTTTACTATTGACTTCCTCACTGAGTGGAAAAGTATGCTTATCAGCATGCCATGCCCTCCAAAAATCACCCAATTTCCACCCTGCAAATGACACCTTCACTTCATTCACCACAGGGTCTGGCTGTATAGTGAAATTCATTACTCTCAGAGGAGATAACTATGAATAGTATCTTTTACATCTCTACATCTTCTGTTCTTAAATAGTTCAGTCATATAATTGGCTGACTATGTGATAAGAGACGGAACTTTTTTTAGCTCTAGAACTAACAGATCGAATGCAGTTAATTTAACATTCCACCTGCCCGTTGTGGGCAAATCACAGGCATATCAATGCAATAATTCGAGCCGGAGATGACTATTTAAAATAGTATTTTTTTTTAATGTAGCCTACAACCAATATACGAAAATAACACAATATTTCTTACCTGTACTGTTTTTGTAATTATTAATAATTCAGGTCAGCATTTACCTGCAAATATATAAAATCAAATTAATACGCAGTCTAATCAGCTTTTATACATATTTTATAAATTCCTTAAAGTATTAACTAGACATCTTTAAAAAGAAAATAATCATGAATCAGAAAAACATAAATAAAATCTCACCGCTAATTACATTACCTTTTTATATTCAACATTAAATTACTTATTTAAGTTATATATACAATTAATTTTTAAATAAAATTAGGTTCAAATACGCACATAAAATTTTTCCATTTACTCTTTGTAATCTTATTTCGAAGTTAATTGCTAACATATGTTTGGAATTTTCAAAAGAGGTTGAATATTTTTTTTTAGATTGTAATAAAATATAAATGTTCATCATTATTTTAATAATTTTTCACAACAGAAAATGCAATGATACACACCTTCAATTTGAATCAATCTGGTTACATAATGAAAGATTTTAAGAAATTCCTGAGTACCTCTTATGAAAATTTCATAAGAGGTCATACTCAGGAATTTCTATTTTACTTTATTATTTATTAATATAGTAAAATACGCCGGATAGGCAATGGTATTTTGTCTTTGCGGCTTGTGTGTGAGTAACCTTCAAGTTTTGACAGTGTAATTTATTGTTTTCCGGTTGCCGATAGTCTTGTTGTTTTCTAGTATATATCAGCATGTTCCATGGTTGTTTATTGTAAAATCGCCTACCCTTTTAAGGTGTGTCAGTGTTGTTTTGAACAGTGTGAAGTGAGTTTGTTAAAAAAGGTTTCTACGTCGCGTATTTAAGCAGGTTCTTCGTGACGAGCAGTTAGGCAATTGTTATCGATTTGTAAGTTAGGAATTAATTATTTATTTAATATATAAACTGCCATATTTCTTTTTATACTCGTTAAATTTCGATAAATTTTTTAAAACATTTTGTATTAAATTTATTTAACGTCACAATATTTTTAAACTATTTGAGTTATATAAATTTAGATTACCCGTGGAATCATTAACATGGTAATCATTTATCAACTATATATTTTATTCATTAATATTAATACTATCAGATACATCTCTAACTTTAAAATAAATTCATCGAAGTAAAATATGTCACATAAAAGATATTACAGTAGACATATTTTTCTATATGCGTTAGAGTTTAAAACTGGAGATATCTTAGGAAAGAAGAGTAAAGCATTAAAGATTGTTATGCCTCAAGCAAAAGCGTACTGAATCAAAAGGGACTGTTCCTAAAAAACAGTAAAACAAGAGGGTGAAAACTTCGCTTTAAGCACCAAAAACAAAAATGGATAAAAATATAATGAACAAAAGCCTTGCGGTTTCTTTTTAACTACTTGTAATATTTTCCACACAGAGTAATTTAATAATGTCCCCTTAGGTAAATCAAAACCTGCAATACACTCTTCAATTCCTTTTTATATTTTTATGAGCCAATGATTTAAGGTACTTTTTCCTTTCAAGAAAAACTCTTTTTTTATAAGAAATTAGTAGACATTATTTTAAATAAAAAACGGAAGGGAAATCTTAATTGCTTTTCTTTTATAATGACAATATTCGGTTAAAAAATTGCTTTTTGGAACTGTACAAATATTATTGAAAATCTTCAACTAATTTGAAAAAATACAAACCTCTTTTTACCGACCGACAAAAAACGAAGAGGTATAAATATTTTCGTTCTTTACTTAATAAAACACAGTCCCACTTCTTCAAGGATTCTTTTTAGTAATGATACTATAAGCAATAACGTTTCACAGCATACGGTTCGCCATAAGTGACAATGAACGTATAATTATTTCTTCTAAATATTTACAGTTATAACTTACTTAACAACGAACTTAAATACAATACCGGATCCAAAAACAAATAATTTATAGGTAGTAAGTATTATGTTTGAATAATAATTGCAATAAAATAACCAAATTATTACACGTTAATACTTCTATAATATGCTTATAACGGGCACGTGGAGTGTTGAATTGATTGCACTCGATATGTTGGTTCCAGGGCTACAAAAAATAGTTTTGTTTCTTATCATATAGTCAGCCAGTTATATGAATGAACTATTTAAGAACAGAAGAAGTAGAGGTGTAAAAGACCCTAAGGAATGAGAGTTATTTCCTCTAAGAGTAATGAATTTCACAACAGCCAGACGCTGTGGTAAATGAAGTGAAGGTGTCATTAGCAGCGTGGAAAGTGGGTGCTTTTCGGGGGCCTGGCACGCTGATAAGCATACTCTTTTAACTCCGTAAGGAAGGTAAGAGTAAACCATCTCACTCCTCGTTTTTACGTAGTAAAACCTCTAGAGGTTCAAACCAGCCTTTCGGCTGTTGAGCTAAACAACAACACTTCTATAATAATAAGACATAACTAGCTGTACACGATTTTACAAGTATAAGTCTTGTACTAGACTATAAACCACAAGATACCAGCAGCTGGGATTTGGAAAACGTTTACTCTGCTCGAATTTTTATACCCACGATTAATGTTAAATAGCGTTAATAGTTTAGTACCACAATTTCCTCATTTTTAATGCTCAAAATCATTAAAAAACAAGTAGTAAATGCAGCATTTATTACATAAATGTATTAATAATTTTATTTTTTTAATAATTTACTTGCAACTGTGAAAACGACACACATAAATCTAATGTTCGTTAATTTGAAATTACATGAAGTAAAATGGCATGCGAGGGATAGGGTCTTTAATCTTCTTTAGGATTGTGATTACCAATCTTTTGAATTTAGATTTATAACTTTAAATTAGTAGATCTTGACTCCAGTATACATACGTATTTAGATAACACGTAAGAGATTTTAAGGTGAATGTAAGATGGAAAGTAGAAAAATAAATAAATAACTATACTTACCATTTTTTCAGTTGCGCATAGGCTACTTCCTGGCAAAGGTCTAAAAATTTCAAAACAATAGTACCAACTGTTCCATAACCGACAATGGTCATAAACAACCAAACTACTGATATATAAACAAGCTTCAACTGATATTCGCAATCCTTGTGATTTAACAGAGTAAGCTACCTACAATGTTTATCATCATTTTTTTAAGAATATAGTACTGTCTGTCTATAACTTGATGACCTCCCGCAGAGAGGAGCAGAATCGACCCGCTACTAGCCTTCTGAATAACATTTCATTATGCACTACTACTGACTAGTACACTGGACTTGGTGCATAATGAAGTGTTATTAAGAAGGCTAGTAGCGGACCAATTCTGCTCCTCTCTGCGGGAGGCCATCAAGTTATAGACAGACAGTAACGTATCAATACTCATATAACAATGAAAGTAGAATAATGCAAGTACCTCGGATCAATATTCACGAAGGAAGGCACATCTGCAACAGATATTAGTTGTACGATTGCCCAAGGTAGGAAAGCAAAAAGATGCTTCAATCCCTAATTTGGTCGCCGAAAATCCGGATTGACACAAAGAAAAGAATTTAAAATGCTGTAGTGAAGCCTATTACGTTGTATGGTTGAGAGGCTTGGACCCTGGATAGAAGTCAGGACAAATTGAGGGCTTTAGAGATAAATTGCTTCAGGCGCTCAAGTCGGATCTTCCGGATGGATAGGGTTAGAAACGAGGAAGTCAGGGGGAGGATAGGTTGTGGCAGTACAATAGTGGAGGACATTTAAATAAGGCAGTTGGTGTGGTATAGCCATGTTCAGAGGATGGCGGGGCATAGATGGCCGAGGAGACTCTTAGAGTACTGTCCTTCAAGTCGGCGTAGAAGAGGAAGGCCGCGGTATACTTGACTGCAGGGAATCAGGTCCGCAATGCAGAAGAGACAGATGACAGAGGAGGACTGGCGGGATCCAGATCAATGGCGTTTTGGTATGCGAGAAGCGGATCATCCGTAGGAACCCCGCCGTAAAGTAAAGTAGGTATCAATACTCAATTATTACCGTCAGTACAAAACAGCTTTGTTCGTCGTTGTTAAGACCATTAATTACTATTATTTTCTTCTTAGATTGCCAACTTCATCACTAAATATTGGCCATAACTCTGGTAAATCGCCCTTGATCATGAACTACCCTCAAAAGAGTGTGCGTTTTCGTGTTTGTCCAGTCTCTAATATTTTTCAACCATGAAGATTTCCTTCGCCAAGTTCTGCACCTGATTTCCCTCAAGAATTAATCTGAGAAGGTCATACTAACAACTCCTGTATAAATGACTAAGTCAGGCAGTCTTTCATTTTAAATTTAGGCAATTACTACTACAATATAATGACATAAAAAATAATTTTTGCAGAAGAGTACAATATTATGCTGTGTGATTCAAGAACAGATACATCTTTTCGACGATTAATTTTTTTCAATTTTTAGTAATTAAAACTATTAAGGGATTTTTTGTATTATTTTAATTCAGGTTTGAAATAAATCAATAAACAACATAAATATTAGATTTAAGAATCATAAAAACGAAATTCAATGAAGAGAATGAAACAATTAATATAATCTTCCCAACACTTTAGACTAAGAATTTTCGGATTAAAATTTGTTATTTCTAACTTGAATAACTTGAGAAGTAAATCTGCAAAGCCTTGTAATTATGGCAGACATAATAGGCGTACAGAAAACCATGGAACCTTCTCACGTCTTCGTATTCACAGTTTATTCATGTCCTACACGTTACCAAGCGCGCGTCGTCGTTGGTGAATTTTAATACAATTTGTGACAGTGATTTCTGTTATTTATATTTCCCAAAGGTGTTGCAAGTAATTTCAATTCCACAGTCTCCTTAAAAGTTGAGATGGATTGTCAGGCAAGTTCATTCCAGAAATAAATTAAGGAGCGAGAGAAAATGGCCACGAGGTTTTCAATATAATTTTGCTAGCGTTATGCGAAGCTTGTATGAGTAGCTTGTTATCGTTGTTTATGAAATGTAAAGCTTGAAGATTTATTTTTAATAACTGTTAACAATTATTTGTAAACAGTTTAATAAATATTTTAAGGTGAGATTGTACCATGTATCTAGGTAATGTTAAATTCCCTACCTTCATGTACCCTTTTCTCAATGTTGAAAGACCTACAATTTTGCACATCTTATCTTTTGTGTTTTGTCATCTTATGTGTTTTGTGGGTACCGCCAATTTTATAATAATATATTATATAAATTTTTAATTTTATGATATAAATAAATTTAAAATTTGAGATTTTTGACAACTCTGTTACCTAATATAAAGGTTTTACACAACATGATTGTAGGTACCGGTTTTACACGTAAAAATTCAACAAAATTCTATTACGTGCATACCACTATAATAAAGAGGTGGTAAAATTTTTAGCAGAAAGGCATAATAAAGTTTAACAATTTAAACTTCTATTTTTTTTATTAATACTTCATTTACAGTCCCAAACTCTAGCCTACCTTGGAGATCAAACCCAGATCTTTGACTCAGTAACTGGATACGCTGACAACTATGCCACCAAGAATGTAATTTGTAAGTTAAATATAATTCATACATTCAAATAACAGTATAATAAACAACTAAAATAATTTAAAATATAGAATATACTTTTAAATTGCAGGTCTCTTGCATTTATTAGCAAGTTGCGGAAGAAAGTAAAAACACAAATTAAGAGAACATAAAAGAAAATTGCCTGCAGATTATAAAATATTCACTCCAAGATTAAGTGCCGGAGGAGTCCTAAAGGAGGTGTTAAGGCGTAGAAGAGTTACCAAATTTTGTTCCACGTGTTGCAGATTTTATAAACTTGGTTTTAATTAAACTTCAAAATTCAAATTAAAACAAATAATTATCACCGTTTTATATATGTGAAATAATTTAAGTCAAACATAAAATTTTCCGTAAAATTATTTTAATATTCAAGTTTATTGAAATTATTCAAATTCCTCGTGCAAACGAGTCCGTGTTTTTAAAATAAATCTAATAATTTTACTCAATTTCTTCTTTTTTTTGTACTAATTGTCAATAAGTAATTTACAAGAACATTAGATTAACAAATGGGAATTATATTAATTGGTCTTACGATCGTGTATATCCTTGATGTATCCTTCTTCTATTCGAAATAACAAAATTGTAAAAAATATAAAATCTAGTAGGCCCTGCTAGTACTAGCTGCTAGTCTACTAGCAGCTAGTAACTAGCGTTGCGGGAATAAGCTTTTAGGTGTGAACTAAGGAGAATCAGTGATGTATCGAAATATTTTTTATTGAAACCTTATTACTAATTATTTTATAATTATTATTACTTCTTGTGTACCCCAGAGTTGTATCCCGGAAGTTCACAAGTTGATAATTTATACATTCCTTTACCAACTTGGCGTAGAAGCCAGTGGTTAGCGCAAGTGGCTTCTACGCAGGGGTCCCGGGTTTGATTCCCGGTCAGGTCTGGCAGTTTTTTATCACTCATTTTCATATATCATAATCCTCCACCGTCTGCATTAGCAGAAATTGTAAAACAGTCAGACGTAAAACAAAAAAAAACTTCTACAGAGAGAAATTTTCCTACTTCTCGTTTTTCATGTACTGCTTTGCTGTCTATAACTTGATGGCCTCCGGCGGAGAGAAACAATATGCAAATTGTAAAACCATTTCAGATAACATTTAAATTTTTTTAAGAAACTAAAACTTGTCGGAAATGACGTAGTTTTATAAAACAAAATATTTCGCATGTTTTTCGCCCTATAATATTATTTCGAAAAAAACAATAGTTTTAAGATAGGCCTATAACGTAAAATTTATTAAACGTTTGTTTTTAAAGAAAAAAAACGTATTTTTCAAATACATCGTCATTGTTCAACTATATTAAATGATTCTTTCACTAAAATTGAAATTTTTTTCTTTATCCTAAATGTGTACATTTTGGTTATCTTTAAAAACCAAAAAGGTTCTCGCATACTGACTTTGTTATGTCGTGTTTCGCGATTTTACAAAATTTATTTATGAAAATACCACGTAACTTAAAAATTAATCATTTTCTGTTAAATTTTATTGCATCATCGTTTTCTATAATTATTACAGAACAAACCTGCCAAATATTACGTCAATCCGTGAAATAGTTGTTGAACAATGACAATGTAATTGAAGAAATGCGTTTCTTTCTTCAAAAAATCAAAACTTATACTAAATTATACATTTTCTCATTCAGCGCGTGCTTTTCGAAATAATTTTATAGAACGAAAACATGCGAAATACTTTGTTTTGTACAAATACGTAATTTCTGACAAGTTTCAGTTACTTAAAAAATTATATATGTTTTCTGAAATGGTTTTACAATCCGCATATTGCTCCTTTCTGCCGGAGGTCAACAAATTATAGACAAATTGTAGGTACGTCTTATTTTGTTTTACTCCCAGTTGAAAAATACACCGTAGATTGTGAATACATAATATACATCAATACATACGAATAAATAAATAAATAAAATTCTAATCCAGTAATATATTATTTTATTTTAATAAATCGAATCTTCATTTTTTCTTTAATTAAAAATTTTTTAGTCAATAGTCTACCTTTGGATTAAACCGTCTAATTATTTCGTTGAAATAGTTCTTAAATACAAAGTATCTTATTAAAATAAATTTAAGTAAGAATAACTTAACGAAAGTAAAAGAACAAAACAAAAAAAGAATAAAACAACAAGACATTATAAAATACGTCAGGACACCTGGAGGGCGAAGACCAACATGACAACGCCTCCACCCGCCAATAACATTTGAAAATAAACCAAAAAGTATATAGTATAAATAAATGAATGCATATACATACGCGTGTTGGTAACAAAATAGATAAAATAAAAAGAAACCGAATAACCCTTATAATGGTTCGTATATGCTAATTCTAGACGTACAAAGGTGTACGTTATTACACCTTGTGAGTCAAGACATAATTGAGCCTTGTGACAGGTGGACTTAAAGTAGCTGATTCAAAATAACCTAACATTTTACAAAAAACATCTAATATAAATAAAAATTAAACGTAATATAACCATTATTTTTTTAAGGTTAAGAAAAAAATTAATAACATACATATATTTCATTATTTAAATAGTTCATTTTGAAATTTAAATAAAGAACGAATATATTATGATAATTAAAATCAAGAAATTTAAATATTTCAATACGAATTTTTAAGTTATTAAATTTAAATGATATCCATTCGTCAAATTTAAGCATGGATTAATTTAACAATAGATTAGTATAAAAACCTGTTGATAAATCGATTGCATAAATAATTTATAGCCGGAAGAAAACAAATAATATCATTTTTCTTATAGTTATTTAAAAAAGAACTGGTAAAATAACTGTAATAACAGGTGTAAATTAGTTATTAAAAAAAATGTACGAATCATTAAAACTCATTCTTCAAATGTTTTTATATTTAAATATTTATAGTAATAGATTTTAATTTCTATAATTTTAAAATACATAAAATGGTATTATTAGTAGGTAATAATTCATATTTTTTTATAAAAACAGCTGAAATCCCTAAGGGTAGAAATTTTGAATCAACAAACAGGTAAACAATAAAAAAATTTTGTTAAATTTGCAGAAAAAATGGCAATACTAGCTAGCCTCAGATGACAATTTCGCTATGGTATTAAATAAAGTTCATTTCCATTTACCTGCCAGCGAACAAGATTTTCTTTGTAGCTAAAGTAGTATTTTCGAACAAAATAAATTAATTTGTATATACTATATTTATTTTGTTTATTTTAAGTCAACATCTTGGTTATCAGCGACCACATTGGAGTAAAATAAAACAATGGGTTTTGAAAACAAGCCGGGAATCGAAAGTGGACCTTCCGCTTGGTACGCTAGTGCGCTTATCGCTACGCCACTAAGGTGGTTATGGTGAATTTTTTTATAGTTAATTTAAAGTCGCATTAACAGCTTAGTTATTAGCGACTACGGTGGGTTATGTAAATTTAACGATAGGTTTTGACTTGTAATAATTTCCAAACCTTAGCCGGGAATTAAACCCGAGACCTACGCGTTGTAAGTAAGCGTGCTACCACTATGCTATGGAAGCGTTCAAATTTTACTTTATTCGTGTACAATATTTATTAAAGTTATTTTAAATAAATATTATGTTAATTTTAAATGATTATTTATAAGAAATAACGCTAGTCATGAATACGTTGTACTTTATTATTCAACAAAAATAAATACATATTTCTATTATTTCCTCCTCAAAGAACGTTGGCTTAAAATATGAAATTAAAATAAATGAATCTAAATCCCAACTTACCATTTTTTTACCCTCAGGTGTCAAAAAGGGCAAACTGTTTTTATAAATAATACTGTCATAGAAAGAAAAAACAACAGTATAGTACTGCACATACATACATACAAATCTGGAATATCCACATAATAAAAAAACACAAAATTAAAACGCGGTTTTATCATTTTAAAAGGTAACTTGACAGATACTCAAAACTTAATGCCTCTATAAACTGACCATATTCATGGCAGTAATTTTTTAATCAGTGTGTACATCCCGTCCTCTCATACGCTGCACAAACATGGTCCTTTACAAAATGCATGATGGAAAGCCTGCCCAAGATACAAAGATCTATGTAAAGACAGATATTGAATATGAAATTGAAAAACCAAGTAAGAAATTAGAATGACTGGTTGAAAACTAAAATAACAGACGTAAAAAGGAACGTGGAATCATTCAAATGGCAATGGGCCGGACACGAACTGGGACAGAAGGATGGTCAATGGAGCAAGGGTATTCAGTAGTGGAGATCCTGGTTGGGAAAACGAGGTTCGATTACAACACGATGGAGAGATGACTTGAAACTGGTGGCAGGATTTAATTAGACATAAAGGGCCCAAAACAGAAAACTGTAAAGGAGACAAATAAAATCTTGGTGTGATAAAAAAACTAAAAGAAAAAAATTCCTTTCACGAGACAACACGTCTCATGGCTGGTAGCAATTTTTAAAAAGACTTACCTTTAACTATGTCAAAAATCATTAGACATTACTGTGTGTCTACTCTTTGAGAAGAATTTTCGTTTCCGAATTCCGACTTTGATTTCTTGACTTCCAGTCGGAATCAGAACTTTAAACCCAATGATTTCTGTATTTACTCATTAAGAGGAATTGCATGACACCATTTCTGTCTCCAAATTCCGCTTTGATTTCTTGACTTTCGGTTTTGGGCCACTTCTGGTCGAAACCGGAACCTCAAACCCAATGATTTCTGTATTTATTTTTTATGAGAAATTGAATGGCACTATTTTGTTTCCAAATTCTGGCTTTGATTTCTGGACTTCCAGTTTCTGACCACTTTCGGTCGAAACCAGAACTTCAAACCTAATCCAGTCCCAATCACTTTTTGTGTAGGTTACGAATCCGAAAATCATTCTTTAATTTCTTTTGAAGTTTCCGACTTCGATTTCTTGACTTCCAATTTTGGGCCACTTTCAATCGAAACCGGAACTTCAAACCCAATTAGGTCCACTAATTTTTTGTGCAGATTACGAATCCGAAAACCGTTTGTTGCTATCTCTTGCAGTTTCTGATATTTGGGTGTGACGGACGGACGGACGGACAGAAGAAAATGATAATGACAATTTTAGAAATTGCCACCAATAAATGTTTAGTAACCACGACAAAATATTTTACTAAAACTTTGTGTGAATTTTTTTTTTGTTTTTCTATTTTATGAAATCAATATCTCAAAAATGATAGGCTCGTACATTTTGGTATTAGGGCTATAATTCATTCTTCATTTAAATCGTTAACTGAAAATACTAATTCGTAAATTGAATAAATAATGTTAAAATGTAAACAATACACTTTAATATAGATTAGTTTTTTAAAGATAAATCTTGTGTGTAGCCTATTAGAATACCGGTTAAAGTAAAATTAAACGAAAATACAATTTTTGTTTCCAATATTATCTTTCAATAATGAAATATTATGTAAAAACATAATTACGTGTGTCCTTGTTACATTTTATGTTTTGTTTTAAAAATTAAAATAACAATGAAGAAGAAGAGGGCAACTTCATTTTAGTTTCGAAAATATCCTCGTGTTATGTTGGTATATTATTAACTTGAAATAGGTTATTGAATTGTGAAATAACTCTTTTAAAAAGAATACTGGAAAGGAAGAGGGAGAGACAGAACTGTTCTGTTATGGAAAATGAATAAAGATGAACATGATATTCTTATTACATTTCATCCTATCTTTGAATGAAATATTAGTTCATTATCTAAACATAAGAAAGACAAGTTATAAATAAGCAAACTGATAACACGTCTACTTTTTGATTTATTTAACCATAGATATACCAGATATTAATAAGAGTTTAAATTTCTCTAGCTAAAATTCTAATTTTTTTTTTAAATCCCCAATGTGTTAATTGAGAGCTGTTTAATTTAAGAACAATAACCAAACCCTGCCCATAAGAGGCAGGTGGAGTGTTAAATTATTTACACTCGATCTGCTAAATCCAGTGCTACAAAAAATAGTTTCGTTTCTTATCAAATGATCAGCCTATTATATGACTGAACCATTTAAGAACAGAAGAGATAGAGGAGTAAAAACACTAGTCAAGAGTTATCTCCTCTGAGAGTAATGAATTTCATTATATAAATATAGCCAGAACCTGTGGTGAATGAAGTGAAGGTGTCATTTGCAGAGTGGAAAGTAAATACTTTTCGGAGGGCCCTGGCATGCTGATAAGCATACTTTTTTCACTCAGTGAGGAAGGCAAGGTAAACCCCCTCACTTCTCGTTTTATTTAGTAAAGCCTCTAGAGGTTCAAACCAGCCTTTCGGCTGATGACCTGAACAACAACAAGCAAACCCATGACTCAATGAGATGAGAATGAGATGTATGAAGAGTAATTGAGGTGTATTCTTTTACAGGCTCAGGCCAACAATTCCTAAGAGAGTATGGTTAATTTTTAACTGCATCCAGGAGACTCCAAAAGGTAGTATAGGACATGTCAAGATAAAACTTGTAAGTCTAAATTTTAACAATGGTATGTTAAACTCATTACCTACCAATAATTTATTACCACTACAAACTCGCTTACTTCAATAAGCGTGTACATCAAATAATGCACAATTTGCTTCAACGTTTTATAAGAAGTTTCCGAGTGTACCACGAAGAGGTTGCTATTTTTGAATTAATATACCGGACGTATCGCACACTCTTACAGACTGGAAAATTTATGGTTATAATAAATAGATAAATAAAAAAAGTACCCTCGAGTTTCATTTGCTTCATGATAGTCATAAAAACAAAATGGCGGAATAAGAAAATAATATAAAAAATGAACAATAATCTTATGGATAAAACCACTTTTACAGTATATCCTCGATTCTAAGACGTCCTCGAATCTGAGACGCAGCTTATTTTGACAGTACAAATTTTGGAAAAATAATATCTAGAAAAATAATTAAAATCTTATTTCTAATATAAAGTGAAATTTTATTGCCTGAAATGGGCGCTTAAACAGAATTAAATGTAATACGATATTGATAGAAATAATAACTTTCTTAAATTTACTTTTTTGATTGAGTATCAAATAAGAAGTTTGTTTCCATCGGCTGTTATGCATAACAGCCGTTATTCCCAGTTAAACTGTTATTCCCAGTTTCTCGTACCTAGTAGTTTTCTATTGTACTTCTTTGGTACCTTCCACATCAACCATGTAGTTTCTAGGCATATTAAAATAGACTGGAGTTTCGTCTGTATTACCTATCTGATCAAGAGTATAGATATTTTCAGTTCTAAGTTAAAAACATGTCGCTGGAAATTCACAAGCTGTGTTTAAAATCAAATATTGCGTTTGTGAGCTAGTCACTTCTACGAATTGTGATACTTATTTATTAAGTATTATTTAATTTTTATTTAAAAAGATAATTTATTTTAACTTATAATTCATATTAGATGTCTCATACGTACTTTAGAGTGTTAATATATCGGTTAAAAGATAATAAGTGTACGTGACTGCAAGATACCCTTGAATGTAAGACGCACCTTGCTTTGCGAGGTATCAAATTGCAAAAAAAAGGTGCGTCTTAGAATCAAGGAAACACGGTACTTACAATAGGATTCAGATAGAAAAACAGCTCATGGACTGGCCTCCAAGATCGCCAGACTTGTCTGTTTTGCGATTTTTTCCTATGGGGCTTTTTGAAGGAAAAAGTTTATTCGCACACCATTGCAAAAGACGATGAATTAATGAGGCTGATTGAAGAGGAACTGCTGATGATACCTCAGCAATTTTTCAAAAACGCTTATGACTCATTTTTGTTTCGTTGATATCAGTGCATAGCTATTGATGGACATCAGTTCGAATAAAGGTTAATGAAATAAATTGTGTTCATTAATAATTTATCACTTCCATATTTTTTTCATTTTATTACTTAAATAAAATTGTAACACATCACCAATTTGAAATGGTTATGCAAATAAAATTACTTTCTGCCATTTTGTTTTAATTAATCATAAGCAAATGAAACTCAAGGGTACTTTTTTTACATATCTATTTAGTATAATTGTAAAATTTCCAGTCTGTAGGGTGTGCGATACGTCCGACATATTAATTGAAAAATAGCAACCTCTTCGTGGGACACCCGGTATTTAAATAATTATAATTATTTAATAACTGAAATAAATGTTTCCTTCTTTTATAATTATGTTGAGGTCATCAGTCAAAATGCTGGTTTGAACCTCTACAGGCTTTACTAGGTAAAATGAGGAGAAGTAGTTTACTAATGCCTTCCTCACTGAGTGGAAAAGTATATCTATCAGCATGCCAAGCCCTCTGAAAACCATCTACTTTCCACCCTGTAAATGACACCTCCACTTCATTCACCACAGGGTCTGGCTGTATAATGAAATTCATTACTCTTAGAGAAGATAACTCAGACTAGAATCTTTTACACCTTTACCTCTTCTATTTTTAAATGGTTCAGTCATATAATTAGCTGACCATATGATAAGAATAAGAACAATTTTTTTATACCCCTTTATAATTAAAAATTTTAAAATATGCAAAATATTTTAGTTTATCGTCCCTTTAAAAAATGTATTCCTTTCATTACTATGCACAAAAATAAAATTAAACTTTTAACACTAACTGAAAATCTATAAATGATCCAAACACCATACACCAAGTACAGTTTACCAAGTAAAATTCGGAGAATTTAAAATTAAATATACAGCACATTAAGATTACAGAAAGAAAACAAAGACTGATTTGGATTATAACAACACATTTGTAACCTATTGATCGTGTAATCCGTAAATGATAATACAGCACTTGTATAATTTCCTTAATAGCCGATGTCTACTACAAGTTTGTTCTTTTGAAGCGGTTAACCGTATGGTCGTTGAAAACAACTCGTCTTTTTTAATCTGTTTCTTAAGATTCCAATTGAAAGGTGAAAGTTGTCTGCTCCTTTTAAAAAAAACTGTAGACAGTAAGTTACTGAAATGCTATTTTAAAAAAGGGAAGAAAGCGGATGATAACTTGTTTTTATAATAAAATTTACGTTTATATTTATCTTCATTTATTATTTTATACATATTTAAGTCTGGCTTACACGAAAATAGTATAAAAAATAATACAAAAAGTGTTTACGTATGTTATCGTGTTGAATAAACAAATTAAATCGAGTTAACATTGAATGTATGTATTTTTCAAAACCGTCTTTCCCTTTTTTCTCATTATTTATTATGTTTATTTTTTCAATGTATTACAGAGATCGGTACATGTTACCGGTGTGGTTAAAGACATTCGTTCACGGATACATATTTTTAAAAAAAGAATGAAGGAAACGCGTGCTAAACAAACCGCTCTTTTATATCAACAGTTTAATAGTCTAGAAGACAGGAAAGTAAGAATTTACTAAAAAAGAATCTCTTTAATTCAGAATAAAAAGTATGTGATTTGTTTACATGGTATGGTATTTCCTAATATGTTGTTTCTGACACTGAAATCATCGTGGCTTCCCAACTGTGTTAGTATTTTTACTTGAGAGGATGCGACAAGAAGAAGCAACTAGAAACGTTGATTTTAACCTATTTCTTCTTCTCAGGCTTTAATACAATTCTTAAAAAAAAATTATAAGGAAATTTTTTAATTTATTAATAATTAGTAGTAATATTCTCATATTAAATTAATTCTACAACTGCATTATACTAATTTGTAATGTATACATTACTAAAACAATAGAAACCCCCTTATCCGGGATCCTCTTATATCCGGACACTATAAAAAAGCCCTAATTTAACTAAATTAATATGGCATGGATCAAATTGTTGAAAGAGTTAGAAAAATACGATGATCATTACTTAAATAACATATCTATCCGGATTATTACGTTAATATTATCAAGTTTTATAAATAAACTAGCAACCCCCGCTCACGTCGCTTCACAGCAGCTAATGTAGGCCTCATTAAATTATTTTAAATCCTCTCTATATACAATATTTGTAGTTTTGTTGCCCTGTGGCAGGAAAATAAATTGTTTTTCTGGACTTCCAGCTCTAAAAGGTCCGACATATAGTCATCCATGAGTGAAGGAAGCACTCTTGTCTCAAATCGATGCCCACCGTTTTACATGTTGCCCCTGCGATTTAACAGAATTGAATAGAATGCATAAAAGAATACCGATGGAAAAGAGACAGTTGATATGTGGCTAAGATAAGAGACAACACGATACGTGAGTTGCAGTACGCAGAGTAACTGGAAATATAGGACTCATTCACTTCCTGTCGAATGAAGACAAATATTTGAAATACAGTACAAAATTAAAAATTTTGAATATTTCCTTATTTTTAATGTTTTTGGAACCGAATATTATAGTTCACGTTTTCTATGAAATATAAAAGTTGAATCGTGTTTCTAGCCCAAAAAATACACCAAACAGAGGACTTAGAAAAAATAAATGTGCTATGCACCGATGGAATAAGCATGCGACATCATCACAGTTTAAGTTGCTTAACTCACTTAATTATACGTAGTTACTTAAAGTTACAAAATAGCCTATATTGATCAGGAAGCTCTAAGCTATGCAACAATGAAAGATTTTTTAAAATCGGTTCAGTAGTTCCTGAGATTACCTCATACAAACAAACAAACAGACGTTTCTTCTTTTTTTTTGTTCACGAATTGACCTGCTATGGATCACGTTACCAAGTTGTTCCTCTGGCCTACTGTATTTGCCAGCTTCCCTTGCGTTCGGCCCATAACGCCTTCATTCTCGCGCTTTGTTGGTGTCTCCTTTCCTCTGACCATTCGCCGCCATTTCCCCGGCGCATCCTCCTGCTCTCGATCGCCCAAGATTCCCTTATCACTGCTCTATAGTGCTCTCTGTCCTGTGTGTCCCGCGGTGTTAATCCTATCTGTTCCAGATCCAGTTTAGTTTCCTTGGCCCATGTGTAGTTCTTCTTTCCCCGGTTCACAAAGTCGAATACCTGTTTGACCAATCTATCGCCACTCATCCTGCTGAGATGCCCAAAGAATACCAGTCTGCGCTTCCTCATCCGTGAGACGATGCTCTCTGAGAATTTATACACGTCTTGGTTGTGCTGCAGTCTCCATCCCTCCGTGGTCATCCTACCCCCCATTATCTTCCGTATTATCTTCCTGTCCAATCCCTCAATCTTCCTGAGGCCCCTATTGAGAAGCAGCGTTTCACTGGCGTACAGTGCCTCGGGTTGGACTACCGTGTGATAGTGTCGCTTCTTAGCATTTTTGGAGATGCACTTCTTGCTGTATACGCTTCGTGTTGTCCTAAATGCGTTCCACATCTTCCGTATTCTTTCCTCTATCCCGGGCTTATCCAGACCGTTTGTGTGGACGTTTCTTCTTTATTATATTATTATGTATTAACATATTAACATACTGTACTGTATTTCAGAAATTTAAACATCCCTTTTTGTACTTTCCATAACCGGATTTTCTCATATCCGGCTTACCCGAGGCCCCAATTGATCCGGATAGGAAGGTTTTCAACTACAACTTTATAACTTTAACAACTTTTATTTCAAACATTTCTTTGTACAATCCTTAGTTTAGTGGTAATTTGTGATTTTATGTTTTTTCCCATGAAAATCTGTAAAAAATAAATCTTTTAAGATTTCGGCCTCAGTATGCATTTTACGACAAAATGTATATAATCAAATTTATAAGAAATTAAAAGATCTAAAAACTTTATTGAGGAATTTATCTCTACAGAGGCTAGTTTAGCGTGAAAGAGTGACATTTTCTATTATTAAGCAAAACTAAGGTTGGTTTTAATTTTGCATCATTCACTCATTATTAAAATTAGGTTATGTTTTTGAGGTTAGTTTTTTGTTGATTTCTAATGTTAGGTAATATTATTCATTATTTGTATTGGTAAGATAAAGTTGTGTGAGTGTCTCACACCAGATATTTGAATGTTCGGATTTAACATCGCTTCAATTTAACGTCGGTGTCCAACTAGATTTTAGCATGGTATACCAGAGACCTATTGAAAGTTCATAGGAAACTTTCATCGTCAAAAAAATGATTGTTCTAACACTTTGTTTACAACCAAATGGACTATTCCCCCATAAAATAAAAATAATTCTAATAATGTTTATTGTAATAGTGTTACATGGGAATTTAATTAAATAAGACGGAATGATATAATATGGTTATCCGTATACATTAAGGGATTAATTCTATTAGCGTTTAAGATAATACCATACAGTATTACACGTTACATTTGTAACATAATATAAAGTTCTGTACTGCATACATCATATCAAATGTTACACAACCATTCTAGTGTTAACAATGTCAAACAACACAGTTTAAGTAAAGACAAATATTTGTACATGGTGTTTCACAGGACTCGTGCATACGCATATTCTGTCTAAATGTTGCATCTAATAACTGAAATAATATGTTTTATAAACCAACAAATAAATATTTTACCATATTTATATGATAATATTATAAATATTGTGATATTATAATAGTGGTATTCTAGAAATAGTAAAGGGAAGATTGTGTATTATTTGTAGAGGAGTGCAATAAACAAGGATAATGGATTATGATGAATTAAATTTTTTGAACAGGAATTCTCAAAAATCTAAACTAGTAGAAACGTTTATTTTTTATTTTTTGATTCCGACAACCAAGTTTCATTCAAGCGGAGAAAGTGTTAGAAGGATCTCAATTGTTTGAGAAACCGCAGGAATAAAAACAGTGAGCGCCTTTGTAGTGAGTTACTTACTATTTGGACTGTTGTTGTTTAGGTCATCAGCCGAAAGGCTGGTTTGAACCTCTAGAGGCTTTACTAAGTAAAACGAGGAATGAGGTGGTCTACGAAGCCTTCCTCAATGAGTGGAAAGATGCTTATCATCATATCAGGCTCTCTGAAAACCATCTACTTCCACCCTGCAAATGACACCTTCATTTTATTCACCACAAGATCTGGCTGTATAATGAAATGCATTACTATTAGAGGATGTAACTCTGTCTAGTGTATTTTACACCCCTATCTCTTCTGCTCTTAAATGCTTGTCATATAATTGGCTGACCATGTGACAAGAAACAAAACTATTTATTGTAGCTCTGGAGCTAGCAGATTGAGTGTAAATAATTTAACACTCCAACTGCTTTTTAAAGGTAAATTTGGACTGTAAATGAAATTAGTGTCTTTGGCTCGTTTTAAAACAGTGTCGTTACAGGACCAGTTTTGAATTTATTTTTTTTATTATAAGTACTGCTTGTGTGCGTACGGGTGGTGGTGCGTACGCAAGTGGTTGAGGACAGGTAAATCATTGTTTTGATTGTTCACTGTATCATATTTTAGTCGAAGATTCAGATTTTAGTCATATTTTAGTTTTTTTTTCCTTAAAGCTTTAAGTTTTGTAATTAATTTAATTGAAATAATGAAATAGTAATTTATTAGTAGTCTTAATAATTAATTATAATTAATATCTCGTAAATAAATAATTGTTATAACTTTGAAAAAGAGTCAGTTTATAAATTTTAACCAGATCACCCAACTATGCGTCGTTTAAAGCGAAAATGGAGTAGAGAGCTTTTGGTCTGAATAACGGACAATACCCGAAGTTTTGAACGGAGAATGTATCACTGTGTACCTCTTCTCCTTAAAGTGAAATTCCCCACCGCCATTTAAATATCAAATACGGGAGTTGTGTAGCTCAATGTACAGTACCGTAATAAAAATTAAAAACAAAAAACCAGATCACGAAAGGACCTTAGCTTAATTATTACAATACTTTACAATAATATTCAAAGTGAATGCAACTTAAATGTATTTTATAAATATTGTTCTTACAAAAAGTTTTAATAAAATACAATATAATGTACACTTCACTACCCAGTACCGTTCGAAATAAAATGTTGGATTGGTTGTCATATACATCTCATTCACTGCTAAAGAGACAATGAGGCACTCACTTCTCTCTAAGAGATTCGGTTAATTGGTAGCGTGAATCTTAATGCAATCCTTCTTGAAAAAAATATACAAAAAATTAATTTTTATTTGTAAAAATAATTACTAATTATTGACATACATATTTGTATACTTACAAGATCCAAGAAAACATTTTTTCTTGACAAAATCATGATTATTTCTTTGTGATATTTAATTTTTACTTAATACACCTCTTAAATAAGTATGTATGGATATGCATAATATTTCATTAACTTTTAAATTTACCAACTTTTAAAAAATATTTACACTTTTAACTCTGTCATATTCACCCTACAAAAGTGTCAAGTTAAAACTTTAGTAAAACGTTTTCATAAGTCAGGTTCTATTTCGTCCAGTTCGCTGGTTTCTGAATACATGTAATCAGTATACGCTAAATTAATTTTAACTTCAATAAATACATAATTTAGTGTGTAGTTTAAATATAATTTTTTATCAATCTTTGACAATATAAATTTAAACTTCACAAAACACTCATTATTATTATTAACTAAATGCAAAAGGAAAACAAAGGATTCTTAACAGAATTCGAAGACCTTTTCTAATTTTCAAGACAACATTTTTGTGACATTCGATAAAAAACCAATCAGGCAAAAAACAAGTTGTTGCTTGCAAAAAAATTACA
This sequence comes from Catonia carolina, assembly GCA_035578175.1. Classification (NCBI taxonomy): domain Eukaryota; kingdom Metazoa; phylum Arthropoda; class Insecta; order Hemiptera; family Achilidae; genus Catonia; species Catonia carolina. The sequence continues at coordinate 247,454,651 of JAQMRL010000001.1, read as the reverse complement.
CGGACTATTTTTTCAAATCGCATTCCAAAATAAAGGACGACTACAGAAATTCCCGGAGTTTAAAGTGGAAGAAAATAACAAACGTGACTGGATAGACAGTTGTATAACACCATAACAGCGGAACGGAATAGACCACTTGGTTGTTCTTTCTGTTGCTGTTTTGTTCTGTTGTATTCGCCGCTACAGCCACAGCCATCTCTATAGTCTAGTGAACTAACAGCACACATAATTTAACTACCTTATAGATAACATCAGTTCACTGTAATCCCCTATTACCTATTCTACACACCTCAGTGTTTCTACCTCAAACTCACCTCGTCACTCATCAACAAAACGTAACAAATGAAACTGTCATAACACTTCCACTTTTACGGACATAAAAAAGTAGAAATATATTCTTAACTTCAAAGGCACTACATTACGTTACCTTTGTTTCACTTTACAGGCTTTTCCAAAACCAGTAAAGTGAACGAACATCTTTTATTTTTTAGACTGCCAGTTCAAGCGGAAAAATATTGAAACCGATTGTGGTTTACTTTTATACGGTGGGTAAGTTATATTTATAATTTTTAGGTTCACAAACCTTGTACTTATATATTTCCTGCATTAACATCTTATATGAATAATAAAATATTCCACTTGACTATAATTAATGAAATAAGAAATTAAGAGATATTATAATTTACGCGACAATTACTTTCCTTAGCTTACATAAATGATACAAATTTATAAATAATGATCTGAAATTATATTAATTTTTTCACAAACTATTATGATCAAAATCACTCATTTTTGTTAATTTGTATGATTTAATTTTGCAACTGTTCAATTACTAATTGCGAAACGGGTCATAATAACCATAAATATGACAGGAGGCATAAAATTACAGCGTTGCAGAATAACAAATTTGCATTTTGTCCTTGATTTTGAGTACGGTTCTGTACATTGAGTGACACAATTTCCACATGATATATTAGAAGTAATTTAACGGACTAACGGCAATTTTCCTGCCTGGGAAAGTACCCAGTAGTAGGCTACATGTCGATTTTTCAAAATCGAGTTTTCAGGCCCCTTGAACCCAAAAAGGGTAAGCGCCTTGTCTACTAAAATTCTTGGAGAGGCTATACTCTCGTAGAAAAAATGGGGTTTTTAAGATTGCGGCCTTAATATGCATTTTAGGGCTAAAGTGTATAAAATCAAAGTTGTAGAAAATTTAAAAACTTACAACTTTTAAATTCAACTTTTGTTTGTACAACGCTTAGTTTAGCGGAAATTAGTGATTTTCTGTTAATTTTTATCAAAATCCGTAAAAATGGGATTTGTTAAAATTGCCACTTTGATATCTATATTACAACAGTATAAAACTCAAAGTTTTAGGAAATTAAAAAACCTACACCTTTTATTGTAAGCATTTTTCTCTACAAAGCCTAGTCTTCGTCTTCTTCTTCCAATCAAGGATTAGGCCGCAGCCTGTTCCGAACTCGTCGTCGTCTTCATGGATTAGGCTATTCAAGCCTGTTCCGGCGTCCATCTTTTCCTCAACCTACCAATATTTCTCTTTCCGATTGGTTTATAGAGCAGCGCAGATCGAGGGAGGCGGTCTTGTGACATTCTTACAACATGATCTGACCAATTTTTCCTGTAGGTTCTCAATATGCTCAAGAGTGGCTGGGCATCACACTCTCTCCTTATCTCCTCATTTCGGATTCTATCCTCTCTTGTACAACCTGCCTCAGGATTCGCATTTCTGCTGCCTGAATTTTTGATTCTTGTTTCTTTGTAAGGACCCATGTCTCGCTTCCATAAGCCAATGCTGGGATCGCCATTACTTTATAAAATTTGAGCAGGGTGTTCTTTCTAGCTCTACTCCTGAGGGATCGGTTTATTGCCCCACATATCATGTTGAACCTCGATATTTTTTGTTGAGGATCCCGGTCATAATCATGCGTTATGTCACATCCCAAGTATTTAAAATTTGACACTTGCTCCAAGATTTTGTTTTCGACTACTATTTTAGATCTTATAGGCCATTTTCTACGAAAAGCAATGACTTTTGTTTTTCCTGCCGCTATTTTCATATTAAAGTATTTGCTTATGAGGCCGAGCCTATGCATCGCAACTTGCAGCTTGTCCTCAGATTCCTGTATGATTACAGTGTCGTCAGCAAACATTAAATGGTTCAGGTAAGTATTTCGGGTGAGAGAAATACCCTTGTCAACTTGGTGCTGCCACACAAACATAAGCTCGTTCACATAAATGTTGAACAAGGCAGGTGAAATTGGACATCCCTGTTTCACTCCCTTATTTGTCATTATTCTGTCCGTTAATTTTCCATCCTTCAGAGTAATCCTTATTGATGTTTTATTGTATAAATTTCCAATGTTGCTAATCAGATGTTTAGGGTATCCATCCTTTGTCATTATGTTCCAGAGCAGCTCTCTATCCACATTATCGAAGGCTTTCTCCCAGTCAACGAATGCCATGTGGGTTTCACAATTGTGTCCTCTGTGTTTCTCAATAATCATTTTCAGTGTAAACACTGCATCAATGCAAGATCTTCCTTTCCTGAAACCCATTTGATTTTCTTGTAGTAGAGATTCAGTAATAGCCTGCAATCTCCTTGCTAGGATCGAAGCATATAGTTTGTATGCTATATCTAGAAGACTTATTCCTCGATAATTTCCTGGGTTTGATCGATCGCCTTTTTTAAATATTGAGATCACCTTCGACATCATCCACTCTTGTGGCACTGCATGATTTTTCCAGCAACTATTAAATAAATGCAATAACCGCAAGTGAAGTAGCACTCCTCCATATTTTAAAAGCTCCATATTTAGACCATTAAGTCCTGCTGCTTTCCGATTTTTAGAGGCCTTAATTGCTGCTTGTAGCTCTGTCATGTCAATTTGATCTACTTGACAAGAAACACATTCAGTGGGAATAGTATTTTCATTTTTTCCATTATCAAACCATAATTTTTTATAGTGATCAATCCATTCATTTTCTTCCACACAACCTATTTCTACAAGCTCTCTATTTTGTTTTTGCATCATCCTCATGAATCTGAAAGCCAGCTCCTGTCTTCCATGGAGATCTTCTTCAACCGTATTGATGTATCTCTCCCATGATTCCTGGTGTGCCCTTTTCATCACCTGCTTTGCTTGATTTCTAGCTCTATTATAAGCTGCTTTATTTCCCGCAGAAGGGTCGTTAAGATAGATCTTGTACAATCTCTGCTTTTCTTTGACAAATTTTTCTGTCTCTTCATTCCATATTCTTGGACCTTTCTTCCTAGAAATCCTTCTCTTTGTTCCCAGGGCCTCCATGGCACTCATTTTTATAGCACTGGATATATTCTTCCATTCAATATCAATATCCTCTGTGGTTGGATTAGATACCAGCCTGTTCATGAGACGTTGTTGATAGAGGTTCCTAATACTTTCATCTCTCAACAGCGACACCTTGAAAGTTTCATCAGTTGGGTTCTGGTTCTGATTTCTGCTCAACTTCTTTTTCCATCGCTTATACAAATCTATCTTGCCAACTAGTAAGTAGTGATCTGTGTGCAAATCTTGTCCTCTGAAAACTCTCACACCTCTCACCTGGGCTGCCAATTTTTGGTTTACAATGATATAATCTATTATTGATTTGCTACCTCTTGCACTCCATGTGAATTTATGTATGTCTTTCTTACGGAAAAATGTATTTGTAACTTTCAGCTCATTAAAGGTAACAAAATCTCTTAACCTTTCACCATTTTTGTTGAGTGTATTTTCGCCAAAAGTCCCTATGCATTTTTGCACTGGATGCCGACCAAGTCTTCCATTCAAATCTCCCAGCACCAATATATCATCATTAACATTTATTTTGTCAATAACTCTCTGTAATTGTTTATAAAAGTCTTCTGATTCTTTACTTTTTTCTGTATTATTTGACTCTTCTGGTGCATAAGCTGCAATGATTGTGAAATTTCCTCGTTCATGTCTTATTCTGACAGTCATCAATCGTGCATTAATATAAGAATAGTCTCTAATTTTTGATTCCCAGGATTTATCAATGAATATAGCAACTCCCTTACTGGCTCTTTGGGTTTCAGCCACTCCACTATACAACATAACGTAATTCTCTCTGTAACAGCTTCCTGATAATTTCTTTTTTGTTTCAGTGATTGCTGCTATTTTTATGTCGTTTTCTTTCAGCAAGTGTGCCAGTTCAATCTCTTTATTTGCAATACCCCTAACATTCCAAGTAGCAATTTTTACTGTTTCCGCGATCCAATTTCTATTTTTTTTAGGTTTTCCATTTGTAATCCGATTAGTCCAGTCCTGATCCGAGGCTTTTATTTGACGCTTGCCAGTATTAGAAAAGTCCCCAGGCCGCGGTACGAACGCTGCGCTGAGCAAGTTTGGTGATGGGGCCGCTATCTCGCTGCTTCCAAACCCGCAGGATTTGTTCTCAGGGTTGACTCCCCCAGGTTCCTCCGCCTCACCTGCCGTTGGGAAAAGTTTCCCTCTTCCGCCGTCAGAGTCGTTGACCATTTTTCACCTAGTAACCCTAGGCAGGGGCTCGAACTCACATGCTATATATACCATCTGTCTTCATCTTTTCCTAGTTCTACTGATATCCTTTTTATCTTCTGGAGAATACCAGAACGCCTGCTTAGGTATCCTGTGATCTGACACCCTTGCAATGTGCTGTCTCCAACTTTGACGATAATGCTTTATACAGAGCCTATAAAACTTATCATGACTTTTTTAGGGTAAAAAATATTTTTCTTGATTTTCATCACTTTTTTGGTTTAATTGACTCCTTTACAACAAATACACTGGTTTATAGTGAAATTTCAATGAAAAGCGACAATAATGTATGAAGTGATTAGAGGCAATAACTGATTTCCCGTATTTTTAATTCGAACACAGGTTAATTTTCATTTTGGGTCATTCGCTCATGATTAAAATAGGTATGTTTTTAATTATATATTGTTTACTTATGATCAAACATAGGTTAAATTGGTCATTGTCTATATTGGCAAGAGAAAGTCTGGTGAGTGTTTAGTTAGCACACAAGAGAATGTATATGATACGTTATTAAATATACTGACTGCATTATGGTCACAGTTGGTAAAAACACAATAAATTTTTATTTTCTTTTTATTTTGTTGATTTTTTTTAAGATATATTCAGTATTCTTCTAGAAGTATTGACATAAAAACAAGAAGTCAAAACGAAGAAGTATTGTGTGTAGTCGTTACTTATGTTGAATCGTTCAAAGAATGAAGGGACAGGACAAGTAAAAAGAGGAGTGTGAATAACAACTCCACGTCTAAGTCCCTCATTATACAGAGTAAGTAACATACATACAAACACACACACACAGGTAGGTATTTTATAGAGACTTTAAAATAAGTTCCTTGCTGTTTTATAAAGCGGTATAATATAAGATTGCAAGGTAAAGAACAACCGTTTCATTTCCTAACTACCGACGAGCTCGTGTACTAACTTTAATACTCCATACTAAAGTTATAAGATCATTACAAAGTTGATTTTATTCAACTTAACAATATGCAAATTAATTTTGCAGGTACCAATTTTTTATTAATCGATCTTTTACTCTGATTTTTTCTTAATAGAAATTGGCTTGCTAAATTACGCTTGTAAATAATTTATAAATTGGCAATTAATTTTCTGTCTAAAATATAATATTTAAACTTTAATAAATTTTTGATAGATGTTATTTTAGGTTATTTCTTTGTAAAAAAATTTAGTGTATTTTCTAATGATTGCCAAAAAATTAATGAAACGGTAAAGATCAAGTGGAAATTTTAGAAAAATTTAATATAATTTTTTCATGTTACAATTTTTCTTGTCTATGGGACTTTTTTCAGTAAATTATAATCACAATTTTTAATGTCATATTTGGCAATTCACGAACTAAAAATCATAAAAAATTTTAAATGAGAAAATTAACACCCAACTGTTTTTTAATCAGTGTCGACGTTACATAGTATTTTTACAGAAAAAAATTACTTATTAGATTTTCTGACCCCCTACACTGATTTATATTCTACAAACCAATAAATTATTATTAAGCGTTTTAGAAGAGTTTAGAGCATTTTAGATCATTTTTAAATGCTAAAATTTCGATAAGTTTAAGTTTATCAATATTTGCTATTACGAAATCAACAACGATGTTTACTAGTTTTTCGAGCTGTTTTTTTCTTTATTTTAGTTTATTTAAAGTCGCATCAACAGCTAGGTCATTAGAGACTACGGTGGGATATGTAACGGTGGGTTTTAACTTTTGAAAATCTCCAGACCCTGGCTGGGAATCGAGCCCGGGACCTCAGCGTGGTAGGCTAGCGCGCTAACACTACGTTACGGAGGCGGCCTTTCTTTACTGTTATTTTCCAATATTATCTTTTAATAATCAAGTATATAATTTTTTTTAAATTCACTGATTTGACAGTAATTTCCCGATCAACCGGACTTAGTGAGACGTCCGGATAACCGGTATCTGCAGCAATGAAAAAACATAATTTAAGTAATATGTAGGCTACAATCACTGTACTTGTTCCTCAGCTAAAAAAAAACAAACAATGAAAACTTTTTAATGAAAAACAACAAAAGAAAAACTAATATTTACGATGCAAAAAGGAAAGTGCCGGGTTCGATTCCCGGCCAGGGTCTGAACAATTACCAAAGGTTCAATTTCCGTTCCTTAACCTAAAGAACTTTTTGATGACCTAGCTCTTAACGCAACTTAAAACAAATATTTTAATAACAAATTAGAATATGAAAATATCAGTAAACCTACTATTCGTTTAGACCATCCATTAGTAGTAATAGTAAAAAATATTAATAGTAATAAAATAGTAATGGTTAAAGTAACAGTAGTAATAGTAAGTTATACATACGCAAACCCGTTTCTGAGCTAAAAAATTAACAATGAAAACTTTTTTATGAAAAACTATAATATTTACGTAACAAAACAGAAGGTGCCGGATTCCATTTCCGGCCAAGGTCTGGACAATTACCATAGGTTTAGCACAAGTTCCGTTCCTTAACCTAATGTGTAGTCACTACTGACCTAGCGATTTAAAACAAATATTTTAATAACTAATTAGAATATAAAAATATCAAAAAACTTACTCTTTACTTTAGAGCATCCATTTTAAGTTATGTGGTACACATAAACAAACGCACAAAAATAAATTTGCTCCTTAGTGACTGAAACATCAAACTAGAATAGTACTGATTTATCTAAAGAAGATGCATAAATTTATCCCATAATTTTACGTCAACTTATATTACAGAAATTATAATTAAAAAAAAGTTTATTGTTTATTATGCAAAGTACACCACTTTTCTATTGTTGTTTAGGTCATCAGTCAAAAGGCTGGTTTGAACCTCTGAAGGCTTTACTAAGTAAAACGAGGAATGAGGTGGTTTACTACTGCCTTCCTCGCTGAGTGGAAAAATAGCCTATGCTTATTAGCATGCCAGGTCCTCTGAAAAGCATCTACTTTCCATCCTGAAAATGACACCTTCACTTCATTCACTACAGGGTCTAGCTGTATAATGAAATTCATTTCTCTCAGAGGAGATAACTCTGACTAGTGTCTTTTACACCTCTACCTTTTTTGTTCTTAAATGCTTCAATCATATAATTGGCTGACCATGTGATAAAAAACAGAAACATATTTCTATATAAACTAATTAACTAACAGGATGAAAGTCATTACAGTTTCGGCATGCTAATTTCGAAAACATTACAAAATATAAAGATCAGTTCGGATAAACGGGATCTGGTTTAACGGGAAATTACTGGATTTAATAATTAATACTAACAATTAGTAAATTTTATTGTATAACATAATATTTCAAAATTCGTGTAGATTCTGTAATAAATATGCCTCTTATCTGTTGATTTAAACTTACATGTTCAAGTGGCTTTCTCTTAGAATTCCTACTTTAAAAAATATATTTAAAACGTAAACTATCAATTATTCTTAACAATATTTCATTATCAAATAATACATCAATTAACAATACTAATAAACGCAAACAATTTTCTAAAGTAGACAAACAAAAAACAGTAAAATGTTAAACAGTCCGACATAAATTAGCGAAAGAAATTTAATTTTTTATTTATACATTAACTAAGAACACACAGATGTTGAAATGTGTAAATTCAAGCGGTGATTTATGAAAAGAAAAATGAGAAAAGAATGTTTCCGAATATTGACAAGTAGGTGTTAATGATTTAGTCGGAAGTTAGAGCACGTCGGCACTAAAATAAAAATAGACAAAAAACGCAAATAAAAATATTTTATGTATTTATTTTATTTCAATTTAATAGCCGACCATTGACAACTAAATGAATGAAGCGTTTAGAAATTTTTAAACGAAAAAATAAGTTGAACATGAATAAAGAAACAACAATATTACCGTAGACTATTATTTAGCCTAACTGGTTATCCACACTACTTAAGCGCAGTTAAAGGAACATTATGCACAGTAATTAGTCAAGAAGTAATTGGTAATTAATCTCAAAGTCGAGAAGAAGACAATTTAGAATAGTATTTATGTACTTTCTAATTTATTATACTACATTTTTCTGCTTAGCTCAGTAATTCAAATTATTTCTTTACTACAAGGTCTTGTAATTCATACAATTAACCCTTAAAGGACTGAGAAGATCTCGGAAATAACTGTTATTTAATTTATTTATCTACTTACACTATTGATATATTGGCAAATAAATAACATATATATAAAGCACTAAATAAATTAAATAATATAAATAATTTAATTAAATAAACAATAAAACAATAAAATAAATACAAATACAATAGCCAAGACCGAAAGTTTTAAAAATTTAGGAGAATGGATAACCAAAACAATACCGAAAAAAATATTCTAGAAAACAGATTACTCAAAATAAAAAGCGTACAATATCACGAAAAACATCTACAACAAGAAATTTCTCTCCTGGAATACCAAACTAAGACACTGCCAAACTGTAGTTAGACCAGAATTCCTTTATCCGGCAGAAACACTTAAATTACATAAAGCACAGGCTTTTTTTCTCATCAGTCTCTTGACTGGTTTGTCGCAGTTCTCCAAGCGGTTCTATCTTCCGTACGTCGTTTCATATCTACATACCTGCAACACCCTAAACCAACGTTCTAAACCCCACAGTACTCGCCGCTGTCCCAACAGTTAATTTAACTGTAAAATATTTACGTTTTGGCCATAACAGACAAGTGGAGTGTAAAATTATTTGTACTCGATATGCTAGTTTCAGGGTTACAAAAATATAGTTCTGTGTCTTATCACATGCTCAGCTTATTATATTACTGAATTATTTAAAAATAGAAGATGTAGAGGTGTAAAAGACACTAGTCAAAGTGATCTTCTCTATGTAATGAATTTCATTACACAGCCAGACCCTGTGGTGAATGATCAAGGTGTCGTTTGCAGGATGGAAAGTGTGTGCTTTTAAGAGAGCTTAGCATGATGATAAGCATACTTTTCAACTCAGTGAGGAAGGTATGGTAAACCACCTCATTTATCGTTATACTTAGCAAAACTTCTAGAGGTCCAAACCAGAATTTCAGCTTATGACCTAAACAACCGAAAAACATATATGTAACTAAAAACAATTAAGAAATTAAACTAGGTGGTACTTTGTAAAAATATTTTGCACACGTGTCTTAAAATTTTACATTATTATGAAATTCTCTTCAGTCAGATCAGCGCTAAATCTGCGCTTTCTTATTTTTCACAGGTGTCTTTAGTTATTTTAAAAATACATAAATCATATTCGTTTGAAAATGTTTTTTATTCTATTAGTGACATTAAACAAACATAAATACATATTGAAATCGGCTATTTACATTCAACTTTTATTTGTTTTTTATGTTACATTATTATGCGTGCAAGCAACAAGAAAAGAACACGTTTAAAATATATGTACGTAAGTTAGTTGGCAAAGCAACAAACTTACCAAAAATGGTAACAGAAAAACAAAATGAATAAAACTTTATAAGTAACTACAAGAAGTATAAAAGTTAGTAACTTATAGAGAAAGTTGTACACCTGCATGCAAACTACTGAACGTACAAATGTACTTAAATATGGGTAAAAAAAGACAAGGAAGAAAACACCATTGTTGGGAGGGCTATAGATCAATCTGAGTACTACAGAATAAACAGTGTATTATAATATTCTGTATTAAATTTGAAATAAATAAAACACTTAATAATAAATTATAAAATTTCTAAATGAAAATGACAGGAAATTGTTTATTTCCTAAAGGTAAAAAGATATTTTATGTAAGAATACGTAGGCCTATTTAAATATTGTAATTTTTTTAAATAAAACAATCATTCAACAATCTTGTACACAGGTAACAGATTAAATACAACAAGAAGATATGTAAACTTACATATTGCGACATACGCTGGCTGGACAGTTGTTGCCTACGTGTGTCTTTTGTAAGTGACCATTCACGTTTTGACACTAATTAATTGTTTTACTAGCATCGCTGGTCTATATGTCGCTTGTTGTTTAACTAGTATATAGAATATAAGCTTTTTTATTTATTTATCTGACCCACCAGGTTAGTCTAGAGGTAAAATCTTCGCCGTGAGTCACCTGAATCCCGTGGGCTAAGGTTCCTGGTTCAAATCCTAGTAAAGGTACTAATTAATTTTATACGGATTTGAATACTAGACAGTGGTTACCGGTGTACTTTGATGGTTGGGGGTTCAATTGACCATACACTCTCAGGAACGGTCGGCCTGGGTTTGTACACGACTGCACCTCATTTAATGTAATTCCATCATAGCCCAGGCTATGTTATTTGGAAAACTTTAGACTTCTAACAATGAAAGAATTTTTCAAACCGATTAGGTAGTTTCTAATATTACTGGGTATAAACAAATAAACAAGCGTTCATTAGCATATAATACGTACAGATAGAACTCATAATAAATGCTTCTAATTACGTTTCAAAAATTCTGTTGGTAAGCCTAATCAATTTTAATCATAAATAACTGAAACTTTATAAAAGGTACCGATTAGTTTAAGTCATTTAAACAAAACTTCTATTTATGGAAAAGAACAAAAAGGAGACTAATGAAACTGTACTTGAAATGTAAAGGGAATGTCTCGTTTCCAGGGTTTTGTTTCCACCTGGTGACAACTGAGTTGTTAAAGTGGTAAAAAGAAAGGGGAATATAGTAAGTAACTAGTACTGTTGGTGGAAAAATAAGACAGAGATATTTTGAAAATGGAGTGTTGAACGCAATTACACAACCACTGTAATACAAATATACGTATATTACTATACTACTGTTAGAGAACAGCTAGAAGGCAGTTGCACAATTATTCGTCGTATCCACTTTTGTTACTTATGTTTTGTGCACTCTAAACCCTCACTAAAATCCAAATCCCTTTACAAAATATATTCTTAACCTCTCTCCTCCCTTTCAGTTCCTGCAGACCTTCAACTGAACTACAAACATAATAGTATTCCCATTTTTTCCTTTTATTATTTGTAATTTCTACCAGTATATAAAACGAACTTCTTCAAAACATACTTATTAAACTACAATGATATATGTTTAGGTTCTCTCTTAAGTATGAATCTAGAAAGATTGTTGCATGAATTTAACAAAATTTATTAAGAACATGATTGTTAATTCTTTATAATAATGAAATGAATTAGTTCAGTAGCTCCTCTATTTTGACAGTTCTTTACAAGTCAGTTTTTTATAAGTCATTTAAAACTTATTTTTTTATTTTTCTATGGTTTTTGTGTTTCCTTCGGTAACAATAAATTGTGGGATTACTTGAGTTCGTCTTATTCTACTGTCATTTTAGCATACTACGGACTGCATAAAATATTTTTTCTCACGCATGATGTTTATTTACTCTTTTCTTTTTTTTCATCTTTCCCAAGCCCTTTTAATTTTTTCACTAACTCCTTCGTCCTTATTCTTTGACATTTCTCGTCTACTTTTTTTCTTGAAATCCCTCAAATTCTTTAATCTTTTCTTCTGAATTATTTCTGTTATACAATCTAATGCCTTCTTATCTTTAGCAGCTTCTATGACCCAACTATTGTATGTTTTGTAATTCTTCCGTCTATCCAAAAACTACTTCGTAAATCTTTTCTGGTTCATTCTATATGTATGTCCATTAACTGAATTTTTTTTCTCATACTTCTTAACCTATATTCTCCATTTTTTATTCTTCTTCGAACCATAACGTACTTTCCTAAGGACTTTTCTCTTTATTTTTTATTTTATTTTTAAAATTTTTCTTCTAATGGAAAATATAAAGTTTCTTTTTAAGTCTATTTGCTAAAACAACCTTTTAAACGCCAAAGCAATAATCTGACAATACCAAAGATCATCATGGAGGAGATGACTACAAATTCTGCACGTTTTTCTTCATTGAGGAGACCAGATCAGAAGATACGTGCCGAAACATCTTCTTTTGGGTTTAGCATAAACAATGCTTTTTCATTATTCATTCACACCGACTGTGTAAAACCTTTCTACTTCTTTACAAATTATCCGTTTTCTTGTAAGTTTATAAACATTATAATTGTTTCGCATATGTGAGATAGAATGGTGATTGCTGTATTGTTTTAGCAGTATATTTTACTTCTTACTATTAAACTAAGCAGGGTATATGATTTATCTAAACGATTACAACCAATTCTTTATTGGGCGCCTCTGTAACTTAGTGTTTAGCGCGCCAGCCTACACATCAGAAGTTCTTGGGTTCAATTCCCGGCCAGGAAAATAATTCAAGTCAGAACCTACAATTCCAGTTTCATAACCGACCGTAGTCCCAAATGATCAAGCTGTAGATAAAATTTAAAAAAAAAATAAAAAATAAATTCTTTGCTGACACCAAAACAGGATATGATAAATAAGCTAAAATAGATAAAACGATGTCAAGACAATATCAACAGTAAAGAAATGTAGTAGTAGTCTATTGTTGTTGCTTAGGTCATCAGCCGAATAGCTCGTTTGAATCTCTAGAGGCTTTACTAAGTAAAACGAGGAGTGAGGTGATTTACACGTGCCTTCCTCACTGAATGGAAAAGTAGCCTATGCTTATCAGCATGCCAGGCCCTCCGAAAAGCATCTACTTTCCACCCTGCAAATGACATTTTCACTTCATTTACCACAGGATCTGGCTGTATAATGAAATTCATTACTCTCAGAGAAGATAACTCTGACAAGTGTTTTTACACCTCTACCTCATCTGTTCTTAAATGCTTCAGCCATATAATTGGCTGACCAAGTGATAAGAAACAGAACAATTTTTTGTAGCCCTGGAACTAGCAGACTGAATGAAAATAATTTAATACTCCACCTGCCTGTTATGGGCAATGTAATATAGTTACGCATCCGTATCTAGAAACGAAGGATTCATGCTACACCGAAGCACAATATCAGCGGTTTTCGCCACCATCGACTGTATGAAATACATGGTATCTCGAAGTTTTCCAAAACTAAAAGTAATAAGATAAATGTTTGATTAGACAGTTATTGAACTACCCAGAGATATTTGGAGAAGAACTACACGTCTGTATGCACCAATCAGCTAGTACTTAACGGATACTAGTCAAATCTGTCCAAACATACTACATACTTATGTCGTTGTTTAGGTCATCAGCCGAAAGGCTTGTTTGAACCTCTAGAGGCTTTACTAGGTAAAGAAAGGAGTGAAGAGATTTACCATGTTTTCCTCACTGAGTTAACAAGTACTTATCAGCATGGCAGGCCTTCTCAAAAACACCCTTGTTTTCACCCTGGAAATGACACCTTAACTTTATTCACCTCAGGGTCTGGCTGTATAATGAAATTCATTACTTTCAGTAGAGTCTGACTAGTGTCTTTTACACCTCTCCCTCTTCTGTTCTTAAATGCTTCAGTCATATAATTAGCTGACCAAGTGATAAGAAACAGAATTATTTTTTGTACACCTGGAACTAGCAGATCGAGTACAAATAATTTAACACTCTACTTGCCTGTTGTGGGCATTACATCCTTATATAAACTCAGTGCACAAACTCTAAACCCTTATACCAAAAATTAAGTGCAATAATGATTAACATTATTGACAGTAATAAGTACAGCAGATTCAATTCAATAACCGATGTTTTGATTACTTGTTAAGTAAAAGATTTGTTATCAGTAAATTGCGGAATGCGTCTCATAATAAATGGACACAAATGAATGAAGTATGAAAATATAAAAAATACGTAATTTCGCCAGCGCTTACACAAACTACCGCAACAACTAAGAATAAATTAAACAATCACGTCCAAAAACTAGAAACAATTTCTTTGCACTTAAGAAAATATTTTAAACTTCATATTGGATCAATCAATAAAATTTTATTACTAAATAATTATAAAGTCTTTAGTTGCAAATATCGCTTCTTCTATAATTAAATTTCAAATAAGGCAAGAACATGCCAAACGCTGCTAAATCTAATAAAGTAGAATAAAATAACCAAAACCACGTCAGAAATAAAATTTATTACTAATTATTAATAAAAAGGAAACTAGAAAATATAAAATAAAGAAACCGATTAAGCAAGAAAATCAATTAGTAATAAAACTGAAAAAAACATAAGTTAATGCTTTATTATGACTTCTGTAAATGGTATGTTGCACTTACTGTTTATGTGATTTAAAATACAATAATCTGCTTTAAGAAGTTTAAAAAAGTGCACAAAGCTGTTAAACGTACTATTATATTTTTCACTTATATAACATCTCATAAATTAGTAAGTTAAAACCACTTCAAAAAATGTCAAAGATGTTGAGACTGCATTAAAAAATCCAACACTAAGAATCCTTTAATCACTTAAACGTTTGACCAGGTTCTTTTTTTAGTACGTACTTAACTAGTGCTTAATATTAATATGAAAGACCACTATTTTAAATTTATTAGTCATTTAAGCCTGGAACAAAATAATAAAAATTAATCAATTATTCTTAAAAATATATTTTACATTCATTAGGATTACTTCTTTTAAAGAACGGGTGGATTGTCGGTATGTGATGTAATATTTTTTTAGTTTATTTAAAATTGCTTCAACATTTTTGTCATTAGTATACTTTGGGTTAAAAAATTGAAAAAACTGAAAAATGACACAAATAAACTACTACTTCCGGTTGACCGATTGATGAAAATATTTGTTTTGGGTCCTCTAGTAAATCCTAACTTAAGTTTCAAATTCGTACAATGTTCCGTTCTTTAGATGTTTTGTTCACATACGCGCGCGCACACACACATACACAGACCAATCGCTAAAATCATGTTTTTTTGGGTTCAGGCGGTCTGAAAACGTGTATATCCGGTGAACACTCGACTTCGAAGAATCGATATGAAAACAATATTTTTCTTCCAATATATTCATATAGGCATAAGAAAGTAAAATCGGTAAAAATAAATTTAGGATTATGAACCTAAATATAAGAAACTTATTCAACAAATAATTTTTGAAAAGAATTATCTGTTTACATTACCGCAACACGAACTCAAGGTACTACAAAATTATAATTAAAAAATAGTATTCAAATTTATGAACAACCAAAGACACTATCTCATAAATTTGATAAATAAACAATAAAATGAACAATGCAGACCTCCATGTAAAGACTTTTTTAAACAGAATTTTAAAATGAAAGTCGAAAAGTAAGAACTACATAATATTTGATACCTAAGGCGTGGTATAGGCCTATAATCCTACATACAAGAGTCTCTGAGGCATACATGAATTAAAAAAGGAAAGAGACAAAGATATGGAATTGATATACAGAAGGGTAAGTGTAGTAGAAATACAAACAGGAAATGATAATTATGATAGTCATTGAAAAAACAAAACAAGAAGAAAGACGAAGAAAAGAAGTAGCTGTAGAATAATATAGTAATAGTAGGCGGTCGATGTACATAAGAAAAAGTTGAAATCTTACAAAAGAAAATAAAAAAGGAAAAAAATTAAATTAAAAAGTACAGTGTGTATCAGATAATTCATATGCTGACAGTGCCACCTAAATATCGAATTCAAACTACAAATTTCTATATAATTATAAGCATCGTAAGTGATAGGTACTCCGTAATCGTTAAAAAATAATTTAAACATAACGGTTAACCAGTTAACACTTTAATGTAATAAAATAACTGACTCGCCTACGGAGCGGTATGATAATCTTAATTAATGACTTACACTAGGAAATTTAGAATCATTAAATTTTACTAAAATGACAAAATAATTCATTACTAATAATTACTGTATAAAGAAAAAAATAGTGCATAATATCTTACAGAATAAATAGTATGATTATAAAAAATTAATATTAATTTCTGGCTAGCTAGAAGAAAACTCATTAGTGCTCATGCGCAAGATATTTTTACCACGTGCCACATAACGTAGTTCTAATGTTAAGAATTTTAATGACTTGTCTGCGTACACTTTAAAAAATCTGGCGTGAAACATTCACATCAAAAACTCTCTTGTCAATTTAAATATGAAATATATAACCTAAGTTTAATCATTAGTAAAAAATTTAAATGACAAAAAAAATCTAATTTTATTCATGACGGAAAATTAAAATCGACCTCTGTCGGACTTAAAATACCGAAAATGACTATTTAACGCTAAACTAGGCTCTGTAGAAACAAAAATAATTGAAGTAAAAGTTGTAGATTTTATATTTCCTATATAACGTTTCTGCCCATAACAGACAGGTGGAGTGTCAAATTATTTACACTCAATCTGTTCGTTGCAGTTCTAAAATAAATAATTCTGTTTCTTATCACATGGTCAGCCAATGAAATGACTGAATCATTTAAGAACAGAAGAGGTAGAGGTGTAAAATACACTAATCAGAGTTATCTCCTCTGAAAGTAATGAATCTCATTATGCAGCCAGACCTTGTGGTGAATGAAGTGAAGGTGTCATTTGCAGAGTAGAAAATATGTGCTTTTCAGAGGGCCTGGCATGGTGATAAGGGTATAGCCTGATTTCACGCTCTTCCACGCTCCGTTGACAATATGTAATTTTTTTAACCCGACATTTCTCTTGTAGTATTAAAAAAACAGTTCCGAGGGAGATGAAGGGTTCTTTGCTGATGTCGGATCAAGTGGCCAGGCGGCGGGTTTTTGGTAGGCGGTTGCGGCCTCCTTGGGACTGGACGAGGACGCCTCAATTGAGTCCAACATTACTTCCTCCATCGTGAGGGAGTGAACATGAGTTCTCTGGCCGCCTCGGATATAAAACAAGGTTCCTTTATTCTAGTCTTGGTTTCTTAAAATATCATTTTGTCTGTTCAGTAGATAACGAGTTCGATAAGCACCATTCGGTAACCATTAACCTCACTTTTAATACCGTTGATCACTTTATCATTTCTCTCAGTTTCGAGGTAATTTTCTTTTATGTATTCACAGAACTTTTCTAAAAGTTCAAAAGTTTCACGTACCTTTCACATTCAGGACCGGCAATGTGGGTGTAGAACAAGACGGTTGTGGTATTGAATCATTGCCTATCTGTATTTCACTAATTCCTGTTCTGCCGACATCCTATTATATGGTGAGAAATCAACTTCTGCCTCTATCGCTATTAGATCTTCATTATCCAGTGGTTGTTTATTACTTTCAATAAATTCTTCGATGTTTTTCTTCGCTTACGTCTTCAGTTACGTCTTTGAAACTTTGAAACCGGAGCCGCGTACATTTAAGGAAGGGTCCTAATATGACGACCGCGTAACTTCAAAATCGTGCAAATTAAAACCCGTAATTCAAAGGCATGCACGTAGTTAAAATCAGAATGAGATCGAAAGTTATGCTTATAGTTAATATTGATGCAAATTTCCTTGGAGATTAACTCCAGAAGGAAATATCGGCTCAGTAAAGAACATATAATCTTTGACTATCTAACATACGTCGATTGAATTTTATTAGTCGTCATGAACTTAAAGGTAAAGGATACGTACCGAACACGAATTATGCAGTAAATAAAGTATATTATTCCAGTTTGAATTTTTATGAGGCAACATTTACGAGCGTTTGTCAAGTCCATTGAACTTGACATTCGTTGACTGGTCCAATCCAATATTTACACTGTTACTTCGTAAATAATGCTTCGAATTGATGTTCGATATTTGAAACTCATAACGTTCTTTATACGGGATACCGTTTTGTTAATTTGAACCAAAACAAATAACTGATTTCTCTACGTTAGCATGATTAATAATAAAAAACACATTTATTTATATAATAAAGTAAAATATTCAATAAAAAACAGGCAGGAGTAATATTACGGGTTCAAAAAAAAATGTACCAATAATTTCATTTTAAAATGTTCTGAGTTAAATTTTTAATTCTAATTAATTGCACTTAAAAGTAAAAAAATTGGTGAAATAAAAATGGGTTCCATCCACACAATATTTCTCCTACAGTATGAAATAAATTCTGGTAGCGTATAATGAACACATAGGTACTTCCCAGATCTAATTACTCATTCGTTTTAAAATTCCTGGAAATTTTGTTTGAAAATTTTTATCTACAGTATAAAAGCCAAAAGCAATACAAAACAAAACACAATTTTTGCAAAAATTCACATCAAGAAAAACAGAATAAGTTAATTTAGTGGAACATAAAAGAGTAATTTGGACAATAATTAAAAGAGACGCTAAAATAGGAGAGAAGAGTTCTCGTATAACCTAAAATAATTACTTTTATTTTGAAACCTACAGTAATATTATACGCCCTTACAGGCAGGTGAAGTGTTAAATTATTAGCACAACCCAGTTCCAGGGCTGCAAAAAAATTGTTTCTTATCACATGGTCAGCCAATTATATGACTGAAGCATTCAAGAAAAGAAGAGGTAGAGGTGTAAAAGACAATAGTCAGAGTATCTCCTCTAAGAGTAATGAATTTCATTATACAACCAGACCTTGTGGTGAATGAAGTGAAGGTGTCATTTGCAGGATGGAAAGTAGATGCTTTTCAGAGGGTCTGGCATGCTAATAAGCATACTCTTCAACTCAGTGAGGAAGGCAATTGTAAAACACCTCACTCCTTCTTCTACAAAGTAAAGTCTCTAGAGCAGTGATTCTCAACCTGGGGGTCGTAGTGATATTATAGGGGGTCGCGAAACAATAATGAAATCATTTAATCAGTATAATAAGAAAAAATCATTTATTATAAACTTATTTATAAAAATTTTACATGCAATAAGTACACTTACTTGTAAAGAAAAGAAATTAATCATTAATTAATTATTAATGTGATGGTTGCATTTGCTCACGTATGTGCACGTCAAGCATGCATGTTCGTACACGTCGCTACTATAAAAGTATAAACGCAGCAACATAAAATAATAGCAATAGTTGCATTCCTTTTTTTTTTTTACTGTCTGTATTTTCTTTTAAATACATAAAATTAGTGTAGTTTGATTATATAATATAAAAACAACATTTCATATTTATAATTACAGTCAAAATTCAATTATTAATAGTAAGTCTTACGGCGTGAGGGGGTTGCGAAATATTAATTTTATTTATTTTTACTATTTGGGGGTCGCGGAGCAAAAAAGGTTGAGAATCACTGCTCTAGAGGTTCAAACCAGCCTTTCGACTGATGACCTGAAGAAATATAACGTTGTAAAAGTAAGGTTGTACGAGATGATACCGAAAACTACCGATTTAAAAAGTCTTTCACTGTTAGAAAGCTTAACTTCAAGAGTAACGTAGGCTTATGAAATTACGAAATTTTTAAATTTTGAGTCAAATTTTATTAATTATATTTGTAGTAGAACGTTTGGAAAGGTTAGTTTTTTTTATCTACCAGTATAATTATATATCATTTAATTTATAACATGTGTTGTATTGTATGGTCAGGTATAATATATTCAGGTATCAGGTACTGAATGGAATGGTACAGGTAACTGGAAGTACCGATAACCAAAAAAATCAGCGCAGGACTTACGATGCTAATTTCAAATTAATCGTAATTAACTACGTGGTAAAGACATCATCCACCAAAGAAGCCGGAAAAAAATACCTTGTGTAAATGAACCTTGCGTTCGGTATTGAACAAAAAATAAACAAAAACTCTAAATGCTAATTAAGTAGTAGGTGTATTTGTTTGAACGGTAATATTTTTCTTGTAAAATAAAATATTTTCAAAACATACAAGTACTGAACTTGAAATTTGTTTTCCTAGTTTTGATCGTATTTTTCCGGTGCGGCTTGTTTTTTGGAATAATACGGTACCTTAGGTAATAGGACACATAATGTAAAAGGAAAACAGAAGTAGACCTGTATGAAACAGAACACCTAATATAACAGATTTATTTCATTTTCTTTTATAATAAAATAAACAATCTTGAAAATAACATCTTGAAAATTAAATAAGTTATATTAACAAAAGTAATAATTTAGATCGTAACACTAACAACCTATAAAAATTAATAAGAAGAAACAATTTAGAAAATTACTTAATTAGCCGAAACCTTAAATAATAACTCAGAAAAAATAATAGTAATAAAAAAAGGATCTTATTAGTTCAAACAACTCATTTTCTAATAAGAATAAAATTTGTTTGTCTTACAGCATTATTTACTTTGGATATAAGCCAAAATAAGAAAAATGGAATAGAAAAATCTATTTTTATAAACAAAAATTAAACGACTATAACTGAGAAATATATACGTATTTTTATATATACATATATGATATGTTTATACGTAAAAATTAATACATTAGAAATAGAATAGCCAAAACCTGACAGAAACAAATTATGTGTTATGATAATAAATTATGAAAGATGTTAAATTACTATGTGCTTAAATGCAGAAATGGTTTTATAGTTCTACACTATATATAGTAGTTAAAAAAAATAACTTAATATATTTCAGCCTGTTCTTTTATTAATAGGAATTGCTAAATTTTATTAATTAAATATTGAAAAAATTTATAATTCATTGTTGTTTGAAATCCGATAGGTCGTAAATTATGTTTTATGAATAAGCTGTACGAAGCCTAGACAAATATGAGGATTTGACCACCCAGAATATACGGGTAATAGGTTAGAATTAGTTGGATATAAATAATTATGTTCTAAGATATCTGTTGATGTATCTGAAATTTATAAAACCAAATGAAATTAAATTATAAATGAATAAGTAATACTAACCAAAAATATCTTTGATTTCTTTTTTAACTTCGCCAATTTCTTTAAATGGAAATTATGTTGCGAATTCAAAATACATTTTTAAAGAAAAACTGACTATCATCAAAAATTTCCGGAAGGAATTTTCGTTTACACTCAAAAAATATTTTGCCATTAGATCAGTAATATTCCAGAAATAGTAAGGAAATAAATTGTTCTTAGAATGTGAGTCTTTCTTCTTTTGATTATGCCTATCAATTCACGATCCACACCCATACGTCCCAAAACATCGATGTTGGTAACATGACTAGTTCACGAAATTCGGAGCATTCTTCTAAACGATGCATGGACTGCGTACTCAAAAGTTCATGTTTCCACATTGTATAGCAGGACAGAGTAGATGTGTATCTTTACAAACCTATAGGTATAGATACTGAAGTCACGAGATTGCCTTTAGCGTATGGGTGGGCTGTGAGGAAGGGAAGTGAAAATATGACAGTGCTGCCAACCTCAACAGTGTGACACTTCTGGAACATTTCACTACCGTGCAGTTTCTACATACATTTTGTAAGCTGTGGTTTAATCCGAGAAAATTTTCTTCATAAACCTTATAAGAAATAAATCTGACCTGTAATACAGCGTATAGCTTAATTACACGACTAGAAATGTTTGATTTACTGTAATTACCAGCTACCTTATTCCAATGGAACAAATTTTCTACTAATGAATCGCCTCCTTTACGATTCGTACCATTAACCTACAAAAGGTTCTGCGATATACTGTATAGGCTATGCTCTGGGTATAGTATAAGTTGTTATGTTTGTGTACTGAAATTAAAGCAGTCAAGCATGCGCACTGATGCTGTTACCCCTCGTTGCAAACAAGGGCAAACTCGTGACTCAAGTGACTATATCTTACAGAAAATGAAATTGTGTTATTAACAAGCAGATGCTTCATGTCAAGAAATGCTAGCCTAGCCATTTTAACACGACCTCTCACTTCTACAGCTAGCTCCAAATCTGCTGTAATCTAACATCCTAAATACTTTTGTTAAATACGTTGATCTTCAATAAATAAAGTCGCATCAGGTGTGAATAACCTTACTTGAGTAAGATGGATTACTGGTAGGTAATTTACAAATTTATTCAAACATTTCTTAAATATTTTTAACGGAGCTTTCTTAGTGAAAATACTAGTTATACTTTGAATTTCTGTACGAATCTGCTGAGTATTCGAAGAACTCCAGTCTAAACTGCTGGATAGATCAAGATTCCTTTGAAGACGAAGATAATTAGCCATATAACTCCTAATTAAGCATCTGATCAGCATTTGAAACACGTGGTTGAGATTTCATAAAACAATAGCAGTGCCGAACCTACTCTACGGCAGTGAAACTTAGGTGCTATCAAAGCGAGAGGAGCGTAGATTGCAAGAATCTGAAATGAAATTTCTTCGACATAGTATATGTATGGGTGTCGTAGAGAAGATCGTTACAGGAATACTGAGATAAGGAAACAACTCAATATTATCTTCTCTATAAACGACAGGGTATCTCAGAACAGAATCCAGTGGTTGGAGCATGTGAGCAGAATGAGGAAGGATAGGATATCTAAGCGAACTTAGCCATAAACCGGAGGGAATGAGAGAACGAGGACGCCCGAGAAAGAGATGGGCAGATTTGAGAGGTTCGGAACAGGCAGAGATGCCCATTCCTTGAAAGGCAGAAGAAGATTAAGCATCAGATAAAAATTTATGTAAAAATAATTTATCTGGCCGTCTCCGTAGCGAAGTGGTAGCGCGCTAGCCCACAATCCGAAGGTTCCGGGTTCGATTCCCGGTTAGGGTCTGGAAATTTTCGAAGTTAAAACCCTCTCTTACATAACCCAACGTACTCGCTAAAAACCGAGCTATTAATCTGACTAAAAAGAAATTCAAAAAATGCCCAAACTAATAACTTCAATGAATTACATTCATTACATTCTTTTTCATAAAATACTACGTTTTTCTATGCTCCTTTCTATGTTCATTTTCTATGCTCCCTCATCAGGGGAATTAAGGTTTCACTTTAAAGAAAAAAATTTTGTTACTGTACTTCAAAAGATTTAAAAAATGTTATAAAGACTCATTAAATAATAATATATTTTTGTGCAATGATACTTAATTTTACCAGCGATTCATAACTTCTTTTCGAAATTTATTTTAGTAGTTTATTAATTATTTATTACTTTCTCTTGCCTATATGAATATATAGGAAGGAAAGTATTGTTTTCATGTCGATTTTTCGAAATCAAGTTTTCACCGGATCTATACGTTTTCAGACCCCCTGAACCCAAAAAACATGTTTTTAGCGATTGGTCTGTGTGTGTGTATATACAAAATATCTCAAGAACGGAACATCGTACGAACTTGAAACCTGAAACTTAAGTTACATACCACTACCGGACCCGACACGAACATTTTCATCAAAATCGGTCAACCAAAAGTAGTAGTTTATTCGTGTAATTTTTCACTTTTTTGCCATTTTCTCAAAAACTGGTCCTACGATTTTTTTAAAAATCGCCTGATTTGTTCAATTTTTTGTTCTCTACAAGATAGGGTAGGCGTCATGTTTGCTGAAATTCTTGGTGAGGCTGTTTTCACGTAAAAACAAGGTTTTTTTAAGATTACGGCTTTAATATGCAATTTAGCGCAAACATTTATATAATAAAAGTTGTAGAGAATTTAAAATTCTACAACTTTTATTTCAAACATTTTTTTGTATAACGCTTAGTTTAGCAGTAATTAGCGATTTTCTGGTTTTTTCTCACGAAAAAGTGTGAAAAATTGATTTTTTTAAGTTTTCGGCCTTAGAATGGATTTTACGACAAAAGTGTATATAATCAAATTTATAGAAAATTAAAAGATCTAAAACTTTTATTTGAAGCATTTTTCTCTACAGAGTCTATTTAAGCGTGAAAAAGTGATTTTCCGTATTTTTAAGCTGAACTGAGTTCGATTTTCATTTTGCGTATTTTACTCATGATTAAAATAAGGTTATGTTTATTGAGGTTAGTTTTTTGTTTATTTCTAATGTTTTATTACTAATGTTAGGTTATATTGTTAATCATTTGCATTGGCAAGAGAAAGTTGTGTGAGTGTTTCACACCAGATTTTTTTTATTAGTTTACTAAATTTATTTATTTTATATTAGTTCATTAATTTTTAAAGAATATTAATTCAATTTTCTACAACTTCATAAACGTTAAGGTAAAATTCTATAATATTTATGTCTACTTAATTTTATTCATTTAAGATTTTTTTTGCAAATAATTCCATCGTTACCACAAAGTATTCCTACAGATTTGCTGTAATGTAGTATTTTTAATGGGACACGTTTAACTTGATTTATGAATTTTTTCTTTTTTCCTGAATGTCAGAAAAATGAACAAGCCCCTAAAGATGTTAAGTCAAGTAAAGTCAGTTAGTTAAAATCAGTGAACCCCATGATGGATGGCTCAGTATGGAGTTACTGCTTTAACATGAAGCAGAATATTCACTTGAACAAAATAGCTGAATGCACTTCTGTTTCTTTACGTTTCATATTGCTACGACAAGGGTTTCTTTAGGCTTATTTTATAAAAGGAAACGGTCGATTTAAGTTAAGTTAAAACTTCTTTCTTTATAGTAAAAGAAAACAAGCTTTTAAACTTTCAAAAACATTATTTCATACTGACAATCACTTTGACATTTATTTCTTGTTTTTGTTTTTATTTTTTAAGAAATCTTTTATTTTATTTCTAATATTATATTTCATAACTGCGTACATTTCATATTCTATTCATCATAATATTTAATAAAGTATTTTAAATTTAATCTTCAACAAGTATGGAAAACAAACTGAATGTTTGTAACTTAAAAATAATCAAATGAAAGATCACAAACATCAGAAAACATTGTAATGAATTATCTCTAGAAAAATTAATATAAATTTTATTAAAACAATTCTACAGAAGCAAAAGAGGGAGAAAAAGGAGGCAGCGTCAAATTCAGCGAAAATTTATAAAAATGAATTGAGAGATCATAAAATCAACATCGGCTTTATTCATTTATTTTATTTACTGATTTACCAATTGAGGGGACATTGATTTATCTCTAACAATCTCAGATGACAAATTAAACGTACAAAACATATGAAATAGTACAAGAAGAAATAAAAAATTAAATATCTGATCAAATTGTTAGCGGTAGGTAAATCGAATAAAAGTTATAGGCTACCTAAAAATAATGTATAAATAAGAGAAGAGATACGAATACATGGAAATCTTCAAGGTGAGAATCCACCTAAAAAAAATTCAATTCTGTTGTTAATAATAATTATTGTAAAATCATTTTGTGCTTAAAATCTGATATAATTTAAAGAGACACACCGGGTTGGTCTAAAGGTGAAGTCGTTGCCCCGACACACGCGCGCGCGCACACACACACACAGAGAAAGAGGGGGGAGGGAGAGGGAGAGGGAGAGGGAGAGAGAGACCAATCGCTAAAAACATGTTTTTTGGGTTCAGGGGGTCTGAAACTTGTAGATCCGGTGAAAACTCGATTTCGAAAAATCAACATGAAAACAATACTTCCTTTCCTATATATTCATGTAGGCAAGAAAAAATAAAAATATAACGCATAGTTAATGAAAATGTCAAACGAAGGTGAATTCTAATTACAAAAGGTGTCGGCCTGTATCAATTAGGAGATTTAAAGTTACAGGTTAATTGGAGAGGAAGAGAGAATATGAACGAGGAAAACTGAACAAAGGCGGGAGATAGAGAAAGAGGAGGACCAAAAAAGAGTACGAGTATATGAAGAGAATGAGGATTTGAAGGAAATGGAGTAAGTGGAAGGACGCGAATGACGATAGAAGTAAAAATCTTCTGTGAAACACACACACAACTTTCTCTTGCCAATGCAAATAATGAACAATATAACCTAACATTAGTAATAAAACATTAGAAATAAACAAAAAACTAACCTCAATAAACATTACCTAATTTTAATCATAAGTGACAGTCGCAAAATGAAAATCGACCTCAGATTGGCTTAAAACTATGGAAACCCACTCTTTCACGCTAAACTAGGTTTTGTAGATAAAAATTCTTAAAATAAAATTTGTACATCTTTGAATTTCCTATAAATTTGATTATATACACTTTTGTCGTAAAACGCATGCTAAGGCTGAAATCTTAAAAAAATCGATTTTTTACGCGATTTCGTGAGAAAAAAAACAGAAAATCGCTAATTATCGCTAAACTAAGCGTTATACAAAAAAATATTAGGAATAAAAGTTGTAGGAATTTAAATTCTCTACAACTTTTAGCATATACATTTTTGCGGTAAAATGCACACTAAAGCCGCAATCTTAAAAAATAGGTAATTTTCTTACACAAAAACGACCTCCTCAAGAATTTCAGCAGAGATGGCGCCAACCCTATCTTGTAGAGCATAAAAAATTTAGTAAATGAGGCGATTTAAAAAAAATAGTAGGAGAAAATCGTAAGAAAGTGAAAAATGACACGAATAAACTACTACTTCCGGTTGACCGATTTTGATGAAAATGTTCGTGTCGGGTCGTCTAGTGGTATCTTAAGTTTCAAGTTCGTACGATGTTCCGTTCTTAAGATATTTTGTTCACACACGCGCGCGCGCAGACCAATCGCTAAATACATGTTTTTTTGGGTTCAGAGGGGTCTGAAAACGTGTAGATCCGGTGAAAACTCGATTTCGAAAAATCGACATGCAAACAATACTTTCCTTCCTATATATTCATATAAACAAGAGAAAGTAAAAATGACAAGGAAAGAAGAGGAGGATGATGAAGAGTAGCGAAAAGAGTAAAGAAGAGAGAAATATGAACGGGAGAAAATGAAGTGGAAAAGAGGAAAAGACTACGAACTAAAATTTATAAAACTACAGTTCATGAAACCAAAATAAACTTTAACAAAGATCA
This sequence comes from Catonia carolina, assembly GCA_035578175.1. NCBI lineage: Eukaryota > Metazoa > Arthropoda > Insecta > Hemiptera > Achilidae > Catonia > Catonia carolina. Next base: position 247,427,462 of record JAQMRL010000001.1, on the reverse strand, counting down.
AATCAAATATAAGAAAAAAAAACATTTGTATAACAGACCCGGATTAAACTACAAATAACATTTGTTAGGCCTATTCTTTCGAACAAATTAAAAGTACTAAGCAAAGCCAGATTACAAAAAATGCAATCAACTTTTAGAGAAAAGAACAAAAACAAAATTTTAAGTTCTAAATGTAATTTTCTTAAGATTGAAATTTACGATCAAACTTAAATGAACGTTAAAAAATATTATTATAGTTTCCTAGAATATTCGTACTGGAAAAAAGTAAAAATAAATTCTAATAAGAAAAACATAAAATTATAAAGTTACGAAGTACAATTAAACCATGACTGACGGATTAAGATCATTTCGTATACTATTCTTTTCTTTTTTATATAAAAAATTCTATTGAAATATTTAATATCATTTATTTTATTTAACTTTTCCATTTTTTACTTTAAATTAGTTTTATTCTTATTGTACTTTTTATCTAGCATGTTTAAAAATATTTATCAGTTTAAAAAGTCATGAAATATTTGATTTAAAAATATGACATCCAATTATAGAAATCTAATAATATATTTTTACGTTTTCTTGTTCTATATGAATACATAGGGAAGGAAAGTATTGTCTTCGTGTCGAGTTTCCACTGGAAATACACGTTTTCAGACCCCCTGAACCCAAAAAAGTGTTTTAGCCATTGGTCTGGGTGTGAACAAAAAACTCACGATTGGAATATCGTAGGAAGCTGAAATTGGGAACTTAAGTCAGGTACCACTGGGGGACCCGACAGGAACATTTTCACCAAAATCGATTAACCAAAAATAGTAGTTTATTCGTACAATTTTTCACGGTTTTGTGATTTTCTTAAAATCGGCTCTAACATTTTTTTAAAAATTGCCTTATGTACTACATTTTTTATACTCTACAAAGTAGGGTAAGCGATATGTCTCCTTAAATTCCTGGGGTGGGTGTGTTCGCGTGGTGCAAAATGGTTTTTTAAAGACTGCGGTCTTAATTTATGCATTGTAAGGGAAAAGTGTACACAAATAATTAAGTTGTAGAAAATTTAAAAAAAACTTTTATTTCAAATTTATTTTCTACAACGTTTAGTTTAGCGTCAATTAGTAACGTTATGTATTGTTCTCATTAAAATCGGTTAAAAATGGAATTTCTTAATATTTAAGCTTAGTAAGCACGTTACTACAAATGTATAGAGTACATAATCAAGATTATAAGAATTTAAAAAACCGACAACTTTTATCTCAAATATTGTGAGACAAAATGTTTTGACTAATCTGTTTTCAGTGTACATTTTATTAACAAGATGTAAAAAACCTGCCCATAACAGACAGGTGGAGTGTCAAATTATTTACACTTAATCTGTTCGTTGCAGGGCTAAAATAAATAGTTCTGTTTCTTATCACATGGTCAGCCAATTAAATGACTGAATCATTTAAGAACAGAAGAAGTAGAGGTGTAAAAGACAGTAATCAGAATTATCTCGTCTGAAAGTAATGAATTTCATTTATACAGCCAGACCCTGTGGTGAATGTGTCATTTGCAGAGTGGAAAATATGTGCTTTTCAGAGGGACCGGCCAGCTGATAAGCGTACTTTTCCATTCAAAGAGGAAGGGAATTGTAAACCACTCACTCCTCGTTTTACTTAGTGAAACCTCTACAGGTTCAAACTAGCCTTTCGGCTGATGACCTAAACAACATGTAACAAACAACAAGTATATAAAAATATGACGCAATTTTGGCCCTAAAGCTTTTTTTACAAATTTACATCCCTGATTTTTCCGGATAACCAGTTTTCCCCCAGAGAAGAACATAAAACTATTAATGTGCCACCTAGTACCTAGTAGGCACTTTTGAGTGATATACTTTGGATGCCAATTTTAAAGAATCCAGTCAATCAAACGATCACAAAATCCACCTTAGAAGTTTTTTATTACATAACGAAAAATGTGTAAATAATCGGATTACCGCATTCTACAGGAATAGAAGCATCTGGATTCTGATCTATGTTTGATGTATGAGAATCGCTTAATTTTCACCGACAAATTCGTGATAAATTGCTCTTAATACACGACAAATCTGTAGTGCTATCTCCGATCCGTTACTAGAGAATGCGTTCGATAAGTAGTCAGAAACCACACACGGGGGTTAGGTTTGTATATAATTAACAAACACCTATTTTGTAAGCTATATTTTGCTGGTAATTTTAACCTTTTTTAAGTTTGAATTTAAACAGAGTGATACATTAGTTCATGAGTGGTTGTTGGCTGATCACCACACACAATCACTGATTCACCCTGCATTACTTAACATTTAATAGCACCTTTCTACCAGCTAACTGACTAGGGTGACCCGGAGACATCCCCTTATAAATCGAAAGACAAATTAAGAAAATAAAGCAATAGAGAACATATTAAGAAAATTTTATTGTAATCGCTATTTGATTCATAAAAAATACAAGTTCCTTTCAAACAATCTACTCTTAAGGTTAGTGCTTTTCATTGTCTGATAATCACTTTTTCACTACTTAAATGTTGGTTAGTTTTCTTGGCTGGTTTATTCACACAAGGTGAAAATACATTGCAGAATTTTTATTGTCAACGTGACAGACTTACAAATAATTTGTTTTTCCCCCGTATAGGGTTAATTTTAGACCACGTGAAGTGACATTAGACGTTTGTGGAAGCTCTTTTTGCAGCCCACATTCTCATTATTCGATCACTATACCCCAACGAAATAAAGACTGCAGATGAGATCTAGCCAATAACAGCCAAGGTCGAGTGTGAAGTTGCCCCTTCGCTAAGTCACACTCTGTTCCACCGAACTCCAGTTGACTTTATGCTAGGCTGTCATCCACAGCGGGACCACAACGTGACAACGCAGGATACGATTAACGAAAGTCAATTGGCTCTGTGCTGTGATCTAGGTCACTATGCTCCGTCTTCATCCGCAATTTCTAGTTCCTTAGGGTTTAAAAACTTTTCCCTTTCCTCTGTCCACCCGATGTTCTGTTTTTGATCTTAATGGAAGCCCTTAAAGTCCGTAATTAGCTATCCGAATTTAATTCGACTCATTATAAGTTTTCCGGTTTTTTCGGGTTTATAAATAATTTATTTATTAAATAAAAAATATAAAATAAACAAACATAAATTAGTTTTTGATTATAACAACACTACAATACAAAATTACAGCTGATCAACTGTTGATTTTAGTTAATGAAAATAACCGTTAATCAAAATATATTTTCCCTAAAATTATCGTATAGAAGGTTTTATGAAGTTCTAGTGTTTTTCTCTTTTATTAGTCAGTCTCCATCCAGTTCAATTTAATCAACCAACAGAATGATATGTGATATGTGAGAAAAAGATGTAAATGAGTTCACGAAATAAATAGATTAAAACTTCTACGAGTATGTTGTATGTGTTATGTTCATTTTTGTTCAATGTTCGGTATAATTAAAAACTGGAATGAGAAAAATGCACATTGTCCGTCACATTCGGATTCAACCTTCATATTTGCTTCTCAAAATTTATAAATTACTGAATGTAAATTTACCTATACCAAAGTTTAATAATTTCTAAAATAAATCTAATCTACTTCAAAATCGACTTGAACTTTAATGTGATGAAAAAAAACTTCATAAGTAGCTTCATCAGAAGCTACTTATGAAGTTTTTTTTAAATTCAATAATATGGAATAATAATAAAATGTTTAAAATATTATATTATATTATTACAAAATTGTATTATATTACTTTATATTACATTACACTCATAGCTGGTAGGTGGAGTGTTAAATTATTTGCACTCGATCTGCTAGTTCCAGGGCTACAAAAAATAGTTCTGTTTCTTATCACATGGTCAGCCAATTAAATGACTGAATCATTTAAGAACAGAAGAGGTAGAGGTGTAAAAGACACTAATCAGAGTTATCTCCTCTGAGAGTAATGAATTTCATTATACAACCAGACCCTGTGGTGAATAAAGTGAATATGTTATTTGCAGGGTGGAAAGTAGATGCTTTTCAGAGGGCCTGACTTGCTGATAAGCATACTTTTCAAATCAGTGAGGAAGGCAATCGTAATCCACCTCACTTCTCGTTTTACTTAGTAACCTATACAGGTTCAAACCAGACTCGGCTCCAGCCAATCAGTTCGGTTGATGACCTAAACAACAGAATTATAAGAAAATGTTTAAAATATTACAATATTACAAAATTATATTAAATTATTTTGTCCATAACAAGCAGGTGGAGTGTTAAATTATTTGCATTCGATCTGTTAGTTCCAGAGCTACAAAAAAAGTTCAGTTTCTTATCACTTGGTTCACCAAATATATGGCTGAAGCATTTAAGAACAAAAGAGGTAGAGAGATGTAAAAGACACAAATCAGAGTTATCTCCTCTGAGAGCAATGAATTTCATTATACAGCCAGATTCTGTCGTGAATGAAATGAATATGTTATTTGTAGGGTGGAAAGTAGATGCTTTTCAGAGGGCCTGGCATACTGATAAGCATACTCTTTCAACTCAATGAAATAAGCAATGGTAAACCACCTTACTCCTCGTTTTACTTAGTAAAGCCTCTAGCTAGAGATTTAAACCAGCCTTTCGGCTGATGACCTAAACAATAAATAACATTATATTATTTGTGAAAAAAACAAATTGTGTAACTTAATATTATTTTAACATCATAATTCAGTTTCTCTGTCAGTGACGTATCAAACAAAACTATCACAATCATTCATTTTGACAAAGTAATCAAGTTCCTTTTGAAAACAATACCAGTACTCGTTGTTTTGTAATGTAATTTTATATTTTGAAGAATAATGACTAAATTGAAATTTAATTAGTTTTTAATTACTGATTTAATTTAATTGTTATGGAAAATTATTCATAAATGACTAAAACATACGTTTGTTAGTAAAAAGAACAAGAAGTAACAATGAAGTCCTTTAGTAATCATTTAAGATCTTAAGCGAACAGTTCAGATTCTTCTAGGTTTCCCCGTTTCGGAATAAGGTGTCAAAAATAATTAATTGTCCTAGTGTATTACTTGTGACTGTATCATATTCATAAATACTAGGAATTGGGCATACGCATATCACGAACCTAACAATTGAGGGGTTGGAAATCGTAGAAGTTGGGTAAAGCATTGTAGTTATTAAAGCGAATGGTACACAAATGGAAATAACAGGGGTAATCGTCAAAATAATTTTAAAAAAAACTATCAAAAGTAATCAAAAAAGGGCTATTGTCAGCAACTCAAAACCCGGGTTGCCTGATACTGGAAGAAATAATAAAGTATTTCAATTCCCACTAACATAATTTCCCTATAACAGACAAGTGGAGTGTCAAATTATTTACTCAATCTGTTCGTTGCAGGGCTAAAATAAATAGTTCTGTTTCTTATCACATGGTCAGCCAATTAAATGACTGAATCATTTAAGAACAGAAGAGGTAGAGGTGTGAAAGACACTATTCATAGTTATCTCCTCTGAAAGTAATGAATTTCATTATACAGCCAGACCTGTGGTGAATGAAGTGAAGGTGTCATTTTACAGAGTGGAAAATATTTCCTTTTCAGAGGGCGCGGCATGCTGATAAGCGTACTTTTCCACTCAGTGAGGAAGGCAAATGTAAACCACCCTACTCCTCGTTTTACTTAGTAAAACCTCTACAGGTCCAAACCAGTCTTTCAGCTTTTGACCTAAACAACAATTCCCACTAATAAAGCTGACAAACAATGTGCATAAACAAAAAACACAAATAACATGGTAATAAAGCTACAACTACAAAATTAAAAAGCAAAGTTTATGTACGAAATCGGGACGAATCAGAATAAGTAAGTTAAAGCGCCGTTACTTTTTTATTGTTTAAGATTGGTTCTGAAAATAAAGTCACCGAACCGATTAAGTGAACCCGTGAGTAAATACAATAATTTGAATTTTTTGGTCGGATTCTTTCTAGTAATGACAAGAAACACGGGCTCAACAATGATATTTTCGCTTTCTACGTATAAAAAATCTATAAAATCACCGAATCTCCGACTGGTTAGCGAACTGGTGAAAATTTTCAGATTTTTCAAATTACTTGCATAATTTAATCCGAAAAAGAGAACATTTCCGTAAAACTGCAATACTTGTATTCACGGAGGTCATTAATTGATTAATCATATAGCATCGGTGCGGTAAATCTTTAAAAAACCGGGTAATAAAATAAAATAACTTTAGTATATTCCGTGTAAATCGGGAATTTGGAAGCATGTAATAACGTCGGGTGTAATAACAGGTAATGAAAATTCACACATGGAGAGTTTATTCTTTATTTGTAAATACTGACCGGATTCAGCTCGGTTCGATATCTTTTACGATATCGAACTCTGAACGAAAAAAAATCGTTAAACTACACAACATAAGTTCTCGAACAAGACGGCTAATGGATCGACCAATGCACTCCTATTTATAAGCTGCTAAGCTAGAATGTTCCAGAACGTTCCAATGAGTACACAACATAAAGTGTGTGACCGTGGTTATATAGTAAAAATATGATACAGGTCAAACTGTTTTCGTTATTAACGACTACATTGGGTTACAGTATGGAATCAGTGGCTTTTGACGTGCAATAATTTCCAGATATACCAGGCGAGAACCAGACCCGGGACCTTTTGTTCTGCAGTGTGTAGCGTAGTCTAGCTCTCCAACCACTGTACCATAATGACGGCCTCTCTTTTTTTTATTGGTTAAAATTCACATCGGCTTCTGAAATATTAGCGACTACAATGATTGACTTATACATTAACTTAATATTTTTCAAATCCAAACCAGAAATCGAACCTACGACCTTTAACTTTTCAGTGTCCCACTCTACCATTACATTACCAAGGCGGGCCACATGGAATTTATTAAACGAAAAGTAGGCTACTTTTTTATATTTTTAGAAAAATATAAAAGAATTTATTTATTAATCACTATTGTAGGCCACATTAATTTAGAACGTTGTTTTTTATACCGAACTATTAAATAATTTATTTAATTTTATTGATTAAACAGAACAATCACCCCTTACTCTATAACCAACTATATTTTTTTCTCTTTGATAAATAATTAATTAAAATTCTGGTTATAACATTCACTTTCTAACTGTTTACTAAGATATCCACTCTACTTATCATAGTTACTTTTTTAAAAATTATTAAGCCTAATACAGTTCATGTTCCACGTTTTTTACCGTACCTTAGTAAATAAATCACAATTTTAAATGCTATAAGAGTGTAAGTTACGAACTAATTCACTGAGTAATAGAAATCGGTAATACTGTCAATTATTGCGTTATTATTTTATTATTAGCGTTAACGATACATAAAATTTGATTATCTGCAAGCATTGTAGCGAAATTGGTCTAAGAGCAGTAGAGATAGAAAGACCACCCGCAAAATAATGTGTCCGAAGATAGTTGACAGACATTACAGGTTAAGACAAGAAGAACGTACAAGAAAAACAAGCGATTAATGGAAACGATTAGAAAAAGAAGAATAAAATTCTACGGACGTCGTGTACATTGGATTACAAACGGCTCAGAAAATAAAATGTTAAAACACCAAGCTATCAGTAATTTCACGAATACAACGTTTTCAAAGTAAATTCTTACGACTGATTTCTAATTGCCCGAGTTACGTATCCAATAGAACACTACACGATGACTTATGTGTTACTTACCTCAACGACACATCTAAAATTGTACCGTAGGTTCAGAGACAAACTTCACCATCATAACAAACCCTTAATAAATGTAGGCTAATATGAATTCTGTGGACCTACCAGGAATCGCACAGAGACGACTAAAACTCCAATGGAGTAAAGACATGATACATTAACGCAATTGTAACATTATTAAGTATACAAAATAATAGGTAATTTAAAAATTAACACATTTATCGTTATCTAGAGAGCTATCGCTGGGTGGTGTTCTCCTCAAAGCCTTCTCATTAACGCGGTTGGTTATTTTTTAAATTATTTTGTTAATTTAGTTGTGTACGTTTTTGCTAGTTGTTCTTATATAGTTGCAAAATAAATAAAGTAATAAAATAAATAAATAAAACACCCAACATAGACCAAACTTTTCGGGTAAGTATTTCAAAAAAGTCAAAAAGGATATTGAGTAGCGTTGAGTTGAATTATTCAGAAAACTGACTAAACACTTACTGATAAAATTTCTTACGTAAAGGGACTACAAGTGATTAAACGGAAAGAATAGTGTTGAAAAGCTTTCATCTTGTTTATATTTGATTTTTTCGCAAATCATTATAATTACTATATTACATCTTCGTAAGCCATATTAGGTGATTGTATCAATTTAGTTTTTGTTAAAAAGGAAAGTTTGATCTAAGGTGGAATTGAATCTTTAATCGGTAGTTCAGCTAAATTCTTTTTGTCGCGTTTGGCGGTTCCATATCAGTCTTTTGTCTATTGAAAGGCCTAAATTTAACAGTGTCTGCTTATGAAATAATTGAATGATTATATCATAGTATTTATGACTAATTTTCTGTAGTCTGTTTTTAAATAACTAGTAATTAAGTAGTGATTAAGGTGGCCTATTTGATGACTAAATGACAAATATCTTTGATTCAATAATTTAGCTAATGTTTTCTCTTTGTACTGATAGTAAAAATGGTTAGTTATCGTACTATACTACATATGATTTCAATAGAAGCTTGCACTGTACACGTTCCCTCTACTTGCCTTCTCCTCCTTCTTATTCCGAGTAGTCAACATAGTATTTGTTAAAAAAGTATGCCTCTAAACTGTTACCAGTGTTTAATACTTTCGTATGAATTTATTTCCTCTAAAGCTATTGTGGTTAATTGTATAATCTTATTTTAGTTTATACTCGTATATATATACCGAGAACCGATCAGTAAATGCGTAAATTACCACGTTCATCGTTGACCGGTATTGCAGTACGCTTTAATCTCTTGTGCACTGAACGGGAACCCAAACTGAACTGGTGAATTTATTTGTACTATAATACAGAGCATTTCATAATGTATTTGGGGTATGGCAAACGTGTGCGTGCAACTTTTTTTCGCAGCCCGTCAAAATCGACTGCGTCTGCAGGCAGAGTGTTAGGAATTCCGAAAACAACGGTGTGGAGAGATTTCCGTAAACTTTCATTATTCAAACTGTACCATCTTCAATTAATGCAGCATCCATCTGATGGAGATAAAACACGTAGGCTCGATTTTTGTTTACAGTTACAGGAAAAGGTGTCGTTAGATGAAAATTTTCTAGAGAAGATAATTTTCAGTGATGAAGCGGCAAAATAAACCGTCATAACGTGCGAGTGTGGGGAATACGTTCGGGATTCTCAGAAAGTGAACGTTTTTTGTGCAATCTTTCGTGAGGCAGTGTATGTGCCGTTCTTTTTTACGGAAACGGCAGTAACCGGCATGATTTATCTGGATAAGTTACGATTATGGTTTATAACTCAGCTACTCAACGACTTCATTTTCCAGCAAGATGGTTGTCCTGCCCATTTCCATAACGAGGTTCGACGGTACCTTAACACAATATTGCGTCGGCGCTGGATAGGACGCGCGTCCGAAGACCAACACATTAAGCTGTGGCCACCAAGATTCAAGCCTCACGACATGTGGCTTCTTTCTCTGGGGTTTTGTGAAAGACAAGGTGTTTATCTCACCAATGGCGAACGATATCGCTGAGGTGAAGGATCGCATAATCAATGCAATCAACTCTATCGAAAGGGACATGTTACAACGTGTTTAGCAAGAGCTAGACTTTTGTGTTGATGCGTGCTGTGTCACCAAAGGAGCACACATTGAACATTTATAGATGTTTAAAAATAACTGTTTGAGTCCCTGAATCGGCCCGTACAACTTTCATTTAGGTAAGTGAAATAGTTTTTGTACTGAATTTTCGTAACCCCAAAAAACATTATGAAACGCCCTGTACCATAAACAGCCTAACATTTTGTGTTGACACCTTATAAAAGCAAACACTGCAGAGTATAATACAATACAATTAATCAACTAAAAGCAGTTGGACCATTCTGACATAAAGTATTTATTTTGACATTAAAATAATACATCAATAAAAGTAAAAATAGATGGTGATTTGTAATATTATGCCTAATACTAATTTGATTATAATCAAGAGTATGGGTGTGGTAGTACGTTTTGCAGCACATTACACAAACTGCTGTAACACTTTACCAGTGCGGGAGTGCAAAGACGTATACAGAAGCTTCTATTGATATTACATATTATGGTATAGTAAAGCGCACGACAAAATTTAAAATATAATGTAATATTATTATTGATAATATAAAATTATACACATAATTATTTTTAAAATATTACTGGTCGTTTTATTTAATAATTTTGAGTTTATTTTTTGCTAAAGAATACAAATGACACATAATGATCCTCTACTATTAATTATTTATTTAAATTAAAGTTAGTGCAGAATGTAAATATTCAAAGTCGTTTTTGAACGTTAACATATCTAGAAATCTGGGCTTTCTTTTGTTCTCCCACATCGTTGGAAATTAAAAAATACAATTTACTAGGAATATAAAAACCCGTAAAATAGGGCATTCTTATACTAAAATAATTACATGTTTATAAGCGGTGTAATACATTAAGTCAGATGTAAACTATGATTGTATGCGGCAGGTATTCGCGACAGTTTTAACTCGCTACACTTTTATCTTCCGATCGCATAAAGAAGTATTTTAAATTATTTTATGAACTCACAAATAGAGATAATTTTACCCATGTGAATTTTCGTGACAGCAACGATTGACTTCCTAAACCAGCGTTTTGATGACCCATTTTAGGATATTCATTATAGTGAAAACCGTGAAACAAATTATCCATCTAAATTGTTTTTTTTTTTAATTTATAATACGACATCAACCAACAAGTAAATAACCTACCATAAAATTTTATGTCAAGTTATTTAATCTTTAGAAACTAAAATTTTTATTTAAGTACTTCAGAAAATTTTTAAATATTTAAAAACAATATAATTAGGGAAATAATTATTTAATTTATTAAAATGGATAAAATATAATTTTATTTTCACTAAACATTAACTTGTTTTACCGAATCATACGTACGTAATTTAATTAAATAGGAGTTGTACCAAACTTTCTCAGTTATAAAATCAGTGAAGAAAAATAGTTTTTTACTATTTTATATTTTTCAAACATTTAAATATAATTTTAATCGCCGTTTCTGTTCAAATGATTTCGATATTTTTTTAAAAAGGCATAACGAATTAATAAATAATTAGCAAACGTACGTTATTTTATAAAAAAAAAATACTGAAAAAATCCAAAAATTTATAGCATTCTACTAAATTTTTATACTACGAACAAGTAAAACGAATGAAGATGTCCTGTCGGTAGCCAGTACGCTGGGTGAAAAACCGTTTTCTACTACCAGCTAATATTGTAAATATCCAAAAGAATCATAAAAAAAGCTTATAAATTCATAAATATAAAATATACAACCAAAAACAAATTAACAATTCAGGTACGTTATGTAACTGGAAATTTAGAATACTTATAGCTAAGTAGGATTAAAATTGTCCTATTAAAAATAAAGAAAATTATGAAAATTTGGGTAATAATATTTGTTGCAAACCGTCATAAAATTAACTATTATATGTGTTTATAAAATTCTAAAGATGTTTCGCTAAATAAAAAAAATATAAAATATAAAAAAATGTATACATAATATACTAAGTGTGATAATTGTAATGAACAAATCCAGCTTATTAGGAATTGAAACGCAGAATTTTCTGTTCTGAATTCGGAATATAAAAGTAGAAAACTACCATATCTGAACTACTCTTTCTTGTAAAATTATTATTAAACAATGCATAACATAAAATTAAAATAGGCCACCTCTGTAACTTAGTGTTTGTATGACCGCTAGCCTAAAACGCGGAGGTCCTGGGTTCAATTCCCGACTAGGGCCTGGAAATTATTAAAGTCAAAACTTAACGTCGTCGCTAATGACCAAGCTGTCGATGCGACTTTAAATAAACTACAAAAAAATTGTAAAATCTCTTTTAAGAGAATTTAATTAACGAAGATATTTTAAATAACACAGAACTAATCTATACCTAAAATTCTTTACCAATTTTTTTGCAAAAAAATATTACAGGATGTGTAAATGTTTATTTGCTTTGTTAGCCAACAAATAAAGTAGAAAATATGATGTATTTCATTCGAACTTCCTCGGTAAAATTTTAACATCCAGGTATAGAGTTAGTAGTAAATTTCTACAACAGTAAGTTAAAAACATAATTAGTCTCAGAATATTTTTTTTTTAAGTTGCATCAACTACAGGTCATTAGCGACTACAGTGATTTATGGTAGGTACTTTATCTGTGTACTTGAAATAGTTAAAGTTAAATTATTTTATATTAATTAGTATTTACAACTGTACATAACACTTTTTAAAATAAACTTACTTCCATGCTTTTCAAAACAATGAACCGTAAAATTTTAATAAATTATCTAAAATAAATTTATTAAAATTTGTAGCAAATTATAATTTAAAATTTTTAATTTATTGGTAGTGTTTTTATTTTAAGAGAATTAACTCAATTGCAAACAAAACTAACCGCTCTTTCTAAAGATAAATTAATACCTGCACAGTGAAATTCATTTAAAAAAATAATTTATAATTTTTCTACGTAAACGTGTAATATTTTATAAAAAATATATATATATTGCCCGTTAAATGTCAGAAATAACTTTATTTTTCATGAATTATTTGAAAAATAAAAACATGATGAAATTTATCATAAATAAAATTATTACAGAGCGCGTTTAAACTTAAATGATAAGAATAAATTTCATGTAATATTCGTAGCAGGTATTTACTAAAGATTCCAGCTATTTCCTCACATACGGTAAGGTAATTTCGAGCCCGTTTACAGAAAATACCTAGCAAGGGGCTTTATCATCCGTTTAAGACACATGAAAAAAATTACAGGTGTTTATACTCTCTTCTTAAAATAAATTGGTGTAATTTAATCTATAACTTATTACTTACCCTTTTTTACAACATTAAATCTATTAAATAAAAATTTTATAATATGAGTAACTAATTTAAAACATACATTAAACACCGAAGCACAACACACTAAGCAAAAAAACCAAACACAAATTTAATGAATATTCTGATTCTAACCTTTGCATTCGTTGGCATCTCGTGCAGTAGCTCGTCCCCATGGTCTGTCAAAATGGAAGGGCTTGCATCTTTCGCAATCACGACCGGCCGTATTGTGTTTACAATCGCAAACTAGTTGACCCTGTGGTCCAGACGCAATACAACGAGATGCGTGACCGTTACACTTGCACCTTCCTCCGACCGCCAAATCGGAAACCGCGTAATGATATGTCATCACCGTTGACATCGTACCGGATGAGGTAGTAGTTGTTGTTGTCGCAACTGTCGGTGGTACAACGGGACCGGTCAAACTATTTGGACTATCGGCCGAGATACTAGCTGCAGCTACCGGTTCCGATTCTTCACCCCCTGTAGTCATATTATCGTCATCTTCTTCACCAGGACGTCGGGGAGATTCATCAAAATGGAGACGATTAAATACGACTTTCACATCGGTAGCGGTCACCCAATCTTGAAGCACCGGGCTGTTGTCAAAATCTGGAGCACTCGGACGTCCTTCTAAAGTGCTGAAAGCGATTCTAGACGTCAATGGAGGTTCGCCACCCGTAAATCGATGTGAATCTGTACAAAGAGCTTCTTGTTCATTGGCTTTGGTGATCGTGGCTCGATTGGGACGACCATATACTCTTCGACACTGAGAACTGTAGAACTGGAAAGGTTGCCAGGTTTTTCCGTAATCCATACTTTTATATATAGCGATGGAATCGGGTTTTGCAGCGCGTGGACAAAATTGTAAACTCACATAAGTCAACTCGTACTTTTTGCCGAGACTGAGCGAAAGAGTGACATTGTCCGGTGGTGCACTGAAACCAGCCGTAACGGGTACCGGTTCGGATCGCCAACAAGTCACATTGTTTGGATTATTCAGATCGGTTAAGTATGCAGGAGGATGACGTCGTCGAGGTTGTGCATCATCGCATACGTGACACGGACCATCAGGAAGATCACAGTAACGAGATGGACCGGTACCGGCACCACACACACTCGAAGCTTCAACAGGACTGCCAAAAGCAGCGTTTACAAAATCAGGAATACACTTTCTGGGTTGATCCTCATCATAACACGGATCCGGAGGTGAATGTTGTGCAGCGAACATTTTTAAGTAGCTCTCGGCCCCCGCAGGACCGAGCACCGCCGCTGCCAGTACCATTAACTGGAAGGCCATGGCGCGCGGAGACATCAGACCGCGGCAGCGTGCATTTCTCTCCTCACTTCACAACTCGACCGCGCTCGGAACGCAACTGAGCCGCTGCCGCAGCCAACAACGCAAGAGGCGGAGTCACTCACCACTCTCCCCTCCCTCTTAACAACCCCTCCTGATCCATCTCTTTAACCATAACACCTACTGCTTGCTACACTATAACAAGCCTACCTACTAGAACTACCTTCCTACCTTAATTGCATCTCTCACTGAACTCTAATTGGACTCGATAATGGCTATTATTAAAAGTTGAAGCTATCACTTCCGATTTCACTCTGACCATCTACACGAGAATCGGTCAGTATTACTGACCCATAAAACAAGATTACAAATAATAATTTATGTATCTGTCATCTCCTTTACAACACTTCCATCGGTACAACACACTTCTTTATTGAATACATTAATAAACTAATAACGAATACAATATCCCACATATAACCACAAAAAATTCATTACTAAACCACAAAATAACATCGTCATTTAATCCTGTGGGTGCGGTTTGAATTCATGCTCATGTTTACCGCAGCTACATAAGTAAAACCGTATTTTTTAACTACGCTAATTTAAATTACAGCAATATTTTATTCCAATGACCATAGGCCATACAAAATATTGTTTTACGGAAACGTTTGAAATTATTTCAATAAAAAGTAACTTATATTACCAGTATATATTAAAATAAATTTCCAGTTCTATGATGTTCATCATCTCCATATACAGAAAATGATTTTTTCCTCAACAATAAAAGATCGATTTTATTTGCCAAAAAAACCCCGTATTATTTATTATTCGGGCGTTATGGAAGAAAAATGGCTTGGTGGTATTTTCCTAACTCTTAACAATTTTACTCCGATTCGGATGAATTTAATTGGCCTACTAATCGGATGAATTAAAGAAAAAGAACATCGGTTTACATGTTTATTACTTTATAAAACTATAACGGTGAATTTAAAAAAAGAAACACAGCTTCTGCTTAGTCAGAAGCCTGGTTTCAATTTTAATTTTGACAACCAGAAATTTCATGTTTCGATTATTAATCTTACAGTTACTTACAGTTGCATCACTGTAATGTCAATTTGGTAGCTTAGATTATCATTTTGATATTGCTTTTGATACATAGTAAATCAGATATGTGTATAACCATAAGGCCAAAATTATTTGCCTTTCTAATTGTTTGCCATAAAGAAACATTAACAATCAGTTTAGATACCGTGGTTATTTTTTGTGT
Source organism: Catonia carolina (assembly GCA_035578175.1). Taxonomy (NCBI): domain Eukaryota; kingdom Metazoa; phylum Arthropoda; class Insecta; order Hemiptera; family Achilidae; genus Catonia; species Catonia carolina. Next base: position 247,411,804 of record JAQMRL010000001.1, on the reverse strand, counting down.
GTACGTTGCAATCTGTTCAATTTAATAAAAACAATGAGCCACCCCATGGCCCAGTGAGATGAGGATGATACGTATAGCGTATAAATGAAGTGTAGTCTTGTACAAACTCAGGCCGACTATCCTTGAGAAAGTATAGTTAATGCAACCCCAACCATCAAAGTACATATGTAACCACTGACTAAACATTTGTTACCTTTACTAGGATTTGAACCCCGGAACCTTCGTCTTCGAAAATCGAAGGTCCTTCGTCTTCGGAATCGAACCGGGTTCGATTCCCGGTTAGATCTGGCATTTTTTCATCACTCATTTTCATCTATCGTCCTTCTCACCGTCTACATTAGCAGTAATTGCAAAACAGTCGGACGTTAAATTTAAAAAAAATCTTCGAAATACAGCTGTTAAACAGCTGACTTGCAGCGATGACTTTACTCGCTAGACCAACCCGGTGTGTTATATTGTATTTTTGTAATTAGGCTATAATTTCAGTTCCAGTTTTACTACAAGTTGTTGTTTTTGCCATCAGCCGAGAAGGTGGTGTGTGAACCTCTAAAGGTTTTACTGAGTAAAACGAGATCGAGGTGGTTTACCATGCCTTCCTCTGAGATTAAAAGTCTTAGAAATACAGCTGTTAAGCAGCTGACTTGAAGCGACGACTTTACTCGCTAGATCAACCCTGCCGTCCGCATTACCGTAGTTGGTAACGTGCTCGCCTCTCATCATGCGGTCCTGGGTTCGAATCCCACTTAGGCACAGCATATTTTCATACGTTACAAAAAATTATTTCATCCTTCACCGTCTGCATTAGCAGTAATTGCAGAACAGTCGGACGTTAAACCAAAAAAAAAAGAAAAAAATAGACCAACCCTGTGTCTATTAATATATTTTAGTAATTATAATTTCAGTTCCAATTTCAGTTGTTGTTGTTGTTTAGGTTATCATCAGCCGAATGGCTGGTTTGAACCGCTAGAGGTTTTACTAAGTAAAACGAAGAGTGAGGTGGTTTACCTATGCCTTCCTCACTGAGTTGAAAAGTATGCTTATCAGTATACAAGGCCTTCTGAAAATCACATATTTTCCACCCCGAAAATGACACCTTTACTTCATTCACCCTAGGGTCTGGGGGTATAATAAAATAATTTATTTTCAGAGGAGATAACTTTGAATAGTATATCTTACACCTTGACCTGTTCTTAAACGATCTTTTAATTTCGTATAAATTTGATTATATACACTTTTGTCTTAAAATGCACGCTAAGGCTGAAATCCAAATAATCGATTTTTTACTCGTTTTCGTGAGAAAAAACAGAAAATTGCTAATTACCGCTAAACTAAGCATTATACAAAAAATGTTGTAGGTTTGTAAATTCTCCACAACTTTTATTATTATATACATTTTTGCGCCTAAATGAATATTACAGCAGAAATTTAAAAAAAAAAATACAAGAAAACAGCCTCCCCAAGAATTTCAGCAGACATGGCGCCTACCCTATCTTGTAGAGCATAAAAAATTTAGTAAATGAGGCGATTTTTAAAAAAATCGTAGAAGCCGTTTTTCAGAAAATCGAAAAAAGTTAAAAATGTCACTAATAAACTACTACTTCTGATTGACCGATTTTGATGAAAATGTTCGTGTTGAGTCCTCTAGTAGTACCTAACTTGCGTTTCAAGTTTCAAGTTCGTACAATGTTCCGTTCTTGAGATATTTTGTTCACAAACACACAGACCAATCGCTAAAATTATGTTATTGGGTTCAGAGGTCTGAAAACGTGTAGATCCGGTGAAAAATCGATTTCGAAAAATAGACATAAAAACAATACGTTCCTTCCTATATATTCATATAGGCAAGAGAAAGTATAAAACAGAACTATTTTTGTAGCCCTGGAACTAACAGTGCAAAAATTTAACATTCCACCTGTCTGGTATGGGCATTACAAGTTGATGAGTTAATTATATCTTTCACTCAAAACTAAATACTCTTTCCGTTATTTTTAAGACTTAAAATTTTCATTTTTGATGGTAACGAGATAAAAGCTGTAACCGAATAATAATGTTCGCATTTTAAGGGCGTTTGCATATTACGCAAGCTAAACTGGCTATTTTTAGTAACCACCTTCTTTGCATCTTGCATCTATTTAGATCTTTAAGCTTTATTTAGACAGAGCTTTAAATCACAAACCAAGTACTTAATTCAGCACACCTTTCCGACACTACTTTTCGTTTTACCCAATTTTAATATGTTTATGAATTTTAAATTATATGAAACTGTATTTAGTTAATACTATTTCATATAATTTGAGGAATCAATTCATCTATTAATTATAAGGGATCTATTAATCTTATATTTTAGAGCTAAGAAGGAAACTAGTATCACCAGAATATTTTTTCAAATGTCTTGAATAGTTTTCAAGGAATTGGGAGCCTACCGGAAATCTAACAACAGGTTTTGCTGTAATTAACAAAAATGAAACTCAATAAAATAGGTTTCCATGGTTTCAACCTGAAACTAATGCTAACTTTTTTTTTTGTTTTTTATTCCTAATTTGTGTACGTTACAATCTGTTCAATTTAGAACAATAAGCAACCCCATGACCCAATGAGATGAGGATGATGTGTATGACGTGTAGTCTTGTACAGACCCAGGCCGACCATTCCTGAGAGAGTATGGTTAATTAAATCCCAACCATCAAAGTACACCGGTAACCACTGTCTAGTATTCAAATCCGTATAAAAGTAACTACCTTTACTGGGATTTGTACTTGCTTCGGCAGTACATATACTAATGCTAACTTGATTATAAATTTTTTTAAACTGGGCCGAGTAAAGGCATTATTATTTTTAAATTTTGTACAGGCATAACAAAAGATGTGCATATGATTTGTGTATAAGATGAACCTGAAAATGATGTAATTCATAATGTTTAAAAAACACAAAATACTTTTTGTTAATTTTCAATGATCAATTCTCTTTTAAAATTAAAGAGCTTACTTTCAGTTTAAAAATTTTTTTAGAAAAGGTTGTCGCCTTTCAAAGCTATTTTTTTTAATTAGTTCTTGGTTTTGTAATAAAAGCTGATATTTATAAGAAAAGCTGAACCGCTTGCCGATCAAATAAGAAAAAAGAGAATTTTCTTCTTTTTTTCGGACATCATGTGGACGATTCCCTCTAGAATGTCCAGACAGATCATTCAATACTTTTCAAGTAAAAAAGTCCCAACCGCACTGGTTTTGCGAAATTAAAAAAAGACCTAGAAGAACTACAGATTTCACTTGAGTTAAAAAAATTATCATAAACTGAAAAACATGAGGCTCCAGCAAAAGAAACCAACCAAACGTTCAAAAGCGGTGTATTCTGAGGAAGAAAGGAAAAGAAGATCTAACGCTATGAAGAATTATTGGGAGAAAATCAAGGATAAGAACATCAAGAAAATGGATAAGATCCACACAGACGAAATTAAAGATTTTCCAAACTTGAAGAACTTATGCAGCCTATGAGGCTTTTTTAAAAAAGCTGATATTTATCACATTATTATTTAGTAAATAGGGTGCTTAATTTTTAAGCAAAAGAATAAGTTTCAAATACTTCTATTAATAATTATATTTTTTATTCTATTTTTCCTTTATTTTTCTACATTTATTTAAAAAAATATTATTTTATGAAATCTTGGGTAGTAAAAGTAAATAGTAAGCATATAATCAGTATTAAACTACTTTTAAATTCAGACAGCGATGATACCAGGGAAAATATTGTAGAAATGAATTTAGTTGTATCTAAAGATTATTTTATTTTTATTTATCATTTAATTTTTTTCACCATGCGTGAAAATTGAGCTTTTTGTCTCTTAACGGATTTTTCCAATGTTACTTTGTAAAATTAAGGTTTAAAAATCACGTAAAATATAAACTGAAAAATACTTTCTTCTGGGACTCTATAAATTTCTCAAACTTTGTTCATAAGTTTAATTATTTTTAAATTAGCATCCACCTCACACATTTGATTAAATTTTTTAGGCGTGAGTAATCTTAGAAAAAAATTTAAAATCTTAAAATAAAAGTAATCTAGAATAAAATCTTAGAATTTAGTAGAACACCAGTTTAATTGTAAGCTACGTCATAGTATTTAAAATTAATGTGAAGCAAATTTGTTAAGTTTGGTAACTAAACTGGTCGTTTCTTTCTTGAACTACAAGGCCACGTACTTAAAAAAAAAACACTTCAATTTTAGTAGGTTTTTTCGTTTAATACCTCCCTGTCAGATATAAAACGCCATAATTATAGAGGTTCATTATTTTTCAAATGGTTAGAATGCAAATTTCGCAATTAAAATGCAAAAACAATCAACTAGATTTAAACTGGATGCATGCGCCTTTATATAGATATACAGTACATTACACATTCTGCAACTTGTTCATCACTTGTGTTGTACGGAGTAGTATCACAGACATATTAAGGGGCTCTTAGTATATTTGTCTAAAAATATATGAGTGCAACTAAGATATATTGATGTATGACTTAGTCTTGGGTTGGGAAACGGTTCTTCTGTTCCTGGTACCACTGTATATGAGTACTGGACGGTAACTGATTCAGTATCTGATACATTTTGTACTTAAAATCGATACAGAAATATTAAATTAAAATTCCTTTTTTATTTAATAAAAATGTAATTTAACTTACTTAACAACTTAATATTTTTTAGGTGCCATTAGCGACTACTGTGATTTTCGAACTGGAACTGCGGGCTTTTACTTCTTAAAATTTTTAGACTTTAACCAGGAATCGAACCCGGACCTTCCGCTTAGTAGGCTAGTGCGCTAATCACTACGCCACGGAGCCTGCCTCTGTTCAATTTTTTATTTTGTTTAATTTTCGTTAAATTTTTGTTTAACCTTTTTATTTTTTTTTAACTTTACTCAAACCAGTTTGGACTTATGGGTTAGAGCTATGGGGTACACCTAGTTCATCGAATATAGAAATACTGAAGCGCTTTCAATTAAAATGGCTGAGACTGATCTCTGCAGCCCCGTGGTGTATAACCAATGGAATTTTGGACGATCTAAACCTCCCCTTCATTAAAGAAGAAATTAAACAACGTAGCGAGAAACGTTTAAAAAGTTAGAAGAGCATCAAAATCCTTTTGCAATTAACCTCCTCGACAACAGCGAAGATACTCAAAACTGAAACGTTTTAAAACATTAGGCTTACCTTTACAATTTTGTTAATCATTTAACCCAATTCATTTTTCTTCTATTTCTACAACTAATCATCGTTACCTCATAATCATATCATCTCTGTCAGAGTCATCATCATCTTCAGCTTTAACTACTTCATGTTTCAAGATATTAATGCACAGTGCAAAGAAAAATTTTGTTTTATTTTGAGAGTTTAGTTTTTTTTAATCACACTACTGTGTGTGTTTTATATGTTTATTTCAAGAACATTATTTCCACACTTTCATCATCTTTGACTGTGTATTAAAGAATATAATTACATTAAAAACTGATTGCAAAAGAATTGCACTTTGCTAAAAAAAATTAAATACTTTCACCTTAAATTTTAGTATATTGCCAATAAACGCATAGAACGATCCTCGAGAATTTTTTGTACATAAAGAAGTACACCATTTGTAGGCATTTTGTGATCAGTCTAGGCACAAGTTTTTGTACACCACTTTCGTGGATTAGATAAATTTTTGTAGTGAATAGAAAAAGAGTACCGTATTCGCTCGTGCACGACGCACCCCCGCGTAAGACGCGCACACCAAAAACGGGAGAAAGTAATTTAAACTCATATAATAGAAGTACCACTCAATTACTAACCAAATTTAGTTACTGAATTATGAATAAAATTTCTTTTGCCTTAATCTCCGTTGATATTGCCAACCCTTCTTGACGACGGTCTTCAATATAGGACAGTAGCTGTTCTACTTGTGGAAATTTTCGTTTTCCTCTGCGAATGCTCTTCTGTTTATATTGGAATCTTGAAGCTTTTTTCCTCCTCCGATCTCCTACACAGGATTCCGGTATGTCATACTTACGGCCAGCTGCACGGTTACCAATCTCTTCTGCTTCAAGACGAACTTTTAATTTTCACCAGCTGTAAATAAACAAACGCTTTATAAAACTCATTTTCACTCACTAAACTGCACCAAACAAGCAGCTGATCTGAAATGGGCTGTAAACTGAAATATACAAGTTGTACTTAAAAGAACACTGTATACACGGAAATACCCGGAAGAAGACGAACTGAACAGACACTTTTGTTGTGAAGCCTTACACCGGATGTGACTCACCACTACTTGTTGTTTAACAAAGTGTCAGAGTCGATGTTAAACCCAAACAAACATTAATTCTACCGAAAATATCATAAACAAATTATCTTACCACTGGACAGTATTTGGCGATTTAGATTATCGTACAATCCAACCACAACCGGTATTGTATCTACCAGAAAAACCCGCATATGACGCGCACCTACGAATTTTGCGTTAGATTGTTAGAAGAAAGGTGCTCGTCGTACACGAGCAAATACGGTAATTAAAATCGTTACAATCAATTTTAATAAAATATTGATGGTTTAAGTTTTGATTCCAATAAAGTTTGTTTAATTTTACAGTTGTAGGGACTACCCTGCAACTTGATAAAGTGGGCAAAGAATGTGAGTTGGTTGAGACAGTAAAAAGGAGGAAATTTCAATATCTTGGACATGTGATTAGAGATCCTAAATATCATTTCTTACAATTATTAATCATATAAGGGAAGATAAAGGGCAAGCGGAACGTTAGCAGACGTCGGGCACCTTGGTTGAAGAACCGGAGACACTGGTTTGGTTGCAGTATGATATTTGGTTGCAAACAATACGCTCAGTTTGAACGAGCTATCGTTCAGGTTCAGTTGACTTTTGTGAGTAGACATTTTGTAACTACTATGGACAATGAAAAATTAATAGAATTAGGCCTAGTTCACCAGTATTTCATTTTTTGCTTTTTTGGCTCTATTGCTTCTTTAAAAACAGTGTCTTGTTTATCTATCACCAGTTTTATAGTTAAATATAACTCAATAAACTGAAACTATTGGAAAAACTTTTCTTCGTCATCCATCAGTTCTTTCAATAGAGTCCAGTATTCTCCCTCAATCTTCCTAGTTTTGAACGTTTTATGTAAGGAAACCCTCTTAAGTTTTCGTTGATTGTTTTCTACGTCATCTTCTTCCAATAAAATTGATATCACACACAAATCTTCAGTAGTCAGACCTAACATTTTGATGTTAATTAAAGTAACTTACTGTTCATGTTACATTATTACTGAACACTTTGGCTTCAATTGCCGGTTATTACCTGATGATATGAATGACAGCTCTGAATTGTGTTACGGAAACGATTGTTGCATGGTGATATGAACCGAACTTATGCGGACCTTATTTGTTGCTGCACGGAACAGTTCCATAATGATGATGCTTTCCAACCTCCAATAGGAGAGGGAATATCCTAAAGGATATCCTAAAATATCCTATGAGGGTCTATAAAGAACAAAAATATCGACTTTCATTAAGGTTCGTAAATTGGTTGTATCCATAATTTTCCGGATCGGTTATACAGACTTTTAATTTAGAAAAATTTCTTGATTTTTGTTCAGACCTTAAAACGAGAATATTCGTAAAAGACTTAAATTCTTATAATAATTATAATATTTTTACATATTTAAGTGCAGGAAAGTAAAATGCATAATATGAAGTTTTATAGTATTTTATAATATCAAAACACACATTACTACAACAAGTATAGGCAATACCTCTCAATGTTCAACTCACATCTACAATATATTATAAGAGGCACTTCAGAAATCTCTTGAACAATAGAAACTAAAGAGCTTAGCAAATATTCATCTGACAAAACCTAACTTAATATAACTGCTTATTTCAGGTTAACATCACATTCTACTGGATAAAATATTCATATTTTTATACTACAGGTATCAAAATTTTGTCTTTTTTTTAGTCTATATAAAATAGCACACAAAGTAGACTAATGAGTAACTAAACAACTTGTTTCTCTAATTTAAAAAAATTCTCCTAGGTGGTTGGCCGAAATAAAGCAAGATATGCAAAAACTTAACATTGTTGAACAAGAGCTTTAAGAAAAAATGTGAACAGCTTAAGTAGTTAAAGAGATTTAAACACAAGATTCGTTGAAAAAACTCGAGCTCCATAGTTAATGATTTGTAAAGATAAAGTTAGACAGATCGGATCCTAAAATATGAAGAATTATAGGCAAACCGTAAGAATCCTACAACCAAACCAAGAAGGATTTCTAAATTTGATTTAAGTGGTCCAATAAGGACGTAAAAGCAAAAATAAAAAAAATATATATAGCACATAACAGGCAGGTAGTGTTAAATTATTTGCACTTGATCTACTAGTTCCAGGGTTACAAAAAATAGTTCCATTTCTTATAACATGGTCAGCCAATTATATAACTGAAGTATTTAAGAACAGAAGAGGTGTAAAAGAGACACTGTTCAGAGTTATCTCCTCTGAAAGTAATGAATTTCATTATACAGTCACAACCTGTGGCGAATGAAGTGAAGGTGTCATTTGCAGGGTGGAAGTAGAAAGCTTTTCAGAGGGTCTGGCATGCTGATAAGCACACTTTTCCACTCGTGAGGAAGACACTGGTAAACCACCACAAAAAAAAAAGTTCTGAATTTTCTAATCAAAAATTGAACTCGGGACCTTCTCTTAAATGATTAACGTGACAAACATTTTTTTTTGAGGCGGCCAAATTTATCTTAATTAATTTATCAGGAACTAATTTCTTTTTCACTTTCTCTTGCCCAATATGAATTTACAGGAAGGAAAGTATTGTTTTCACGTTGATTTTCAAAATCTAGTTTTCACCGGATATACACGTTTTCAGACCCCCTGAACCCAAAAAAATATGTTTTTAACGATTGATCTGTATGCGACTGAACAACATTTATCTCAATAACGGAATAATGTACGAAGTTGAAACTTGGAACTTAAGTTAGGTTCCACAAGAGGATCCAATAAGAACATTTTCATCAAAATTGGTTAACCAGAAGTAGTAGCTAGTTATTCGTGTAATTTTTATTTTTTGCGATTTTCTCAAAAACTGCTCTTACAATTTTTTTAAAATCCCTTCATTTACTACACATTTTATGCTCTACAAGATAGAGTAAGCCCCATTTCTGCTGAAATTCTTTGGGAGGCTGGGCTCTTTTAATTTTCTTCTGTTCAGTTATGTGTATAGGTAGCAGGTTATAAAATTTGGGGGGCCAAGTGAGAGAACTGATGCTCATACAACGCACTTCTAGCTTTATCTGGAAGAAGTAAGTGTTTGTTCCTTGTGTCATACTTACGAGATCTACTTTGGATGTTCAATTTATTCTCATGCAGCTTTCTTAAGATCTCTCTTAAAGTTGCCTGACATTCATTACTTGAAATTTTGCAAAAAGTTGGTCTGACGGATAACAAGGTTTTCTACTTAGAACAATTAAAATTAGTTTCTGTACTACTAACAGGGAACTCAAATAGCAATATGAAGCATAACTCCAACCCACAATCCCGTAAGTCAAGAGTGACTGCACCATGGAAAAGTTAACAATTTTCAGGGTAGTTGTTTTCCACCGATATTTTTTATGTGTAAGCTTGAATTTGAAATGGGACACGCAGTTAAAGGTGTGTTATTGTATTTTGGTCAGGTGGTTACTTTACCAAGACGTCAGTCTAAAACGTTTTGTTTAAAGCAACTGCTTCAATAATAAATAAGGCCACTAAATTCACTAGCGTGCCACTCGGAATCTCCTTCTGTTGACGCACATTTAATTCTTAGAATATTTAGCGTCCCGTACAATAGTGTATATTTAGTACACCGGTGTCTTGTGTGTTGTTAAAGTTAAAGCAGAGTTATAACATTTTAATTTTTGTGGCGCGGGGCCCAAGTGGTTGCTTCACTCGCCCCTGCCTAGGGCCAGCTCTTAGTTCTTCTCCTAATAGAGGTTGGCTTTATCATAATAGTATCTTCTATCTTGTACATCACTGCTCTACTGTACCAATCTCTTAAGTTCTTCAGAGGCTCGACATCTTCCAGAGTTTCTTTCCCGATAATTTTCCCAGTGTAACCAGATGGAGCAAGTCATATTATTCTCCTTACAGAACAAGATGTTTTCTTGTTTTACAAGGTAAATCATGAAATTAATTTTATGACGATTTCATAATGGTTATTTCATGACTAACTGTGAAAATTAATAGAAGAGCCATTTTAAACAAAAATGTAACAAGTCATCAACAATCCGTAACAACTTTCTGAAAAGTTTTCCATTGCCTTTAAATTTTATTCTTCACAATATAAGTTAATTAAATTTAATATTGATTTATGACAAAGTTCTGTGGAATATAGATTTAATAATTTAAAAATTCTTGGGTGAATAAGTATTCCAGATAACAAGGTTTCAATTTTTTATAAAGATGAATTTTCATCTGTTGGTCTTAGGTCATACAGATAGGATTTAAAAAAAACAGGATGATTTCTTAAAAACTGTAGAAAATTTGTGACTACAGTAAATTTCTTTGGCAAGATATCATGCTATAAAATCACATTATAATAAATAATTACATAAAGTTTTAAATGAAAATAATTATAAAGTAAATGAATTTTCATATATATTTTATATACATGATAACCTTTACTTATGGCACCTACTACCATAAGTGATAAGGTATTGAGGTATCCATTTAACATTCACCCCATTTCGACTAATTAATCAATTTTCTGTAATTATATAACATTATAGACTAATAAGATCTAAAGCGTTAAAGCATTAAATTGTACGTACAACAGGGGAAAGGTAGACGACTAAAGAGAAAATTGTAACCATCACAAGAACAATAGATCTTATGGAAAGTGCACCTTGACCACAGAGCAACCCTTTAACCTTAACAAAGATATGCCCTTAAAGGACCACTTTATAACCACTACATAGGGTAATATATCAGTTCAATCTCTACAACAGAAATTAAGTTAATTATTACTATAATATAATTTTATAATACATAATGAAACTTAATACTAAAAAAATCTAAATATTAGGTAATATAATGTACAATTAATTGAGTTGAGGAATTAATTTAAAAATTGCTACATGAAATTAATTCAGATTTAGGTACTGTTGCAAACAAAATGAAATAAAAAAAGAAATAATTATATCTTATAAATAAATTATATTTTTTGTGAGATCAAATTCACAAAACCAAAAACACATCTTCAAACATCTTCCTTTCCTCTCAATATTTATTTTCTTTTCTTAAAAATGTTTTTATTCTCTCAGAGATGTCTTTGTTCCGCACTCTATTAATACATCAAATCTGGACCAATTGAAACTGCAGAACATTTCCTTACCAAATTATATAACTAAACAAAAAGGCAGGTTTTTCTAAAATGTACATAAACGAAAGAAATAAGTGAATATATGACAAAGAAGAGTGGTAATGAGGATAATAACAAAGAACTTTATAAAAATTTTGAAGAATTATAATACGAGGTGTGGCTATTAAATAACGAGATTGACGTAAAAAATTTTATTTTTATTTTATACAAAATCACTTATTTTCACCTTCAATATATACTCCTTCTCTATCCCACAATGCTCCATGCAAATTTTCCATTGTTGGAAACAGTGCTGGAAGTCATCTTCTGTCAGCTCCTTCAGGACACCAGTCGCTTTCTCTTTTACAGCTTCCACAGACTCAAATCTTGTC